>JANRMT010062837.1:44068297-44094828 GCA_026402145.1 Polypterus bichir lapradei | reverse complement strand
CTATCTATCTATCTATCTATCTATCTATCTATCTATCTATCTATCTAAAGGTTTTCATCCTTTATTTTTTTACTGTTTTTAATTTGACAATCTCTTTCCGTGGATTTTCATGTTGTTTAATTGATTATCATTTGATCAAAGAGTGATGCCTGTAGGATTTTGAGTGGCTCGATAAATGAATAATTGAAACCAGAACTGGTTGAGTCAAGGTTTACTAGTGGTGGAGCTCCATGGATCGGTTATAATTCATAGCCAGCATTTCATGCGATAGCAGCAGGCAATAACAATGTTAACACAGTATATGCCTGTGTTTTTGTGGACTGGCAAAAAATGTCTACGTTCTGGTGCGTTGGTTCATGGGAAACACTAGCTTAAAGCTTTGGGAGGAGTGAAGTGCTGGTGCACTGGTTTTCTTCAGTTTGCACTTAAGCTGCTGGGAAGACTTCATAAAGCTGACTGAAACGTTTCCACGCATGCCCAGCTGGACTTGCAGTTACAAGACTGAGGTCACCCACACAAACAGCAAGTGAAAGAAAGTAACTTTCACCCTGAAAATGCAGTCTGCTTTTGTTTCATTAACTTGTGTTGGGGATCTCTTTGCCATTAGTAGTAGCTAGTGGTGGTGAAAAACAGTAAAATATGCTAAATTTACAAGTTGGTATAACTGCTGTCAAGGCAAAACTGAAACAATAAACTAATTTGTCGTTTAAATCATACAGAATGTTTCACTCTTTAAAGATACATGAGTTTGCAGATTTGATAATGCTTTTTAATGGGAGATTTTGAAATTCAAAACTTTGTTTAGGGAGATCTGTTTGGGATATCTCAATGAAAATTAAGACAAATTTTCTTGAAGAATAAGGGTGCCACATTTCAACAAAATTGGTCTCCTGGGGGCCTAATTCTTTTGTGCGAACACACAGACAGACATAGACTGTCACAATGGGTTTTTAGCGCATTATATGTAAATGCACCTAAAAAGGGTGTTTGTATCCACTTCCACTTGATAGTTTGTTATTTTATTATAATTGATGTAAATAGAACAATACTAAAATTTACTCTTAATAATAAATGTGGTCCAATAAGCCTGTGCAATTTTGAACTGTATCATAAAGCACAAAGTTCCCTAATTAAATAATTTAATCTGGGTCACCAATAAGAAATTCACGTGTGCATCCTCACTCAAAGTTTTGGACACGAACTTGGACTACTGGATTCTGAGTGCTGTGTACGGACATAATAGCCAGCTGAGATAAAGGACAGCTCCCCCCTCTCTCTAGTGGCCAATAGGGGTTCTAACTGCTGACGTGTCTGCTTCGCAAAGTAGGCTCTTTCAGTTTATCATCTCTACACTCGCCTCTCCCTGCATAAATGAATACCCAAAAACTCACCTGAAAGAAATTTGCTCAGGTGGTGTCCCTCTCAGAGCTATTGGATGCAAACTTGGGCTGCTGGATTCAGTGTAAACTACATGTATTTTAATCAGTTGAACTTAAGAAGAACTACCCCCTTTCTAATGGTCAACATTGTTACTACCTGTCCATGCTCTCATTATCTTCCTATATAATACGCTACCGTGACTGTTCGTTTGTCTGTCCAAGATTTTAAATCACCTGTAGCTCGCCAACCGTTTTACCTATTGACTTGATATTTGGTACACATATATTACGTGATGTCTACTATTCGCTTTCAGGGTGATCATTTTTATTACTCTTTTTATTTTTATTTTATTTTGTTGTAAAATCAACTCTCTGCAGCGCGCAGCAGGGCGCCTGTGCGGCGCATGCATATGGACGCCATTCTCATTCCCTACCACCTTCGCTAATCATTCTTGAGGCAGATTGAAGACTTAAGTGCCAGCTTAAGTGAAAAATTTAAGAAAATGTACTAAATAATTGCAACACAAAAACTAACTTAATCAGTTTTAACAGGAAAAGATGCAGACGAAAGAAGAGAAGCAGCAGGCCGCTAGGGTGGAGAAAAGAAGATCTGCTCAGGAAGCAGCAAGCGCATCAACCTCTGAGCAAATGAATGCTAAACAGAGGCAGAGAAAGAGGATGAAAACTAGGAATGCTCACGTCAAGTGTATTCACTGCATGTTATTGTGCAGTACACCGTTACTGGTATTAATATATTCAAAAAATCTACTTGTGAATTGTGAATCTTTTAAATAAAAGTGATAGTTAAATAAACAGAGCAAATTAAAAAAATACAGGCACTTATTAAAAAAGAATCATCCAACAGAAGGGATCAGCTAAGTGGTATTAATTTACAAGCCAGCATTCTTGACTGCAAAGTCGCAGGTGTATGTTCAATTTTTCATTTGATACAGTATATTGCTAATTAGTGAAAAACATGATAAATGTATACAAAAAATGTTTTTCTTTTTAATTTTTAATAATCCATTTAAAGATTTTTATGAAATTAAAAACATTACAGAATTATATTTTCGCAGTTAGAGCATAGAAAACCTGTTTACGACCTTCTAAATACTTTTTTTAACATTATTTGAGCCCTCTAGACATGAAATAACACCCTTTAGTCAAATGTTTAAACTGTGCTCCATGACAAGACAGAGATGACAGATCTGTCTCACAATTAAAAGAATGCAAACATATCTTACTGTTCAAAGGAGTACGCATCAGGAGCAGTGAATGTCAGAGAGAGACAGAGAGCGAGAAAAGCAAACAATCAAAAATCAATACGTGTTGTTGGGCTTTTAAGTATGCGAAGCACCGTGATAAAGCGGCCACAAGGAAGGGAGCAATGTGAAGGTAGTCTTTCAGCATTTTTTAGAGGAGCGTCCGTATCCTCTAGGCAAACAGCCTCTGTGCAAACAGCCCCTCTGTTCACACCCCCTCCATCAGGAGCAGAGAATGTCAGAGAGAGTGAGAGAGACAGAGAGAGAAAAGCAAACAAACAAAAATCAATATGTGCTATTAGAGCTTTTAAGTGTGCAAAGCACCGCACGGGAAGCATATCGTATATCATTGAGGAGTTTTATTTAATATGTGATATGTGCTCTGATTTGGGTAGCTTCTCAGCCATCCGCCAATAGCGTCCCTTGTATGAAATCAACTGGGCAAACAAACTGAGGAAGCATGTACCATACATTAAAAGACCCATTGTCCGCAGAAATCCGCAAACCAGCGAACAATCCGTGATATATATTTAGATATGCTTACATTTAAAATCCGCGATGGAGTGAAGCCGTGAAAGTCGAAGCGCGATATAGCGAGGGATCACTGTACTTTTACTTTGATTCTCGTAAACACCACCATACTTTTAACAATTATTGTAATATTTCTAAACCAAATATTGTATTTCTGGGATTCGTAAAACCCAGTATGAAAAATAAACAACAAAACTTCTTCATATTGATACAGTGAGTCGGAGGTTCAGCTTGCAACCTTATGATTTCCACTCTATCTCTTTCAGAGGTTTTCTGTGTTTCTTCATAAACATTCTGCCTGTCTCGATCAATCACCAAAATGTGTGACTAGCCAAAAAAATAGGAAAAGTGTTTTACTTTTTATTTTACCCAAATTGGCTGTTAGCCCAGTTTTCACTCTCTCACTCTTTCTATACATTATAAACTGCTCTAAGGATTTTAATTTTGTTAGGCTGAATGACCTGTTCTCATCCAAGCTCTTCTAATGTTATAAATATCTATATCTACTAATTTGGCATCACATGAGACATACTGTATGTAAAGTATGTTTCCTAAATGCAAGACCTGCTTCTTCTGTGCTCTGCTTGAATATTGTGCTGGAAAAGATTTTAAATTTTAAAGATTTGTTGCTCCCTAGCAGCATCCTTAGGGCAAATACCTGCAACTGTTTTTTCTTTGCCTGCAGCTCCACATTAAAAAACACCAATGTACCTTTCTCCAATATGCTTCTCTGGATAAATCTCTACTTTTTTGCATGATAAGCCAGCTTTCTCATGGTGACAACATTGTGCAAATATTTCACTTAAACCATGTTTTAGTTTAATGGAGGGCACACAGAGAAAATTTTAACTTAATTTTAAATCTTTTAAGGATTGTTCTGATACTGTATGTACATGGATTCTTAAGGCAGCATTAAAATAGCATAACATTTCCAAACATTATTAGCTCAGTTCAGGATCACAGAGTGCAGAAGCTATCCAGGCAACATTGAGTATAGGCATTAATTGCCAGTTATCCTAAGCAAAACATCTTTGGGGATGTGAGAAGTACTTTGAGAATACCCTGAGAAAAAAACAGACACAGGCATGAAAACAACAGGCATACTCCTAAAAGACAATAACTAGGCAAAGAATTTAAACCCATGATCCTATTATAGTGAGGTAGTACTAACCACTGCAAAACTGTGTTACCCCAAACATTTCAGTGCAAAACCTTAGGATAAATTTAATGAACATCGGAAAGCTTTCCACAGTACGGGCAGACGTAAGCCAACATTGTTGTAACAAATGCTAGATCAAATCCTTAAAGATCCTACTCATTCTCTCCAATTTAAATTTCGTTGATGGTCTAGTAGGAATCCTGTAGTTCAAAATAAAGACTTTATGCCCAGTGATAGTCTTGACACATCTAAAGGGGAGGCTATTGCCTTGTGGCATTCCAGGAACTTAAATTGGAACGAGCAGGTTGAGAAAACAAATGGACAGATGGAGGAATTAATACAATTCCCTTGCATATTGTGTATAACTGAGTTATTTGACCTTGGCATATTTACAGCTTGCTGCTGCATTTATGCATAAATACCTATTTTATATAATATTTTCCATTTTGTATGTTACATCTGTGATGACCTGGATATACGATAAAAAAGTGCCGTCATTAAATTTGAATATGGAATTTATTTCAAGGAAAAAATGATCAATGGCAAAACTTTCCCAGTTGTGCCAATTAGCATACATGTCAATATTTACATTTTGTCTATAAGTAAAGTGTTAAACTATTTTGAATTTCAATAAGATTTTCATGAATAAGGTTATAGAGTATTTTTTGTCATTAATCTGAATATTCTGTCTTGAGATTTCATAATCCTAATTAAAATGAATTTCATTCAGTGACATTGCAGATTTAACGTTATCCATTGGGAGTAAAGGAAGCTGTTTACCTTGCTTATTTAGTTTATCGATACAGCGGCTCAGTATCTATCCTTTTAGAAACAGGCAAAAAATAACCTTATATGGAACATCAAGTCAAGATTTTTTTTTTTAAATTTGAATTAAACTATTAATCAATACTCAACAAATCATTTACAATATCACAAGTAAAGCAAACGAAGAAAACTCCAACTCACTACCCCCCAAAAAAAGAATTTATATATCAAATAAGAAAAATCAACTCATTATTTTCAAGTTTACAAATTGCCTCATGAGCACACCATTTTTCCTCAAAAGAATTCACAACTGCAGTCATTCTGTAGAGTTTACATACCAAATACACCCTGACTTTTACAAGTCCATGAAATATTCTTATCATGTTACGTTGTGTATTTGACTTCACTTTGTCTTTTATAAATGGCCAGTGTGGTCTGTCCAATGAGAAAATTACCAAAAAAGAAAGAGGATTTGGTTGGAAAATGATTGTTTTCTAATTGGTTTTACTTGGGTTATCACAAAGATATACTGTACGACTTTGAGTCAAAGTTTAGAAAATGTCTAAAATAAACAGGCTGCAGATAGATACCACCATTTAATGTATGAGGCATTTAATGTTCCACAGTGGCCAGATTAGACTATTTGATTACATGTTGCTTCATTGAATCTTATATATCATTTTTTCTATTCTTAAAATATGTCACCCCCAGAAATGCTCCAAGCAGTGAAACATTTAAATAATGTAATTTCAGTCAGCTGTCCTATGGAGTAGAATTAAACCCGTCAAGATTATGTGTGAGATTTTACATGTCGGAGCAGTCCAGCTCTCAAACCACAGATCTCGGGACACTGGGGAACAGTAGGTATCATCTTGGGAAGGTTTATTGTGAATATGGGGTTCAACTCTCTTTCATTATTAGAGGTCAACAAAAATGGCGAGTCAATTGTAAGCATCAGTAGGTGCTTGCAGTTATATAAGTTGTAAGGTTACTGTCTTTTAGAGGTAATGATAAAACAACTAGCAATCAATGCTCTGTAAAAAAATAGATTGATGCATTTTTCAATGTTCCTCTGGAGTTTCTCTTTTTTCAGACCCTATCAAAAAGTAAGGCATGATACAATGTATTTAAATCTGTTAAGTTTGCTCTGTCAGTGGGTTCTTGAAATCACTGAATAGATGTAAAAGAATTCTGCAAAATGCTGCTATGTAGTATTGAGTATTAAGAGAAAAATTAAGCAAAATCCAGTACTGCTGTTCACTGATCATATTGCCAGCTATCAAATCTCTGTCGCTAATAAAAAATATATTTGAATTACTGTCTAAAATTCAGATATTATATTTCACTTGCATATAAGCATATTACAAGAAATCATGGAATAATTTAGCTGTTCTTTTTCATGACAGATTTGTATATTAAGATGTCATTTGTTAGCATCTGTCACGGCAAGTAATTTTGAGGCAAACCGAGCCCGTTGTTAATTACTGACATTTAGCAAAACCCAGCAACTTATTCTCATTCAGCTGTAGACAGATTCAAATAAAATACTCATCTCATGGAAACTATGCTTTTATGTATGTGTCCAAAATTAAAGAATGTTTTTTAAGACAGTGTACTTATGCAGACACATATATTTTCAGTTAATTAGTAGATTTCTAAGTCTGTCATTTCCAGGATTTTCCTGTTGCAATGGTTTTAGACAATAATTCTAATCCGAGCTCTGTTAAGCACACGTTTATGTAAGTAACCTATTTCTTCTGCAGGTTGGATGGTTTTGAGCACTGTTACAGTATCCCCTACACATCCTATATGCTCATTATAGACAAGTAGTTATTAACTATATTCCATGTAAAATTAAGAAAGTTGTTGTTAGAAATTAATTAGGACAGTATTTATGTATGACACAACACTGGAAGTCAAACCAGTTTGGTTATAGAACTGTAAATGAGATCAGATGAAATTTTTCAGTTCTCCTCATCACAGTACACAATTATAAAGGTGCACTGGGATCAAAATAGACCAGCATAGTTCTTGGCCAATAAAATTGCTGTATTCCAATATTCCCATCAACTTTTTGCAGAGAAAATTTTGTGGCAACGTAATATAGATTTTTTATAGTGCTCACAGATTTCTCCTAGCTAGATATAACTTGTGAATATTAGCTAGATGGACAAATTTTCATACTCTCCTGGGACATGTTTGCTTTACGAGAAGTTGAATCTAATATAGAGAAAAAAGATCATTCCCCCAATATGCAATATCCAAGTATGATTGGTTACTTAGCATCAAGCAGCTGCCACGTGACTTCCAGTGTTATGTTTGCCACCTGTATTTAAGGGAGTACATGGGAAGTGGTATCTGATTGCACCTTTATTTTGACATTGTTAATATATTTTGAGAAATGTTTGAGTACAGACTTTTTTTTATCTTGATTCTTGCCTAACCTATGGAAATTAGTATTTACCAGTTAGTTTATAAAACCTTTCTTTCTGGGATTACATATATTCTTGAATATGATCCAATAAAATACAGCTAAACAGCAGGATGTAATCCTTTACCACAGCAAAAATAGGACATTGTGGTTATATAGCAACGAAGACCTAACAAGTTGCACAAATAATTTGAAAAAGCTGAAGACTCATATAGCACCATATTCCTAGCAAAATCTCATTTACCTGTTTTGTGGTGTTTGTGCTCAGTATTATTTTTAGGGACCTAGATTACAGCTTTGTTGTGAACAAAATGTCATTCAGGAGGATAGGTTCCACCAGACCAGATCATGCTAACTCTTCAGTAATATTTTATTATTAAATAATGGAGTTCTCACTGTAAAGGTTCATAATGTCTTCCAGCATCCAAGAAGTTATCTAACCTCTTTCAAGATCTTCTTCTCTCTCATACAACATGGTTTTCATTTTCTGGTTTTGTTGTCTACCTGGATAGGCCATCTTGCATTCCTAACAACTTAGCTCTAGTGATCCTGCCAAAACTATTACTGCAAGTCTCTCTTAAACTTGTGCCCCTGCCTACTGCCCATCTGGGACACCAAGCTTTATTCTGCTTTATTTCTACTGAGATGCCCTCTTTGAGCTAGTATAGCTCTACGTCCCTATTGGAAGTCTTGCATAGCAATTTCCTTTGTTAAACAGGTGATCCCCCTGCCACAGGCATCTGCATGCCACCCTCATGTTACTGATAAAATAATAACATGAAATTGTTGTAGAGATAAATATAATTTATTAAGAATAATGTAGCAAAATATTTGTTACTTTAGCTGGAATTTTATCTGTTTTGTTATTTTGTTAATGTCACGAATTAAAACAAAATCTTAGCTATTTAAGTTTTTTACTTTTTTTTTTCTTTGCATTGAGATTTCCGCATTTCCGCCTTTGTTTGGAATGGGGTTGTACCGCTAGTCCTTTCCTTTGGATGTCATTTTCTCCTAGCCCATCCCATTTGTGACTGTTACTAAGCAATACTTATTATTCAGTCGTCACATGACACAGCCAGAGAAAATAAAACTGAGAAGCTCAGAGCACAATCATCTGTTAAACATTGTGTACATTTTACCTCTGCAACACACATCTTCTGAATTTCTCAAGTTTTAAGTTATTTTTTTGTGCCTTTGATGCTTTTTGATTTTTAGATTCTGTTTTTATATAGTGTTTTGTTATATGCCTGTTTATGGCCATATGGATTTGGTTTATTTCTTTATTTATTTGGGTTTTCTACTGTCCTGTGTTTGACCCTCTGCCTGTTTTTTGACTACTCTTTATGGTATTTGAACTTATATTAATTACTGAGCCATGCCCATATATAAATCAGCTAATTCTCATTGGTATTCCACTGTGGATTCTCACAGATGGTCATGCTTTATGAAGCACTACATCATAGTATGGCTCAACAGTTCAGCTTTTTCATCTGAGGAGCTGGCTCTGAGAGGCTGTCAAGCCTTCTCATTTCTGTGGGTGCATCTGGAAAGCACACCCATGAGTGGAGTTTGGTTTCTATGACTCAACACACTGCTAGGGGTCATGTCATACATTTGGGCATTTATGCATGTGGTAGCATGGGGGGTATGATCCTCTGGTTTTGACTGCTATGTTATTTAAAGGTTAACCATTTCTCTGCGTTGTCTGCACTTTTGAATATAAATAAAAGAATCACCAGTGAGAGAAAATCTGTTTCTTGAGACATTTCATTTTCCGAACAGATTAGGTTTCTGACATTTGCTTGTTCTGTGACTTTTATTTTCTAGTGTAAATATCCCTGTTTTTATTTTGACCTGTTAAAGACATTTAAAATTTATCTCTCATTCCAAAGACAATGTGCTGTGTGTGCTCAACAGTCAATCATTTTGGGACTTCCTATTTTGAAATACTACTTAATATATATTACAATGTACTCATGAACAACGTTAGTACATAATCTCAAAACTAAACAAGAAGTAAACCTAATTGTTCTTGGCCACCTGTCATTTACATTTGGAAGTGCTGGTTGTTAATATGAATATATGTTTTAGGTTTTTTTTTCTCACTCATTTTGTTATCAGATCATTGTGTGTAGTCTAGTGACCATTTTTCTTCTGAATATGAGTTTATGCAGTAAAATTTAAAGGGTTTTAATTCATATTTGTTATAAATGTTTACCAATACCTTCCACTTTTAAGCTGTTTTCAAAATTTCAGAATATATAAATATATATATGTGCAGGTGGATAGTGTTGTACACAAGATGAGTTTATTTTCACAAGAGCTTTTAAGTTTGTTTTTTTTCTGTTGAATTCATTGTACCAAAGACAGACATTTTTTAAACCAGTTCCACTTTAATGAAGTGTTTTGTAATTATGTTCCATGATTCTGGGAGCTTTCTTACTTCTTTTCTTCCTCAAAAATCTCTGATTCATTCCACAGTCTCTGAATGACTGGAATGCTTTTAAAGTTTATTTTCTTGTCATTGAAGTTTGTTGTCTCACAGGTCATTTCATAAACATAAACATTTAGAAAAATCCAGCTTTCAGCCAACATAAAACACAAGTTTCAGGAAAAACAATTAAACAATATAAATCTTTAGCCGCGGTGGGTTGGCACCCTGCCCGGGATTGGTTCCTGCCTTGTGCCCTGTGTTGGCTGGGATTGGCTCCAGCAGATGTCCATGACCCTGTGTTCGGATTCAGCGGGTTGGAAAATGGATGGATGGATGAATGGATGGATAAATCTTTAGCCACTCATTGTTACTTCTATACATACATGTATATGTGTACACTCAACATAGTCCATGCATTTACTTTCTGAAATGCTTTTTTCATTTCTGAGTTGCAGGAAGCTACATTCTAGCAGCATTAGATAAAAGGCAGAAATCAACCCTGAATGGGAACTGGGTTCATCACTGGGCAAGCTCACAAAATCCATTAATCACAGGAAACAGAAGGAAACTGAACGCATGCAGAGAGAGGATGTGTAGATTCCACATGGGCAGGATTTAAGACCAGGCCCTTAGAGCTTTGAGGGAGCATCTACATGCCACCCACATTCAAGATAAATAAGTAATTTTCTAGGCTATGGGAGAATTATGCAGCACACCAAACTCCAAATCAACTTGCTCACAATTTCAAGTACCACATGTTATTAGCCTAAAAGGCTAAACATATTATACATAAGTCTAGGATGTTTATATATTCTGTGTTGTGTTAATAGCTAAGTGCTGGTATACAAGAAGTTTTAATTTTAATGAGGATGTTATGTGTATATATAATGATGGAATGAAATGAATGAATGAATGAATAGGAGTATAAAACTGCAAGCCTATAATCTAGATCATTCTGAAGGTAAGATGTGAGTGGAGTTTTAAGTAATCTGAGGGGTCGCGATTTCAGTATATTTTGGTCAGTCGCTGGTTGATTTCTACTCATGTACTTTGTTGGACTGAAAGAAGCACTGTATAAGTTGATAATAACAGGCAAATGTTTCTAGCATTCAACTCCATGCTGTAAATATGGACAAGGGAACCCAAGAACAGGGTTTTACCCCAAAGCATGACACTCTGACCCTGGAGCTTCACACAACTAGAATCTCTAATGGAGAAACTCCCCTGAGTTGTCCTGATCACAGTCAGGAGACAGGCAGGAAAAGGTAACAGTATACAAAGGAGAGGGAATTGAAAGTCTCACACAAAAGAAGTGCAAATCAGCAAACACCTATTGGAAACTGGACTTACTTTTCCATTTACTAGCTTTCCTGATGGTAGAAATCAAAGGCTGATGATGATAGAAATTAAAAAATTAAACAATCTGCAAAACCCCCTAAAAAGTGCTTTTAAAAAGTATTCACCCGCTTGGAAGTGTTTACATTATATTGTTACAGAACATCAAATTACTTTTTTGATACTAATCAAAAGAAAAAGACCCTTTAATGTCAAAATGAAAACAGATCTCTCGAAATTGGTCTAAATTCATTACAAATATTCAGTCAATCAGTCATTTTCCAACCCACTATATCCTAACACAGGGTCATGGGGGTCTGCTGGAGCCAATCCCAGCCAGCACAGGGTGCAAGGCAGGAACAAATCCCCGGGCAGAGCTCCAGCCCACCGCAGTCATTACAAATATAAAATACAAAATAGCTGATTGCATAAGTATTCATTCCCATTGATATGACACACCAAAATCATCACTGGTGGAGCCGGTTGATTATAGAAGTCTCTTATTGATTAAATGAAGATCTCCTATCTGTAGTAAAGGGTTTCAGTTGATTGTAGCATAAATGCACCTGCAGCTAGATGGTCCAACTTATGGTGAGATAAGTATCATGGCATTCAGTGAAAAAGTGTTTGAAAAGCAAAATCACGGGTTGGATAAAAGAAAATTTCCAAGTCACTGAATATAGCTTGAAGTCCATTTAAATACATCATTAAGGAACTGAAAGAGTATGACACAGCTATAAAGCTGCCTAGAGCAGACCATCCACAAAAACTGAGTGACCATGCAAGAAAAATGATGGAGACCACACTGAAAAAAGGGAAATGGCAGGTTGTTTCATTTACAAGAATGTATTTACTTTATAGTACATGTATTGTTTATGTTCCACTTTTGAACATAACTCAATCATGTTTAATTTATTGAATCTTGTGGGATGTGCAATATACTAATTTCAGTCATTTAGGTAGAAGTCAAAATAGCTATATTTAATCCTCACCGGAAATTAATACGCACCAAGCAGATTTATCATCAGCAGAGGTTGGATAATTTGGTGGTAAAGTCATGTGACTTTCAAAGAAGCAACAGGTTGTTCATTTGAGTTATTGTCGCTGGTTAAGAGCAAAAGGTTAGTGAAATAAAAGTTAAAAAAAAACACACACATACACAACAAGAAATATTCAGATATTCATTTAAAATACATAATCACACAGACTAACGTTACTCTGTTTTGCGTTTTTTCTTGTATTCTCTTTTAATGTTTTATCAAGGCCGGCGTGGTGGTACAGTGGTAGTGCTGCTGCCCCGCAGTAAAGAGACCCGGGTTCGCCTCCCTGCATGGAGCTGTTTCATTGACATGAGCCATGTTTAACATAATTAATTTAACAGAGAATGAAAAAGTTTAATTTATTTTATATAAAAATATCATGGTGTTTCAGAATATAATAATTTAGTGCATTAAGCATAATTAAATTATTTTTGCTAAAAACAATTTTATTATGTGCAACCGATGTACATATTTTTTTTATTTTAATCTGACATGCCATTTTTTTCAGTGCACCAAGAGACCCATGAAGGAGTTACAAAATTACAGTGGCTGAGATTGGAGATACTTTGCTACAGAACTGTGGCCCAGGCGCTTTGCCAGTCGCAGCTTTATGGGAGAGTGGCATAGAGAAGGGCACTTTTAAAAAAGCACACACAAAACATTGTAGCTAGAGTTTGCCAGAAGGAACATGGAAAATTCTGAAGTCAGCTAGAAAGCTGGTCTGAGGAAACCAATATTGAGTTTTTTGGCCATCAGACTAAATGCCATTATCAAAAAGACATGATCTCAGCCATAAAGTATGGTGTTGGCAGAATCATGGTGATGTTTTTCTATATCAGGCCCAAGAAGGCTATTGAAGGTAGAGGGTAAAACAAATGCACCAAAATGGAGGGAAAAAACCTGATGCATTCTGCAAGAAATCTGTGCCTTTTGAGAAGATTTGTTTTCCAGAAAGACAATGAACTCAACCATAAACCCAAAGTTCCACAAGAATAGCTTAACAATTAACAATGTTAATGTTCTGGATTGGTCTAGTCAGAGTCCATATCTCAAACCAATTGAAAATATGTGGCTAGACTTTAAACGGGCCATTTACTCGCAGTTCCCATGTAACCTGACAGAGCTTGAACAGTTTTGCAAAAAAGAACGGGAGAAAGTTGCACAATCCACATGTACATAGCTGATATAGATCTGTCCACCTAGATTTAAGGCTGTCCTGATTGCCAAAGGTGCATCTACTAAAATACAGATTTAAAGAGGGCGAGTACTTATACAATCAATTATTTTGTGTTTTATATCTGAAATTAATTAAGATTAGATTGCAGAGATCTGTTTTCACATTAACTTTTTCTGTGGAAAAGAGTTTCAAAAAGACATATTAAATCAACTGTGATTCAATTTTGAATAATAATGATTTGTGAATTTGGGTGAATACTTTTTTATGACCACTATAGTCAGTGGCGTAGCTAGCTTGCTGAAGGCCCTATGTAGCGCCCTGAGGTGGGCCCCTCCTGTCTAGCATAACTGTTAGTAATTTATGTGCAACTAGATCCTAGGGGCCGACTGGGCAATGCGATACTATCTATCAGATCACATGCTGGTGACAAACAAACAGGCTCTCTAAATGGAATTTGTAATAACATTTTTAATTGCTTTATTACAGCAACTGTAAGTTAGCAAAAATAAAATAAATTGTGGAAATGGAATGTGGGAGGTGTGGGTAGTAGAAGTAGTAAATAAATATATGTATGATGTGGACCCGCTTATTTTTCTAACACACCTTTGTGAAGGAAGATGATTAAAATGTAAAGTAAGCTAATAAGTAGAAACTGTTCTGTGCTGTAAAATGAAGCAATTTCAATTTGTAACAAATTAAAACAACAACACCGGCTGACAGGATACTACTTCACAATCAACCTGTTTTACACAGGTTCTGAGAAAATGGACATCATAAAGTGAAGTGTCGATGCACTGCACTGTCTGCATAACCTGCTTGCGACCTTTGCCACAATTCATCAGCATCAGCATTCTCAGTTACTACTGCTGGCCCTTGCTTAGTTTTGAGAAATCTGGGGTAAGCTTAGTTTTTTGCAATTCCTATTGCAGGTGTGCCTTACGTTTAGCATCTGCTGATAGATCTGTTGCTACTGGCCGACATTGTATGGCGAGAGTATAAAAAACCATCCAATTATTCAAATATTCAGCGTTTGCCAACTAATGGGGACCACAACTTAACAAATTAACAACAAACTTGCTTTGATTTCCCATTTCCAGTGGTTCAAGTCCTATCTGACTGATAGACAAGAGTTTGTTAGTCTTGGCAACAGTAGGTCCAGCTCAGCGCCAGTCACACAAGGAGTTCCTCAGGGCTCAGTCCTCGGTCCTCTGCTTTTCTGCATTTATATGCTTCCCCTTGGCCATATTATTCATAGCTTTGGACTGGGTTATCATTTTTATACAGACGATACTCAACTCTATTTCAATGTTAAAACTGGAACTTCATCAGAGCTTTCTCAGCTCACAACTTGGCTCAGTGAAATTAAAACCTTGATGGAGCAGAACTCTTTAAATTTAAATTGCAAAAAAACTGAACTCCTGAAAATTGGGTCTAAAGCGCAACTTAATTAAATGAGCTCTTTCCCAGTCCATCTTGGCGGTGATCTCATCAGACCTGCCTCTACTGCAAAGAATCTTGGTGTCATTTTTGATTCCTCCTTTTCTTATTCCACCCACATAAATCACATTAAGAAACTTTCTTGCTTTCACCTCAATAACATATCACGTGTTCACTCCTTCCTCTCCTTTTCTAACACTTTTCTAACGCTTTTATCACATCCCGCATCGATTATTGTAATTCCCTACTGGTAGGTGCCCTTTCTAATCTTATATGACAGCACCAGCTTATTCAAAACTGGGCTGCAAGAGTCCTTACTCGAACCAACAACAGTCAGCACATCACACCCATCCTGCTTCGCCTTTACTGGATCCCTGTGTCTTACAGAATTGAATATAAAATTCTACTAATAACCTACAAAGCCTTAAATAACCTCGCGCCAAACTACATCAGTGACCTTCTCCATCACTATGTGCCTGTCCACCCACTAAAGTCCTTTGATTCTGGCAATCCTATTGTGCCCCACACTAATCTACACTCCATGCATGACAGGGCCTTCAGCTGTATAGTGCCCAGACTCTGGAATGACCTGCCGAAATTAATTAGATCAGCTGATCCATGAATTCTTTTAAAAAACAACTAAAAACTCATCTTTTCAGGAGGGCTTTTAGCTCTACTTGACTTTACTACCCTTCTCTCAGTTTACCTCTCTGTCAAGATGCTCATGTAACCTATGTGTGTGTGCTAGACCATCAATTATGTTGTCTGTTAGGCTTTTTTTTCTGAATTTATGATCTTACTCTTCTTTATTTATTTATCTGGTTTAGTACAATGCTATATACTGTATACCCTGCCGTTCTTTCTTAAACTCTGTGACATGCCATGAGCATGGGAAAGGCGCTATATAAATAAAATGTATTATTATTATTTACGATTTTGAATTTCGAGAACTGCTGACATCAAATCAAAGTAAAAAAGTAATAATTATGATAATAATGTATATTTACACTATTCACGAGACGTCCTTCAAAACTTCTTCCGTTCACGTCCACCCTGACACGCCAAAGGTCGCCAAATTTGGAAATGTGCACTTCCCTGTAGGGCGTACTGTAGGCTCCAATCCCTCTGAACTCCCAAAGTCTAAATTTGTGTAAACTGTAGGCCTGCCAAATAGGTAATATCATCATGGATTGTATTGGACTTGCTTGGTGATGGCAAACATGCCACTGAAACTGTGAATTATTAACGCAATGAACTGTGGGAGTGATTTATTATATATGGCCCCGGGTGGACCCCCCACAATCTGCACAATTTATTGCTATGCCACAGACTGTAATTATACTGTTGTAATGGAGCTGCCATGCTTGACAGAGATTTTCTTCCAAAAACCCCTGGATGTGTCTCCTTCACTGATAGAACTAATCCACAGATTACCCATAGATTATCTTGGATAACATTTGTAGACTGAATTTACCTAAAAATGGAATAAAGTTTTGTAGTACAAATAGACATGGTGCACTGTCAGAAAACCTTACATTTTTCACAATCCAAGATTCAGGATCTTAAAAACAAAGCAAAAGGTTTGAACAGCAAATGGCCTAAACTATTCTAAAAGACAATGCCAGTCAAAAGTGTTTTATAAATCTGGAAATCACATAGCACCTGGCTGTCATACAGAAAAAATATATATTTTGTGTTTTTCTGTAGCTTTCTGCTCATAACATATTTGAGAAATGTAAGAAATAAATATAATTTGACTTTCAACTTTTGCTTGGTCCAATTTATGAAGGTGTACCAAAAGGGCACCCTGCCAATAAGATAATACAATGCACAGTTCACTTTCGCTAATAGCCTAGAGTGATAAAAAAAAAACACAGCAATTTATTTCCTGTTTCACACTTATTGGACAAACAGTAAAGTTTTAGATTTTGTCAAAACATTCACTTTTGGTTAGTTTAGAAAAGAGAAGCTTCTAAGATAAACTGCTTCCTTCCTTTCCTTTGGGTAAAATTGACCCGTTAATTGAATTTTGCTTATCAAATGTGTGTCTTGCAGATATAGGGTTCAAGGCTTTGCAGACAGGAAAATAATAGCCTACAAAGTATCTTCGCCAACACTTCCTAGCATAATTACCCAGAGGAATGCTGACACTGCTGATATCTCTCAGCAAGTACCTTTCTCATGCCTTACATTTGTCATAGCAGTAGATTTTTCCTGCAGCTTTAAAGGTTACACAAGATACTGTTTTCCTAGAACAATTAAAACTGTATTTTTCTACAAACTTCTAAACATCTTACTGGCATAGTTATGCATGAAGAATGAATTATATAAGCAGCATTCAAGCATAGCATGTACTGTTTAGTTTGCTACAGGCACTAAGATATTTTAAACGAATAGAAAGAAGTGACCTGCTTCTTTCTTCCTGAAAAATATGTAACCATTTGAAATTAGGGAGAAATTCTCTTCTCAAGTATGTTGTAGCAGATTTCATTCTTAATTTATGGTGTATTAACAGAAAACCCCAGGACATCACAGTTATTGCTTAACATTTGATCCCTCCTGCTGATAAAGTGTTTTTTTTTTCTTCTTGACTCACATTTAAAAACTGTTTGCAGGTATGTGTTTTATTTTTATTTATGCACTGACTATAATCTGCTCAAAACTGTGTTTGACCCCCTAGCGAAGAAAACTACATTACAAATACTTATTATATGTGTTGAGATACGAGAGAGCCCTTGTGGCAACCCTCTGCACCTGGAATAAATACTAATGAGACCAAAAGAATACAAAATAATGTGTTTTTTTATAAAAACAAACATGACAGATTATTACAGAGAAATTACAACATCATAGAAGGAAGTTGTCAACCTTCTGACGTACATTCATACTTACACCTGGCACTGCATTTTATGTTTCCTTCTGTTTGTAACTGTGCTACCCAGAACTCAGTCATTTGACGTAGTGGCTGTGATCATGTAGTTTTGCTTAAGATTATGAAGAAAGCTCATTCATTAATTCATTTTCCACTGCTTATCTGAAACCGGGTCACAAGGTCAACAGTCTTAGCAGTGAGGCCCATACAGTGATGCTTGAAAGTTTGTGAACCCTTTAGAATTTTCTATATTTCTGCATAAATATGACCTAAAACATCATCAGATTTTCACTCAAGTCCAAAAAAGTAGATAAAGAGAAACCAGTTAAACAAATGAGACAAAAATATTATACTTGGTCATTTATTTATTGAGGAAAATGATCAAATCTATACTAATAAAAGGCAAAGCCCTCACTGACTGACTGACTGACTGACTCACTCACTCACTCACTCACTGACTCATCACTTATTCTCCAATTTCCCGTGTAGGTAGAAGGCTGAAATTTGGCAGGCTTATTCCTTACAGCTTACTTACAAAAGTTAAGCAGGTTTCATTTCGAAATTCTACACGTAACGGTCATAACGGTCGACAACATCCGCCATGTTGAACTTTCTTATTTATGGCCCCATTTTCACGAAATTTGGTAGGCGGCTTCCCTGCACTAACCGAAACCGATGTACTTGCTTATTTCGATGGTATGACGCCACTGTCGGCCGCCATATTGAACTTTCCAACGTCACCAATTTTCCAACTTCCCGTGTAGGTAGAAGGCTGACCCCGTCTTCACGAAATTTGGTAGGTGGCTTCCCTGCGCTAACCAAAACCGATGTACGTACTTATTTCGGTGGTATGACGCCACTGTCGGCCGCCATATTGAATTTTCCAAATGTCACAAATTCTCCAACTTCCGTGTAGGTAGAAGGCTGAAATTTGGCAGGCCCATTCCTTACAGCTTACTTACAAAAGTTAACCAGGTTTCATTTCGAAATTCTACGCGTAACGGTCATAACGGTCAACAACGTCCGCCATATTGAACTTTCTTATTCATGGCCCCATCTTCACGAAATTTGGTACGCGGCTTCCCTGCGCTAACCGAAACCAATGTACATACTTATTTCGGTGGTATGACGCCACTGTCAGCCGCCATATTGAACTTTCCAACGTCACTAATTCTCCAACTTCCCGTGTAGATAGAAGGCTGAAATTTGGCAGGCTCATTTCTTACAGCTTACTTACAAAAGTTAAGCAGGTTTCATTTCGAAATTCTACGCGTAATGATCACAATGGTCAACAACATCCGCCATGTTGAACTTTCTTATTTATGGCCCGATCTTCTCGAAATTTCATAGGCGGCTTCCCTACACTAACCGAAACCAATGTACGTACTTATTTCGGTGGTATGATGCCACTGTCGGCCGCCAAATTGAACTTTTCAACAGTCTTTGTTACATATGGGCCCATCTTCAAGATGCTTAATCCCTTCACCTATGGTTCTGCATGTGAGTTGATGGCTGCCGCTAAATTGTTCGGTTGTCGCTTTCAAGTGTACCGAAATGGCCAAATATTTTACACCTTTCGACAACCGCCAATGCCTCTTAAACAGAAAAAGAGTTGTTGATGCTCATCAGGCTGGAAAAGGTTACAAAACCATCTCTAAAGAGTTTGGACTCCACCAATCCACAGTCAGACAGATTGTGTTCAAATGGAGGAAATTCAAGCCCATTGTTACCCTCCCCAGGAATGGTCGACCAACAAAGATTACTCCAAGAGCAAGGCATGTAATATTCGTCGAGATCACAAAGGACCCCAGGGTAACTTCTTAGCAACTGAAGGCCTCTCTCACATTGGCTAATGTTCATGTTCATGAGTCCACCACCAGGAGAACACTGAACAACAATGTTGTGCATGGCAGGGTTGCAAGGAGAAAGCCACTGCTCTCCAAAAAAAAATTGATGCTCGTCTGCAGTTTGCTAAAGATCACGTGGACAAACCAGAAGGGTATTGGTAGAATGATTTGTGAACAAATGAGTCCAAAATAGAACTTTTTGGTTTAAATGAAAAGCGTTATGTTTGGAGAAAGAAAAACACTGCATTCCAGCATAAGAACCTTATCCTATCTGTGAAACATGGCGGTGGTAGTATTATGGTTTGGGCCTGTTTTGCTGCATCTGGGCCAGGACGGCCTGCCTTCATTGATGGAACAATGAATTCTGAATTATATCAGGGAATTCTAAAGGAAAATGTCAGGACATCTGTCCATGAACTGAATCTCAAGAGAAGGTGGGTCATGCAGCAAGACAACGACCCTAAACACACAAGTCGTTCTACCAAAAAATACTGTAGTTAAAGAAGAATAAAGTAAATGTTTTGGAATGGCCAAGTCAAAGTCCTAACCTTAATCCAATTGAAATGTTGTGGAAGGTCCTGAAGCAAGCAGTTAATGTGAGGAAACCCACCAACATCCCAGAGTTGAAGCTGTTCTGTATGGAGGAATGGGCTAAAATTCCTCCAAACCGGTGTGCAGGAATGATCAAAAGTTACCGGAAACGTTTAGTTGCAGTTATTGCTGCAAAGGGGGGTCACACCAGATACTGAAAGCAAAGGTTCATATACTTTTGCCACTCACAAATATGTAATATTCGATCATTTTTCTTAATAAATAAATGACCAAGTATAATATTTTTTATCTCATTTGTTTAACTGGTTTCTCTTTATCTACTTTTAGGACTTGAGTGAAAATCTGATGATGTTTTAGGTCATATTTATGCAGAAACATATAACATTCTAAAGGGTTCACAAACTTTCAAGCATCACTGTATGTCCCTTTCCCCAGCAACACTTGCCAACTCATACTGTGGGATCCCAAGGCATTCCCAGTCCAACTTTGAGATAGAATCCTTCCAGCAGGCCCTTAGTCTTCCCTGGAGTCTTCACCCAGCTCACCCTACCTCTAAAACTACCATAGGGATGTGTTTGGGAGGCATCCGTTTCAGATGTCCAAACTGCTTCCATTTACTCCCGTTGATGCAGAGGGTCAGTGGTTATACTCTGAGCCTACCCTGGATTTCTGCGCTTCTCACTCTATCGCTATGAGAGAGTCCAGCTGCCCTGCGGAGAAAGCTCATTTCAATCACTTGTACCTTCAATGTCATTCTTTCAGTCGTTATCCAAAGCTCACGACCATCAATGAGGGTAGGGACATACTGTAGATTGACTGGTAAATCGAGGTCTTCGCCTTCTGACTTAGCTCCTTCTTCACTGCTATGGATCAGTATAGGGACTGTATAACTTCACTCGCCACCCCTATCCATCTGTTGATCTCACCATCCCTTCACAGCCTGATGAAGTCAACAGGACCACGTTGTCTGAAAAAAAAATCAGTGATGCAATTCTTAGGCTACTGAACTGTTCCAGATGCACCTTGATATTCTTTCCATGAAAAACAGAAATAGAATAGGAGACAAAGCACAGCCCTGGTGTGTCCTACATCCACTGGGAATATTTTCTGAATATGTAGGCACAGCTGTCATTGTGATTATATAGGGACTGAATAGCGCTTATTAGGGGCCCCAAAACCCAGTACTCTCCCAGCACCATCCACAGAATCCCTTGAAAAACATGCCTTCTATATGTCTACAAAACACATGTAGACTGAATGAAAGCTCTATGATTTATTCCAACAAATAGATTCTACAGATCACGTTTCCTTGCCCAACACAGTTTGAATGTTGACAAAAAATGGGCTTGCTGTATACATTGGAAGTGAGAAAAACAGAGAAGGAGGAGGTGGGAGAGCGAGATGCATCATTATAAGAAATTAATAAAGACACTTATTTCAGATTTTTTGAGCTGTACCTTAGCACTGATGGATGTATCTGCCTAGAAAGGTTGATTTTGAGCACTCTTTTCCCTTAACCTAGGAAGGGAAGAACATTGGCCTATCGGGATGTGAGTTTTACTTCTACTAAATTTCCCCTGCTGCAGTGCATGTATGGCTGTGCCTGCTACGTTTGGTCTTCCAGTGGTGTTGCTTTGGCACATGTCTTAAAAATGATATACAGTATAGTTTCTTTGGGATCTTTTGTGCATTTGCAGAGAAAGCTAGATAATTTTGGCCTCTTTGGTTAGAAATGTTTCGAAAACCAACCTGTCACCTGTGATTACTAGCTTTACTCAAGTAATAATTCTTTTTTTCCAATAACATACAGGAACAAAAAGCTACTGAACTGAGCTTTTGTCCATCTGGCATATCTAATATATACCAAACGCTTCCAAGTACTGCCATTCTTTCTGAATTTTAATAATGAGTAATATCACTACTGTTAAAATGTATTTCCCTCACTGTCTCCAATTTTTTTCTTTTAATCACAAGGCTTTGTGCAAGTAAATTTAACTTTAACATTTTATTGACCAAATTAGAACAGCATAGCAAAGGGAAAGGTTAGTAGAAGGAATTTATTTTATCCATCTACTTGCTGAACACATGGTATCCATTTATTTGATATGAAAATATATACAATACAAGGAGGAACCAGTGCACAACACACTTTAATGCCAGGCCATTGCATGGCACACTACTAATATCTTCACCGACACACGCACACAATTTAGCAAAGGCATGTAACCTAACATGAATATCTTTGGAATTTGTGAGGAAAGTGCAGTACTTGCAGACATGGGAAGAAGGTGCAAACTATGGAGACAGTACCTGAAGTAGCAAATCCAAGCAAAACCATAGATCGATAAGGCAGTAGTCCTTATCATTGAGCTACTGCACCACCCTAAGCCTTAAGTGTCATGAAAGGAATATGAATCACCATATGTTTTGTAAATCTGCTATTTTCAACTATAGTTTTTGTGAAAGCTGGCATTTATTCCATCAGCTTCAAGTCAAAGACAGGAAGTAACTGTAGATGGAACACACGGCACATTAATGCAGACAATTATGCAGAACTAACTTAGACTCAATTGTTAAACTAATACTTATGTTTAGGATGTGAGAAAAAACTGAACTAACAAGAGAGCACTCTCGCAGTAAGGACTCTAGCCCACATTCTTGGTGCTCCATTACTATGCCATCTTAAGTAATGTGAATGTTTATTAAAGAGCTTTTAAGGTCTGAGGTGGTGTAATAGTGGGGTGAGCCCAAATAGGAGTCCAACAAACGAGAAATACATGGTGACAAACATAAAGCACTTCTTCATGGCAGTGTAGACATAATTAGAGATAGAGCCTCAGACGTACATGTTCTAAGGGAACAGTAGTGAGTGAGACTGTATTCACCTAGGAGGAAGCCTGCAGAATTTTCTCAGGTCTGAAGAGGGCATGAGGTAATCTAACCTTTGGTAAATGTTTGCAGACCCCCTGAGAATGAAAGTCAGGCCTCCAAGCTTTGACTCTTTATCACTTACTGTATATGCTAAAGCTCACAATTAGATAGATAGATAGATAGATAGATAGATAGATAGATAGATAGATAGATAGATAGATAGATAGATAGATAGATAGAACGAACTTTATTTGTCCCTAGGGAGAAATATGGCTTTTTGTAGAAGCTTTTAAAATAAATAAATATATAAATAGGTAGATAAGTAAGTAAGTAAATAAATAAAAACAGTATACACACACACTTTGGTCTGAACACACACTGGAATGACTATAAAGCAAGAAGATTTAAAACAAAGAAAAGTTTTGACTTGGCTGTCACAGTTACAGTGAGGCATTATGCAGACATAATGCTGCTGGTATAACGTAGCCCCAGTAGTCTTTTTGATACATTCCTGCTGAATAATTTGTTGGCTGAAAGTACTCACTGATAGTGTGTCAGAGAGAGGATGTTCTGCATTGTTGTATTAATTCTCTCTGTCGCTACAACCTCCAGGGGGTCCAGAGTGCATCCTGTTTCTGAGCTTGCCCTTTTAATTAGCTTGATTTGGTGGGCCTCTCTTGACAATGTAGAAAATCGCAATGTCCATCACAGAGTTATAGAAGATGTGAAGGATGTCACTTCTCACATTAAGGGAACACAGTGTTCTAAGGAAAAGGAGCCTGCTCTGCCCTTTCTTATATAGTTCTTCTGTGTTCCGAGACCAGTCCAATCTGTCATTAATGTGGACTCACAACTACTTATAGGAGTGGACCACCTACATTCATTCCTTGAATAATGACCAGACATAGAGGGTTCCAGCCCCAGTGATTTCATGAATCCAAGTCTTTCTTGTGATATAATTATACAGTATATAATATTATATTATATAATACAATCTTCTTCCAGGAGTAGAAGAGATCTCTCTCTTCTTTTTTGTGACAATTTTCCTTTTTTTTAATTATTAACCAATGAATTACATTTTTATCAATGATAACTTTAAGATATAGCTTCTGGCTTGTCACTGTTAATCTTAAAATAATTTTTAAATTGAAGATATGCTGCTGTCATCACAGACCTGAGCGGTCATCAGAGGTGGGTAGAGTAGCCAAAAATTGCACTCAAGTAAGAGCAGCATTACTTCAAAACAATATTACTCATGTAGAAGTAAAAAGTAGTCATCCAAAAAAAGTACTCAAGTAAGAGTAAAAAAGTATTTAGTGAAAAGACTACTCAAGTACTGATTAACTGTTTGATCATAATAAATTATTTATTTTTTAGAAATGTAATAAGACAGACAAAAATATAAAATAATAAGCAAATTCTGCTATTTCCAAATAAAAAAATAAAAAATGAGTAAAAATAAATATCATCTTTACAAAAAATAAGATGCACAAATAACACAAAGTTCCAAATCTCAGTTTTTCACAACAAAGCTTTTGAAGCCAATATCTACAGTAGGTAAAAAATGTTTGAACAGTGCAAACTACGTACAGTGACAAGATATACTGTACACTGACAGTATAATACTGCATATTCATTTGCCCTCCAAATAGCACAGCTGATAGAAAATAACATTAGAACAAGGCAGCTTGTGCACGTACAAGAAGTCTTACTTTACCTTGACTGTCTGTGTCTGTGCCTGTTTGGTTAAAACGTGCTTGTTCTTCACTCAGTTAAGTGATGGTTAAGCTTCAGCAGGAGTTGGCTGTCATTTTTCATGTATTCTTTCTTTCCCTGTTCGCTGTCTGTGAGGAATTTGTACCGCTATGCTGCCACAGTTTGTGTGTGGTCATGTAACTGCATGGCTACATCTGATTTGTGAAACGGAGCCATATGATTATTGTTGCTACGTCTGCTTGGTGAAACGGAGTCTTGTGATTATTGTTGCTACGTCTGATTGGTGAAACGGAATCTTGTGATGATTGTTGCCATGTCTGATTGGTGAAACAGCCATGCAGTAGATCCACTGGCGGCTTCTCTCTGGCAAAAATATGGTGTATATAATGGAAAAAAGTAACGATTTGAGTGTTGCCCAATGTAGCGAAGTAAGAGTAGCGTTTCTTCTTCACAAATGTACTCAAGTAAAAGTAAAAAGTATGGTGAAGTAAAACTACTCTTAGAAGTACAATTTTTTAAAAAAGTTACTCAAGTAAATGTAATAAAGTAAATGTAACTCGTTACTACCCACCTCTGGCAGTCAGCCCATATCAACTGCTTTTTGGACTAGGTGGGAACTTGAAAATTATCACAGTGTGAACAAAGAAGTTTGGACGAACTTGATTGTTATCTATGTCTATAACATCAGAGTATGTAGGAGACTCGGAGTACATAAAGTGGCAAATATTACATTTTCCCCTACTTGGCTGGTAGCTGTGTGATCACTGATGACTGTTGCACCTTATCGCAGAAGCAGCTCTGCTTATCCAAAGATGAGAAGAACATGGAGCAAGGATAAAAGTAACGTGGCAAGGACTCCGAACTGGCCTGTCCCAATTATTTGGAATGTTGATCGCCATTAAATAGGTTGGATGAACTTTTACATGTTATGGTGCCTGGTACTGTGGCATACTGAGGAGAACCAGTTTAAACAGATTTCGGATGCTATTTAATATAGGACAGTTTTCATCTGATATGATCAGACAGAATGGTAAAAGCAAGAGAGACTCTGGAAACTTATGAAGGAGATGCAAGCACATAACAAAGCCGATAACTGTGATCCAGATTTTAAAAAAATTAACTGACTGTATTTGTCCACATTAGTGCCTAGGAGCAGTTGCATCATCCTACTGATGTTTATCTTTAAATTCAGTAACAGAACGAAAAGTAATTATGAACCAACGTCTAACAGCATTTACCTTTTTTGGACACAATAAGCTGGACCTGCTTTATTCAAGTGTCAGGAACTTCAAATCAACATCTGGATATGTCTGACCATCATGTTGCAATCTAAAGCCCAGTTATTGATTGCAGCGGGTCTACAGTATCCAAGTCAGAAGTTCTTATGTGTCTTTAGGGGTGATTGTTTTATTATTTATATATTATTTATATATTTCGCTTTCTCTATAAAATTCTAATTTTACCTTGGCAACAAATAAAGTTTATTATGAAATAAAGTATTTTATGATTCAGTGAAGCCAAAGAAACTCTCCTTCACTCAAGTGTTTAGTCAACTATTTCTATAACACTTGAACCCTATCACTTATTCACAAATACTATATTAACCACTAGCAAAATACCCACGCTTCGCAGCGGAGAAGTAGTGTGTTAAAGAAGCAATGAAAAAGAAAAGGAAACATTTTGAAAATAACGTAACATGATTGTCAATGTAATTGTTTTGTCA
>JANRMT010062837.1:44051572-44063297 GCA_026402145.1 Polypterus bichir lapradei | reverse complement strand
TCACTCGCTCGCTTCTTATTGTTTCGCTGCCTTCTCAATTATATAATGCATGTTTTCTTCAGCGCTTTTTGGGCCTCTTCCTGGTTTTCTACCTACTGTGTGATTACGTGGGAGGCGTGATGATGTCACACGAAACTCCGCCCCCACGGGTTTCACGCTCATCTCCATTACAGTAAATGGAGAAAAACAGCTTCCAGTTATGACCATTACGCGTAGAATTTCGAAATGAAACCTGCCCAACTTTTGTAAGGAAGCTGTAAGGAATAAGCCTGCCAAATTTCAGCCTTCTACCTACACGGGAAGTTGGAGAATCAGTGATGAGTCAGTCAGTCAGTCAGTCAGTCAGTGAGTCAGTGAGTGAGGGCTTTGCCGTTTATTAGTATAGATTTATTTATACATAGGTATACATAAAAAACTAACTTTAACAATATTACAACAAAGTATGTAACAACAATAGTTGTATGTAAGGTTCAGTCAAAAGAACTAGGAAATCAGGTCAGTGGTTATGTTGCACTCAAATGATTCCCTTTTAAATAAAAAAGAGGCACACAAAGCCCATGCATTTGACACTCTGCTTCTTAATGATATGCATATTAGATTATTTGGTGTTTCTAACCTGGCTTGTGTATGATCAATATTTTGTTATGAATGAGATTCTTTCCATGATTTCATGCTTGCTTTGTACCAGATTCTGCTATGAAGCTCTGATATTGTAATAGAAAATATATTTTCAAAAAATGGATGGAATGACATACGTTTTACTTGTCTACTGTATCTGCATTCCCCCTATTTATATTACATACACTGATCATTCTCGGTACCATTGAAGTGCATTTTATGTTGACTCCTAGAGTCATCAAAATGATGATAGTGACATACAGAATATTTACTCAAAACTAATATCATGATATTCTGTGCTTTATAGGTTTTCATGTACTAATGTAAAATGATGCCCTGTGATAGAATGGCATCCATTGTTGGTTCCTGTGTTGGAACCAAGCAAGGTGATCCTGCCAGGACAGACTCTGGCCTTTATGATTGTAAATTGAATTAAGCAGGTTCAAAAATGCATGGATAATGTAAAATGAACAATTGTATCTGTGAGAAACACTCCTCCCCAAAATCTGCCTAATTTTGTAAGGAAAAAATAATGACATATATTTCCCAAGGCTAGAGCTAAAAGAAAAATGGCACTGTGTTTCCTGCAAGCTGTTTTCTCACTTGTTGTATCTAACATGGCCTTTCCTTTATTATGTACTCCTACTCATACAACTTAATCAACCTGAACCCCTCGTCTTACAATATGTTCCCTACAATCACCAACCTACAAGTTATCACTTGTCATATAAGGTGCATCTTCAGTAAGTGGCTGGATTTCATAATAAGGTGGGTGTTTTTTGTGACTGGATGCAGTTTTATGTCTTAAGGTATAGTTGACCAAGATATTGTATATAACCCAATCAATTAAATTAGCAGCACAAAGCATTGCAAATGTTAATTGTCAAGAAAAGAAAAGTAAAGAAAAACTCTAGCTTGATTTACACATAGTGTATAATAAATTGTAAGAGTCCAGGGTCTATACAGAGAGTTAAATTGACTAATTAGGGCAGCTGTCTGCCTAACATTTCCAACAGCATTTTAGCAGCATGCAATAACAAATGACATTGTACAATGTTCAAGATTAATGTTATGCTAAGTTAAGTCCATCTGAAAGGTTGTGCACTGTTGAGGATAAGTATAGGATGACACCATGGGCTGGAGACCCTGTTTCATGAATAATAAATCAGACAATGGGCAATGCTGAGAAGACAATGAAACAGTAATATGTGTGTATCATTGTTGGTGATTGGGCAGCATAGTGGTCTGGTGATTAGGGCTACCTCATGAATTTAGTGTTCTGTGTTAGAAACCTGTTTGCACATACTCTTCATGTTTGTGTGAGCTAACTGTCATTTCCATACTGGCACAGAGTGATTGATAGTGAGTGTGTGTGTGTGTAAGAGAGAGAGAGAGAGAGAGAGAGAGAGAAAGAGAATGGCTCCTGCAGTGAACTGGTGCTCCATCTTATTTATTTCTTCACTCGATACTACCAGGATGTGATTCAGCCTCCCATGACCCAGAATTGGGTTTGAGAATGATCTTAGTGTATAATGGCTGATTAGTCGCATCAACTCATAGGATGAGAATAGATTCTTAAAAGCAATACGCAATGAGCCCCAAATTAAATACTAAAAGCAATTGGTCATGATTCACATTAAATGGCAAATGATGTGAATTTTCAGGGACCTTTAAACTAAAGTGTCTACTTTGTATAGTTATTTTATGCAGCCTAAGAATTACAAGACTTAATAAGCATTAATAAGTTCGCTAAGGTAAAAGATTGTCAAATTATTCAGTTTTAAGAACTGTGAAATTCATACTAAGCATAACTGGAGGGCAATGCATGAATTTAAGAAATGGAGTAATATGATCGTATTTCTTAGTTTTGGTTGCAGTCATGGATGCTAAAATTTGGATTAACAGTTGGGTAGAAAATGCTTTGAACTGCCTATTAATGTATTGCAACATTTCAGAATAGTCAGTTCTGATATAAATGAAGGCATGAATTAGCTTTTTTGGAACATTGTTAATTTTAGCAATGTTTCCAAGCTGTAGAAATAAAACCTTCAGTAGTATTTAAGCAGCAAACTGAGCAAACACTGATATTATGCTATTGATGTTTACAGTGCAATATTGGGTTCTTTTATCATCAAGTTTACATAGCACAATGAAATTCCTACAGTCTCCCACAGACTAGTAGCAGCAATACAATACCACCAACAGGCACAAAAGAATAAATATAAAAAAGAATAACTAATGAATTTGCCAATATTAGTGGCTTTTGAGTAATCTTCTTACCTGTAGATAAAAACTGCTTGTAGCTTTAGCGATGCTAATGGATCTGTACTGTCTACTAGAAAGATAGAAATGAGTAATTAGTTAGGGTTTCTTTAATATTTGCCGTTCTAAGGCTGTGTGTGTTACATTTGTCCTGAAAAGAAGGGAGCTGTGCTCCAGTAATATTTTGTGCCGGCTTCAATACCCTTTGTGGGTGTTTGAGGGGGCTGGGCGGTCTTGTGGCCTGGAACCCCTACTGATTTTATTTTTTTCTCCAGCCGTCTGGAGTTTTTTTTTTTTTTTTGTTTGTTTGTTTTTTCTGTCCTGCCTGGCCATCAGACCTTACTTTTATTCTATGTTAATTAGTGTTGCCTAATTTTAATTCTTCTATATTTTGTATTTTTTCACTTTCTTCATCATGGAAAGCACTTTGAGCTACATCATTTGTATGAAAATGTGCTATACAAATAAATGTTGTTGTTGTTGTTGTTTGAGGTCTTGAGTATAGTATATGAAGTACCATAATTTTATACAGCCAATGAGTATAGACATTGTGCACGTGTAACAGATGGGTAACATAGATGGATTAATCCAGAATTTCCTTGTATGTCCGAGGAATTAAAGGCATGAGTAAACCACTTTGTTTAGAGCAGAGATGTGTGTGCACACTGCAGGTCATCAGTGATAATAACTTAAGAGCCACTGAACCACTCCACAGTAGCATATCTGCTGAAAATAAGAGTATGACCTACCTCCTGGTTTCTGAACTCTATGACCAGCTCCTTGGTTTTGCCTACATCAAGTGAGTTATTGTTACCCTGGAATCACTGTGTTAGAAGGCAAATCTCTTTTCCGTAATCCATTTCATCATAGTTGTTGATCAGGATTATGGTGGTGGTTTCATCAGCAAATTTACTGATGGAATTGAACTGTCAAAAGAAGTCTAGAAGTTTAGCATGAAGTGATGTTGCCAGTCTTCATTCACTGGGATCTACAAGTTCAAAATCTATTTACGGAAGTCGTTCAAAATCTAAGAGGTATGATAGTATAACAGCATCAGATGATGAACTATAGACTATTTGCAGGACTGTTGCACAGCATTTTTTCATTATCCAGAAGTTCTAGGATGATGCATAGTGCAAGGAATTTAGTAACTTCTGTGGATCAACTGTGATGATGTGAAAATTGTAAACGGTCCAAACTAGTGCAAGCACTAGTCTCTCTGAATTTTTCATCACTATGGGAGTAAGTTAGGATTAGGGTTATAATCACTTGTTTATAGTCATTAAGACATTCCACTTTAATTTTGTTAAAAGGTACTATATGATTTTCATAAATTAAATTAAAATTTGCAAAAGTAATTTTAAATATTATACACTATATATTACAAGCAGGATGGAAGCAGTGGTAATTATTAAGGGGTATTTTAGGTCTTCAATTATTTCTTCTAATTGCAATAGTTTGTATTTAAAGAAATGAATATTGATGCTGATGTTGAACCATGCATGACTTGACACAAGAATGAAGGATTTCTGCAGATGCTAATGAGTCGAAACATGATGGATAGAGCCAGGCAATCCAAACAGTTCTCAACTCCAAGGTAATTCTCTTCTGTATCAATTCTGGCATTTTAAAAGTATCTAGTCTATCTTTAAAAGGAAGACGTTCAAATGGAGTATTGCACAGATTGAAGGTGTATTCTATATCTACACAATAACATCTGGGCATGGTTTACATAAAACAAACAAAAAAACATGGGGTACATCCAGTATCAGCCTCTTTTAAGATGCAGCAATAGCAACATATTCAAAATTAGCCAATACACGCCATAATTTATACATAACATAAAATCCTGAAACTTGCTTCCAACAATTCACCCGGGGTTACATCAGACAAAAAATCCACAAGCCATTCTGGATGGAGTACCAGTCCATCGTAGAGTTCTCTCATGCACACAGAAGGCCAATGAATTTTCAAGTAACCAAACACACAAATATTTGGGATAGGGGAGGAAAACTGAGAAAAACAAATTCAGACACAGGCAGCCACCAGGCAGTATTTATACCCAGGATGCTAGGCCACTGTGCCATTGTGCTGCCCTGAGGTTTATACTGAAGTATATGACCATTTAGTACTCTCGACAGGTGAATCCATTACCTTTAAACCTATGATGTTGTTTTAATTTTTTTAAATGTAGGCATTAAATAGGAAAAATAAAATTTTTTATTTGTATTTTAAAACAGAAAATAATGTAAAAGGCACTGAAGGTACAATAAAATGAAACCATTAATCCTCTTGGGTAGCTCATATTCTCAGGCATAACGCTGAAATACCCTTGAAATGCAAATAAAAGAAGTGCATACTGTACATGAAAATGAGTATAAAGCTTGAATAACAGTGCTGCTAAAAATAGCTTAAAATGTACTTAAAATAGTACTGATACAAAAGTTATACAAAGTTTTACTAACATTGGCACAAATGTAAGTATCCTTACTAGGGAACGAACTACAAGAACATTTTGTTTTATTTTTTAAAGCACATGAAAGCAATAGAACAAGTATGTAGTTAACACTAATGCACATTAATTGTTTACTTTGGAGAAATACAGTCTATTTAAGGATGATACCAGCTACTGACATTAATAACTGTAATTTTAGAGTAGCCAGTCAGTGCAGTCCACAGGAGAATACAGAGCATAACAGCATTGATTGCCATAGCCATGTTTAGATCAATTTTCCAGAGGGTGCTGGTAGACAATAAGAAATACATCTCATGTGATAAATGACCTCACAATGTATTGTTGGCAGGAGTACACATTACAGCTTGCTGCAGCTTTCCTTGATGTTCCCTGGAGTATTTTTTGTTTTTTTGGAGCAAAAATGACTGAATTATTCAGTGGACATTTGAGACACCTTTTCACCTTCATATTTATAAAATCATAAAGCATGCTTACAATTTAGTGTTTTATACAGCCATATCAAAAACATAGCTCTATTCAACATTTTATGTATCCTGCATATTGACTTAAATCATGATTGGCAACTGTTAATGTAGTTCTGATAATATTTTATTTCTTTCATTTGTTCTACAAAAACAATATAAACATAATAAACAGATTTTTTTTTTTTTTGCAATTTGTTAATGTGATATTAGCCAAGTTTTTAAAGTACCTCATCTATTCTACCTATGTGGGCAAAAAAAGATGGAAAAGAATGGCTTTATATTAGGTCTAAAAGAGCAGGCTCATACAAGCATGTGACTACTCAGTCTTCTGGGTGCTTTAGTAATTCATTATCAATGGTCTTTCTTCATACAGTATGCACTTAGACAAAATGGCCTTTCAGGCAAAGGTGATGTAAATGGAAATGCAGTATTGTTTAATCCCTCTAAGACTGACGTGATCTAAATAATGCAAGGTTTGTGTTTCATGGTTTTCTTTTGAAAATGTAGCATTAATTACTGCCATTTCTTGGGGAGTTTACTTCACGCATAATGAAAGGCATAACATTATAAAATTAAGTAATCATGAAAAAAACATTTTGCTTAGAATAAACCATATGGCCACATTATGTTGGGAATGATACATACATTCCCATTCCTTTATGTGTTACCGAACCAAAATATTTTTTAAGCCTAAATAATATAATAGAAATCTGCCTGTGTTAAAATATGGCAACCTAATATTAGCCCTAAGTTACAAGGGGGTTGAGAACCTAAGAGTTAATATTAGGAAAAAAGAAGACTGTCTGGGACATCTTATTTATTAAACCATGAAATCGGAATATGAAATAATAAATCACTTATTTACAAACAGCATATGCTTGCACCCTGAAGGCCTAAAATATGGCAAATGCTACCATTCTGTTTATATCTGTCAGTGTATTAGTAGTTCACAAGTAACAATCAATATATGGCAAAGGAATATCTTTATCCCATACCAAAAAAAAACACTGAATCAAAGATTTTATTAATTTTCAATAAAGTAGTGGATTGGCATCATGTACATGGTGTAGTTTGCAATAGTTTAATAACAAACAATGACAACCTGTGTTTTAATGATTAAGATGATCTTTATAAAATTCCAAAATTTAAAAAAAAATACTTTTGAAGGGAACAGAAAAGCTGTCACTTGTTATCCACATAAAATTTATCACAATGAAAGCACAACAGCTATCATAAACTGTGCAATCAACTAGTCTTTATTTTATGTACAGTAGCTAGTTATATAAAATAGCTTTTTGTAAGGTCCTACAGCAGTATAATTGTATTGCAAGAATAAATTCGTTTTTTTTTCTAATCAATCATCCAGCCATTCTCCAAAGGTGCCTCTTTGCAATAGTGGGCTACTGAGAAATTGTAACCTATCTCACTATTATCAAGCCAAAAGCAGAAACGAATCTTGATTAGGAAAGTAGTTCAGTGCCAGGCAAATTCTTTCAAAAAGCACCAGGATTTTTTATAGTCTTCTAAATGTAGTGTCATTGTTTTCAAACAAAGACAGCAGATAAAATGCCTGGATGAAAAAAAACAGGTTTTTGTCCTGAAAAGGACTATTCAGAAAATGTCAGGAGATGATTGAAATAGCAATAATGATGGACAGGTTGAGCAATGGTGATGGGCAGGTTGACAGATGAGATTAGACAAGAGTCCCCATGAACTAAGATGTTTGCTAATGATATTGTGATCTGTAGCTAGAGTAGGGAGCAGGTTGAGAAGACACTGGAGAGGTGGAGATATGCTCTAGAGAAGAGAGGAATGAAGGTCAGTAGGAACAAGACAGAATACATGTGTGTGAATGAGAGGAAGTTCAGTGGAATGGTGAGAATGCAGGGAGTAGAGTTGGCAAAGGTGGATGAGTTTAAATACAAGGGATCAACAGTACAGAGTAATGGGGATTGTGGAAGAGAGGTGAAAAAGAGAGTGCGGGCAGGGTGGAATGGGTGGAGAAGAGTGTCAGGATTGATTTGTGACAGACAGGTATCAGCAAGAGTGAAAGGGAAGGTCTACAAGACGGTAGTAAGACCAGCTATGTTATATGGGTTGGAGACAGTGGCACTGACCAGAAAGCAGGAGACAGAGCTGGAGGTGTCAGAGTTAAAGATGCTAAGAATTACACTAGATGTGACGAGGATGGATAGGATTAGAAATGAGTTCATTAGAGGGTCAGCTTAAATTGGACAGTTGGGATGCAAAGTCAGAGAGGCGAGATTGCGTTGGTTTGGACATGTGCAAAGTAGAGATGCTGGGTATATTGGGAAAAGGATGTTAAAGATAGAGCTGCCAGGAAAGAGGAAAAGAGGAAGGCCTAAGAGGAGGTTTATGGATGTGGTGAGAGAGGACATGCAGGTGATGGGTGTAACAGAACAAGATACAGAAGACAGAAAGATATGGAAAAAATGATCTGCTGTGGCGACCCCTAACGGGAGCAGCCAAAAGAAGAAGAAGATGATTGAAATAGCAAAAAATAGGGAGTGGTATTCACTAGACTTTCTCGTATACTCGGATATGGGGATGGATATTTGAGGAGTAAAATGATAGACAATGATTATATTTTATATTATGTACATTAAAGAACCATCAACAGCAAATCAAATGAAATTAATAAAATATTGAACAATTATTATAAAAGTAAAGTTGAATAAATTGGACTCTGCAGCAGCATGAAAAAAAACAAAACAAAAATGAAGTACTGTATATGTTCAGGTAAAGTATTACGTCCAGTTAGAGAAAATAGCCCAAAAGTTGATAGAAATCTACGTTTTGTACCTAATACTTGTATGCAAAATGTGGTTGACCTAAGCGAAAGTGTACTCAAGTTATCGTGTTTACATACACATACACACACACACAGACAGATACACAAACATAATTCCAAAAATTGTATTTTCAGACTTGGGGAGGTCTAAAACATCGAGATTCATTAAAATCTCGAAACAGAATTTTTGGAAGATTCCAATACTTTCCCTATACTTTGTATACGAGAAAGTCGGGGCGATCTAAAATGCTGGGATTCATTAAAATCTCGACAGGAAATTTTTGGACAATTGCAATACTTTCCCTATACTTTGCATACGAGAAAGTCAAAATGGGTAGAGGTTCATTAGCAATAAGTGAAATATTTAAGAAACAAACGGCAAAACTGAAAGTCTGAAATGTTAGCAGTCAAAAAATACAAAAAGGCAAAACTGCGAGAAAAGAGCAAAAAGATCTTAAATAGAAATCTGTTATCTTAAGCCAATAACTGGATGCAGGATGAAGCATACCAGAGTTTAATTGGATAAGCTGTAATGGTATCACATACTGTATCCTCAGTAGTCTCTTAATTGACAATAGTATTGAAGATGTTTATGAAAATAAAAGATGGTATTACATTAAAATCATAAAGTAATACAATAAATATTTAGATCAGCAAAAAAAGTGCAATTACATTTACCTGAGCAAATCAATCATGATAACAATGACATGTTAGATTGCTGAAAACCAGAGCAGCCATATACTTTATAAGGAGTATGTAAACATTTTAAGCAGACTGCGGTCATTTGAACCTACAATTAAAAAACTATGAGATGACAGTATAAACACTGTACCAATATGACATGATCAATGAACATATAAAGATGTAGTTTTGTTTCAATGAATGCAGCATAGCAAACAAGGTGGCTCCAGAGAGTTTCATGGCGATGGTTAAACATTTCTCTTAAAAGCACCAATGATTATAAACCTAGTCCAAATTATACACAAATTGTCTTAACATCAAATGGAATAAAACACATTAGCAAATGAATGAATATTATTTTTGTTATAAAAGAAAACAAATGAGTGACACTTCACAATAGGAGTGGTAAGAGATTACTATAGTGCATCTGTTACTCACTTTTTACTCTGTAATACAAAATCCTTTTGGGCCTTCCATCTGCTGGTCAATTAATCTCACTCTCTTTTTAACATTAACACCTCCTCTTTGCCAAGATACTCACAACAAAATTGTCCTTCTGTACTTCATCTTGCTATTTTTTTATAATTTTTTCTTTATTATTCATTTGTTAAAAGAGAAATGGATTTTTTTCAACTGATCTTCCTGGAGAGTGTAAGTGATCAGAATTTTAAAGAACACAATCTTTATTTTTAGTTTTATACAGTTGTACTTTTCTCTTCACCAGGAGGTCAGGGAAGAATTTGCTGATTGGCAATTAAATACTATTTTTAAAAATAACCTAATTCAAAGGAAGCTAGGGTACCCTGCCAGATACACTCTATTTAAATGAAAGCTAAAGTGAAAACTGTTGCATACACATGTATTCACAAATGTACACCTAAACAGTAATTATTTTGTAACCTATTAAAAGACACACACACTTTTTTCTGTTTTAAAGAGTTTACAAAAAGGAAGACAAACAACACATTCTGTCAGAAATGTTTAATAAAAGACTTATTTTCCCTATGAACAATGAATATTGAAATTTCTGCACTTTCTGTTTCTCTGTGACTAGAGAAGCATTTGCTTCTGAGATCCATAGAATAATCTGGCAACTTGGACAGCTAACTTTGTTTCTGTTCTGGAGTAGTAATATAACTGCTTACATTATGAATGTTGAACAGTATTGCTTGTAAATAATCAAGAGAGATGTGGTGGCTGAGGGTTTGGACTGTATACCACAATTCTCTACTCCAACTCACTGTGTCTCATAACACCTTTGTGCTTCAATAATAAAAAGGTGTATATATAAATTAATGTAATGTATCCTGATGTCGTTGTCTAGGAAAAACGCATCCACCAAATATCCTGCAATAATAATAATAATATTGTAGCATTTTACTTTAAAAAATGTATAGTTTAACTGTTTTTTGCTGCATTTTTTTTTTGTGAAGGTAGTAAGGAGGTGCTATAGTGTGATCACTCTGTTATGATTTAAGCTGGAAATTGATGCTTTAGCTTTAAGAGAAGCCATGTTGCATACTGTTGTCAGGGTCATGACCCTCATTTCTAGAGGCAGAGTCTCCAGGGTTGTGAACTTAACTTAATCAGCAGCTGGCATAAAAGATCAGCCTTGTTCATGAGCCTTATTTGATCTGCAGGTAAATCCTTGCTTCCTTTTGGTTTATTGTGTATTTAATCTTCTAGTTTTGCCTGGTTATCAACTCATTGCCTGTTTTTTGACTTCCACTTTGCTTCTCATCTGGATTTTAATTGCTATGGTTTATTTTTATTTTCTTTCGTTTTGTGTTTTGCCCACATGTCCCGGTTATCTCAGAAATTTGTTATCCTGTTTTCCTGCCGAGTCAGGAGACGCTGAGATTAAGTATACTTTCCAAACACTATAAAGATTTTCTGCTGCTATCATATTTGTGCATTGAATCAGATTCATTATAGTCAAAAAAGAAATGTACAAATGTGAAAATTATTTTCGGATTACGTATGCAATTAATCTTTTAAATTAGGGACAATGTGTCTGCAGGACAAGCATCTAGCAAACATGAGCCATGATCCATTTTTTATTTTTTCTTAGTGAAGATATTTTTTTCAGAGATGATAACTTTCATAAACTTAACAATATTAGGACTGGATTTTTTATCACTAACAGAAAACTTAAAATAATACCAACTTGTTTTTGAATTACAATGTTTAATGTCTTTAAAATGATATGCATTGATTTGGTTCTTTTTTTCCTTTCCAATCAATCAATCCTTTTGCAAGACTGTATAATTACAAATTGCTGTACAATTAAAGAAACATGAGTCACTTAGATGTTATTGTTTGCTAAAAAAGGTTAATAAAAATAATCAAAGAATGTAAAGGAAGTGTTGAATATCAGTTCTATCTATACTAATAAAAGGCAAAGCCCTCACT
>JANRMT010062837.1:43955684-44046572 GCA_026402145.1 Polypterus bichir lapradei | reverse complement strand
CCTTTTCCATTCTCTTTGTTACATATTGCACGGCCATATCAGGCTCACTCTTGATATCCGGAGGAACATTGTGTCTTATGTATTGAATGACTGGGACAGGTTCAAGGTGTGGACTGATGACGGTACAGGAGATAATTATACTACACAGGAGCACTAGAAGAGTGAAATACTTAAGTGTACCGAAATGGCCAAATATTTTACACCTTTGAACAACCGCCAATGCCTCTTAAACATCTTAGATTCACAGGTGACGATTTCAGTAGTGGACACTTTGATATTTATGAATGTTTAAACTCTCAAAAGCTGGATGTGAAGTTATCAATGAAACTGGTTGTATACTTACAACGCTTGACAGATGCCGAATGTCTCTTCAACACAAGTCCTACAAATACTGTCGTAATTGAAACAAACAATGAAACTCAAACTGATTATGACAGCAGCAATCCAAGCTGTGAGATTTGAAACAAGATTACTGTTCACATGGCCAACTGTACGTTGCATGCTCAAGAGTAAGCTCAGTGCACAGCTACAGCTTGGCCATATTACAACTGGAGGGCCGAACTGACAACGTGGCATACAAAGAGATTCTTAACAAATAATTATTGGTATATTTTCCCTCAGTTTTAAAAAGGTTTAAATGTCTTCTTAATAAAAATTTTAAGGCAGTATTTCGCCGCTGCAAAGCACGGGTATTTTGCTAGTATATATATATATGACAGCAACACTCATCACTCACAACAGTGACAAAACAATTACATTGACAATCATGTTACGTTATTTTCAAAATGTTTCCTTTTCTTTTTCATTACTTCTTTAACACACTACTTCTCCGCTGCGAAGCGCGGGTATTTTGCTAGTTCAGAATATACATGGAAAATTTATTTAACTATATGTCACATAGCCTTGACTTTTCATGGCATCAGATTTAAAATGATGACTCATTTCAAACATAGTAACTAATAGTATTTTAATTCAGAATTTACACATTCTACCTTGTGTCTGCATGAGCTTTTCTCTAGGTACTTTAGTTTTATTTCCACATTTCTAAAAATGTGCATGTCAGACAATTTTAGAATCACTCATTAACTTAAGTTGTGCCTTAAAATAAAAAATTCTTTATTTTGGTAGATAATGTAATCTGTTAAACATGTTTTGAATTTTTTTTTTGTTTAATTAGTACATAGTTCAAATGTCCATCGGTGCACCAGTAGAAAGTACCCATCATTGCAGTAAATTATAGGGACAATCTATCTCAGTTGCCCTGTACTCCTCTAACAACAATTGATATGGTGGTGCCAGAAGCCAGAGCTTTTTTTAAAGAAAATGGATGTACAGTGATCCCTCACTATATTGTGCTTCGACATTCGCGGCTTCACTCCATCGCGAATTTTAAATGTAAGCATATCTAAATATATATCTTGGATTTTTCGCTGTTTCGCGGATTTCTGCGGACAATGGGTCTTTTAATTTATGGTACATGCTTCCTCAGTTGGTTTGCCCAGTTGATTTCATACAAGGGACGCTTTTGGCGGATGGCTGAGAAGCTACCCAATCAGAGCACGTATTACGTATTAAATAAAACTCCTCAATGATATATGATATGCTTCCCACGCGGTGCTTTGCATACTTGAAAGCCCGAACAGCACATATTGATTTTTGACTGTTTGCTTTTCTCTGTCTCTCTCACTCTCTCTGACATTCTCTGCTCCTGACAGAGGGGATGTGAGCAGAGGGGCTGTTCGTACACTGGCCTAGAGGATACGGACGCTCCTTTAAAAAATGCTGAAAGACTACCTTCACATGGCTCCCTTCCTTGCAGCTGCTTTGTCCGGCAGTGCTTCGCATACTTAAAAGCCCAAACAGCCCTATTGATTTTTGATTGTTTGCTTTTCTCTCTCTCTGTCTCTCTCCCTCTCTCTGACATTCTCTGCTCCTTTGAAGAGGAAGATATGTTTGCATTCTTTTAATTGTGAGACGGAGCTGTCATCTCTGTCTTGTCATGGAGCACAGTTTAAACTTTTGACTAAAGGGTGTTATTTCATGTCTACAGGGCTCTAATAATGTTGAAAAACGTATTTAGAAGGTCGTAAACAGGTTTTCTATGATCTAACTGCGAAAATACTACTACTACTACTACTACTTCGCGGAAATTCATTTATCGCGATAGAGTCTGGAACGGATTAACCACGATAAACAAGGGTTTACTGTAACTACTTCCAGCAGTTGTCCCCAGTTAGGGATGTAGGGTTTTAAATAATAAATGTAATTATATTTTTTGAAATATGATAAACTTCATTTCATTTTTAGTACTTTTTGTCTGATGCTAGCTAATTGAAGACCGAATACTGAACTAACAGTTTCTATACGTTGATGTCATGGTAACTGAACTTTTTCTTACTGTGGCACTGTCTAATTACCTAAGCTTAAAAGGTCTGTTTTGTACATTTATTAATTAAAAATTAATCATTTTGAGAAAATAACATGGGCTCATAAAATATATTTTAGCAGATTATTCAAAGTTTTACAGGGGAAAAGACACAATTGCACACAGTTGGGGTAAATTTAATTATTAAAAATTGAAAATTTGGAAGCAGTTGACCTTGGACACCACATTTGGACATTGCTTGCAAGATTCTGTTTGTATCACCATTTTCAGAGAAACTAAACACATTCAGCTGCAGAAGAGTGTTTGCAATTCTTTATTTACTGAGATGTCTGAGGTGCCATGGCTTTTCTACTAGGGTTGAAATGAAAAGAAGGCAGTCTAGGACAAAGTGGGCATTGCCTGCTAGGGTTTAGTGCCACACCAGACCTGTTAAGAACGCAGGTATAACAGATGCAGACATCGAGCTGCGCCTTCCCCCACTTACATTCCAAACAAAGTGACTGAACTCCAGCTTGTACCAGTATCTGCCTGTACTTCATCTGATAAGAAAGGTGTAAATCAGAGTTGCACTGACATCTCTCCAAAAGCCCCTCTGCAGACGTCTTGAGACAGAAGGCACAAAATGGACTGGAGCAAGAGCAAAGAGCTGTAAATCAATGAAAGGCAACTGTGATGGACAGAACAACTTGCCCATGAGGAGACACTGATTTTGTAACTGGAAGTGACTTTAATCCGATCATGAGAGGTTTCACTTTTCTTTATAAACTAGTTACAGTTATCTCTTACTCTGGCTCTCTCCCAGGTGGCTCTCTAAAGGGATCCCTGAGGAAAACACTCAAAGAATTCTTTAGAGCACTTGGTCTATGGTCACTCCTGAGCACACTCTCCAAAAATGACTCAAAATCTCTCAAATAACCTCTCTCTCTCTCTCTCTCTAAAACTGGAAGCTGATGGGAGCAGAGAATTGATAACCTTTTTCTCTTTGGATCAGAAATTGACAATCTCTCTTTCAAGCTGTAGGCCGGTGGGCTGGAAAGGCTGAGAAACAGCCATCATTTCAAGAAGGGAACTTCAACATCTAAACTCTTGTGCCAGAAAGAGTAATACTTTTACCTATGAAGTTGCAAATAATACACCAAAGAGCCTAACTGTGGAAAACATTGCACACTACAAACAATTGATCATGCATTAAAGAGAAAGAGTGCACTATAAGAAGAATCCTCCACTTGAACCCCAGGCAATGACAAAGCAACAACTCCACACAATATTGGACATCATCTTTAAAGTCTTGGTATTTTAAAACTATTTCATATTTGTCTGTCAAGCCTGTTAGCATTTTGTCTCATATTTCAATATATATATGCAGTATATATTTATATTTTTATAATCCTTGTATTTATTAATAAATTGTATTACTCTGTTTCTTACAATGAGTGTGATGCAATTACCTTGATACAAGTCTAAAAGTTAGAGACCTGCCTCCAACAACAGAGAAAAGGTAGGGAAAATAAAGTAGAAGCCTTATTGAATTATTTGATAATAATAATAATAATAATACATTTTGGTTACTGCCAAAGGCAAAACCTATAATTAATCAACTGAGTTAATATTCATTTTTTCATTTCTAACATTTATTGGCTTCCTTCTGGGTGGACATGATAAATCACACTCTTTCCTACAGCTGCCGAAAGACAAGGTCTAAAAGGAAGAGCCACTTATTGTAAAGAATTGAAGCATGAAGGCTCCAGCCCACCTGTTTTGCAATACTACACTACACAATTCATCAAATAAAGTTTTGGAGGCCTCATTGATTATTAAACATTTAGGTCATTGGGCAGCAGACATTCAGCATGCAAAAACTGAAATCAAGCATTGCTGTCTGTCTATTAATGTAGTCTCTACAGTATTTTATTATCTGTTAATAGTGTCAGGGGTTAGATGTCTGAAAGCTGAAATCTTTTAAATTAGTTACCATTTGCATTTAGATTCTGTGTTGCTTTGACCTGCACCTAGGCAGTACATAAGAATATGATAGCATAATTAAAGAGCATTGAAGAAATATGTATAATTCAAAATTGCCTTTTACTTCTGTTTAATATTAATAACACATTTTATTTATATAGTGCCTTTCTCATGTTCAAGGCGCTTAAAGCCAAAGTAGGGCTCTTCAGCACCTTGTCAGCTTCCAAGTCACACCTCATATGAAATGAATCTGTCACCTTCTCCTCTCTAACGTCCCCCCCACCCCCCTCCCCGTTTCCTCTCTGAATCCAGTGCTTAAGGGTTTATAAAAAGCATCTATCAAAATGCATTAGAACTGCAAACTACCTATGATCAGCAAAAGTAAGAAAAATAAAAATAAGTAATTCAACTAGTTTGACATAGTTTTGTTTTAAAGAACACAAACTTTAAAACAAAAAATGTGGTTTGAATTATTTCTAAAGTATTTAAATTGCGTTAATATGTCTGATGAAAATGTTGAGTCATTAATAATATTTGGTAGCAGATTTTCATTGTAAATAAAGGGCCAAAGTCTGCAAGCTGTCAGATATGTACTGCCAAAAATTTCCAGAATTTTTAAAATTAAAAAAGAAGAAAAACTTTATAATAAAACCTTCAAAATACTCTCCTTTAAATACAATGCACATGTCCCTGATCTTCTGTCATTTCTATTAACATTTACACATATTTTGTTACTGTTTGTAGAGCCTCTAGTGCTTTTCCTGTATTTCTTCCATGGTAGAAAATCTTATTCACTTCAGTCTCACTTTTCATTTCAAGTACAGAAAAGAAGCCATACGGAATGAGATAAAAAAACACATTGTTTTAGATCCAAAACTCTTTAACTGATAATGTGTTGTGTGTAAGTGTGCTGTATTAGTGTAAAATGCAGTTTTTCATGTGTCCTTGCTATGGCTATTTCCATTTTTCCTAATGCTTTCCCATATAAACTTTAGCAGTTCAGTGTAATATCACTGATCATCTGTGTATTCATGGGGAACAAGCTCTATCAACAAGTCCTTCAGCATTGAAAGATGTAATAATCATTGTCTCTTGAAAAACTGTTGTGGTAGAGAATAAAAAACCCAAAGTCACCTGCATGATTCTAGAATACAAGCCAGAAATGAGCCCTCGATCAACTCAGCCCAATGCTACTCAACAGACTGATTAACCACACTTGTAGACATGTGATACCTAACAGCATATTCAATAACTACACCCTTCTCCTGTGCTAGGAATATAGTGAAACTATATAAGAAAGGGCCTGAGCAGGTTTTTTTTCTTATGAGACCACATTCCTTTAATTAGGAAAGTGTCATCGTTCAAATCTATAACTCTGTGATGGCCACTGCGATTTTCTGTGCTGTGGTGTGCTGGGCTGGAAATATCACTTCAAGAGAGGCCTACTGAATCAGAAAGCTAATTAAAAGGGTAAGTTCAGTTAAAGATACACTCTGGACCCCCCTGGAGGTGGTAGTAAAGGAAAGAATTAAAACAAAACTGAATGCCATTATGAACAATTCTGCATATCCTCTCTGACACACTAATACTGAGTACTTTCAGCCAACGAATTATTCAGCAGAAGTGTGTCAAGTAATCCTAATTGGGCTCTTTTATGCCAACAGCAATACATAATGTCTCACTGTGACTGTGACAGCCAAGTCAGAACACTTCTTTCTTTTGAATTTATTTACTTTATAGTCATTCCAGTGTGTGTTCTATCTATCTATCTATCTATCTATCTATCTATCTATCTATCTATCTATCTATCTATCTATCTATCTATCTATGTATTCAATAATTCCATTAAGTTTTATAATAAGAGGTGTTCTATTCATCATTTAACCATTGTCACATTATTCTACAGTTGTCAGGATGGGTGCTCTTCGGCCTTAGTCACTGATGTATACGGTAAATACAAAGTACAGTAGTCCCAAACAATGTTTTTAGCCTGCATATTGTCATTTTCACAGCTATACACCGCAAAATAAATGTGGAGTTGGAAATACTTTATTCTCTTGTGAACTGATAATTCTAAGCTCGCTGAGTAAGAGTGAGTGGTTTGCTTTCGTCGGTGTTGCAATGGGCATCCCCTTCAAGGTTGATTTCTCTATATTGCCTGACCCTTTTAGTTTTAGCACAGAAGAACAGCTTATTGGATCTACTGCATATTAAAATTAGAAAGTTAAGCTATACGTTTTTGTCCCATAAAGGATACCGTAGAAACATGATGACAAGCTAGTCATAGCATAGACAACAATATTGGAATAAAGGAAAAAAATGGGCTGTATTCTTCTCAGGAAAACCATTGGGGGTAGTTTTGTTAACAGATACAAAGGAAAATTTGTCATTTTGCCACATAGTTAGTGGAATTGCTTACTAAAAGGTAAAAGGTGAAATGCCTGAAATAAGATCTTTATGCTGAACTATAAAAGAAATTCTCCAAACAATTTTATGAAAGAATTTCAGCCTTAAAATATAAAGAATAAAGTAAAATATACAAATTTTTCCATTCTTGTTTTATCAGGTTTAAAGTAGGCCATGAGGAATAAAAAAATTCTAATCTTTTTCTATTGCAGATGTGAAAGCAGTGTTACTGTATTATAAAAGGTCACAAGTTTTAGTATCAAATTAAAAGAGCAGAAATCCTGAAGGGAATAATCGGTCTCCTTACATAGTAATTTATCAGAATATTCCTACCCTAAAGGTTTTTTTTTTGATAATTACTGTCAGTTAAACATGCTGCAATGTCTCCTTTAACAACTGCTTGAAAACCTGGAACAAATGTTATCTGACTTCTGTCGCTTTGCGACTGCTAAATCGAAAAATAAATTGTCTGAATAACGTTTTCAAATGACAGCAGAAAAGGCTACATTGTTTAATGCCATGATCATGCCATGCAAGGCAAGAAAACCATCTTTAAAAACATAATTAACTGAACTAAAGCAGGACATTGTAAGAAGATTAAATTTCATTCCACTAATTAAATTTTAGGTTTACAAACATAAACAAGTCATCTCATATTAAAGCAGATTTATTTTAATCAGCATCAGTCTGGAAGCAGAATGCAAGAGACCCATCACAAAGCACCCAGCAGCTTGTCTTGCTGTATTTATGTTAAGGCTTACCTTTGTAAAGCTTATAATATTTATACACTGTGTTCTGCTAGCCAGAGGTAAAAAAAAAAAAAACAAACCTTACAATTCTGTGATTTCCACTTTGTCAAGCATTACGAAATGCTATGTTACACACGTCATTTTCAGGACCAGGTTTAGTTGACATGTGAATGTGAGGTTTTCTTATCTTCTTTTTCTCTCTCTTGCAACCATCAGAAGTCATTTATTTACAGTCATACATATTATACTTGTCTTTCATTTTGGTAAGTGTTGAAAATGGTGATAAGGTGTGTTGTTCGTTGAAATAGCTTATCCATTTGTTATAGAAAAAGTAAAACTTTATTTCTAACACCTGCAAGGGCTTATCTGGGTTATATTATTAAAAGTGTGACTAAATAATTAAAGATATAACATCTTACCAGCCAATTATTTTCAGTTCTTGCTTCTGGTGAGCTCACAGTCACTGGCCACTAATCACCATCATGGCAGCAGTGAATTAAGTCAAGCAGACATTCTTTAAGTTTAAAACTGTATGTTTAGTTTATTACTGTATGTCAAGTAGTATGTAGACACCCTTTAGGGTCCACTTGCAAGTGTTCAGAATGCTGTTTTTCACATTCTTTACAAGCAATATTCCTTATATCCACATGGGTGCCTTGTGAAATATGTCTTCCAGTGAAAATATGTACACCTGCTTTGTGTAGGAGAGTGTGTTTTACACTTGTCAGTGAGAAAAAATGTAAATAAGATGGGATTTTATCTAATACAGTTGCATATCACCTTTTACAAAATTGAACTGATTGCTGTTATACATAAAATCTTACTATATGCTTAGAATTAAAAATTGTACTCTGTCAAGTTGTGAAATACTGAAGAATACCAGGAGGTCTAGGACCTCCTGAATGGCTTGACATCAAAGTTGTGGGGATTCCCTGTAAATAAGTAATAAAAAATGTTATAGTGTTGTAAATCATTCAGCTCCCATTATTTGGTTTGTGGGAAAATAGGCACAAATACAGATTAAGAATAGGTCATTGTTCAGGGTTTTCTTTTACTTTTGCTTGCTTTACCTTCAGCATGTCCTCCTTCTGCCATCCATGTTTTTAACTAAAGCTGCAAAGCTAGTCTGGAGCATGGTGACATTAATGACATTTGGTTTAATATGACTCTGCTCCAAACTGAAAAAAATAAAAGAATGTTGTTTGCTCATAAATTGTGGATTTATGTTCAACAAAACTGAAGCAGAACAATTAAAATGACCTAAATCCTGAAAATTCAACCAAAAGCATTGTTGCTGTTGAAACAACCATCAGCATAGCTCAGGAGAGTGATTTGACAGTTTCTCCCCTCTTGAACAGCTTGTATGTGTCACAAAAATGGACAATTGTGCCTGATGCTATAAGTATAAGGCTTTCATTTAACTTTACATAACTGTGTATAATGCCATCAAGATATTAATGTCCTAAGTGATAACATCTGTACTAAACTTACTAATTATTGTAAAATTATGCAATTCTTTTGCAAAAAATCACAGTAAATATTGCGAGATAATGCAATATTTTTGTGAAGTAATGTATTAACATTTTTAATTTGAGTGGTGGGAGTAAGTTTCCGTAAATGTCATATTCCACAAGTAGAAACCAAAGTGCATGTCAAATTAGACAACTTTCCAGCACAATTTCACATTTCCAAAGTATCACGAGCTTGCCTTTGTACTGATATCCTAATAACATGCTGCCTGGTGGAGCTAGTGTCCAAGGCTTTATAGGTACCACAAGTTCAGCTGTAGTCTTGGTTCTTTTAGTTATTTTTCTCTATTCTATTATGATATATAGAACACGCAACACCAGCAACTCGTTCAGCCATGAAGGGTTACATGTGAACTGGAGGGGCACAAATATGTTTGGTAGGCATATAAGTACAGTAAGTTGGTCAAGGATTGATTAAACTAAGGTGAGGGGCCAGGGAGTTTAGGACAGGCCAGGTTTAGAACTGTACATGGAGTAACAATCAATAGTGTAGTAGTACACTACTACACTACTACTACACAGTACATAGTGTGTAGTAAAAATGCATAGTAATATAAATTCTAACTTAACATTTACATGTAAACGTAAAATGAATAATTCATTAAAAATAGCTTGCTAATGCTAGAAGTATCAAAAGTAAAACAAGTTTTTTTGGGGTTGTACGTAGAGGAGCATAACTATGATACAGTATTATAGCAATAACATAAACCTGTCTAAATAACAAAGATGGGGAAGAGAATAACATAAAGGGCTACACCTTTTTAGGAAGGATAGACAGAACAGAAAAGGATTTGAGGTTGCTGTTTATGTCAAACAGAATTTAAAAGCAAGTCCTCTTCAGCCGGATGATTAGCCCCATCTTAGTGAGGACATGTGGCTTTAGTAATATTAAAAAGGGAAGGTTGCAGGGGATTTTATAGTCATGGGGGAACTTCAACTACTCAAATATTAACTGGGATTACCTTGCAAATAGAGGAGCACAACAGCAGGAGTTTATAACACAATATGTTAAAGCTTTTAAGTGTGTTGACAGTCGAGGAGCAGTGGAACAGGTTTAAAAACGTTTTACAAGTAATGCAGGACAGATACATACCTAAATTTGAAATTAGTAGGAACTTTTAAAAAACTCTGCAGTTGGATAATAAAGAGTTAAAAAATAAACTGCAAAGGTAAAAACAGCTGTATAAGGTATATACAATGAAAAACTCCAATGTGAATTGTAGGGCATATGAGAACATGAGGGCAAAAATTAAGAAGGATATTAGAGAGGCTTAAAGAAATTTAGGGAGGGATATAGCAGATAAGGCAAAAGATGACCTGAAGAGATTATTGTAGTATTTTAGTAATAAAGGAACAGTCAAGGAGGAGGTGAAGTAATAGGAATAGTAAAAGGCAATTAAAAAATACATATACTGAAATGCCCTAAACTCACATTTTTCAGAGGCTTTCAGGAGTGAGTAAGTGGATAACCTCAGAGAGGTCAAAGGGACTACTAAAGAGTTACTGAGTAGTTTAGAAATTGTAGACAGAAAAGTCCTGCTTAGATTAAATAGACTGAAATCAAACACACCTCCAGGAACAGATATTTACCCTCAAGTTCTTAAGGAGGTTAGTGAGTACATATATAAACCCTTGACACATATTTTTAGGAAGTCACTGCGTACTGGGGAAATTTTGAAGGACTGTAAAATGGCAAATATTATCCTGTTATATAAAAAGTGTAATTGAACAGATCCAAGCAACTATAGGCCAATGAGCTTAATATGAATTAAAGGAAAATTAATGGAAATAATTAAGGATAAGATTGAGCAACACATGGCAAAAACAGGAGTTTGACTGAAGAAACAGCATGAGTTCAGAAGATGGAGGTCATGCCTTAGTAACATGCTAGAATTCTATGAGGATATGATCAAAGTGGAACATATGATATTATTTATGGACTTTCAGAAAGCATTTGATAAGGTGCCGCATGTGAGGTTGGGCATCAAACTAAAAGAAGTTGAAGTTCAGGGTGATGTTTGTAGGTGGTGCAAAATTGGTTCAGACAAAAGAAACAGAGGGTTACGGTTCGAGAAACCTTATCAGAATTGGCTGATGTTAAGAGTGGTGTTCCACAGGAGTTATATTTTTAATATATATTTATATAAATGATTTTAATAGGAGTATAAATAACAAGCTGGTTAAGTTTGCAGGTGATGCCAATGTAGGTGGATTTGTAGACAATCTAATATCCGTTGAATCATTACAAATGGACTTGGACAGCATACAGGCTTGGGCAGATGAAATTTAATGTAAGTAAATGTAAAGTATTACACATAGGAAGTAAAAATGTTAGGTTTGAATACACAATGGGAAGCCTGAAAATCTAAACTACACCTTATGAGAAGGATTTAGGAGTCGTAGTAGTATTCAGAAGCTATCAAGAAGGCTGTTAGGTTATATAGTACAATGTGTACAGTAAAAGTCCAATGAGGTTATGCTCAAGCTTTAAAATACACTGGTGGGGCCTCATCTGGAGTACTGTCTACATTTCTAGACTCCAAGCTACAAAAATGACCTAGCAGGACTAGAAAAAGTCCAGAGAAGAGTGACTAGATTGATTCCAGGTCTATAAAGGATGAATTATGCAGAAAGATTAAAAGAGCAAAAGAAGATTAAGAGGAGACATAATTAAAGTGTTTAAAATTATGAAGGGAATTAGCACAGTGGATAGAGACTGTTATTTTAAAATGAGTTCATCAAGAACATGGGGGTACGGCTGGAAACCTTAAGGTTAAGATTCACACTAACATTAGAAAGTTTTTTCTTTACACACAGAACCATAGACATTTGGTATAAGCTATCAAGTAGTGTGGTAGACAGTAGGATTTTAGGGACGTTTAAGACTAGACTTGATGTTTTTTTAGAAGAATTAAGTGGGGAGGACTGGCAAGTTTTGTTAGGCTGAATGGCCTGTTCTCGTCCAGACTGTTCTCATGTTCACCATAGACATCTGTCCCTTCAGATATTCCTTCTGTAACCACAGGTATAAGGCTTGCCAGGACTCTTTTCTCTTCTGGAAAAGGGACAATGTTGCTATCTGTCTCCCACTAATCCTTGTCCTCTTCCTCTTTAATTCTGCTGCTCTCCTTTTGGATGGAGTTGAGAAGTTTTGCCACTTTTTCTCAGTTTATCACCTGAACTTTGATGCTACGTGCAAGCATTTAACTGTTTTTGCTGCTGCTTGCCTTTTTGACATTGAAAAGACTGTCACATACCTTAGCCAACAGCAGCAATCTATTGTTGGCAACTTCATCCAATAAAAGAGCATGCTCATCTTTTGAAAAGCGTGCTTTTTTTAAAGGTGTGTCTATCAATCTTTTTTTGCTCGTTTTGGAAACAAAGAGTGTTTGAGTTTGTGCTTGTTTATGCACTTTCACTTAACTGGTAATTAGTTTTACAACTTTGTCATTCCAGCAAATAGTAATATTAAAAACATTTAAAGATATTATTATCGACTACTTTTCAGTCAATTTGTAATGTGTTTTGTAGGAGAACTCAGGGGTCATAAAGTGGCCGTTTAAGAAGGGGTTCAAGAAAGTAGCTTGTATATTACCTAAGTGCAATTGTGGTATAGCGGGTCCACAGCGCTCGCAGCAAGGGCCAGTTTTTAAATAAATAATCACCGTGCTCGCGGCTTCGTGAGGGGGCGTAGTAGTTGTAGCAAGCCGCGGGGCGATCTGCGGTGTGGGCGTTTCTCACCTAGTGCACAGGTGAGGGACTGCCCACATCCGTGATTGTTCCCGTGGCTAATGTGCTTGCAGCTGCTATGGCTCCTCGCTGTATAAAAGAAGCGCGAGTCAGTTGGAAGGGGACTGGGAGAACAAAATGGAAAGAAAAAGAAAGGACGGAGGTTGCAGGAAGTAGAAAGTGTGCACACAAGTCGGCGTAGGAGAGCGAGTGGGCAAGCGAGTGAGCGAGCGAGAGTTAGGCTCGCAGGCAGCTGGACAGTGAGCCCTAGCGGAGTGTTTGGCCAACACCCGAGGGCCGTAGTTAGTGGTCACTCCCGCTGAGCATGTTTTGAAGAGCGGAAGTGACAAGAAGAAGAATGGCTGGCCGCGTAAGGCCGAGAAGGCTGCGGGAGTAGGGAGGCTTGGGCGGTAAACTCCCTGCCGTGAGCGTCCTGATCTTCAGGGAAGCCCAGTCTCGGTCTGGAGGGAGCGGAACCGAAGCCAGGGATCGGGACGCCACCAGATCAGTAGTAGAGAGAAGGTCAGCTGCCGGTAGAGTGGCTCCCCTGTTGCGAAGCCTGGACAGGGAGAAGCAGGGTAGTCACCAGTTAAAAGAAGACACCGGACTTGTTGTTGATTTTAAAGACTGCTTCCTGGTGAACATTTTAACCTCTGGTTTTAAGGATTGTCTTTGTTTCTATTTATAGATTTTAACCTCCACGTTTTTCTTTTATTGGATTATTTATTGAACAGCTTTGACAGCACTGCAGTTTATTTGAACACTTTGTTTTGTTGACTGTTTTAATAAAAGCACTTTTGCACATTTGTACTATCCCCTTGTTATGTTGTTGCCTCCACTGTCTAGCTTATCTCAGTTATAACTATCAACGGTGTTGGGTTCAAGGGCTCCCGAACAGCGATGGGAGCGTGGAACCAAACCCGCATCGTCACAGCAATGTAAAGTTCCCCGTTATTCCCTAAGCGGTCATCATTTTTGGGAAATGTACCCAGGATTAACTTTGTGGAAGATTGGAATATTGATAATAAAATGGGAAGAACTCCTGTGACTATAGCAGTTTAATATTTATACTAGAACTGATTCAACATTCAATTCTTGATTTTCACATCAGCCATAATTTATGCCATTTTTAAGAAAGTGACATTGAGTAGCAGTTTGTTACTTTTCTGAAACTTTCAAAGTAAGTCGGCTATTCTACTAACATACAACTGGGAAGATCACTTAGGTGAATTTGTTGGGAAACTGTCCAATGCAGTTATACAAACTGGCAGGAAAATTTTCTTGTTAATAGAAATTAACATTAACTAACATCATTATTGGATAAAAGTCGACTGCACATGCTAACAGTATACTTAATAAATTGTTTTACACAAAAGCATTACATTCATTACAACTAAATAATCTTTATATTTTTTATCTGAAAATTCAACTTTACTTTTTAGACAATTTTCCATTTTGTCAATAGTGTCATCCAACAGAATTTTCCTCTACTAGCTTTAGTACTTTTCTTTACAAAGAATGATGAAATGTGTTTTTTTATTTAGTTTTGAGGAAAAGATAACTGGATCAAATTTTCTTTTGTAGTTGTGACAACATCACAATTTCACACAACATTATACAGTATTTATCACGATTAACTACTGAAGATATGGCAGCAAGGTGACAGACATCATTACAGCTAAAATATCACTGTCACACTACAGCAGGCACAAAAAGTGAAGCTCAAAATATTATTTTTGGTTTTTTTTTGGTTCTTTTGACATAGAAGCAAATCCCCCAAAAAGTACATGGTGTTAGGAAGAAGAGGACCTGGAGTTAACCTGAAAAAGCGAGATAGATATTATTGAGCTTACAAAAACTTTGCACTGTGAGACCTTTCTGATGAAACACAAACATCTGCCTTATCGGCTAACTTCTTTGAAAGCAAATGTACAATACAGACATGGAAAAACTAAACAGTGCAAAATCTCATGGTCAAAAGTGCAAACAATATACAGTATAAAATATACAGTAAATAATTGAAAAAAGTCAGAAGGGCAAAAATACAAGCTTCTTTTTATGAGTCCTGTGTATTATAACACTCCTTTGTCAAAATAAAGAGCATAATAATTTTGACAAGTAAGAGCAGACAACTCAATTAGGCTTGGTTAGCTGATATAAAAGATGTCATAGTATCTCATTCAGACACTTTTTATAAGTTGTCAAGGTTTCCACATCAAACAACAACTCTTTGTTTGAAGAAATGTTTCCTAAGATTCACAGCTGAATGCACTCCCCCCTTAATTTCTACCTATGTCCCTGAATACATGATTAACTGGACTAACTTTATTGATGCCTTTGATAATTTTGAAGACCTGAATTAGGTTCCGTTAACCTGTCAGAGTAGAACATGCCTTTTGTCCGTGGATGTGCTTGATTGTCTCTCTCAGCACAGGTTCTGTGTTTTCTTGTGACCTGGTGGATCTGAACTGTACACACATGCAGTCTCACTAGTGCATTACACAGCAAGAGCATGACATCACTTGATTTATACGCAACAGTTGCTGCTATTTTTTAATTGCATATTGCCTAAACAAATCAAATGTTGCTACTTTGTAAACACCCATATCTTTCTGGCTTTCTACAGTGATCATATATGCCATATTTACATTTTCCTTTAATAAAAACTGCCACCAGGAAAACAACAAGACACCATCAGCATCCAAAGCAACACAAACATGGGAAAGTTACATTGCAAAAATGCATACATTTTTACAGGGTATATTTTTCATTTCAATAACTGAATAGCAATTATGAAAAGTTACATTTGGTTTGGCCTTGGCTTGAGGTCTTTTGATTTTGAATTAATTTTATTATGTCTTATAATAACCTTATGGCTTCATAAGTGTCAAACAGTAGTTTCAAATACAGTTACCAGTCATTTTTGCATCATATGTTTACATGTGTGTTTCCTATAAAAGAAACAAAGTAACTTTTTTTTTAATCTAATTTCACTGGGTTTTAAAACTTTTTGAGGTTTTTAGAGCACATGCTTTGCAGATTAGCATAAATACAGGAGTATTAAGAAATTTGATTTTTTTTCTTTACTGTATAATAAAGTAATAGAAAGCTTTTGTATGGCATCCATTTTCACACAGTTTTAGTAACTTAAAAAAAAACCTAAACTACGTAAAAGATTGCTTTCGTTTGAGTTTTGCCTCCTGTGTATGTAGTGTACTCATAACAGGAAAGAATGATCTGAGCAGTGCGGTTGAATTCTCACTTCAAATAAATCAATGACAAATGAGCTCTGGAGTTATCACATAATTGTTAAAGTAATATTCAAAGAAAAATGCTTAATCAGCAAAGAGAACTTTCTTTCACAGAAGGATGAACTTTTTTCCTTTTTCACATCCCCAAGCTAACAGAAACTAGATTTATTGTCAAAGCTGTAATTTTTCTGACTTATGTCTCCTTGTACTGAAAAGCTTGTTTTTCCAAGTAATCTACTGAATGAGCCGCACCACAGATCAATGACATTAACTCCTGAGATATATATCCCAACATTTTTCATTAAGTAATTACTTCAGCAATTATTGGTTTGTCAGTTATGAACAAGAATATTTATATGAAAATTATGATTTTAAAAATTAATTGTAAATGTGATATTATATACTTTTAAATCAGCATTCCTCATATAATTTTCTGCTTGCACCCTTTTTTACATTATTACATAAGATTCATTAATTATTACAAACGGAAGACAATTATGCAAATTAAACTGTAAAATCTTTATTTTAAATTAAGCAAACAGCAGTAGTATCTGAATTACTGTACCAAACTGCTGAAAGTGATGCTCTGCATTTTCTCTTTACAGGCTTTGTTAACTGGTTGCTGATTCAGTTGGCTTTAAATATATGAGAGGTCATTTTTTTCAGACTATATTTTGTACAAGCCATTACTGTGGCAATTCTGTTAGGAGTGTGACTTTGAATAATGACATTAAGATAACTGTGTTTTTTATAGCCAAACATACAAATCAAATCTCTTTACTATATAGAAAAATTACAGTCTATCCTAATTTATGCTAGGTTCAAGAGTGGCTTCTTGGTTTTAGATTAAAGATAAAAGCAATTACATGGAATTTATGATTCCACAGCTATGTGTTTCATAACCTACAGTACACCCAAGAAAATAAAAATATATACTAGTTTCAAACATCCATTTAAACAATTAGGTTTCAACATTTTGGTCAGGATTTTAAATTAAATTTAGTAGTAATTTAGTTTATGCAGTAACACACTGAAATGTTTTGTTTCCCAGATTGGATTGGTTCAACTAAGTCTTCAATTAATCAAGTTCAAGTTCAAGAGTATTTATTGTCATTTCATCCATATACAGTAGTACAGCATACAGTGAAACGAAACAACGTTCCACCGGGACCATAATGCTACATAAAACAAAGGACAACGAAGAATCCACGACACATAACATAAAGACACATAATATATAACAAGGTGCATGTGAGTCAAATACAACACTGCAGAACAGAAGACATATATCAGATATCAGACAGGTCCATGAGTGTTCAGGAGTTTGACTACTTGGGGGAAGAAACTGTTACACATTCTGGTGGTAAGGACCCAAATGCTTTGGTATCTTTTTCCCCAATGGCAGGAGTGTAAACAGTGAATGTAAAGGGTGTGTTGGATCATTCACAATGCTGGTGGCTTTGCGGATGCAGCGTGTGGTGTAAATGTCCATGATGGAAGGAAGAGAGACACTGATGATCGTCTCAGCTGTCTTCGCTATCTTTTGTAGGGCTTTGTGATTCCTGACCATGCAATTTCCAAACCAGACAGTGATGCAGTTGCTCAGGATGCTCTCTATGGTTCCTCTGTAGAATATTGTTAGTGTAGCTGGTGGAATATGGGCTTTCATCAGCCTACGTAGGAAGTAGAGCTGCTGCTGGGCTTTCTTGGCTAAAGAGTTGGTGTTTTGGGACCAGGTGAGGTTCTCTGCCAGGTGGACACCCAGGAATTTGGTGCTATTGTTGACTTCCACAGTTGAGCCGTCAATGTTCAGTGGCAGATGGTCACTCTTAGTCTTCCTAAAGTCAACAATCATCTCCTTTGTTTTGTCTACATTCAGAGACAGGTTATTGGCTTTACACCAGTCCCTTAACTGCTGCACCTCCTCTCTATATGCTGACTCATTGTTGTTGCTGATGAGATCCACCACAGTCGTGTCATCTGCAAATTTTATGATGTGATTAGAGCTGTGCGTTGTTACACAGTCATGAGTCAGCAGTGTGAACAATAATGGACTGAGCACACAGCCTTGAGGGGCTCCAGTGCTCAGTGTGGTGGTTCTGGAGATGTTGTTTCCAATCCTGACTGACTGAGGTCTCTCAGTCAGGAAGTCCAGAATCCAGTTACAGAGGGAGGTGTTCAGTCCCAGCAGGCTCAGCTTTTCCATCAGCTGCTGAGGAATGATCATGTTGAATGCTGAGCTGGTTGATAAACAGTATTCGGATGTATGTGTCCTTATTGTCCAGATGAGCGAGAGCCAGATAGAGAGTGGTGGCTATTGCATCATTTGTTGAACGGTTCCGCTGATAAGCAAACTGCAGGGGGTCCAGTGAGGGGGCAGCAGGGTTTTGATGTGCCTCATGACAAGCTTCTTGAAGCACTTCATGATAATGGGTGTGAGTGCAATGGGACGGTAGTCATTGAGGTTGGACACGTGTGACTTTTTTGGCACAAGAACTATGGTGGTGGTTTTGAAGCAGGTTGGGATGATGGCGGTGCTCAGGGAGATGTTGAAGATGTCAGTGAAAACATCTTACTCATCACTGTTGTTCTGTGCTTCAAACCATGCATAGAAGTTATTCAGTACATCTGGAAGGGAGGCGTCACTGTCACAGGTGGGTGTTGTTGTCCTGTAATTAGTAGCCTGGATGCCTTTCCACATGCTCCTTGCGTCTTTGTCATGTAGGAAAAGTACATGGATTCTCTGGGCATGTGCGCACTTTGCTGCTCTGATGGTGCGGGATAGTTTGGCCCTCGCTGTTCTCAGGGCAATTTCGTCACCTTCCCTGAAGGCAGGGTCCTAGGTCCTCAGTAGCACATGCACTTTCTCTGTAATCCACGGTTTCTAGTTTTGGGTGTACAGTGATGTACTGGAGGACATAAATCTCATTTTATCTTTGATTAAGAAAAAATAATCTTTTATTCTGGCATGGATAACTAGTTTTAATAGTTCCCTGACTGATTTTCCTTGCTTGCAGAATCTTCCAGGGATGAGTGACAATAGACTCGAATAATGTTTAGATTATCATACAACCTCTTTTGCCATGCAACCTCAATGATTAGTTGGTTTCCCTTATGATTTCAGAACAAGTAATTTAAAATTTACAATTGCTTCACCAATGGTATTACTTTTGTTATTAAACAAATTGGGGGGGGGGCATTGCTAAGACTCTAAATGTTATAACTATTAATTCTTTAAAAAAAACTGGCTTCTGCCTTTTTTAATCCATTAAGATTATTTTTTTCCTTTCATGAAGGTTGAGGCAGACGCTTCTGCTATTGGACATTGAGTGGTTTAGCAGTAGTGATCTATGGAAGCTCTTTTTTCTGGAAGTTCTGAATAGGAGAAAGAAAGTACAATGTATTCATGTACTGCAAGGATGAATACATTAGGTCAATGATGCTGTTCATTCATTTATTATTTCTCCAGATAACGAACAGCAAAATGACCGGATCCCACAAAAGCTAAGTTACCATGTTTTTAGTAGATTTTGTGTAAGAATTAAGCAGAAAATTCAGAAATGTTCTAAGGATTATGGTGTGTGTATTTTTATGTTTGAGTCTGTATATAACTATAAGCTTTTTGGTATATCATATTATTTCCTCAATGACTGTAACATGCTCCGTGATTAACAATACTCACTTTCTGTTGATATGCATCAGAATATGTTAATTACTAGTTTTCAGAAACAGGCCATTGTAAATTAAGCAAACGTTTCCATTGCTTAATTACATGGGAAGAAAATGGGTCCATATTTTATAAGCAGTTCTCTATTAATCTTGCTTTGATAAACAAAGTACAAAAGAAAGACTTTTTTTAATCATTGGCATGAAAATGTACTTATGTGAAAGTGCTTCCAGGTTGTAGGCTACTTTTGTTTTACCAGAGGAAGGGATTTAAGAATATTTAGCATAAAATGCAAGCATTATGCATATTTTGACTATATGACTGGCTTACTTGATATGGATTATGCAACACGAGTAACGTGTGAATTTTTAATGGCTGTTTTGATATTGTTTGCTGTTGTCACCACCCACTTCCATTAAAGTATAAACTTTGTTAGCTCTGTTCTGTATGAAAACGTTGAGATTAAAATTTTTTCTCAACCATCACTACAAACCACAGGAGGTAAGTAACATCCATCCATCCTCTTCCACTTATCCGAGGGGCAGCAACTTGAGCAGAGATGCCCAGACTTCCCTCTCCCCGGCCACTTCTTCTAGCTCTTCCGAGAGAATCCCGAGGCGTTCCCAGGCCAGCCGGGAAATATAGTCCCTCCAGCGTGTCCTGGGTCTTCCCCGGGGCCTCCTCCCGGTTGGACATGCCCAGAACACCTCACCAGGCAGGCATCCAGGAGGCATCCTGATCAGATGCCCGAGCCACCTCATCTGACTCCTCTTGATGCGGAGGAGCAGCAGCTCTACTCTGAGCCCCTCCCGGATGACTGAGCTTCTCACCCTATCTTTAAGGGAAAGCCCAGACACCCTGTGGAGGAAACTCATTTCAGCTGCTTGTATTTGCGATCTCGTTCTTTCGGTCACTATGCATAGCTCATGACCATAGGTGAGGGTAGAAACATAGATCGACTGGTAAATTGAGAGCTTTGCCTAATGGCTCAGCTTCTTTTTCACCATGACAGGCCGATGCAGAGCCCACATCACTGCGGACGCTGCACCGGTCCGCCTGTCGATCTCACGCTCCATTCTTCCCTCACTCGTGAACAAGACCCCGAGATACTTGAATTCCTCCACTTGGGGCAGGATCTTGCCTCCAACCCTGAGAGGGCACTCCACCCTTTTCCGGCTGAGGACCATGGTCTCAGATTTGGAGGTGCTGATTCCCATCCCAGCTGCTTCACACTCAGCTGCGAACCGATTCAGAAAGAGCTGAGGTAAGTAACAATTAAGTGGAAATGTAATTTCTGGGTGGAGTATCCCTGTCACTGAAAGCCAATGGTGATACTGAAGGATACTTGAATTTAATTTCTGTATATGTTATTATCCTTGCTTCCACATTTTGAATGTATCAGTGACAGAGAACCAACTTAACTTTTTTAAAATATATTTATCTATTTTAAATTAGTTAATATTCTATGGCTGTTATATTAAAATGTTGTGAAGCACATATTGGATAATTAATTAGTATGAATATTAACAAAATAACTCAATCACAATTATTCCTTTAATTCTTTCTGAACTACATTAATAACCTCAGAAATTCTTAATAAATTGCATTCAATTGTGTATACAGTATATTCCTAATTTAGTCTGCAATTTCAAGGTAATACAGCATTTGTTTTCAGTCTTCAATTACAATATTGAAGTTCTGAGATGCTGTTGAGGTCACATTGCCCTCTCAGTAAAGAGTGGTAAAAGTAGCAACTTTCAAAACTGGCTGGTTATATTTTTAGTCTTTTCCTCTGACTAGCAGGATTCAGAGCACATAAGCCTTTGTAGTTTTAATTTTCTTAGCACATATGCCGACTCAGCTCTGTTCCTTCATCTCGAAAATTCATTGTCACTGACACACCCGGCCAGCCTTGCTATCAAACCATTTTTGTGCTACAGTAGCAAAGTAGACAGAATAAAAAAAATGTGAAGTTTCTTGTCAGTTATTATCAAACATCAAGGAAAGCAGATTCTTTTTTTTGTGATCAACTTTTTTATTAAGTAAGGGCAAATTGACAGTATAAATCAATAAATGGAGGAAAGCAGATAAATATGATATAAAACTATATATAATGAAGATAGTCAAACAATAACCAATTATTAGCAACTACCATAAAATACACTACAATTAAGCCAAAATAGCTTCAAATTTAAGCACACAAGCTTCTCAGTAAATTTAATGGCAAACAATTGCAGAATCTGCAAGCATGAAGAAATACTGTAAATGGAAAGAAAGTTAAAACAATCCATATAGTTAATATTTAGTTTTGTCCATCAGTCCGCCATATTTTGGAAAGTTCATCAGTACCAAGTCTCAACCTTAAGACAATTAGCATTTTTGACGGCTTATTAAGTGAAAATAAGGGGCTTGAACAAAATAGACATTGGATAACCTAAAGTATCATGGTTTATCAAGGGCAATCTTGGGCATATAGTATCTCAAAATGCCCTCAAGCCAGCCTGATATTATGGTATGATGTCTTAAGGTTTCTCTCATCTATTCTTTTCTACAAAATCCCTCAATTCTTTCTTCTTTTGGATTTTTCTACTGTCTCTCTTTCTTCTTTCCAGCAAAAGCTATTTTCTGTCCAGGCAAAATTTTGCAAAACTGGTCTTTGCCTCCTGCTGGAAATTTTGTGTTCACTATGTTTTAATTTATGGCAAGCCTCCTTTTTTAATCTTACATTGTTTGAGTTAATTGTGGCATGGATTTAAAATGATTATGTGTTGTATTCTGAGTTACAATTCTTGAACCTCTTTCACTTTACTATAAGTATCCATTTCTTTCTGGTTTAATTATGGTGCATAGTAATCCATAATTGTGCTATATTACATTGACAAAAGTTCATTACTTTAAAACATGTCATAGCTTTTCAATAGGTTTTGTGCTATCAAGCTCTTTATGTAACAGATAATGTGTGAAATCCAAACATTCATTTAGTTTTTTTTTTTTTGTAATCATTTGTTCAGCATGACAATAACCATGGATATTTTAGGAAAACTGATCTTCATTCATGAAAGTGATATAAAAATGATGAAAAAGATGTCCAAATCACATCATGTAACACACTTTAATTTGAAGAAGCAGCAGCTCTACTCCAAAGTCATTCCAGATTGCTGACCTTTCAGTTTGCCATTGTGTTAGAAACTTATTTCAGCCACTTGCGAATAATTTGAAAGATTTGTCCACAGATTTAGTTCCTGCTTTAAACAGTGTCTTTTGGAACAGCAGTTATACTTTAGCCTGTACACTCATTCAATAGTCAATCTCATGATATAACCTATAGGAACCTGACCATAAGAAACTTAAATGCATCCTCTCGGGCAAGCTGTTCCCTTCTCACCTGAAGAGATTGAACTGCCCTTTTTCTAGAAGAAGTCAACGACTTCCAATTTAGAGGTGCTGATCCTGTTTTCTGCTGTGCTACAGCTGGTTATGAAATGATGTAATGTTCACAGAACTTCACAGCCAGGAGAGCAAAAACAATGTTTTCTAGCTGTCAATTGTTGGTTGATATAAAATATCAAGGATAAGAACAAACAAGATACAGTTTTGGTACTTCCGTACTCCAATGTAGACACAACTCTTAATCCAGAAGTATATTGACTAAATGGAGCACAGCAGTGAACAAATCCCCTTTTAGTACATTTTGCATGACCTCATGGAATAAACCATCATGAGCCTTCAAACATAGCCAGAAATCCCCCTTAATTTTCTGTGCAAGATCTGAGATTTAAATCACCATTCCATGACCATGGCAGCGTAAGTTTTTGTCTACCTGGATTAGAAATTTTCTGTCTTTGAAATAGATCGTTGGCCTAGACTTTCCCAGGTAGGTTCAAAAGTGTGTTATTTCCGCTACATACAACATTTCCAAACACAGTAGTAACCATAATAGCTGAAATGTACTCCGTTCTGTTAGATGATTTGAGCATTAACCTTTCTAAGAACAAGTTTCTGAGCTCCCCGTTCCTCTAGGAATGTCATGTAATAATTCCTTTAGCAAAGTAAACTTTTCACATCTGTCAACATAATTGCTAAGATTGAAGAGGTATTATGCTTACTGACCACTTTCTTTAATTTTATAAATAAATGTCTTAAAAAAATTACCATACTTCGTCCTTTCTGCTCGAGGTCATTTTCTTACACAATAACGATGAATGAAAAGGTGAAGACAGAGCACTATATACATTTGTCATCTCTAATATTTCAAATTTTATCTTTTCTTGATGTATTGTCTCCTTCTAATCAACTGTGAGCATCTCCAGTTAAGTCTATCCCAAAAAAGGTCAAGCTATGCCTTCACCATTCTTCCATTTTAGCTGTTCATTTAAGCAATTGTTTAAATTTTTGCCGTCTACAATTTCTGGAAAGGATAGGTAATTTAGGCAGCAAATGGGACATGTCAGGTCTTCTTAAATTACCTTGACCAATTTTTTAGGTTTTAATATTAATAAACTACCACTATTCTAAAAGCAGCATATGTGTTTCCTTTTGCCATATTATTGGGTCTTCTGTTAGGAGGGTGATTTAAAATTTTCACAAATGTGTCTGCACTTGAAAATGGGTTGCACTGGTTAGAGCTACTGGTTTGATTCAAGCCATCATGCTCTTTATAACACTGCGTTTCAAGGATTAAATGTTATATTTTCTGATGTGGGGTAATTCATATGAAATTGGGGCAGATCGGTCAGTTAAGGCTATCTTTCTCATGTCCACCCTTTCTCCAACTGTTTCATCCCAGTTGCAGCTAATTCTTTTTCTTTCCACTCTTTCCATTTCTTTCAAACTTCTCAGGGTCTGTACACTTCCTTATTTGACACTTTACTGACAGAAGGCATTGTTCTGATATCAGTTTCTCAGGTATATTGCAATGTAGTAAAGAGTTAGTTGTGATACTTTAAAAACTATGAATGCTAACAATTGTTTTCACACATATATTGTGTGTCTATTTTAATTGAGTGTGTGCATATGTTCATTTGCAGGAGTGACATTTGGAGTTAAAAGATCAGGGTGCTGAATAAAGAGGACTATGGAAATATTTTGTTCCTTGAACACACCGATATGACTCTTGTGTTCATATAATGTGATGCTTTATATTAAATTGTAAATATTTTAAGAACATACTATCCATCCATTATCCAACCCGCTGAATCCGAACAGGGTCACGGGGGTCTGCTGGAGCCAATCCCAGCCAACACAGGGCACAAGGCAGGAACCAATCCTGGGCAGGGTGCCAACCCACCGCAGGACACACACAAACACACCCACACACCAAGCACACACTACGGCCAAGTTAGAATCGCCAATCCACCTAACCTGCATGTCTTTGGACTGTGGGAGGAAACCGGAGCGCCCGGAGGAAACCCACGCAGACACGGGGAGAACATGCAAACTCCACGCAGGGAGGACCCGGGAAGCGAACCCAGGTCTCCTAACTGCGAGGCAGCAGCGCTACCACTGCACCACCGTGCTGCCCAAGAACATACTACAGTTTGTTTATTTTAACCATTAAGCATAATTATTTTGTTGAACAACCATTAAATTTTTTTTTATAAGTTAATATTATACTAGCACACATATTTGTAAAAGAAAAAGGCCTGTTTTTTATATTATTTTCACTGCTTTTTGATGTTAGTTGTATACATAGGATCACCCAAGGTAGCTCTAAATTTGGCTCAATAAACTGAATTTCATTTGTCTGAAAAGCTGCAACAATGTATAATGCAAAACTAAAAAGGCTATTATTTTTAAACCAGTCAAATTATTTAATTCCTCTACCAAGACAGGGCATTAAAATAATCAACTGGGGGCTCAAGTATAAACGATGCATACGCACAAAAATGCTGTGTATGCCCGTTTCCATGCTCACTTCTACATGTATAAAAACTAAACTTTGCATAAAGCCACATCCATTTTCAGGGCAGGGTTCCCTCTTCTGTATGCGCTTTTCTGTTCGGTTTTGCAAACTGGCAGCACCTAGCGTCAAAGCAGTTTTACTGTTTCTTTGGTCTGCTTTTCTTTTTTAGATTCACAACTATGATGTAGGTTTTATCAAATGTACAAATATGAATTGCATATCGTTTACAAAATGAATTCACTTGCTTGTAATAATTCTGCAACTATATAATGGTGCACGGAATGGCCAAACTATTCCAACTACCATAGGTGCTTTAGTGTTGTTAGAACACACATAATTGAAGAATTAGAAGAGAGTGTGTATTTACAGATGATGATGACTGGCTTCTGTTGATTTTGATTTCCAAGAGCTATCTTTTTAGAGCTTTGTGCTGCACTGGTGCTGGCTTTACAAAGGTAGACTTTGAGGAATTGTGCTCTACATGTTTCTTTGCAAGTTTTGCCCACTCTCAGGTTTTTAGCCACAGGAGCTTTTCAACGTGAACTTGCTGATGATCAGGTATTTCACAAACATCACCAAGTTGCACCATGCCAGCTGTATAGGATAGTATTATCCGCTCATCATCCAGATAGATAAGATTTCCTTACACTGTGGTTGAACTGGAAAACATAAAAGTGCAATTTGCAGCAATTCCAGCTTTCCTAATATAATCAGAGCGGTCAACTGCACGCACATTGCTATTGCAACGGCGCTGGACAAGTTACGTCAGCCAAAAAAGTACCACCAAAGGAATGAGCTGGCATTACACCATATACAGTATAACTGAAGAACCTATAACAATGGCAACTCTGCACAGATGTACGTTCTTTTTCCAACTAGTGCGGAAAAAGGCAAGCAGTCCTTTTAAGGGTAGTGAGTCACCTCAAAGTAAAGAGCAGAAAATTGAACTATTGTGGCGCTATGTGCCATCATTACACCTTCAGAGAATGAATTTGCTTATGTAAATGGTAAGCATTTCTATTCTATTAATGTGCAGCTTTATAGTGCACAGAAAGTGTGATGCAGTGGGCAAGCATGTACCTGAAGAGAGATGTGCTATGATGAACCTGACTGCATAGAAGTCAGCTTTTGTAGTATTGTCTGACACAGAATAAACAGATAGTGGGCTGTGACTCGCTTTTTTTCATGTTTACTATGATATCTGACCAGTTCTTTTCTTTTTTGGGCAATGTGCGACTTTCTGAACTTGAACTTTTGAGTGTCTCCCCCACACTTTTATTGCTTATACCACATCGTAAGCCAGCAAAAAATATTTGAAATATAATCATTTTTGCCACACATTTCAAGCTATATTTATGCTTGAGTTACCTTGTGTATTTATTAGCAATTAAGTTAATGGCAAAATTGGCCCTTTAGTAAATTCTTACATTTTTTTTATTTTTATTTTTGCATAAAAAGCATAGGCAATGACACATTAAAAAGGTTGATGTCACTGTGATCCTAGTCTGTATCTATCCACTGGCTATTTGGAGGAGTCAGTGATGAAAAGAATAGAAGGATCATAACTTCTGTGTGTGTGTCTCTTCAAGTTAACACTATGAAGAGAAGTAAAGAACCGACTCTCTTTTGCTCTCTGAAGATGATGAGCATTTATCTGATGAGATTATTAATGCAGAACTAAATTGTCAAATAATGGAAACAATGTGTGAGCACCACAAAAGTACATCATGAAAAAGAGCCATTGACACCACTGAGTAGAAGAAAAAAGTTTCTCCCAACAAGGTATACAAAATTAATAATAACGTTACTTCAAGATACAGCATATGTCTTCAAATCAGCCTGTATATTGGTCAAGCAATTTATCTAATAAAACCTTACTATACTGTACATAACCTTACTGATGCAAAAGGTGCGGGCAGTTTTCATAAATCTTACCACGCTTGTTCTGAAATCGAAGACCATGTTTCAGAACAAATGTACAGTTTGCATGAAAATTAAACAAATAAAATCATCCAATGTCATCATGGATGAAAGTGCACTACATGGACATTTTATGCCATTCTATATGAAAGTGTGTGGTAAATGGGTAGTAGACATGTTGTTTGCTCTCCACGACAAAATTAGTCGGAAGTGGAATAATTTAAATTGTGTGTTTTTTTATTTTAATGACTAACAGTTTGTAATTTTAACAAATATGTTTTAAGTAGCATATTAGTGCAGCAGCTCTCATTAAGTATGAGTTATATTTCAGGGAGCTTCTGCACTTTCTTTTCTTGTTTCTTCAATTTACTTACAACTCTAAAGAGCTTTTGTAAAGTCATCTAGTGCATCAGCCCAACAGAAGAAGACAAGAAAGTTCAATTATGTTGCCTCAGCTGTATCATAAAGTTTACACAGACTGCTCCCTTCAAATTTGCATGCAAAATAGTTTTAATTTAGATTTGAACTGAAAGATTTCCTTCAAACCAAGATGTACAACATAGTTTAACAAAGTATCTACCTGTTTCACATGAAACAAAAAAGTACCAAGAAGTCATTCAAGGCACCGTTTGACCTTTACTTGCCATATAGCTAAATATCACATCACTTAATATTCTTTTATCAGTTGTCATGATGCTTTTGTAAACCTAATTGGGCAGGTGTAATCACATATGTAGTGGTTAGCACAATTAAGTGTATAAGAAAGCCTTAAATCATTGCAACATGCATCTGTCAAATACATATACTGTAATTTCCCAACAGCTTATTAATAAAAGCACATACCTAATTCTATTTGCAATGCCTCTATTACCTGCTCTCACAAAGAATTAAAATAAAATAAAGCCTGTTTTTAATGAAAAGATATTGAAAAAATCTAAGCTTTTATTTTTTTATAACCATTTTTGTTGTTCAGGCTATCAGTAACCAAGATTTTTCCATGGCAGAAATAGCTGTAAGGTTTAATCAACATTTGGTAAGACATCGGACCAGAGCAGGGCTTTGATGTCTTTAATATCAGAGTGGAGACGAGAGTGACAGGAGAAACAGAAGACATCCCAAACATACTCAAATAGCAATCAACATATTGTGAAATAGCAAAGTTTTTATCCAACCTTGGCAAATAAACTCTCATCTGAATTCTTTCATTTCATTAATAATAGGGGGCCCTGCCCCCTGCTCGCTTTGCTCGCCAACCCCCAGCCCAACCACTTCACATATATGCTTTTGCATTTGTCATTTTTATTAAGTTCAAAATAAGCCAATTTTTTTTTTCGCTACCTGTAAAGCTTGTACTTCTTCACCTTCTTTAAATTGAATCATTTTCTGACTTGGTAATTGAATTGGTAGTAATTCAACAGAATGACTTCGACCATGCATTGGCAATTCCATTAAATGCCACCCACTTTCCATTGAACTGACATACCAAGTATCTAAATATGCTTGAACTTCGCCCTGAGACTGTTCTTTGGATAAAGCTACACGTACTCTATCATGCCCTTTATGAATGTACATGTAGATGTGCTTAATACTCATAACTGATGCACAACGGATACTCAACATTAATATGACAATCGAATCATTTGAGCAAATAGGGGTTATATGGTACAATCATTGAATTATCAATCATCACAATTTTAACAACTTTCTTTCCGTGATAAATGTGTTGTTCGTGATGATTATCTCTGCACTGATAATCTGGAAAGCCAGCCTTAGTCATATCTGTTGAATTAACGGAAGCTTTAGGAAATTTCTTTAAACACTTTTTTTTTGGAGTCCCAACATGCTGAATCTTTTAAATGAGGTCCATGAGACATGTGTTTAATGACTTTGTACCATAATTCAGGATAGGTTTCTCTGTTTGGAATTTCAGCACAGACAAAACGGTCTACATCATCAGGAGTTATAATTTATTCTGCAAAGTAACCAATAAATGCATGTGAGGATTTTGCAGATAAATTTTATGTAAAGTGCAATACTTTTGGACGTAATGATTTGTATGCCTTATTGGCTGTAGAATTTATAATATATCCGACCATTTAACTCTTTCGATTCTATTTTGCATTGCTTCTCTGTGATCAAAACGTTGAAATGTATAAGAGCTGAGAGATCGGGAAATGTGTCTGTCAAACGCATTCACACAAATGAAGCGAGAGTACTGTGTGTGTGGTTGTGTATGGTTGAGAAGAGGGCGTGACTTGGAAAAAAATCTCAAGGCCAAAGTCTCAACTTGCAGGACTTCCAAAACGTCTTGTCTCATCTTCCAAAAAGTCTCATCTCACCGCAGGTTTTTCTGATTATAATATTTAGTTAATTATTTGTTTGAAAGGTTTAATAATTATGATAATAAATACATCACAAATTACACTAAATGACTTCTCTAACACATTATGCAGGATCTTGTGGCTGATCATTACTTATGTGAAATTGGTATTGCTTCAGTGACAAAGTAGTTGTGTGCATAAGTGCTATACAGTATCCTGATTTTCTCCTTGCCTTGCACTCAGTGCCGTTGGGATAGGCCCTGGCTTTCATGGCCCTAAATTCAACTAAGTAGGATGGAAAATGCCACATTAAGACTTTTCTGGTTTATATATTTTCCTTGTAACCTGTTATATTAATCGAGTACTCTGTTTTGTTTTCTGTATTGTTCATTACATTATTAAAGCTTTCAGGTGCAAAAACAGGTAATAAAATACAATTATTTATCTCCACTTTAGCTAAATCATATTTATAAATCTGTACTTTTGTAAACTCTTAATCTCAACAAAATTATCTGTCTAGAAAGTGTTTATTATTACTAATCTCCAATTAACAGCTCATTTAATAAAGCCTTCTTGCAGTAATAGTACTCCATACATGTGGCACTACTACTACTACTATTAATACTATGAATTATGTTAGAGTAACAGGAAAGTCTGTAGTCCTTTTCACTTTTACAGTTAAATTTAAAAGAGTTTCTAAAGTATAGACTTTTCACAAATCTAGCATTGAGTAGTTCAGAAATTATTGTAACAAATGTATAAGATCTATAAATATATAAAATAAAAAATATAAAAATATAGATGATAACATTTTAAAAAGATGTTTCATTTTCCTACAGGGTATTAATTAAGCTAGGCATATAACAATAATCAAAGGCACAAAAGGCTGTATCAAAATAATTTAATCTCAGCTAAACTGTCCAAGTAAATATATGTTTTATAATTAAAAAGGATTGGGTAGGTTTTCAAGCCATACTTTTATATTTATTTTGAAAGAGGTGACTGCCAAAACAGATGTATTTATGTGAAGTTAGAACCAAATATGAAATCCACCTAAGCAAAACAGTTCTACACTGGCTTCTTCCATTATAGGATGTGAGAGAACTTGGAACATTTCTCAACAACATTAGAGGACAAGCAGAAAGTATGAGGACAGGTTGCTAGCCCTTTATGCTTATTCAGTCCCACATGAAGCCAGTATATACAGTAGTTAATATATAGTCTAACATATGCATCTTTAGGATGCAGAACAAAAAGCTATGCAGACACTTGGAATGAATGAAAACCCCCAGAGGATGACAGAAGTTGAACCAAGGTCCTGGAAGCTAGCACTGTTAAGCACTGGACCACGATGCTGTCACCTGGACATGCACTGTTTTTGCCTACTTTAGCCTCTCTGGGTTTCTTTTGATCTTTATGGACTACTTACATTTTACTAGTGTTGCTCAATCTGTCTCCATTTTGTATATACCTTATTTCCCAACGTATATCTGATGAAGCAAACAAAGACTAGTGATTTTATTATTTCTAGAGATTCATTTTTCTATAGTATCTGAAATACTTATGTGCTTATCATGATATGCTGCATTGGTTAAAATTAGAATAATTTATAAAATCTCTAAAGATAAAAAGCTACCTACTACTCAGTAGTTGCTTTCAGTCTTCAGTAATGACAGGTTTCTATATTTTTGCTAATTTACCACTCAGGGAGCCCCTGTTTTGTGCCTTTTACTTAATAGTTTTCAGATTGTGTTACTGCATGTTTAAGATGACTTTCAAATGATAAGAAATTCCAAAATGGATAAACTGCAGAAAAGCAATAAGTACAGGTCAAGATAACCTGTGCCTCCTATTTGTTCCTTTAAATAAAAAATAGCATTAGCATATCCTAACTGGTATTTATTCAACATCTAATTTAGGACTTGGTGTATTTAACAATACCATGTATAATAAATTAATGAAATCCTATAGACACACCATTTTCTCGTCATGTGTATAATCGTCAATGCTGTTCTTGCTTCATTTTGTGGTTCTTGAATGTTCAGCTACTGCTACATTTTTTTTAGATGCATTTCATTTGAGATTGCATTTTTTGTCTGTTATTCATATCAAACAAATATAAACCTAGCAGAGATAAAACAGTACAAAAGCCTACTGCACTGGCTTCAAAAATGCAGCGTATGAGGCAAACAAAATGCCAATTTTATAGCATGTTCAATGTGTCTCTTTTGATTAACTGCCACTAAAGGGAAACAGTTTGTCTGCTCACTTTTAAGGGTGTTGTAAATGCCACAAAATTCAATATTAACTATTATTATGAAATCATTTAAAATAGATTTCCTTTATGTCTAAAATATGAGCATTAATGTTTGAATAGTTACCTGAAAACAATGACTACATAAATCTAAAACCTAAAGTTATATTTATATATATATATATATATATATATGTCCTCTTTTCTTTGTGATTCAAAGGGGTACATTTATTTATGGATTAAACAGGTATGAAAAGAGAAACAAAAGAAAAAAAAACATGGCTTATTTATACATTTCTATTCAGTACCAAACATTTTCTGAGACACATCAAAGGGATAAATAAACTTAAACTTGACAAAAGGAAAGTTAGACCAATTACACATTTTCTAATCTGAGATTTTCTACAAGGTTTAATGAACTGAGAGCCCAATTGAACGTTGGCTAAGCTGATATGCCTTTTGTATTCAATAAAATAAAGTTTATCATGGTGGCAACATTTTGCATGTTGATAGAATTATACTGTACTCTATACATATGACAATACTGCTGCTTCTGCTACTTACTGTATGAAACAGCACTAACCAAAACCTCAATCAGGGATTTTGCTGACAAATATAGATTAACAAATTCACTTAACATTTACATTTATTTGCTTGGTAGATGCTTTTATCCAAAGCAATTTACACAGAGATCCATATAATCGAGTAACATTAGGCTAGGGCCTGTTTGTTCAATAAGTGTAGTAGGCCAGATGACAAGTTGATTGTCACGAGTGGAAAAGATGCAATAGCTATTAAATATACAATTATGGATTGCAATCAATAAAGCAATTAAACTTAGTCTATCAACAAGTTAACCAACAATAAGAAGTTGTGCTGCATACTCTGTCAGATAAGTTCTGATCTTGTAAAAGTTGTACAGCGTGAACCTGCATGAATGAGAAATAGTAGAAATGTGGTCAGAAAATTCTAATAGAGAAGATAGCTGCTCATCAGTCACCACTCCAAGGTTGCATACTGATTGGCAGATGTTAGTGACAGTCAGCCAGGCTGTACAGAGATTGGGGAGATGAACAGACTGAGATGACAGGAAGCTCAGTTTTTGCTGGATTGAGTATAGATGGTGGTCATATCATTACATGCAGACACTCTAGTTGATACCATATTGTCCTCCAGAGGGAATGACAGATTCAGCTGTGTATCATCTGCATAGCACTGATAACAGAAACTATGGGGTTGAATGATGGAGTCCAGTGAGGTGGTGTACAGAGAGAAAAGTAGAGGACCCAGCACTGATCCTTGAGGTACACCTATGTATATCTGCTATATATTTGATAAATCTCCTTGCAAACACAAACTGTAGGATCTACATGAGATGTAGGACTTAAACCATCAGAGAGCAGTTCCAGTGATGCCAAGGTCAGAATAGGTGGCAAGAAAGATGTGATTGACAGTATTAAAGACAGGGGAGATATCCAGCACAATCAATAACATGTTAGTAGCTCTAGTAAGTTGTAGCTGGTTGACCACAGTTAGTAGAGCCATCTCAGTCGATTGGTTCTTCTTGAAGCCGGACTGGTTGGTATCAAGCAATCCATTCTGTTCAAGGAAGGAAGAGACCAGGTTAGAAACAGCACGTTTAAGTGTTACTATTAGTGAAATCTAGGTATTTCATGATGAATGAAAAATGACAATCATAAATTTGCTGAAAATTGGTGTCTGCAACAACCAGTTTGTGGACCAGTACTATGTCTATACTGGTTTACCAACTATGCACCGCAGTATCAGTAGACTGACAAACACTTATGTGCCTCTTCAGCAACTGGCTGCTAGAGACTGTCTGCAACACGCAGATGGTTTACTGTGACTTTTCCAGCACTGCTCAGCATAGCAGTTTATTTCAACAACTCCAGCAGACTATCATCGACAAATCATAAACAGTCCATGATCAACAGATATCTGTAGACCAGTCTTACCCATGAATATGGAACGAGGAGGTTCAGGATTGTCAGCGGTAGTATGAAGCCAATACCATTCATGAACATCACTAAAACTTGTCAATCTACTGAAGAGGTGTCAGTTTCACTGTTTGTGTCAATGTGTAAAATCCAGTTCACTTCATTATCACTATTGTTCGATTTGAGCAATGGTTCAATTTTCAGGTTAACATAAATGGCATTTCTAAATTTGCCTTATGTGAGAGTATGTGTAATATTATGTCCTGGCATCTCATCCAGGGCTGATTAGTGTCTTGCACCCGATACTGCCAGGATACGTTCCTTCCTCTAGGATCCTGTATATAACAGGTTTAACAATAAGACAGGATTCAAATTGGAATTGGTAACAATTTATAAGAAGTTTGCACATTTTCCTCATGTCTCTGTGACTTTTTTCCAGATACTTCTGCATTACATACAGTACATACAATATAAGGTCATTTGATATCTTTAATTTTGCCTGGTGTGAGTGAGCATTAATGAGTGTTTGTGTGTGTCCTGTGATGGACTGGCTTCTGCTTTCTGCACAGTCCTGATGGGATGTAAAGAAAATGCAGGCTTATACGTTGCTATGGTTTACAAGAAATAAGAAGCCAAGAGCTGGTCAAAAATTCTGGAAAAAGAAAGGTATTGACAGTAAGCCATTCTATTTTTTTCATTATGTGGCTTATAAAATACTTAAATTAGTAGAAATGTAAATTTCTAAGCAAAACTGTATTTCAATAATGAAGCCAGAAACCAAACAGTACATTTTCATTTAAATCTTGGAATAGATTTACTGTCTTTGCTGCAATATTAGTCTAACCACATTTTTTTCCTCTCTTTTTAGATGTTAATGAATGTGAAAATGATCCTTGTAAAAATGGTGGGATTTGTACGGATATGGTTGCTAACTATTCTTGTGAGTGCCCGGGCGAGTTCATGGGGAGGAACTGCCAGTACAGTAAGTTTGAAAATATTACATAATATATTATACTAGAATATCTGCTTTATTTTATTGTTAATTTAGACTCTTAAATTTACAAAGCATCTGGTTATTATTGATTATTTCCTACCCATTGATGAGACTACTTCAATTTCTCTAGATTATGACAATTCCATATTTTATCCCATATTTCAAAGTGTGCACATCTTTCTTATATTATATTTAAATAGCAAAAATCAGATAATGTTCCAGACGGTGGGCAGAGAATTTGAGGGACTTCCTTAGAATTATCGCCAAGCTCCTTGTTGGTTTTGGCTACGGTAAATTGCATATGCTGAACTTCATACTCTAATTTTGATTTTCAATACTTTTTTTGTAAAGTCAGTAAATGGGAAATATACTAAAGGTTTTGATGATAGAAACATAAACAATGATATCAATCTGATCACTGAAAGCAACCAAAATTTTTATTGTGTAATAATGTGGTGCATGTCATGAGCCAAAATAGAAGGCAAATCCTGTGTCTCAAAGTTTCAAGCTTATTATTTATTCCTTAACCCTAAATTATAAATTCAGATATTTTGAAGCCTAACATCAAATTTTCTAGTACAGTAGTTCTTATTAGTCTTTGATTTTTCATGTTAGTGTCTTTGTTTCAATTGAAAAAAATGTAAAATTAAACACAGTATGTGTATATGGTGATCATTAATATGTATTCACATGTACTTTAAAAATGAATAGCACATTCTTGTTAGCCACTACCAGAAAGTATAGTTCTGTTTTCTATTATTTATATTAAAGGAAACACTATTAATAACAATAACAATATACTAAAATAATATATTATGTATATTTATTAGCAATATTGACACTTACTTCAGAGCTAAGGAATAAATTATTTTTTGTCAGGCATGGCAAATGTATGCCACAAAATGTATGTAGCATATACTAAATTTTGCTGCTAGTTTGTATCATTTTAAAGTGTACTTTAAAATTTTCTCTTGATAAAAAGACAAAGCAGCACTAAACAACAAAACAAAGCATTAACGTGTTGAATTGTGCTTGTTGCATGAGAAACAATGATAGAGCTGAATCTGTTTGCTACAGTATCAATGATAGAATGGACATTATCAGTCTCACAAGAGCACCCCAAAAGGTGTCTGCAGATTTTACTAGCAGATTTGGAATGCTCATTATCAGCAGTGATATGTGTGTGAGCTGCAAGTCAGCATTTACAAAAACACTGTAACACGCATTATTGCTCTTCTAGAAAGAAAAATGTATTTTTATTCTCCTAAGATTATGATACAATTTATTATAAATACCTGCAAAAGGATGCCTGTTGCATGAATTGCTATTAAAAATAAACCATTAATTTTTTTTTACAAAAGGATACTGATACCTATACATTCAATAAAAATCACTTCAGCATGTACCCATTTTGTCAGTTAAATTTGTTGATGTAATTATTGTGGGATAATTTGTGTATAATACTGTTAAGTGTTAGGGGGTAATGTAGGCTGCGGGTGGAGGAATGCTGGAGGGGAACCGGAAGGGGAGACAGGAAGGAGGAAGTGCATTGGTATGTAAGACGCTATCTTTTTTAAAAAATGTTATCAAGTTCTCACAGCAGAGTCGAACTCACTTGTAAAACACGACAATTATCCCTGTTTAAATAACTGATGGTAAATGTAGTAAACTGGCTAGGAGCTACTAGTATAGTCACGTGAGACCAATATGTACTGATACCTTATATTACATGGAGTGAGAAAGAGGCATTATCAGAATAATGAAACCAAGATCAGGAGAAGATTGTCTTGAGAGAGTCTTACATTTGACCAATGATTGAAGGCAATTCAAAACCTCAGTCCCATGTGACCTGCATTTCCTGTTTATGATTTGCTCTGATTTTTTTCCTGGAGTGTTTATTTACAAAACTGTATGCGGTTTGCATATTGTGAACAAATGACTGTATAACTGATGTGTATTATGTGAAAAGAGTAACGTGTGTTTTTCATTTCATTTGTCATTGTACAATATTGGTCACCATTGGTTTATATTATATCCTAAACTTTTATCTTTGTTCTCTATGAAAAAATGAGATTATTTTTTTTTTCGGTCATGACTACAGAAAACATAAGCAAAGTGACATATTAAGCAATATACAGTTTTTGGGTAGAGTATTCCTTTTAAGAAAAGTTCCTATTGATGCAGCATGCAGGATTCATATTCCAGTACTTGGGATTGATCTGATTCATATTGATTCCTCAACATTTGCGTTGCACCGTGTGTAAACACATGCCACAGTTAAGTAAACTTCAGCCAGAGACTAGTTTTTGGAGTTTATATATCCATTAACTGAGGTTTGAGTAATATTTTGTAAGTAATCACCTCTCTGACACCTATACCCATCAATGGAGTTGCTTATCGAGGACCTGGAACTAGCAGCAGACAAGTGAGGGAGACCGTAAATGTAGCTGTAGTACTGTATATGCAAGATTCTATATTCAAAATAACACAAGTGAGATTATTAAAATCATAGTTGGATTAAATAAGGAAGTCTGAAACATTAGGAGACAAAAACTAGTCAATGCTAGTACTGTATAAAGAACTCAAGAAGATTTCAACAAATGAGCTTAAATGCAGAGCAGCAAGGGAGAGGACTAATTGCTAATGCCTAGCATCTACAGTAGAAATGCAGCAAACCAAAAAGGTGATATAAGCATTGTAGATCCTGTATTTAAACTGGACAACACAGCCATTACTCTCTGACTCCTGGTATATTGAGCAGTCAATTTTGTGGCAACATTGCCACAGGCAAGGATAACTGTCTGATCATAGTGTGTCTTTACATCACAGTAAAAACAGGTAAACAGGCTACTTCTGGTCATTAGCACACAGACAGGCCCAGGAGCTGCAGCAACAAAGACAGCAATGGCTCTTTTGTTCATAAAAATATAGACACAAAGTGAAACCACAAGTATAGAAATATAGCCGAGCTTAATGGGAATCCTCAGTCAGATGAAGATCACATGGCATCAAGAGAAAAATCTGAAAAATAAAGAAAAGAAAATCAAAAGATATTTAAATCTCTATAGAAATTTTTGGGGTCGAAAACCCTGAGTAATTTGTACACTTCATACAGATTATCTGCATGGAGTATTCAAACACCAGATTGTCTGAAACAGCATGGCAGCATTGAGTGGAAGGTGTAAACGGACAGACACAAGGAGTTTATAAAGATTAAATGCACAATATTAAGCAGCCTGCAGAAAAGCATGCCTGTTACCACAAGCAGTTTGCAGGACATTCCTGAATTGAGGGTATCAGTAGAAATCATAGGATTTCAATTCTAAAGTGTCCATTTCAACCATTTCCGAATGTGCAAGTCAACAGTTTTTATTATATTTGCTGAACGAATCTATCCACTACCGTTAAATGTTAATTGGACAATAGTTACAACGAATGACAGCTACCTGACAGTTCTTCCAGCTGGTAGTATATAGTACATTCAGTAAACATTAAAAAGAAGAATTAAAGAATATGGCAAGTGTAGAAAGTATATGCATCGAATGATGGAAATTCTTGCTTTGTTTTTGGGTTAATGTAATCTGGCTTTTCATTACTGAATAGATATAACCAAAAGTAAAAAAAAAAGCCTAAGGTACTTGCTTTCCTCTCTATCAAAGAGCATCCCCTGTAGTTCAAAAAAGCTTCTATTTCTGCTTATGTACAGCAAAATATATTGATAATACTGCAGTAATTAAACATGTACAATATTTGCTCTCTGCCAAGTGGCATTATATTCTAGTTTTAAGAACTGATCTGTGTTTGTTTGGTCTACTATTGTAATATATGTAATAGAAGAAACCTGTTCAAGAAAACAAAACTTTTTTTTCAGTTGAATTGTGATATTTCTGTAAAAAAATGTACATTTTAAAAACTTCAAAGGTTGACAGATTTCACCTTGTTAAAAAAGCACACACACTTGCTTGAACCTGCCTGTTAAAATACCAAATATGCAGTATTATACAAAATACAACAGTATGAAAGGAGATATATATGGTTGTATCTTCCTAATGTTCTAATTATCACACTACATTGATTATTCATGCATATGAGGAGAGTACAGAGAAAAGTGTAATGTTGCAAAAGACACACTCAGTTTTTTCTCAGTTTTTTTTTTATTAGTTGCTGAAGTTTGAAAAGCACTGATTCTCACATCTGTCAAGTGAAACATCTTTAGTTGCTTTATTTGTTGAGCACAGCTTACACTATGCCTTTAGTTTCAACTGATGTATCTAAAAGAATTTGCATACAGTCTAAAGAAAGGTTCTTCATTTAATACACTAAAGAATTACTGTCTCTATGTGTTAAAAACAAATTTTGTGAAAAAGCTCAGTAGTGCCATTCTAAATAAACTAGATTCATCTTTGTGTTTTCAGTTTGCTTACACAAAAACTATCTGTCATTCTTTCTATTAAGATTCTGTAACTCTATACTTTCAGGTTTAAAATGATTGGTGTAACTGGCACTATAAATTGTAAACTTTTTATGATATGATGCATAGCATAACACAGTACACAGTTAAATGCATAATCTTGAATCTGTGCAAAAGGTACTTTGAATGGGACATACTGTAAACAGGATATAATGTAGTACTAGGCTGACCCGCCTTTTAAGGCAACCGACTTTTAAGTTGACCACTTCTTAAGGCAATTCAATATGTAGATCAATTTGATATTTTATACAAACTCATTAATTTGGTTATATTGCATTTGAGCTGTATTACTTTAATACTCGTAGTTTCTGTTATTTTTGTGATGAAATTTAAACTTTTTTTCTATATTGAGGTCGCCCTTTTGAACCCCCCTGATATTTACTACGCGGTGAGGCATTTGTACTCCATCAACATTAATTATTTCCAGAGACATAATTTTGTCTATTTTTCCAGCGCATCGCGCACAAAAGCAAGGAAACGATGGGAGCACCAGAACTCTGCTCACATCATGTCGCTTCGTACCGCAAGCTGCAAGTAGTAAGTCTGTGATAAGCGGAATACCGCTACGCTTTCCACTCACGGGACGGAAGGACAATCCCGACTGCTTTTATATAGTAAGAAAGAAGAAGAAGATATCGCACAGTCTGGAGTAGAAAATCATCTTTTACCTGGAAAAACAAAACTACAAATCCCATCGTGCATTGCAAAATGGACGGGGCGTGTGTGAAACTCCATGCTACTCGCACAGTCTGGAGTAGAAAATCATCTTTTACCTGGAAAAACGTAACTACAAATCCCATCGTGCATTGCAAAATGAACGGGGCGTGTGTGAAACTCCGCGCCTGCGTAGCACTCACGGGACGGAAGGACAATCCCGACTGCTTTTATATAGAAGGATATGTTATCATTTTAATTCTAATTAAATTGTACATATATGTTGTATTTCCAAATGGGAACTGTTTAGGTTCTAGGCTAATGACATTGATTTTTTTTTTGATCAATTAATTCTCTTTGGATGACTGTTCTAATTCTTGTATCTGCTAATTTTCTTATGCTTGTTAAACTTTACCTGTTTTTAACAGCATTTCTTAGACAGGCCCTGTGATGTACTGTAGTAGGCAGGCAGCTTTGCGTTGTGGCACATTACACTGCAACTGTTAAGGTCTATTCATTCAATGGCATGAGTGTTCCCTTTTAAAAATGTCCTCATGGGAAGGACATGCAAACTTCACCTTGCATCACTGTGCCATCATTCAAGTAATTGTAAATTTAACTTTTTTTTTTCATTTGGAACATGAGTAGATTAAGTGGCTTCTTCAGGGTGACACAGAGAGTCTGAATTGGAAATTAAACCAAAAGCCTTGCCATTTAAAGTCTGGTGCCTAGCAACTATACCATAATGCTTAGCTGCTCGCATCTTCCATCAGATGTTACCACACATCCAAGATAGGAAACCCTTCAACTTGCTCAGTCTTTTGTGATATTGTATGAGGAAGTTGGGAGTGGCAGAGAAGTATGTAAGAGTTGTACAGGATATGTATAAGGGAAGTGTGGCAGTGGTGAGAACTGCAGTAAGAGTGACGGATGCATTCAAGGTGGGATTACATCAGGAATCAGCTCTGAGCCCTTTCTTATTTGCAATGTTGATGGACAAGTTGATGGACGAGATTAGACAGGAGTCCCCGTGGACTATGATGTTTGCTTTGATGACATTGTGATCTGTAGTGAGAGTAGGGAGCAGGTTGAGGAGACCCTGGAGAGGTGGAGATATGCTCTAGAGAGGAGAGGAATGAGGCTCAATAGGAACAAGACAGACTACATGTGTGTGAATGAGAGGTAGTTCAGTGGAATGGTGAGGATGCAGGGAGTAGAGTTGGCGAAGGTGGATGAGTTTAAATACTTGGAATCAACAGTATAGAGTAACAGAGATTCTGGAAGAGAGGTGAAAAAGAGAGTGCAGGCAGGGTGGAATGGGTGGAGAAGAGTGTCAGGAGTAATTTGTGACAGACGTGTATCAGCAAGAATGAAAGGGAAGGTCAACAGTAGTGAGACTAGCTATATGGGTTGGCACTGATTAGAAAGCTGGAGATAGAGCTGGAGGTGGCAGAGTTAAAGATGCTAAGATTTTCATTGGGTGTGATGAGGATGGACAGGATTAGAAATGAGTACATTAGAGGGTCAGCTCAGGTTGGAAGGTTGGAAGACAAAGTCAGAGAGGCAAGATTGCGTTGGCTTGGACATGTGCAGAGGAGAGATGCTGGGTATACAGTATTGGGAAAAGGATGTTAAATATAGAGTTGCCAGGTAAGATGAACAGAGGAAGACCTAAGAGAATATTTATGGATGTGGTGAGAGAGGACATGTGGGTGATGGGTGTGACAGAGCCAGATGCAGAGGACAGGAAGATATGGGAAAAGATGATCCACTGTGGCAACCCCTAACAGGAGCAGCCGAAAGAAGAAGAAGTCTGTAATACTACAAGTTGGTGCAGCTTTTGAATTTTGAGAATACCATGCAGAAGGTCTGCTTCCAGTTAATTGTCAAGACTTTTTTCTCACTTTCAACTACTACAACATTAAGAACCGCCTAAAGTTTTGTTACAGAATCTGCTACGATAGCAGTATCATTAGCACATTGAATATTATTGCTGTTCACACCACCAACTTTTATGTCTTTTAGCATTTTGAATTACTGCATAGTCATATGCATCTCCAAAGTGAGAAAAAATCCAGTGAGAGAATACAGCCTTGTCATCCTCTTAGTTTTACTTCTACTTTTGTTAGCTACAAGGCATTACCAAAAAACCTAATGTTAGGACTTTCTGCTTCTCTTTTGACTTAATTTCGGATTTTGTGTTCTGGCCTTGATGATTTATGTGATTGTTTGTTTCTTTCATATCCGATTGTCCTTTGGCCACAATTCTGCCTTTAGTTATTAGCTCATCTCCTGGCCATTTCTTTGTCTCTCATCAATCTGACCATGTGCACTTCCAAGAAGTGGAAATGACTGTTATTTAAATCAAAATAGTTCCAACCCAAAAAGAACACTAAAGACACAGTATGCAAACTCTGTTAAGAAAGAAAGACAATGCTTGCTAATTTTGGCAGAGGGAAAGGACATCTAATTGCAAAAAGTTTTTCAGCTTAAACTTGGAATTAGCCTACAATATTTTAGCCTATACAGTATATAAAACATATAAGAACAGATATATATGAAACCTAGGAACAGAGTGGGAGACCCCTAGTCTGGAGTGTCTGCTGCTAATCTCACATTTTAATAACTATAATAATCATAGCAAATTAAGCAAGATAAATAAATAAGAAAAGCCCTTTTGTGTTTTTGGTGTTATACAGTATGTTGTCACTCTCTTTGTCAACACAGTTCTTTTTCCACATATTAATTTCTTCATAGGATCACAGGTACAAGTTACAATAACCTCTCATGTTAAACATAATAACAGTTTATTAATACCCTATAAAAAATCAGTATATGAAGTCTAAAAGTGGTATATTTGCATGAAAAATCTAAAATTGATTTCATGCCATAGTAGTTTTCACAGTTTAGTAAAAGACAGGGATGCATGACAATTGATATTGGAAGATGGTTAAATAACAGCATTTACAATACTTGTTCAAATTTCTGTCAAATTCATACTAATTAATCATAGATTTTTTTCTAAACTGCTGTTTCTTTGTCATGTAAAAAATTGAAACTACAAATGGTTAATTACATTGAAAAACAAATCATACCACTAATATTCATTAGTTACTTTTGGGGTTTTGCCCTGTTAAAAATATTCAGCTTAGTTTTATTGTATTCATAAAGATTACTTATGAACACTTTGAAATCACTTATTTTTTTGTTTGATGCCTCATGACCCTTACATATAATATACCGTTCAACTTTGTCTTAATGTCTAGTTATGGAAGGTGTGGAGCTTTTTGGGTTCTCTGTAGACCCCAAAACCCTCTGTTTTAAACTATTTTTGAACCATATTTTGTATATGAAATTACACCCTTATAATAAAGAGTAAAGCAATAGGTGTCTTTAGCAAAAATGGTCAGAAAAACTTAAAGTTCTGTATGCCACATCAATTGACCCTAGGAGTTCACCACCTAATGGAATACAAAGTTGTCAAAGTTGATCTATTTCACAATATTTAGAAAAAGTGGAATCAGTAATTCAGGCATGTAATTGCACAGCGTCAACTAAACTCAAAATAGCTAGTCTCTACATTCCTCTCCTCAACTCTGAACGAATCAGCCTGCCATCTCCTCTGATGAATGAGCTCAAGATTCCAGCGTGAACAACTTTTCCTCTGCTTGTCATTGTGTACTACCAAAAATAACACATAATAGAGACTGTGTTCCCTTATAGTAGTTAATCTACTATGGGTGCATTCACCTTTAGACTGCTCTATTCAGTTTAATTTTCTCAGAATCCAGCCAAAGCCTTCTCACAGGATACATTAACATCAGTGGGGGAACAAATTACTAGCAATGAAGTTAAGAACATTACAGTGTGAAGCAAAACAACACACTAAGGGCTTCAAAGAGACAACATCAAAATCAGTAGGCAGAAACACATATATAAGTTATGCTGGACTTATAGGTGGATTTTTATTAAAAATTGTTATGTTACTATGAAGGAATCATCTACAGTATATACAGTATCTTCAGAAAGTATATAAATCACTTCACTTTTTCCACAATTTGTTATAATGTAGCCTTATGCTAAAATCGTTTATATTAATTTTTACCCTTATCAAGCAACACTCAATACTTTTGGAATTACATAGTGAAAACAGGATTTTAGAAATATTTTGCAAATTTATTAAAGTAAAAAAACTGAAATGTCATATTCAGACCCTTGACTAAGCACTTAGTTGAAGCACCTTTGGCATTGATTTCAGCCTGTTGTCTTCTTGGATATGCTCTGTACACCTGGAATTTGGGATTATCTGCCATTCTTTTCTGAAGATCTTCTTCAGCTCTGCCAGGCTTGATGAAGACTGTCAGTGGACATCTGTTTTCATGTCTCTCTACAGAGGTTTGATTGGGTTCAAGTCTATGCTCTGGCTGGGCCATTCAAGGACATTCTACAGAGTTGTCCGTGATCCACTCCTGTGTAATGGAATACAAAGTTGTCAAAGTTGATCTATTTCACAATATTTAGAAAAAGGGGAAAGTCTGTTTTGTGTGAAGGGTCATTGACCTGTTGAAATGTGAATCTTCGACCCAGTCTCAAGTCTAAAGCTCTCAGGAGGAAGTTTTTAAAGAATATTTCTGCATTTTTCTCAGATCAGAATTCCCTTGACCCTGCCCAGCTTCCCAGTCCCTGCCACTGAACAACAATCCCACAGCATGATCCTACCACAACCATGTTTAACCTTTGTAATGGTATTATATATGTGCTGAGGGGTGTCTGGCTTTCTCCAGAAATTAAGCTTAGAATTAAGGCCAAACAGTTCAATATCAGTTTCATCAGACCAGAGAATCTTGAGAGTCCTTTAATTTCTTTTTTGCAGACTCCAATCCAACATTCACGTGTCTTTTACTGTGCTAATCTACCATAAAGACTACTTCAGAGAAGTGTTGTCATTACAATTGTCCTTCTGGAAGACGTTTCTCCCATCTCCACGCAGGTTCTCTACAACTCAGCCAGAGTGACCATCAGGTTCTGGGTCACCTCTCTTACCATGGCCATTCTTCCCCACTGCTCAGTTTTGTTGGGTGGCCAGCTTTAGGAAAGATTCTTGATTGCTCCAAATTTCTTCCATTTAACCATTACTTAGGGTCTTGGGAACCTTCAAATGCTGTAGAAATGTTTGGGAGTCTTTGGCATATCTGTCTTTGACACAGTTCTGTCTCTGAGATCTACAAGAAATTCCTTCTGCCTCATGGCCTGGGTTTTGTTCAACTGTGGGACCTTATATGGACAGGAGTATGCCTTTCCTAATCATGCCCGGTCAATATTGCACTTACCACAGGTGGACTTCAAACAAGGTGTAGAAACATCTCTATAATAATCAATAGAATCTGAGCCAGACATCAAGTGTCAGAGCAAAGAGTTTGAATGCTTGTGTTAATGTGATACTTCATTTTTTACTTTTAATAAATTCACAAACAATGCGAAAATCCTGTTTTGTAATTCTTGGTTACTGAGTGCTGCTTGATGTGGAGAAAATTATTTTTAAATGTTTTTTTTATAAGCCTGCAGTATAAAAAATAGGGGTCTGAATACTTTCCGAGTGCATTGTATTTAGATGATTCTTTTATAGTAATAACACCACTTTTAGTAAAAGCCAATCTATAAGTCTAGCTTGTCTTATATATTTGTTTTTGCCTGCTGGTATAACAAAATAAGTTGCAACATAAAATATGAAAAAGACAAAGGAGTCTGAACACTTTCGTAATGCATTGTGTCTATAAAGTACAATTTCTGATTATTTATTCTTTATATACAGGTTAGTTTCTCATATCACAGACTTGAAATGTGACTTAAAGGTACTACTAACCATAAGTTAACATTTTGACATATAATGTTTAAACTTGCCCCTCCACCCCATATCTCTGACTCAGAGTGACAAGAAATACTGTGTGTTATCTATTGACAAACAAACAGCACCAAACTGCATAATAAATAATAGTTATATACTAAATGTCATGTTATCATAGAACATAAGGCAGGAATGAACCCTGGACAGGGCACCACACTCATGCACCCCAAAACCAGGGCCAATTTAATGCCACCAATTCACCTAATCTGCATGATTTAGGACAGTGGGAGGAAACAGGAGCAGCAAGAGGAAAACCATACATGGGGATATGGGGAGAACATGCAAACTCCGGACAGGGACGACCTGGGACTCAAATCCTTGTCTCCTTACTGTGGCAGCAGTGCTATCGCTATGCCACCATTCTTCCCAGTACTAAATGTAACAAGTTTAAGGGTGATACAGTTTGCTAATATATACTGTATATATTTTGTAATTACTTTTTCAACTTTCTAATTTCACACCTTTGCAATGCTGGGAAGCCAATCAGGTATTCTATGTTTATTAAGCATTATCTCATTGTAATGCTGCCAAATGCAATTAACTTTCAATATACTTATAGTACGTATAGTATGCACCGTGTTATGTACGCACAAATGGAACAGAGTAAATTTAAGCAAAAACTAGTACAGTCGGGATGCGACATTTCCCCATATTAAAAAAGGAGCACTGACAGATGGGACAGAAGACCTTAGTGGTTTGTCTCAATAACAGGGGTAGGTACCTCAAGTGTTTTAAAAGTATCTGACCTTTGGTCATAAACAATGCCCTCTAAAAGTAGAGAACAGGTAATTGTAAATGTCCACTTACAAAAGAAAAGAAAGTACAGGAGAAAATACCTCCTGACATCTAGGGGTACACACAGTTCAAGTAACAATATTCCTGGGGGAGGCTTTAAAGTTACCTCCCTAAAAGAAGGTGCATACAGTATGTACAGTATAGTGTTTGAAGGAGATAAAAAAACAAGCATTACACTGGTAGGAGGTACTGGAGTCAGATAATTCAAGTTCAAAGTCAAAGAAAGGCTGTCTTTGAAAGTAGTTTGCCAGTGGCCAATTGGAAAGGCCACACAACCTATTGTCAGCTGTTCATCATCCATTAGTTAACATTTAGGCAGGCAGCAGTATTTACTGTTTTCCCTGTCTTAATTGTACCGTGTTGTTTCCTTGCATTTGGGATGTCCCATATATCCTTTATGTGTTTAATAAACACACTTCTGTTGCTGCATTTTGGTCTCATTGTTAGCATTCTGCTTCAGGGCCATGTCAAGAGCATCCCCAAATGGTCACAACAAAAGTATACATGTTGTTTAAAATAAGAATTTAAAACCACGTTTCAAAAGTGGCAGTTCAATGACAACATCATGAACATTCTAATAGGCTCTGAATTTCTCCTAATGAAAAGTGATGAAATGTTTTCTGGATTTTTTTCTATGAAGAAATTCAGCTGTGTTTTGTAATGTGAATGTATTGTTAAAGAAAACAAATTACACATTAATAACTAGACAAAGTTTGTGAAAAAAGCTTTGAAAAAATCATGTTTTACAGCATAAATGTTTTAAGCTACTGGTGATGTGTGAAAATTTGCGATTGAAAATGTGAAGCACATTTGTCTTTTCAAAATCTTTTCAAAATGTCACACAAACTGAAAATACAATACACTTCAACATCATGAGATGTGGTGGTAATGAAGTGAATTCATGAACAAAACCTATGTCCTTTGAGAAATAAATTTAGCAAACAAATTACCTACTATAATTATACTCTATGTACAAATGAAAGAAATAATGAAGTCTCCCTGGGTGTAAGCTTTATTCTTCAGCAGTTCTCAATGCATACAATTTTTAAAAACAAAAAAAAACATATCTTTCAATTCAAACCTTTAGGATTCTGTCAATTCTGCAGTATCTTGTAAAGCTTTGTTTAGCTCTCTTGTATGTCTGTTGTAAAAATGCCAGCTGCTGCTATCAAGTAAAACCATATAAATGCTGCATTTTACTCCAGTCATACTGTGTTTTGCTATCAGGATACCCTTTTGACCCTCCAGTCATAACTGTCAAAATGTCAAGATTTGCTGTCATGGGAATTTACCAGTAAATTACCTGGTCAGAGTCATGTGTTAGTGAAGTCACAGTCAATATCCAGGGCAGCTCAACGCAGCAATTTTACAGGTGAAGACCTAATATGATTTTTGTGAATTTACTGCCTCCACCTTTGTCTGAGAAAGCAATACAATAAGTGGGTCAGCACCTTACAACAGACTTATCTACTGTATGCTATGCTGACTTTAATACAACACAACTAATTAAGCATATAGGCAATACAATTCATAAGTATATAGTGAGGCAGATAGGTTTTTGTTCCAAATCAGCAATGGCAATGCATAGTCCTTCTTACTTTATAAGATATTATATTTGCATTTAACTGATTTGCATGTTTTGATGTTTAATTGCATTTTTGTAGTTTTTATTTAAAGGTCTAAATTTTAAATTGTTTTTTATTTCCTTGATTGTGACCTTATTATATTGTATATAGTACTGTGATCTCACATCTTCAGCAAAAATCCCAGCCTACTTACTTTTCGTGTGGAATATGTTAATATATATCTCCTTCTGTTTTCCTCCCACATCCCTAAGATAAACATCCTAGATTATTTGTATGTTATTTGTACAGCCCAGGACAAACTCTATTGTAAAATGCTCAGGAGGGGGTGGGCAGCCAGTTGGCCTAGGTCTCCAGAACTGTCAGACTTTGTCTTTGACTTTCTCTGTTATAACTATATATGGACTGCTCCAGCGGTTTATTTTCTCTTCGTATTTTCCTGACTGGTGTTTTTGTTCTCCTCTTGTCTGTTGTTAACTAGCCAAAGTTCAACCAACAATTAATGGACAGATATTAGTGGGCTCCATGTATGTTATGTTTCCTGTCTTTATGTGTACTCATTATGTATTTCGTACTTTGTAAAGTTTGGTTGTATCTACTTGCAAATTGTCACAATGCTCTGCGGCTGCACAAAGTGAACAGTGCTATAAAAAAACAAAGTGATTTGAATTTGGTGACTCTCAATTAGTCCCCCATTAGTGAGTGTGGTCATGTATGTAAATCAGTTTTGCCGAAATGCACTCTTGCTCCCTAATACCCTGAAACTGAATTAGGTGGGTTTACTCAACCACTGAATGGATTATTTATTATTTTGTTGATTTTTACTATGCTTTGCAGTTCAGAATTTATTTTTGTGTTTTTTGCTGAATTTAATTTAGTGTTTTATTCCATGTCTCTCTATTATAATAAAAAAATCTTGGGAAAAGAGACGAGACGTGACTTTCTCAGACAGAAACTTTCACAAGACTTGAACTTGAACAAGACTGGAAATAACAGATAAAGATGACAAAGTAAGATGTCGTAAAGAATTCAAAAACGTTGGCACAATACATATGCAGAGCACGTTAGAGATCAAGGAAGTATGAAAATTCGAAAGTCTCAAAAAAACGATAGTAAACATTGCATTAGCGCAAACAAACATAAATTATTACTCTATGAAATAACGGAACAGCGAAAAGAGATTGAATATATTGTTCAGATTTAAACTTTAAGTCGGAGAATTGTAGATCGTCTAATTCGTGTTGCCATCAGGGAAAAGTAGTGCTTCTTCTCAATGAAGAGGCGTATCTGCGAGAATTAAAAGATTTGTTTGTTTGGTGAAAGTGAATTCCTGCGAGAGAAAATTTCAAGCCCCGTGAGACAAGACTTTATGCAAAGGGATTTGGAAAAGTCCCACCCACATCTAAAACATTTACAACCACGCACATGGTTCAATCATTTCTCATTTGTGTGAATACTATTGTTAGACACAGTTGGTGCAGAGAGAAAGAAACGATATTCACTCACAGGCAGTTATACATTAAATTGTCATGATGTATTTCCAAACATGGAATCAAAATTCAATGCGATATTGACAAAAAGGTAAAAGCGAAAAGAGACCAAATATATAGACATAGGTGATATGACAGAAGTGTGCAGATATTGTTTGGATTTAAACTTTAAGTCGGAGACTTGTAGATCGTCTAATTCGTGTTGCCATCAGGGAAAAGTAGTGTTTCTTCCCAATGAAGAGGCCTATCTGTGAGAATTAAAAGTTTTGTTGTTTGGTGAAAGTGAAATCCACATACGTGAGCGGCAGAGACGCGAATTTGCTGGTGTGTAGTGCAGGCAGGGGTGTTGACAAGCAGGGAGCGAAGCCCCCTAGTTTAAAATAAATATTATTTAAAATGTCTGAAAATTGGGTGGGCTCTGAAATAAGGAACATGCTGTCTATCTGAACTTAAACAGGAGGAAATTGTAATAAAGCTTTTTTAGGAATAGTAGAACAATTCCGTATATTAAAAATGGCAAATTAAAAAGGCATAGCGAGACAAAGAGATCAGGTTAAAAAAAGTGGGAGACCATTTGGTGGTTATTAATCACTTATTGGGCTTACACTTTTATCCTATTCGATGTACAACATTTGAGATACAGTTGGTTATATTTGTTTTTCCAATTGCAGCATAGGCATGTGAAGTGACTTGTCCAAAAGTAGGTTTTGAACTCACAAACTTTGAGTTCGCAGCTTTAACCACTATGCCACACTGCCTCCCATATTGTATTCAAATAATTTCTGCACTAACGCAAACAGCAGGCACTATATCTCTATAAAGAATAGCTTTAATTTAATAATCTCAGTTTAAACATATCCTTTATCTACCTACATACATATTGAGCCACTATAGTTGTGGAGCTGCTTAAATGCACCTCATTTTGTGCATTTTTATAACTTTAACTTGACTTTACATTTATTCTGTGATCAGTCAACATTTTTGCTTTCTTCTTAGTGTTTCCTTTTTACCATTTTAAGATACGGTAGAATTTTTATTGTTCATCACTTTCCCATTGTCTCCTGTCTTTTTGAATTCATAAATTATCCATATCTAATATTATGATGCTTATCTTTTGCCTGTATGGTATTTATTTCTGTCCTATCTTGTCTTTATCAAACGGAAAAAAGCAATTTGTTGCATATCATTGTGCTTTATTTATTTATTTTTTCCAAATGATTGTCATACTTACTGAAGCTCTGCTTTCTGTGCATTATTTTCTTTTTCTGCACACACATTGTATGAGGCCATCCATTTTCTTCTTCTTTTAATGAAATTCAGTTTATACACTTTTATTCCATATCATTTCATACCCAGTGATATCTTATGATTTTGATTTATGGAAATTTATTTTTTTATTTTTTGGGAATGCTTTAGGATTATTTTTAAAGAGCTCGCACTTTAGCAACAAGAAATCATAACTATGTTTGCAAAATTTTATTGACTTTGAAAAGGCATTCAGGCCAAGACAATATAATTTTTCCCAAGATCAATAAATATAAAGGTTTTCTCATGCATAAATATTGATACATCAGCTTTCTGTTAATCATACTGGCATGCAGAAATCTCTAGAGTGCTTGTAAAAAAATCAACGATCTTAATTAAAAAACACACACACCATTTTGTTTTAGTGTGTGACTCCCAGAACAGACTCACTTTTATACCATATAATTAGCACATCTTGCCTAATGACGGAGAGATTATGAAATAGCGTTCCCATTAGTGCTTCTTACATTTTTACATTTGGATAAAGGGTAAACTGTAAGTAATCTATGGTTTTATGATGTGAATGTAAATTTGCCACACTTGGTATTGTTTATGTCTCACAATTATTTGGCCTCAAGTTAGAGATCCTTTTGTGGGAACTTTGTATGTTTCATGATTAGTTTTACATTCTACTTAAGACACAGTTTTATCCCATAGTCCAAGGATCAAATAACAACTTAAGTTGCGTATTTGATATATGAGTATGCCCAGTGATGGACTGGTGTCATATAATATTAATAACATCGTATATCATTTATATTGATTTCTGTCCAGTAGTGGTAAGCTGTCATCCTTAAAAGAGGGAATGGTGAATTTTGTTTACACAGTTCCTACCTTACTTTTCAATACTTTCCAACCCAACCACTAGCCTTGTAGAATTTACACGTACTCTCTACTTCTGAAAAGTCTTTTGTGCTGATACTCAGACATTCCTCTTATATCCCAAGGATGTTTGTGTTAAATTAGTTGACAACACTAATCCAGTTGTGTAAAATTGAGTGTGCACTGCAACAGATTAGCGCCACTTCTGGGGTTGGTTCCATTATATATTTAGATGAAAATTTAATTTGAACTGGCATACAATAAAAAAAAGTACTTATTAGGGCAGAGTGTGGACTGAACAGTGACCAAAGAGCCGTTATTAGAATGTCACAAGTGGTGAGCTGCCCTAATGCTCAATGCAACATTTTAATTGTATTGGCATTAAGTTTGAAATTAAGTTTGTAATGCTAAGCATTCTATTGCACTTTAAGCTTGTGTAAGGGATCTTTGTTCCAAGATTAAATAAAATGAAATTTTTGGCAGGTAAGTATGACATCTGAACTGCTGGGGCTACCAATTTTCTTCATTCACTGCATCTGATGTAATTTCATATTAGATGTTTCACTCCTCTTCAGTTCAATTGTTTTGGAGCTCAGTTAAGTGATAATATCTCAAGATCCATCTGTGGAACTCTTCATGTCTGATGAAGTATGACTACTTTCTTTTCTCTTTGCTATACCAGCAATTTTAGTATATGTCAAAGTTAATAACATATACTTATTTGACTGATGCCTGATGCTGTCAATATTTGAGTTACATTTCATTTGTTTTTTCCAGTTGGAGCACAAGCAGGCCAAGTGACTTGTGCATGGTCACATAGTGTCAGTAGCAGAATTTGAACCCACAACATCAGGGTTTAAGATCTAAGCTTTACTCACGACATCGCACCCCTATTAGATATTCTAGCAAAGAAATATAAATACATTTTTCTCAGCTTACACTTGAGGTCATCCTTATATAAACAGATGTCTTATTTTAATTTTTTGCTCTGAATTTATTCATACAGTTAATTGGTGGTCTGTGTTTTGGGTGAAGGGTTGGACTATTACTTTCTACTACCATGTAGTTACTAGAATAGCATGTCCAATCAGCATCTTTCTCTATAATGTGTAAACAATTAGTTATAGCACTACAAAATTTAGGGATATATTTCTTTCTAACATTCAGAACACTGGAAGGTTAAGTGTGTGGTTCAAAGGAATATTGTAAGTCTCTGGTGGCCACTGAGCTGACAACCTTGAGCCTTATAGTCCAGTGCCTCACTGCCTTCCTAAGGGTAACCATTCTTAATTAGTTGCTTCTATTCCCAAATTTAGCTCCTGCATTTGATTTTAACAATTTTTGTGATGGTCTATAATGAGGAAATTAAATTTCAGACATCAACTGCTTTCTCATACAAATAAGTTAGTTATTGTAATATAGTAGGTAAATTGTTTTATGTTTCCTTTAGAAGTCATCGCTATTAAGGTGTAATATTTAATGTTATGTAATGTTTGGCTTTATCTGTGAATATGGCTATAGCACTTGAGTTTTGTAATGATGTTTTATGACATAACATTTTCAAACATCCTTATTCTCATTCAGGAGACAGAGCCTATCCTACTTGTCAGGTTTTAATAGTTCCCTTCTCATTAATTTTTCTCATTGTTCCTAGTTTTGCCTAATATGAACTACAGTACTTTCTTTTTTTTTTTTTTTTTTTTTTACTTTTTCCAGTGTGTTATCTTTTTTATTATGTAATGAAGAAAATATTTACTAAAAGTGAACGATAAAATCACTGCTAAGGAAAAAATTGAAAACAAGCAATAAGGACTACTCTGTAAATTATAATAATTCATTAATAGACATTTCTGTATATGATTCAACATAATTGAAACAAACCACTTATGAGAGTGGAGCTTCATTAATTAGTAGAGTTGTAGTTACCATTTGACAGATGTTCATATTGGGTTATGAGCTCGGTGGAGCTAATTACAGCTCCTTGAGAAATGGACATGTAGTTCACAGCTGTTCTCTCTCTCTCTCTCTCTCATTTGTCACAGAGGAAAACAGTTGTGGCATTTGCAAAAATGCACGTACCATAAGGAGCCAGTAGGAAGGGCTGTGAAAACAGAGATATGTTGGATGGCTGGGTTTGATTTATAAACAGCAGTAAAGACAGCTAGGAAAGATTGAAAAGGAACCAGGTGTTGACTTAGGAATTTAGACTGTCATGAAATAGAACATCTAAAAGATTAAAACAGGGGTGTGATGCCCTTCTTTTTGTCTATAATGTCATGGTAATAAAGAATCTGTGAAGTGTGTATTGAGTAATTACAATGAGCATGGGGTCATTAGTGTGAGGGTGCATTAAAAATGACTTACATTTCTAGAAAATAGGTTTAAGCCTGGTATGGACTATAAAGAAAACTGTCGACCATACTAGAGGAAAGAGTAATAATGATGGGCTAGCCATATGATGTATAGTTCAACAATTTAAAGGTTGGTCCATGGGGTTCCATATCTTCAACAAACATGATCTAGTTCATATATGACAGAATGAACTTTCAGACATGAGCGATAAATGCAAGGCTAACTAGACCTAGGCAGAAAATACAAACATATTCCATCACTTTGATTGACTGATCTGTATAACAGTTTAGGCATTCAATGAAACTGCAAGTAATTTTTAAACATAAAAACATTTTCTTCTCAATGCAGACTACCACCAAAACACCTTTTAGTATTAATGTGATATTCATAATGAGTTATAATGCAGTATTTCTGCATTTCTAATACACTGCAGTGACTGAAAGAGTATATTTATTCTACTTTCTTAATAAGAATACTTTGTTTTAATTTCCAGTTTTTATTTCATTACACTGTTTCATAGCTAGCAAATCAAAAATTACTCAACAAAATTTCTAGTACCATTCAGAAGCATATTACTCACACCCTAGTTTGTGATCAGTTTCATGCTATTTTCCTCCATTTATAATTGTACTATATTTTGTTCATTCATATTATGAACTGGGTAATTGAAGCAGAGCTTCAAAAACATAGCATATATGGTACCAAAAAGGAATATGAAATATTTCTTTAATTTTAATTGATTTTATTTTGAAACAACATTATATTAGATCATAACTCACTCAAACATTTAAGAATAAATAGCAATTACAATAATACCGTACACTTTGAAAACAATGCAAAAACAACATTCAATATTCATCTCCCAAGCAGTGCAATACAAAGAGAGTCTCGTCTAAAATATTTTTTCATATAAAATAAAACAGCAAGTAAAACAAAAGAGTTAAGCATGGGGCCACATTCCCACATTTTGAAAAAGCATTGAACAGATCCTTGTAAAGAGCATTTGATTTTTTCAAATTGAGATAATATAGAACATAGACAATATCATATAGAACATTGTTTTCCCACTGAGTTATAAAAGGTGGATTGGGGCACTTCCAGTTTGTCAGAATAAATCTTTGTGTAAGTAGTGTGGTATAGGATATTACAACCATTTTATATAGCACACTTTTAATACTTTTTTTAGGAGTCCAAATATTGTTGTTAAGGTGCAATGAGTAATTTTTAATCCAATGCTGAGACAGGCAAATTTTTTACCCAAAATGTTTTAGTTGTAGAATATTCCCAACACATGTGACCTAGTAATGCATACCTGTATGCTTGATGACACTGCCCAGTGGTTGGATCTTGGCCTGAGAATATTTTAGTCAGTTTTCAGTCAGATATATGCGATTGTTGAAATATTTATAACTGAATGATGGCATGAACTGCAATATATTTTGTGAACGGCTGAGCTCAATTCCTCTTCTGGAATTTTAATTGAAAGGTACCATTTGCTCAATCCCCAAGGTCAGCAAATTCCTTAAAAATTGTATTTATTCTGGAGATGTTGTCTGTATCATCATCTACACTAGCAAGTATCACCTTAGAAATAGAAAAGTGTGGATGTTTTGGGTTGGTTTCTAATTTGTATACAGAAGAAAAAGTGTGTGCTGGAAGCTAAATTAAGAAATATGGAATTTAATTGTATAAAGATGTAGATACATAGTTAATACAAGGATTTCATTATACAGTATCACAATCCTGAGTGTCTTCCATAGCTTGAATACAGCATTGGTTAGAGGAGGCTGAAATACACAATTACAGTACCATACACAGTGGCAACAGAGAAGAGATTCTCTAACTTAAAATATGTCCTACATTGGTTCCATATTTGTAGTCAATGTACCACTGGATTGCTAGTAAATTGACAGTAATTAATGCTGACTGCAGAACAGAGTAGAGCATGCTAAAAAAAGATTAGTTTGGTAAGTGCCATGCTACTTTCTGCTTTAGACATCTGCCAAGTTACCCTTTGTGGTATGGCCATTTTGAATTTCAAATAAATAATGTTATAGTTGAGTCTGGCTTCTTAAAGAAAGATTTGTTGATGTCTACAGGGATTGTCCAAATTATACAGTATGGCCAAAAGTATATGGTCACCCCTCCAAATTATTAAATGTAGGTCTTTCAGACTCACCTATTGTTAAGAGGTGCATATAATCAAGTGCATAGCCAGCTAAACTTCATTAGCAAACATTATCAGTAAAACAGTTCATAGTGAAGAGCTCAGTGGCACTGGCATAGGATGCCACAAATCAGAACATGACATATCTGGTCCGCTAGGCAGGGCCGTCTTAACAGCATTATAGGGCCCAGGCAAAGCAGTGCATGGGAGCCCCTACCTACACAACCATGCTCTTGTTATGAACTAGTCTTGCTCCTTTTTATCATATTTTATTTCTTTCATTTTTCTTTATGTTATTTTCTTTTTCATTTCTGTGATGTTAGTATTTCTATTAATATTATTATCATTTTTATTATTATCACTACCATTATTGATGTTAGCACTATTATATCTAGAATAGTCAAATAGGGGGCGGCACGGTGGCACAGCGGGTAGCTCTGCTGCCTCGCAGTTAGGAGACCCGGGTTCGCTTCCCGGGTCCTCCCTGCATGGAGTTTGTATGTTCTCCCCATGTCTGTGTGGGTTTCCAGCCACAGTCCAAAGACATGCAGGTTAGGTGCATTGGCGATTTTAAAATTGTCCTTGGTGTGTGTGTGCCCTATCCGGTGTTTGTTTTCTGCCTTGCGCCCTGTGTTGGTTGGGATTGGCTCCAGCAGACCCCCGTGACCCTGTAGTTAGGATATAGCTGGATGGATAGTCTAATAGGTGGGGATTGGTGAGCTATTTGCTCATTTCTTTTTTTCCTTTTTTGTGAGGAATATTTAAGTGTGTCATCTGGGACTGTGTTTTCTTCATTGGTGACGTAACACTGATTTTTCATATTCTTTATTTTTTTTTTTCACTGTAAATAAAAGATTCACCTTTTTTTTTTACTTTTGGTTGGTGCCACATTTGTCTCCAGCATGCTATGCTACTTTACATGTCAGAGGCCTGAGACTATAAGGAGTTTAATCTTAGCTTCATTTATGAACAAGAGGGAGAGACGGATAGCAATTTGTATGGCAAGCCAAATTAACATTTAGAGATATCTCAAAATGAATTTTGGATATCTTAAAATGTAATTTACTTTTTATGATATCTGAAACTCGCTTTGAGATATCTTAAAATAATTTCCTTTACATTTTAAGATATCTGCAATACATTTTGAGATATCTCAAATGCATTTCAAGATATCTCAAATACAGTTTCAGATATCTCAAAATAATTGTTTCTGCATTTCAAGATATCTCAAATGAATTTTCAGATATCTTAAATTGACCTTTCATGCATTTTAAGATATCTTAAATGCATTTCAAGATATCTCAAAATCATTTCCTGTAAAATTGCCTATTATTTCAATGGGACTTCTTGTTTATTATAAGATATCTTAAAATGTATTTGAGATATCTTGAAATGAGCAGGAAGTGATGTTGAGATATCTGAAAATGTATTTGAGATATCTGAAAATGGACAGGAAGCTGTTTTGAGATATCTGGAAATGTATTTGAGATATCTTAAATTGTATTGTAGATATCTGAAAATGCTATTGAGATATCTTGAAATAATTGAGTGTCCTTTTAAAGATATCTTAAAATGCATTTTAGATATCTTGAAATACAATTTGAGATATCTTGAAATACATTGTTAGATATCTGAAATGGAGCAGAGACCCATTTTAAGATATCACGAAATTCATTTTAGATATCTAAAAATGTATTTCAGATATCTGAAAAAAAAATGAATTTCAAGATATCTTAAATGCTTTTTAAGATATCTAAATTATATTTCGAGATATCTCAAAATAACTTCCTTCTCATTTTAAGATATCCCAAATTCATTTTGAGATATCTGAAATGCATTTTCAGATATCTTAAAATGACTTTCTGTGCATTTCAAGATATCTCAAATACATTTCAAGATATCTTAAAATAACTTCCTGCACATTTCAAGATATCTCAAATACATTTCAAGATATCTTAAAATAACTTCCTGCACATTTCAAGATATCTCAAATACATTTCAAGATATCTTAAAATAGGCAGGAAGTTCCATTGAAAGTATAAGAAATTTTACAGGAAGTGATTTTGAGATATCTCTAAGGTTATTTAAGATATCTCGAAATGCGCAGGAAGTTATTTTAAGATATCTGAAAATGTATTTCAGATATCTGAAAATGCCTGCAGATGTATTTTAAGATATCTTGAAATGTATTTGAGATATCTCAAAATGCACATTAACATATTTCAAGATATCTCGAATTGCATTTAAGATATCTTGAAATGCATTTCAGATATCTCAAAATGTGCAGCATATCATTTCAAGATATCTTGAAATCTATTTGAGATATCATAAAATGGTTTTTAGATATCTTAAAATAGATGCATTTTTAGATATCTGCAATTCAATTTAAGATATCTAAAATGCATTTCCAGATATCTTAAAATTCATTTTGAGATATCTCTAAATGTTAATTTGGCTTGCCATAAATTTGTATAAATAATCTTAAATGCTCATATTACAAGTGCAATTAGCAGAATATTGCAGTTGACAGAAGGGCTTAAACACTTGCAAATGTAAGACCACGCAAAATGTTAAGAAATCTAGAGAGATTATATTTTTTGATTAACACAGTAAAATGAACAATAGGAAACAAAGACCACAGAATACTGATTGTTCAATCAGTTCAATAAAGTTAGTAAGTTAGAATGTTCTAGGTCTTAATAATGAGATAGAAACAAAAAAGTTGTCATATATCTCAGTTCCATTAGACCAGATACTGTATAATATTTGATGTATTTAAATACCAGGGATAACTTTTGGTTAAAAAGAAAATTATTAATTAGCTCTCTGCTTTGGGAAACAATGGGCATTTTTGGGAGGTTCAAGATTACAAATCTTAACTCTTTCTGTGATACAGTAGATAAGGTTAATTGTGTATCTGATTTGACTAACATTTTACTGTATTTTATCTTTGTTTTTTAAATTTTTTTTTCAAATGTCATGTTATAGTAAATTATCGTATTTCTTTTGTAATCAATAATGTTGGAACTAAATAAAAATGATAGAAAATGAACACAATAACCTCAAGCATAATAGAAACCCAAAATGGGCATCAAGACCGGTGAAAATAATTTATAAATGATACAACTTTGATGTCCCCATCAGTAAAGCATAAATAATAAACAATATACTGTAAACATGGAAAAAATCAATTCCCAAGGTGATAGAAAATAAGCTTATAAAAGAGACAGATAATGGGATAGTGATCGCTGAATCCTGGATGTAAGTTTTTAGCATTTCCCCAGATTACTTAACACACTAACTTTACACTTACAATCCAACTTAAGCAGCAGCTAGAGAACACTTGTGGTTGGCCAATGTGCTTCATTCATCCATGAAAAATACATTAGAGGATGCTTGGGGGCTCAGAGGTGTAGTACCACTATATTATGCTACATTTAAGTTAACAGCACTGAACGTAGTTGCAATTCCAAGACCTGGCCTTATTGGAGATAAAAATAAAGACGAGATCTATTTTGTGCTATAGGCAGGATGGGAAAGTAAGCAAACTACCTTTTTTAATAGATATGGACAAATGTACTTTATTTAGATAGACCCCATGGTGAAAAAGGTTTTTTGTTAATGTTATTTTTTTCTGTGTTTTGAAGTGTGGTCCCTGTAATCATTTTTATCTAATATGTTTTGAGAATAACCACACAATTTTTTTAATGTTTGAACCTTGTGCTGTATTACTCCACATCTGAAGAGACAGTAAGGTGTGCTCTTCTGTTACATTTATTGCACATATACTGCAAAACAGCAGCTTCTGTGGCTTATTTTCTGAAAGCGTTCCCCTTCCTTAATTTAGAGCATTTAATTAAGCTAATAGTATACCATGCCAATTTTGGATTCTCTTAAAGAAGTGTAAACAACAGTAAATGTATTTAATTGCATCGTTTTGAAAATATTACATGCAGAAGTAATCACTTAAGCCATTACAATGAATGATCATCAAGGGATGTTTTAAAACTATCATTTCACTTTTGCACACTTTCAGCTAAACACATTTCCCCTTGATGTCTTAGCCTAGCTCATGTGGTTGATTTTCATTTTGTGGTAAAATTATTACCTGAATATTGGGCAGGGAAATTTAATTATAGGATTGTTTTAATTTACTTAGGTAATTAGAGGACTCTGTGAGATAGATTTCGCTGTCATTTCAGTGCTCATCTTCCATTAGCGATGTCAGTTTGTCAGATGGATGATATATGTTGGGAGGTCACTTTCCAGTCTTTGCACACATCTGTTAGCTTTCCCTGTGTACAGACTCATTTTGATGGTAGCTTATTAATAATGGAAAAAGATTGCTAACAGAAGGTTGAACAGTCAGAGTTATAAAGCTTCTAGTTTTGTGAACAGTAATGAAGAAAAAAATAATGACAGATTTTTAAAAGTTAAATGTCCGATTTGCTTACAAATCATATAAAATGTTAGTGTTGTTTTTAGGGAGTAAGGTTTTTGAGTCTATAGTATAAGGAGCTGATTTTATACACAATCTTTACAAAAGTGTGCTTTCAAATTAGAAATGGAAAATATTCTTCCAGAATTGTTGTTCTCAATCTTTTACCCTGCTGATTGTCATCATCTTTCTTATGGAAGACCCTGTTGCTCCTTCTTAAGATCCACCTGTAATGATTCTTTTCAAGCATGTACTTATTTTCAGATTGGCACACAAATTATAAGGAGTTGGATGCCCATACAACTTGACTGAGAGTAACAAGAAGCATTTAAATCATCACTCTTATATGATAGTGAATTTAATTTGTTACATTATACTTAAAATTTAAATAAATGGATTTACTTGTGCACAGATAAAAACTTGTAAAGTTTCAGATGAGACAGTATATAATCAACCTCTTGCCTAAATATAGTCATTTGTCACATATCATGCACAATTTGCTATTACACAGTTGGCAGAACAGACTGATAAAAAGAGTACCACAGAATCAAATCAATATTTAGGCACTGTCATAAAGTAAAGGTTATACAATTAATTATAACTTCCAGTTATTCTGTACAAACATGGAACGAACTGCAATACAAATATGAGCCATTATCGTTATATGGGCTTGCCAAGTATGGCCCAGATTGTTTTTCATCATGGTTTATTTGAAATAAGAAAGAAGAAAAAACAGAATAGAAGAAGGAAGAATTAGAAACAGAATTCACCTACAATTGTACAGTAAAAATGTTGATATTGGAATGAGGAAAGAATATGTTACCACAGACAGCACTAAATATAACAGGGGCAGGATACATTTTAAAGTAACGCAAAATAAGAAAGGGCGTAAAAATGTATTCTTCAGCGGACCCCTGCGACCGAGTTCAGGATTAAACAGGTTTGAAAATGATTGACTGACCAACTGAATTGTTAAATAAAAAAGAATTTACTAAATTCTGTATATAATGGGAATTAAGATGATAGCGTAGCAGAGTTGTGTCTGTTGTATCTGTAAAGGATAAACAGCAGTGTAAAAAATATATATTTGAATGTTCCTTTCTTTGTAAAATTTTTGCTGAATGGGAAATGCTCTCACTTTAATGGATATTGGACATGAACCCTACTGCATATTATATATAGGCTGTCTTCTGATATACTGTATATCTATTCAATAATTTGAGTGAATTTGTATTAAGCATAGATAACTGGCTCTTCGTTATGTTTTATCAAATTCTTTAAAGAAATGTTACCCCTTAAATTCAAAATTAAAAAATATCTATTTGTGAGAAGAATACACAGTTTCAAAAAGCATCAAGTGATGTCTGTATGCCATCTATTTTCTGCCTACCTTTCTATTTTTTCTCAGCGTTAGTCACAGGCACTACAATGATCGCTTAAAATGTTTTGTAACACTTTTTGGGAACACTTTAGTTTAGGTACTGAAAAAATGTATCTATTAATCATTTACTCTTATGTAACAAGGCCTTAAGAAAGACTTCTTTTGGTCTTCATAACAGTTAAAAACATTAGTAGATAAGTTATTCATCTCAGTGCAGTCTGACATAAAAAGACCTTTTGATATGCTGGTTAAATTACTTCTTAATATGAAGGATTTACAGGTTTTGTATTTAAGTATGCAAAATCAAGAAAAGTATGTCTTATTTAAGCTACCTCTGACCCATCCAAAGTAAAATTTATTTAGTAGGTCACATTGCATAGATGAATAACAACTTTGGTTATGCTTTGAAAAGGTTTTTAACTCCAGAAGAAGCCTTTGTTACGGTATTGTTACTTAAGAGTAAATGAGTAATAGATGCATTTTTGCTGTACTTAAACTAAAGTGTTACACACTTTTTATAAGTTATTCAAACTAAAAGAAAATTACAACTTATTCTGTGCCTAATATGAAATATCCTGTGTGCTATTTTACAGAACATTAGAACAATCTGTTTTTCCAGCCTTTCGAGCTATAATTATGTGGAAACATGTATTTTAAACAACAAGTTATTATTGACTTTCTTATGCTATGCTATTAATAAAAACTCTGTTAGTCGCAGGGGTTTTGAAAGAAGCCATGTAGAGCTTAGTAACACACATCATTTTAGCCAACCAACAACAACAGTCACTCCAGTGTTTCAACATGCTGTAGAAGCGTAAACAACATTACTAATTCAAGGCAGGAAAGTATGTGCACATTGCTTTTCATGAAGCTTATACATTGAGCATAAAGCTGTGTGGACAGAGGTGTACTCATAGTTGCTCTTCTGTTATGAGCACCAGATGAAAACTTCTATTCAGGGATAAAACATGGATTTGTCACTTTGAACCAAAGACCAAATGTCAGTTAACAGAATGACATCATCTAACTTCTTAAAAATAAAATGTTTAAAGTTACACCTTCAGCAGGGTAATCATAAATACATTTTTCGGGATACTGAAGACATCTATCATAGATGTCAAAAAAATCTTACCTTCTGGTATAAAATGTTCTGCTGATCTATTAGAAATACAATGTGGCAATGTAGCCTCTACTGTAGCTTGCCACATGATACATATCCCACACATTCACTTACTAATTACAAAATATATTTTTGCCACATTGCCTCACAGTGCTTGCCTCACAGCACTAGCTAGTTTGCATACTTTGGCTTCCACTGTCACTGGCGAGTAAATAAAACATGTTAATTGATTCAGGGATTTATAGTGCCGTTATTGTTACAGATGCAGAGTACAGGAAAATTCTTACTTGCATATGCCAATCAACATGCAATATGTCACCACTCTCTGGCACCAGCAATAATGAGTATTACTACCTTACCTCAAAACTTCTGTCTTTCTTATCTGAAATAGCTACTTTACCTGGTATCTTCAGTATTCCTTAGCTGAAACAGTAAGTTTCAGAACAATAAGTATTATACAAAAATATTAAATATCTCTTCTCTGTTAGCTTGATCTATTCGGTATATGTGCAAAAAAATCCATACAACTATAAAAATGTGTGATTTTGAATAAGCTTGATTTATATATAGTGCTACAATGTGAGAAATCATGTCCCATAGTAAAAATTCCAATCGATCTCTTGTTTTTTTCCTTGAATTGTACCTTTCAGAATTGCACTAATTTTCAGAGTACCCATACAGAAAAATTGTCAGAGTCATAATGATGTCAGTTGTTTAATGAGTTGCAGCCTGTTGCTTCATAAAGTGCAACCTTCTGGATAGGGAAGATTTAAAAATTACATGCGGCCCAAAAAGTAACATTGGCAATATACCAGCTGCAGTTCTGCAGATGATGTACTCTTATGTCGAAGACTGAAACTTTCCCATTACCATAGTTTTGGCCAGACAAATCATTAATAATGTAGTATCAGAGGTGTTACAATGACACAAAAGGAAAAAGCAGCTTTTACATTGACTTGTTGAGGTACTGTGAACTTATAAATTTAAGTTTAGGTCTCTTAAATGGCCATAAGAGAACATTAAAAATGAATATTATCTTAGTTTTTTTTTCTTTTTGTAACATTTGGCTTATGGTTATAAGCCCAGAAAAAGAGCACAGGTCTCAATTTAAAGTTTAATGTGACATGATCTGTCTTTTATAGTATGTCCATCAAATTTCTGAACAAGCTTTACAGTAGAATAACTGCTTGTATTTCCTTTCTAATGTCATGTTAACTAAGTTTAACTTTACAAAAAGCTCCTGGTTTACAAATCGGTCTACATCCCTTTCTTCACGTATTGTTATGAGCTGTGGGTAATGATCAAAAGAATGAGAGTGCGAATATAAGTGGCAGAAATAAGTTTTTCTCACAGAGCCACTAGGTATAAAACCATGAAACAGGGTCAGAAACTCAGCAAATTGTGAGAGCTTTAGAGTAAAGTTGCTGCTTCTTCAGATTGAGAGGAGCCAGTTTTGGTGGTTTATGCATGTCGTTAGGTGCCACCTAGTCAGTTACCGCTGGAGCAGCTCTGTGAATATGTCTGGATATTGTCCAAGAACAGCTGGAATCTGTAGCTGGTGACAGGAAAGTTTGAACTGACCTAATTGGGATGCTGCTGAGATGTCATTCTAACTCTTTACTAGAAAGATCATGTACAGGCTAAAGACTATGCTTCCTTTTTATTTTTCACTGTCCATTTATCATTTGACTTTATTTAGTTTTGTTCAGTAGCACATAGTTGATAAAAAGCAGCCTGAGGAAAAAAGGGGCAACAGGTGGAGCCACAGGTGATACCAGACAAGTTATAACAGCAAATCCATTCAGTAAAGGTTCTGTATGTTTACTTTCAAAATGGAGTTACCATTAACTGAAAATGATCTGATGTGCCGTAGAGTTTCCTATAACTTTCCTATAACTATAACTTTTTCCTGTATTTACAAATATCTTTAATCTCTCCTTGACATTGGAAATGGTCTCTGCATGACCTACCTCAGCCATTATTAAGAAAACCAACATCAGTAAAATGAATGACTATCATTCAGTTGCTCTGACACTGATAATAATGAAGTGATTTGAAAGATTGGTTCACTCTTACTTTAAAGCCAGCATCCCCACCTCCCTGGACTCATATCAATTTCCTTACAGAGCTAATAGATCTACAGAGGATGCCATCTTTCTAGCTCTGCACAAAGCTCTGACTCATCCAGAAGGACAGATCACATATGCGAGAATGCTATTTGTAGACTATAGCTCCGCTTTCAATACTGTTGTCTCCTCACAGCTCATCCATAAATTGCACCAGATTGGCCTCAGCATATCACCTATGTAACTGGGATACTCAGCTTCCTCTCGGAGCACCATCAGGTAGTAAGGCTAGGCTCCCATTTCTCCTCCAGTATAAACCTGAACACGGGTATACAGCAAGGCTGTGTACTGAGCCCCATCCTCTACTCCCTCTTCACTCATGATTGTGAACCTGCATATACCATCAATACCATTATTAAATTTGCAGATGACACAAGTGTGATTGGGCTAATTTCCAATAATGACGAATCAGCCTACAGAGTGGAGGTGAAAAATCTGGTGAGACGGTGCTCAGTGAACAGCGTAACTCTCAACAAAGGGAAGACCAAGGAGGTCATCATCGATTTTAGAAGATGACATGATGAGGATCATGCTTCTAATTTCATCAATGGGGACAAGGTGGAGTGTGTATCAAGCTTTAGGTTTCTGGGGATACATATCACCAGGGACCTTTCATGGACAGCTAACACCACAACACCGCTGAAAAGGCGCAGCAAATGCCGTTTCTGTTAAGAATGTAAGAATGTTGAAAAAAGCTGGCCTTCCTTGACAGTTGCTGCTGACTTACTGCAGCTGCACCACAGAGGGTATTTTAACCCCTTATATTTGTGTGTGGTATCTCAGCTGCACAGCTGCTAATTGGAAAGCTCTACAGCGGGTTGTGTCAAGAGCGCAGAGGATTGTCGGGGTGCAACTTCCAGGCCTGCATAACTAATTTGTTATTATTATTCGTATCCAAGTTATTTATATATATTAAAAATAGCAGAAGCTCGAGCACTGACCCCTGTGCAACACCACTTTTAAAATCACCCAGTTCACCCTTTTCACTTTTCTGATATGTTGCAAGCCCTCTGAATCTGCTGTACTGCCTTTCAGTAGTTTGCACTTTCATGTTCCTGTATCTTTGGAATTGTTGAAGTCTTTCTGTTGTACATTGAGTTCATTCAGTTAGTTTAGGTACTTAACTGTTTAAAGCTTTGCCATGCCTATTTGTGTTACTGTCAGTCAGGACTAATTTGAAATGAGTTGATCAATTTGTCAAACCTTGTTTTGTTGTGCAGGTATTTTCTTCTGAAAATATAATTATAAAGCTGATTCAGGAGCAAAATGTACAGTTAATCAATCCACTTTAAGTGTACTGAGTGAGCAATTAGGGAATAATTTGTGTTTAAAGAGTAAAGTAATTGCATACTTTTACCTTTCACTGTAAGGTTTCATCCTTTCCTGTCAGCAAAGTCAATACTGAAATGGTTCTCAATACAATCACTCAGCCAGTCAGATGTTACTTGATTGATAAGTTGACAGGCTGCACAGTTGGTAGTTAATCAATATGGTCAATGTTTTTACCAAAAACAACATTTATACAGCAGTATTAAATTGTGTGCATGCAATGTAAGATCTCCTACTATTGCTTTCTTTGTACTTCTTATGGATTTGTTGCTTTTCTTTTGACTACACTTTCTTTTAAAAGTCTGTGACTGGCATGTTTAAATGAAAAATGATTTTTGACACATTTTATTGCTTACCACAGTTTTGATATTATAAAGAAGACATGTTGTAGTTTGTAAAGCAAATAATAGTTTGATTGTATTCATCATGTTGTAGTTCAGCAGGATGCATTTTAAATAACTCTGCAGTATTGTTTGGTAGCCAAAATAACATTCTCTTTAATAGATATCCTTGCTATTATCTTGATGATACAATAGAGTAGATTAATTTTATATTGCTCCTTCACTTATACTCAATCACAAATTGGTTGTTATTTCCTGATTACATTCCAGCTAAAGTGCTTCACTTGAAATGTATTCAAATTAATAATAAATTACTGTATATAATAATGTGCCTACTTATTTTATTGTTGTGATCTACTTTTAAAAACTGTCATATTTGTAAAGCGAAAGATTAAGAAAGTTAAACATTAAAATCTGTTCATTAGGGGTTCTTACTAATGTTGTTGGGGCCATATGAGTCTTTCAAGATCTCCTCAAAATGCAAATGTATGAAAATATTTATGCCACATTGCCATAATGCCATTTTGACACTGAGTGATTCTATCTTGAAATTAACACATAAAGACAATGCAAAATTGGTGGTCCTGGCCTTTCAGTTTATTAATGTGGAGTGTGACTACATACAGAAACATAGAAAACACTTGTTGGGCTACCCAAGTACATTTTATGGTTATTTTGATTTGAACGAAAGGAAAATTTTGTCTTAATGCAGATAGGGATGGCAAATGTTAAACATAATGTTTTATGTTTTCACTCTGAAACTTTCACTGTTCTATTTGAATTCTTTAATAAATGGATATCCTGCACATCCCTGAGGTAGCAGTAGGCAAATAGGTAACAATAATGCTGCCTTTATAACACAAAAATGAATACCTTAAGGAATGTACAAATGGAAGCAAATCAAAGTACAGAGAAACAGAAGTAAGACAACAAAACTGGCTACAATAAGTCTTCCACCTCTGCATAACAGATAAGATGACTCAGCTACAGTATGAGTATCTCTTTCACTCTGTTTGTGTGTCTAACCCTGATTTCTGTATCTCCTGGTTGCTAAATGTTTGTCTCTATCATCTCCCTACTCTACACTCAAATTGCCTCTGACACAGAGGTAGCTTTAAATATTCTCCCAAGATCACTTATGATTGATTTCTTCCAAGTATAGGGTTGGTTTTATGTTTGTTTTGGGGGCTCCAAGCTATGACTCATTTCAGCAGATAATGGTACATCTTCATCCTTGAGTGTTTCCATTAGCCTTAAACAGTCATGTCTCTAAGGTACCATAACAGCTGTATGAACCATGTGAGGGACAGTGCCATCCTATACATTCTTTTCTGATTTTTGTGTCCTCTAGCAAACATGCATGCCCCTTAACATCTTTTCCTTGTCTCCAAGGATTAGACACAGTAGGTCTTTTCTCCAGGGTACTTCATTATTTGTGTAATGCAGGTGCCCCTCCAACTGCCCATTCAGGGAAAGCAGCACACCTACAGGATGTCTCTGTGTTTTCATAATGGTATATGCAAGAGTCTACTCCCAGGATTTCTCTTTCTCTTTCTCGCTCTGTATCTCTTTCTCTGTCTTACATAGAGTTACTCCATTGGACATCACCCTGCCCTGTGGTTCCCATTTCCCTGGCAATTTCTTGCCAACAATGCACCCCCTCACTAAGTATAATATTTATTACAAAGAGATGCCAATAAACAGTTAAATAAGTAAAAAGTTAATTTTTCTGTCAGAAATAAAGGGTCAGTTTTATGTATGTAATTCTTATGCATGTAAGTTACTTTAGTCAATTTTCCAGCTCTTTTCTTAACTCATTTCTAATAAACTTTTAACACTAGAATCCCTGAAGCCTACGAAAATACTCAGAATCCCGGACCAACTTAAATTCTTTTGCACCTTTCCTCATCAGCGTCTTTAGTTTTGCAAATGTGTCGATCAGCACAAGCAGTCAGCAGCATGCTCTCCCACCCCCTACAATTACCCCCGACAGAGCTGAAGTCAGTCGCAAACCTCTCCCAGCTCAAGTCTCTTTATTGTGGTATAAGGTGTCTGGAGTCGTATATGGTAAATTATATATCGTCATTTGGAATATATACATATCATGTCTGTTCTGTGTCTACAATGATCTGTGTAAGTGTAGGAAATTTGAGTCAAGAAATGCTGAACACATACCAAAAGCAGAAACTTTTTCCATGTTATACTAATAATGAGGCGGCACGGTAGCATTTGCGCTTTAACAACAAAGACACCCATGCAGAACATGTGAAATTCAAATCAATTCACGTTTGCTGCAATTTCAGACATTTGGCAATGTTTTGTTGAGAGTTGTGTTTTGCATCAAAACACAGGGCAAAGACTTTCCGAGTCTGTGGTCATAAAGCTTATGGAGCTGTTTCTGGACAGAGGCAGAACCGTAATAACAAACAGCATTCTTCACAGCGCTTTCGCTGGCTAATAGACTGGTGCAGAGCAACACAACTCTGCTTGGCACCATAGGTAAAATGGGAACTCCACTGGCAGCTAAAGTCACTGTAGTATGTGAGCAATTCGCCACGCTAGTGTTTAGATCTGGCAGTGCCATACTGATGATGTAGGCTTCTGGGATTCTAGTGTTAAGTAGGTACAAACGTGTATGAATATATGGGGCCAGTCATTGGACCTGGAATTGATTTATCTTAGAGCTACACTATTCATTTTTCAAGAATGTTTTTGGGAAATTCCAGTAAAAGCCAAGAAGCTGTTCATCTTTATTGCCTCGACACCTTACCTTTTGAGTGTGCACCATTAGAACATGCTATTGGTTGTATAACCCCTGTGTGATCTAAATATGGTGGTCTGTATTTTCATCCTTTTTACTTGAGTCAGAAAAAATACCAAGCAGTTTGAATTAGAATTATATATATTCCAACATTGACTTGACTTAAATTTACTTGAATCAATTGTAGTATAGTTTTAAGGAAGTCCTACAACATTTCAGGTTCTGATAATGTGTTTTCATCAGTCCAAGACAAGAGTGAAATATTCAATTCACTTGGCCCCAATCAATGAATTAATAAATACCCAGCATCTGAAAATCAAAACAGCCTCCTTTCCTTCTTAACAAGCTGTGCTCCAGTAGTTATCCTGAAGGTTTTAGTGGCTGGAAGCCGAAACTTCAATATATAAGATGATTTCATCAAGAGCTAGAGGGCTTTCAATGGTTTGTAAGTCCTTGTTATTTAATTTATAAACATCATCTTGCTTCTTTTTCCACAAACTACTGAAAGATGTCCTGTTTTTGCTTGGGTGAAAACTGCCTATGCTAGACACTGCATTAACCATTTGGGGCCATAATTGTTGTTGTAACCTGAAAGACTTGCTACAGAGTTTGCAAGATTAACGTTTACCTCAAAAGTGTTACAAACTATATTTTGAATCTAAGTCTTGAAGAAAGGCTATATTGCACATTAGTTTTTGGACATTTACATGCTGTAAATTAAACAATATACTTGTATCTTTTCACAAATTCCAAAATATTTTATTTATAGAATTGAAAGATTTGTTGTTTAACACAATCAAATGAGCTTAGTCAGCTGATATGTCTCTAGTTTACATGTAGTAAGAGGAAATGTAATTAGAGACTTGTTAGTCTTTCACAAGTTTTGTTTGTAGAAACATTTCAGCAGTCAAGATGAGCCGATGAAAATCAAAATACCCATACTGAATGGTGTACAGAAGTTTAATACCATCTCTAGTCTTGTGAGAAATGATTTCCCAATAACAAACAGTTCAGGAAGTTTATTTAGGATCATGGAGATCAGGCAGTAGTCTAATTTTTATTAGCAGAAGGATGTGTGACAGAGGTTAAAAGTGAAAATTTGGTGTGGGCTCATATTTTTTCTTTCCATTAGAATATTATTAATTTACAGCAACTTCTCAGGTTGGATATTACAGTAACATTATGGAAAACCTATTCCTACATAAGTAATGATCAAATGCCAAAGCATACAATAAGAAAATATGAACCACTGTAGATGCATGGACTGCAGATTGAGATGCCACTGAGTGAGTTAACACTGGAATGGATGACACTAACCTTTACTGTTAGAAATACTTTGTGGGCCACTCAGGCTGGCACCACCAGCTGAACCCAACACAGACAAGCGTGGGACACAAGTTCAAGGCGCACACATTTTTTATTATCTTTTTCCTCATGGGAAACACCTTCCTCTTTTCCCACAGGCACAACACAGTCCAAAGCACAGCACAACTCAATAGTCTTCTCTATCTCTTTTTTCCTTCTCTTCCACTCCTCGGGTCAAGCTTAGTCTTCCTCCTCCCGACTCTGGCTCCCGAATAGTGGCTGCTGGCTCCTTTCATAAGGCACCTGGAAGTGCTCTAGGTGCTTGATTACTTATTTCCATCTGCACTTCCAGGTTTGGTGGAAGAACTGACAATAAGGGCTCAGCAGCTCCTGCTGCAGCACCCCCTGGCAGTGCCTGCGGATCCCAACAGAGCTGTATCAAACTCCAATTCCCAAGATGCCCTGCAGGAGACAGAGGCACCGCTGCAACCCAGGGGGGTTGCCATCCAGCGTCCCGGGGGAGGTAACGCTCTTGTCACGTTTGATCCCCCAGTCCTCCCAATGTGGAGGTGTCCCAGCCGGGCAAGGGCCTCAGCCACACGCTACAACTTGTACAAAATTAACGCAGAATACAAAGGCGAAGAGAGTATAGACACACTGGTAAAATTTAACTTGGGATAGACTGTGTGCGTGCAGCTGATGTGACCTTGCAGAATGATTATTTTAAAAGGAGAGTCAATAAATTGGAGTGGACAATGAATGCTGATGGAGAGAGAGGGCAAGTGAGGAGCACAGTAGAAAAAAAAACAGAGTTACTTATAAAGCTGGATGAAGGGTTTAAGATGTGTCTGTCCTCCATGGCTGGAGAAAGTAGAGAAGTTTTAATAGGAGTTTGGAGCTGGAGTGCCGTCTGATTTTAATAAAACAATAAGTACATCTTAAAAAAGGAAGGAATAATCTGTCCTATTTTTATTGCCTTTGTTGTCCGTCTCTGTGCTTGTTATAGTATTTTTACGATGAATGTGTAAAGAGTGCAGTCATGGGCTATAGTTTACTATAGTAACACTGCCATAGACTGCCTAAAATATCTAGTAAAAGCTGGAAAAATATTCTTGGACAGATAAGGTTAAAATGTAACCCTTCTGCAATATTATAACAAAAGCCAGGAATTCCTAATGTTTAGAACTGTATTTAGAGTAATTTTACATGGAGGTAGTTTGCATTTTTAAGAAAGACTATAGACTGTGTAAAATTGGAAGCAATGTGTTTGAGTTTGTACCATTGAATTCTCTAACAGAATGACGTTAGTCTGATTCAGATATTGTGGAATCAGCTAAATGAACTAGTCAAAATTCTTTAAATGGCTTTGACAACAAGTATGTACAGTATAGTTAGCTTAAAATTAAATATACACACATAAAACTATTCCATTTATGTTAGAAATCTTTTACTCAACAATATATGAAATAAAAAGCATGATTTAAACTAATGTGGCTGTGACAAAAAGAGAATAGTAAGGAATAAACAATGAAAGTGCAAAAAAAAAAATCAAGATACTAGAGAAAAACACACATACATGCCACTCAAAAGACTTTTTCATACAGCAAGTTTTGCTATAAATTTTAAGTAAAACTTGAGAAGGAATATAGATAAAAAAAAATCTGAAATCCTGTTAGGTGTGGGAATGCACAGGTGGTTTAATACTTGGTTTTGTTTCCCTATTAACATAGTAGAGACGTGTAATTTTAACATAGTAAAAAAGAACCACCTACAGAACATGTGAGTGTAATGACTGGATAGGGCGGCTGCAGTTTTAAGTAGGATCTAATCCAGAAATCAAATGTATTAGTAATAACGAGCCAAGGTTAAAACTGGAAGGGTAAGCTTCAAATAAACAATAGCCAGGACATGAGACAAAATCATAAATCGAAAAAGCAAAAACCCAGAATATTTCACATAGTGTAAGCCAAAATGCATGACGTAAATCAAAGTTGAGGAACAGAAAACGATTTGCAGCCAGAGAGACCTTTAACAACAATTCCACTAGCGTTTTAAGTTTTGACTCATGCAGCAAAGGGGTGTATGACTTTGACCTATATACGTTACAATAATCACATCACGCATCTCACACTTCCGGACATCTTGCCTAGCAACCCTGCATTATAAACAGCAAACAATGGAAGAGTTGATACTAAAAACTAAGACATATTTCAAAATTAACATCTTCAACAACATCCTACATCAAAAAACAGACCAGACCATTACATTATTTGACCTCTAAAACCACCAAAAATTACCTTAATTGTTTTTAGAGGCCAAGGAAAAAGCTGTTAAAATTAATAAAAATAAAAAACAATATCCAGATCATCATGACAGTGAGGTGTCCTCATACTTGAACCATGGAACACTACTTATAGGGATATAAAGAGTGGAAAGTCCAATGAGCTTACAGTGTATTGTGATAAATAGGGTTACTATAGAGTGGAACACTAAAAAGAGAAAATGGAGATTGAGACACAAGAGGAACTAACATTCTGTATGGTGAATGGGGAAGCTATCAGGTTTTGTTTGTTAGGATAAAATTTAAATGTTAGGAGGGATCCAAAGACAAATTGCTACTGCATTTATTGATATTTAGTTACTGTATTCCATGTCCTTAAGTCTCATAAGCTATTAATAATGAATAACATCTTATTTTAAAATCACCTGTTTGTTTTGGTTATCAAGAAAGCAAAAGGATGCTGCTAAGCCATAGTGTATATCTATAGTATTTAATCTAATTTAATTTAATACTTATTGAAATTTCCATAATTGTAAATGAGAAAAAAAAGTTTTAAGTGAAATTGATTTGTATTGTAAAAATGCACCGACAAGAAACAAATATTGGTTTTCATGTCCTAGACTACATCAAATATCAGCTGTTTCTTCCTTTTGTGATATAAATTTAAGTTACTATAGAATCTATTTCTTCTGATTTTAGGTAATAACTGTTGGTAATTACAGTGTTTTTCATGGATAAGTGGTTCATTTAAATTGAATTTCTGTAAATAATAAAATACACTTTATTACCTAAGGTTTTTTTGCCTTAGGTAACAAGAACAAAGGAAAATCCCCAAAGAACTATTGCTGAAATTTCATTATTTTTTTGTTTGCTCAGTTTTATGATTATCATTTCTTGAATCCAATGAGATGCTATTTGTAGCTCTAATATATGCTAAAATTTACTTGAAAATGAAGAAAACAATGTCGAAGTGTTTTGATTTTAAAATCTGTTTTACAGCATTTCTCAATAATAAACAAATAGATATGTAAACCTTTCCGAAGACAAATCATTGGTTGGCAGTTAATTTGTAACAAAACAATTCTTTCCCCCATCATTACTTGTTACCTTCAGTTTTCTTGCATTCCACCTTCCTGTCACGAAATAAAATAACCCCATATACAGTATTGCCATTAGTGTGTTCTCATCTTATCTTCTCAACCACTTTTCCTGATGAAGGCTGTAGCTATAGTGTACTTTTCATGGATTTTGTTCAAATTACTGCATTGTGATGCAAACACATGCAGTCTTATTTTTGTTTTTACACTACCATCATCACTTTCTTCTTGCTTTTCCTAGTTGTAGTAGCAATACACTGAGCTGAGCTGCCCTATCCCTGGAAACCTTCTTCAAACCTTCATGGGGAAATCCCTTGACTCTGCAGGAAATATAATTCCTGTAGTATATCCTGGTTCTGACCCAGGTCTGTGTTCCAACACCTGATACTTTTCTAAACCTCTTCTGCACCTTGATATCCTGTTCATGAAAACCATGATCAGGAAAGCAGACAAGACCCTTGGCAGCCTTGTTAAACAGGATTAATTTAATACCAAGAATGCAAGCAAAACTCTTATTCGTGCTGTAGCTGAATCATGAAAGAAAACATAATGGAAGTGTACAATTTTGACAGGTGGTTTTACAGTTCTGCAGGCACATCAAAATGTCATATGGACTATCATGTTAACTTTTTTGCAGAATCTAATTTATAATGCACCTGCCAATAGTGACTACAAGCTAGACACTTTAATACTAGAAACAGTTTAATACCAAAGTCATTTACAAGTTAAACAAGATATTCAACTCTATGGTTCAGTTCACTGTCTTCAAATCAAAGCATTGAGCTGTTGTGTTTATTATTGGTTTATATATTCATCTATCCCTTTTAGATTATTCAGTATTACAAAATATTCTTAAAACATGTTTACAAGATAATTGATTACTTTATTAAATATATATGTAAGAACTATGTATTATGAAATTTGGTCTACATTATTATATATATACTGTAGACTTTTTTCAGAATACGTAGACCTTTTTAAAACCATATTAACATCCTAACATCTCTCTCTGCAAGTTGTAAATGGAATACATTCTGAAAACAATGAAGTAAACACATATTCTAAAGAAAGATGAGGTATTTGTTTATTTAAGATAAATCTCAGTCCACCTTGATTTTAATAGATCCTTCAAACTCATGTCTAGTACAAAGAGGAAGAGTCCTAGCCTACAATGCAGATGAGTATTTGACGGATGCCTAACTCACAAGTATGTATTTGTGACTAGCACACACAGACTAAACTAAACAGTTACAATAGGTGTGATATACAGTGTGGCAATCCTTATAAGACTGAAATAAAGTATAGTCACTTAACCTGCTACATACTGTAGTTCCAGTGAAACTATACCTCAATTAAAAAAGTCAAGTGTAAATGCAGATTCCAAATACTTTTTTGCTCTCCATTTGACAGTGACTTGTTAGAAGACTTGGAAAGGCAGTGGGGCAGTGGGTCTCTTTTTTGACAGTTCACTATCATCTTATATATTGGAAAATAAGTTATAGGTTAAATGATCTTTGAGGTGGATCAAAAATAATGTTCCTGGTTATGAAACAGATCTTATTACATGATTCATTGTTATTCATGATTCAATTGAAGTGTACAATTTTTGTTTTTCATGAGAAACAGTAGTTCAAAGATATAGTTGAAAATTTTTGTAAGATACAGCTTGCCTATGTTTTATGGAGAAACTTTAATTATATCTCATGGAAAAGTGTTTAGTATTTCAGTCATCAAGAGCGGTGGGTCATAGTTACCCATTAGCCTTGTAATGGAATTCTGTTGCTTTCTTTTATTTTGTTTCCTGCTTTAGAATAATGTTTTCTGAATCAGCTTTGGGCCATTAATGCCCAATGTCATTTCACTTATAAATAAATCCAAAGGTGAAGAATGTAATTAAAACAGAGCCCCTTGTACTTTCTCAGTATGCAATAAATACTTAGGGAAAGGAATGAGGCTATTTGAAATATTCACACTGTCATCAAAAAGAAAAGTCACCATGCCCCATTTTGGAAAAAAAGATGTAAATGAAAGAAGTGCAAAGAGCCCTTAGAAAGCACATACAGTAGTGTATGTGATGTGAGTGGTGGCCTGACAGAAAAGAGAGCTCTGGTGAAGAAAACATAGTTCATAGCTCAAGGGCAGGGCCCAGGGAGGACTTTTGAAAGAGTGGGGCATATACACTGGCATAAATAGCATCTTGTCATGGTTGAAAACTGACAGTGAGTGGTATATCCTGTATGTGTTGTGGATGTTCCAAAAAAGTTTATATAAATGAGCAAGTCCCTTTCAGTCACCTTCAAAACCTTGAGATGCAATAAACTTGACCTAGTGGTTCTCCTATCCCTGTAAACATTTCCTGTTTCAGTTTCAGATTTAATTTCAGGAACTAACAGAAGGCACAACAAGTGAAGTATGACAAAAGACAGGGGATATACTAGGCAACAGGCACATTGTTTTTGATAATGTGGTGTATGCAGGTGTGCTGTAAGGGTTCAAAATGTAATCAATGTATAACAACTGTCAATGTAAAAAAAACATGATCATCATTGTCTTTTGAAACTCTGTCCTGGTGGTTTGGAAACAAAAAATTCTAAAGTCACCTGTGCAGTTGTAGAATAAATGGCAGAAATGCAGAGTTGATCATCTCAGCACGATGCCACTTGGTGAATGTCAGCCAGACTGTAGGCATATTCAACACATACATCCTTGTTCTGTGCTACAAATGAGTTCCAGACAACCAAGTATAGCCATCACTATAACACTCTACTGATATGGACTTTATAACAGAGTGGCCAGACACAAGCCTCCCCTTAGTAAAAGCCAGCTTGTTGCTTGCAAAAAGGTACCTAAAGCTTTCTCAGACTGTGAGAAACAAGATTCTCTGCTCTGATGAAACTAAGATTAGCATTATGTCTGGATGAAACCAGGCACTGCTTACCAACTGTACAATATAATTCCAGCAGTGAAGCATGGTGGTGGTGGCAGCATGCTGTGGTGTTGTTTTTCAGCAGCAGAATGTGGGAGACTAGGCAAGGTTAAGGGAATGATGAACATGGCATTGTGCAGAAATATTATTAAGAAAAGCCTACTCCAGAACACACTGGATCTAGGACTTGGCCAAAGGTTCACCTTCGAAGAAGAGAATGACTCAAAGCTTAAAGCAAAGACAACATAGGTGTGGCTTAGGGACAACTTGAACCTAATTTAACATCTCTGGAGAGGCCTGAAAATAGCTGTCCACTGACGGTCTCCATCCAACCAGACAATGTTTGAGAGGTTCAGCAGAGAAGAATGACAGAAAATACCCAGATGCACATATGCAAACCTTGTCATGTTGTACCCAAGAAGACTCCACCCTGTAATCGCTGCTAAGCGTGGTTCAACTAAGTACTGAGTAAAGGTCTGAATACTTGTGTCACTGGGCCATTTCAGGTTTTCATTTTTAATAAATTAGAAAAAAAATTCTAAGATCCTGTTTTTGCTTTGTAATTCTGGGGTATTGAGCCTTACTTGATGTGAGGAAAAAATAATTTAAAAATTTTATCAAAAGGCTTCAATATAGCAAAATGTGAAAAAGTGAAGGAGCACGAAGGCTTTCTGAATCCATTCTATATTTTTATATATAAAAAAAACCTGTACTTGAATAAGGTGTTGCATATTCAATTGCCAAAAAATGATGGAAAAAATAAATTCAATTTGGAAATGGAAGAGGTGACACTAGAGGCAGAGTCCAAAACACATAGATGTGTCTTCTTTCTTGTCATGGTACTCCTGTTTAGTGAAAAAGAGGAAATCAGGCATTGTGCTGTGTCTCAAATGCAAATCCTTCCCTGTTTTTTAAATTTTACTGAATAACAAATCCTACACTGAAATTTGTTCATTGTAATATTGTTACTGTAAAGCATTGAAACACCAAATTATTTATTTACTGTGACACTGTTTTATTCTTACTGTTAAAAAAAACTAAAGTTTGTTTCCATAAGGTATCAAAACCTTGCATTCCATTAACAACCCTGTGATTTCTGTAAATATTAAATCTCAATATACAGAAAGCAAAACCAACCTTGCAAAGGTAATAGCCACACAGACAACCATTAATAAAAAGCACCAACAACTCATTTCTTTTTTTCTGATAAGCTCACAATATGCTAAATTAGTGGTGCTTTATAACAAATACTAACCAACTATGTCCCCTTTTGTGTCACCATGTTTTTGGTTTGGTCCTTGCAGAACCACTTCATTTCAAATAGTAATTCACATCTTGCTGTGTGATAATGCCTGTTAAATCTGTTAGTTTTATGTATAAAACAATTTGTGAAAACAACTATTCATTATATGCTGTGAAATTTAAGAGGCACTCTTTTCATCTATAGCATCTAGAACTGTCATTTCACTGGAATTCTGTACTAGTTTGTTTCCAAGCATGGACTGAACAATACAGGTACTTGTCGACTTACGACCGCGATTGGTTCCGACTGACTGGTCGTAAGTTTATCTGGATGTAAGTCGGCCTATGTTAAATTAAGGTAAGAATATTAGACTGGGTAATGATATTGTAATCATCTTAAAGTAATATTTTATCAACATTTTCTTACTTTCTAAGTCAAACACAACATACTATAGTACAATTGGTTTAATATGTGGAAAACATACAAAAATAAGAAATACATTTAATTCCTGGCACCACTGGCGCTTGGCTGTGGGTTGTCGATATCGCCTTCATCAGGCGAGGCTGTGGACGGGTTGATGGGAGGAGTTGCTCTTTTCATAAACATAGTGAGCTTCGTCTGAATTGTTTGTTTTTTTTTCTCTTCATAAATTTTGCAATAAGGACGAAATGTGTCACGTGCCATCCGTTCAATCCTTGCAAACCATTCAATGTTTGGGTCCATTTTTTCAAAATGGGCGAGGAGTTTATTCAGTAGGGATAAACCTTCTGACAATTCCTTTGTGGTGAACATTCGTTGTGGCGCCTCCTCCTCTTCATCTTTCTCCAATTCTCTTGTTTCTTCTTCCGCCACTCTTTCTTCTTCCAATTTTATCAGCTCTTCATTCGTAAGTTCACCTGATTCCCGGTCTAGCAACTCCTCGACATCTTCCATTTCACATTCCAATGAAAGGTCTTTTGACAGTTTCACTATTTTTTCACGAATCTCATCAAGTTCTTGTTCACTGTAAAATCCAGCAAAAGTATTCCCATAACGTTTAACACACTTCTTCCATACGCCATTCATACACTTTTCCGTCACAGAGTCCCACACGGTAGCAAGATTCTTTATACATTTAAGAATATTATACTGTTCCCAAAAATCGCGTAGTGATAGTTCCGGGTCAGCATCTATAGCAGCTATGGCTTGGGCAAAGGTGGTTCTGAGATAGTTTGCCTTTAATGTAGCAATCACACCTTGGTCCATCAGTTGAATAAGTGGAGTGGTGTTTGGGGGCAAAAAAACACTTTCACATTGTGATAGAGATCAGCTAAGTGACGTGGATGTCCAGGCGCATTATCGAGCAACAGTAAAATTTTGAAGGGAATTCCTCTCTCCAAACAGTATTTACGCACTTGATGAATGAAACAATTACTGAACCAATCCTCAAATAAAGCCTGGTTCATCCAGGTATTACGGTTTGATCTATAATAAACTGGCAAAGTGTGCTTGTTCACATTCTTAAATGCACGTGGATTTTCAAAATAATAAATTAAGAAGGGCTTCAGCTTGAACCCCGCAATATTCCCACCAAGCAGCAGAGTCAGTCTATCCTTGTGTGCTTTAAATCCTGGCATGTTTTTGGCTTCTTTGTGGATGTAAGTGCGTCCTGGCATCTGCTTCCAATATAACCCTGTTTCATCCACAAAAATCTGCTCTGCGAGATAACCCTCATCCTTAATTATTTCATCTAAACTATCAACAAACTAACTAGCTCCTTCCTCATCCGCACTCGCTGCTTCTCCAGTCACTCTAAAATTATACAACTGGAATCTTTTCTTAAAACTCTTGAACCAACCAGTACTTGCCACAAATTCTTGACTGTAGTCTTCTCCGGCGCATTCCTTTAAAGTCCCAAACAGACTTCCAGCCTTCGACTGTACTGTAAAGAGGCTTAACGGTGTCTGCTTTTGAATCTGATCTTCCATCTGAATATTTAACAATTTCTCCATTTCATGGATGGGCCCGGTACGTTGCTTCGTAATCACTGTTGATCGCAAGGTGCAGAACCTTTCACAGCGTCACAAAATCTATTTTTGTCCTTTAAAATAGTCGACACAATAGAGTGTGATAACTTTATATCACATGTGATCGCATTCACTTTCTTTCCTCCTTCATACTGTTTTATTATCATCATTTTGGTGTCTAGATCAATGGCCTTTCTTTCCTTTGTGGCAGGCTGGCAGGCTGAGGAGTGGACAGAGACAATTTCTTCTTGGTAGACATGTTAGGGGTATATTATTTTTGAAAATTGCCAAAACAACAAGACACAAACACACGTGGGGCAACACTGCTACATATATTATTACTGCTGCGTAGTGAGACTTGGGAGTGCGGGAGACTGGCACTGCCAACAGCTGGCGGGGGAAACTGTTGAACGCATCGTAAAGTCGAACAGTCGTAACTTGCATAGGTCGTAAGTCGATGAGTACCTGTACTTGCCTACATGTTTTCTTTAAAGGTACCTGAAATTAATTGCAAGGACTTGGTTCTTTTTGTCACTGTTGATATAAGCATTGTTGTCACAGGCTACTGAATGGTCTTTTTGGTCATTTTTGAAATTAGAGGAGACTCGGCAAGAGGGTTAACATGCTAGTTACTCCTACAATTAATAGAATTGAGAGCAGAATGAGCAGACACATTTCCCTAATAAGAAAAGACAGGAATGAAAGAAAGCAGTTCCTTCCAAGGCACAGATGAAAACACTGGGTGGCATCTATATGGGTGAGACTGTATAAGGTTATTACTATATGTGTTTATTCAGATTTTGCATGCTTCTTCATTTCCATAAGGGAAAATCAAGCCTTACATAATTTTATTGCAAGTCATGATAAGTGCCAGTGGGTAGAAGTGTATATTAAAAATGTTTCTGTGATTCATTTTTTTTTTTTAATATTTAAAAGTGGTGTACTCAATTCAATGAGAAGCATATTTAAGTCTGTTTAAGGATCTGACATCGCTCGTAAATCCATAACTAGGAACTTGCAGATATTTATACTCAATTTAATCAGTATAGTTTCTTTTAAGCAGTACATTTTTGGATCAGCTATGTCCGTCTGTAGTGTTTTTGTATACAGTATATTGTAGTTTTTTTCAGTTTGCTTGAAGTTTTACCATGTCTTTTAATTTCCCTGACATGCGGTAAATGTATATGAGACTGCCCTTTTTTATTACAATCACATTTTTGTTACAAAAATATGTAGTGAAATAACAAATATATCCATGAGAGTCATAAACTATTATAATAAAAATCCCACCCTACATGAGAAAAAACAGTCCTATGACTTTTATAAATTAACCCTTTTTCTTGGGGCTGTAGTAATAGTAATATTAGCAGGAATAGTAGTACAGTAAACATTCTTTTGTAGTCTGACCAGCATGCAATACATTGCCACTCTTCGCCACATTGTTAAACAAAAAATGTAGTAAAGTACAAAATAAAAAACATAATTCATGTTAACCTGGTTGTGGCCACCAGGGGGTATACCAGCTTTCTAAAAGCCTAACACAAACAGGCTCTGCACCCAAGTATAGTAAGCACAGGGTTTTTATTATGGGAAACTCTTCCTTTGTCAAGCATTTCCCATGCCACAAGCACAAATATATGACACAAAGCAAACAGCACTCTCTGTAACTCTGTCTTTCATCTTCTTCCTTCACTCCCTGCTTCACTGCCTCCTCTGCTCCTACCAGCAAGCTTTGCCCATTTCTTCCTGACTCGGAAACTCCTTTTATATAATCCCGGAAGTACTTTCTGTGCCCCTAAGGCTTAGGCCGGGAGCACTTCCGGGTAAGGCTGGAGCCCCACAAAGTAGGACTCACTATTCCCCGCAGCACTCCCTGGCAGCACCCACAGACCCCACAGGGCTGAGTTTAAGATCTCCAATTCCTGTGATGCCCTGTGGGAATCCGAAACGCTGCTGCAACCCAGGGGGTCTGCTAACTAGTGCTCTGGGGAAGACAATGCCCTGTGCATGCTGTCTCCCCCATCTCCTTCCACAATGAGGGCATCCCAGCCGGGCAAGGTTCCCGGCTGTCCCTCACACGAATGTACTACCATACTCCTATTTCTGTGTACCGCTTTTTTAAAATCTTTTGGAAGAACCCTGTAAAAACTCCAATATACTCATACTGTAGTATAAAAGTGATTCTCTGATGACTGAAACTTGGTTAAATACAGAAGAATTAGGAGAGTAGGGTGCCATTTGAGTGGAGTGAGGCAACATCTTTAAACACTGTGCCACCCTTTTATTTGAAATATCACTTTAGTCATTTACTTTTTACCATTCGAAGTTAACACTGAAATTTTTTGTTTCATTTTCATTTGTACACTCATAGGCAAAATATTCCCATAAAAAAGCTGTAAAATAAAAAAAAGCTATAATTCAATTCTGTAAGGGATATTAGATATTTGTTGAAAACACAAAACCAACACTATATATACAGTGGAAGTGTGGCCCTGACACAGACACAAGTCCAAAAAGCACTCACGGTTTTATTTTTCCACCTCTTTTTCCTTTACAGCACCACACACAGTGCACAAATCCCCCACGAATGCTCAATCCCTTCTTTCTCTTTTCCTTCATTCCTTCTCTCTCCTTTGCCTTATGTTCTGCTGCCTCCACTCCTCTCCTCGCAAGCTCTGTCCTCCACCTCCCGACTCCAGCTCTCGGAATGGAGTGAGGCAGTCTCTTTTCTATTGCATCCAGAAGTGCTCCAGATGCGCTCCCATTAGCTTCCAGCAGCACTCCTGGGTGTTGAAACAGGAATGCATCCTAACAGTAGAGCAATAGGCTCAAGGTATCAATAACTCAAATGGGACAAGAGGACTTTGATAATAGATAGAAGGAGGGCTTCAAGATAAAAACTGGTAATCATTAATATGACAGATACAGTAGCAACTTTTGCTTGCAGTGTGTTGTTAAAATAAAGTTATTGACTTCTCTGGTTGTTATTCACCAAGCATCTGACCTAAGTTGGCATCTTGTTAACAAGGACTGAGAATTCCAGCAAATGATTTGACATAATGGGCAGGTCTCCTCCTTAACTAAAGTGAGAATGAGGTCTAAGTTGCTGCTTGTAACTGATCTGAGAATTTCTCTTTTCTTAATTCAAGTAGAGTTCTTGTAGAGTACATTAAATTGGACAGTTGACAACTGCCTGCTGTTAAATATTTCTGGAGGAAAAAAATTGGAAAAGTCTGGGTTCCTAAGGAATTATTTACCTTAATATTTTATTTGCTTTCTTTTTGATTTGTAGTTCAATGAAAATCTTCAAAGTTCTTGCATAAAGAGAATAGCACTGTACTGTATATTAAACATTTTTAATACTGAGACATATGAAAGGCTGTTCAAATCCCATTTGACCAGTTTTTAATATAGAACAAAAATGATCCTTGCAGTATTGCCTATATGTAATGATTTGTCTAACTCAGATTCTAGAAAGATTATTTCAATTAGCTTCCTAATCAGAGGTCAAATACTGCTTTTCATAGGAACTGTTTTTGTAAAGTTAAACATGCTGTTAGTTCCCAATTGCTACTTGGTTGTGTTAATCCAGAAAATATCCAAAAATACTGCAAACATGCATTTGTGTATTTTATATGAAGAAATATTTCCCCATCTTGCATGTAAACATTTTATTTTGTTACATAGCATAACTGACTGCAAAAATTCTCAAATCAGCTTAATCCATTTTAGGATTACAGGGATCTGAAGCCTATCTAAACAAAATTAGGTGGAAGGCAGAATCCAGTAGGGAGTCAGTACATCACTGGGTTCCTTCTGGCAATCGTGTTAGTTTTTAGATGACCTGCTGAAGTTCAAACTGAGCATCAGAATGGGGAAGGAAAGGTGATTTGAGTGTCTTTGAACATGGTATGGTTGTTAGTGCCAGACAGGCAGGTCTGAGTATTTCAGAAACTGCTGATCTACTGGGATTTTTACACATAGTTATCTCTAGGGTTTACAGAGAATGGTTCGAAAATGAGTGGCAGTTGCCTCGGTGAAAAACCCTTATTATTGCCAGAGGTCAGAGGAGAATGGCAACAGAAACTCAAATAACCACTTGTTACAATTAAGGTATGCAGAAGAGTATCTCTGAAAACACAAAATGTCCAGCCTTGAAGCAGCAGGAGTCCACACCGGGTGCCACTCCTGTCAGCTAAGCACAGGCAACTGAGGCTACGATTCACACTGGTTCATCAAAATTAGACAACAGAAAATTAGAAAAATGTTCCTCTGTCTGATGAGTTTCAATTTTTGCTGCAACATTCGGATGTTAGAGTCAGAATTTGGCATCAACAACATCAAAACATGGATCCATCCTGCCTTGCATCAACTTTTCAGGCTGGTGGTGGTAGTGTAATAGTGTTAGTGATATTTTCTTGGCACACTTTGGGGGTCCTTAGTACCAACTGAGCATTGTTTAAATGCCATAGCCTGCCTGAGTATTGTTATTGACCATGTCCATCCCTTTATGACTACAAGGTACTGATGGCTACTTCCAGCAGAATAACGTGCCATGTCACAAAGCTCATATCATCTCAAACTGGTTTCTTGAAAATGGCAATAAGTTGTCTGTACTCAAATGGCCTTCAGAGTCACCAGATCACAATCCAATAGAGCACCTTTGGGATGTGGTGGAATGGGAGATTGGCATCATGGATGTGCAGCTGAGAAATCTGCAGCAAGTACGTGATGCTATCACATCAGTATGGACCAAAATCCTTGTGGAATGTTTCCCGCACCTTGTTGAATCTGTGCCTTGAAGAATTACTGCAGTGCTGGCAAAAGGGGGTCCAACTTGGTACTAGCAAAGTGTACCTAATAAAGTGGTCGATGAGTGTAGATGCAAAAACAAAGTTTAAAAAGACAGCAAAGAAAATGACTACATACTATAAGCTTTGAGAAAAATATAAATACAGGCTTCATCTACTTTACGAAGATAATCGGTTTATGAAAACCCATTAGCCAGAAAAGCCATAAGTGATTCTTTGAGCCTGTTTTATTGTATTTGCTTATAGTAGGTAGTACAATACTGACACAAGCTAGAGTATGGTATAATGAAAGGATTTGGAAAACAAAGTCAACTTGACTCAATTACTGCCTTTATACTTGTACTGTATCAGTCATTTTTACATTTTAGAAATTTCAATCTAACGTTTTAATTTCTTGTGAACTTGGTGTAGTTTTAGTCAATAAAACTGAGATTATTTGGAGACACAGTTTTCAAATTATTGACCAAAAAGTTCAAGGCCCAGCTCAGCCACAAGTGTAGGTTCAGAGATGAACAATAATAGTAAATGCACAGTTAATTCTGAACAACACTTTCCGCATTTTCACAAATCTGATCAAAATAAACAACACATTTAAGAAATCTTTAGAATATCCAGGCTGAATGAAACCTGTTAATGAGATGAAATAACACTTCTGTACACTGAAATTCTAAATAGCACAAAATTGTAAACAGATTTGGAAGTGCTTGAAGTGTTAACCCAAGGGTGTAACTTGCGCTTACTGTACGATAAAGGAAACGTTATTTATTTCAGCAGCCCCAGTGTTAGACAAGCAGGGAGAAGTGTGTTTGATTGAAGTTTACTGTTTGTGATAAATATCTGGTGGGCATACTGGAGTTGTGACAGTGTTTCATTTTGGCAGTGCTTCTTTGGCCAATAGTAACATAATTGTATGAAAAAGCACAGTTTTTACATTGATCTAAATAACGAAGTACACTTTAGAAAGTGAATATTTACAATAATCCACTTGAGTTCAATATTTGCAAGGTTGATACAATATACAAACATACAATTATTAGCTTTTGAGATCTTTACACAAATTTTCAGGTTAACTACAGTATGTCATGGGTTTGCTAGTACAGTATATCCTTCATTTCACAAAATATGAGGTGTGTGTTTTGTTTCAATTGAGCAGTAATTATTAAGTGATTCAAAGAAAGATACAACTTGGTTCATATAGTCTTATTTCAGTCCAATTAGCAACAGCAAAGATGCAGATGACATTTTCCCAAATTATCAAATTACAGTCCTTAGTTACAAATTATATAACCTCAACTGAAAAATGTGTTCATACTGCAGAGATAAAGGAAAGCTTCATGGAAGTTCTCATAGCAACAACTGCTGAAAACTGAGCTAAAACAGTCCAATTTCAAACAAAAGCTGAGTGATCACTTTTGGAAAATATTGTAATAAAAAGATAGTCACTCTGCTCCTTCATTCTAAAACACATGAAACACCTGATATGCTGTTTTTATTTCCTTTAATAAAGCATGCCATGACACTTTTCACTTTTTCAAAACACACAGAAAATGTTGCATTATAAAAATCAAGGTTATTTTCCTATTATAATTAAACGATGCACTTTAGAACTAAGCAAAATACTAAAACCCCTATCTTCCATTTTAACATTCTTAGGTCTCATTTGTACTTCACGCCCAGAAGGCGTACGCACATCATGCATCATGGCTGCCACACATTCCCAGCGTTCATTTGACTCGTCCTCTGAGCACATCCTCATGAAATGAACGCGATGCAGGTGCGAGTTGCAGTTTCAGCAAAAAGTCGGGGGGGCTAAGGGATGGGAGGGCAGTGTGATAAAAGTTGGAATGCTACGTCAGAGTCTCTGTTTACGTTCTACATGTGACAGAAAACCGCTTTGAGGATCATACAGGATCGAGATGTGCGCTTTGATGTTTCATGAATAGTTCGATGTGGTGAAGCAAAACGCCAACATACAAATGTATTCGTGGTGCTTTTATATTCAACTGTCACATATTCCCCATCGTAATGACACAATACATTTTAAAAGTCTCATATACCATCTTTTGTGCCTTTTTTTTTTTGCAACTTCGCAACAGCAACAGAATGTACAGCCACAGAGAAAAAAAATTAAGGACATGGTGAAAAGGTGTATTTTATGATTAAAGTGGAAATTTCGCCTTTAATCTCGAAATGTCAATTTTAACCTCATAGTTTACTTTATCAATAAAGCAAACCATCGTAAACATCATCCCAGCTGTTCATCGCTATAAGCTCCTGGAGCTTCCTCCTGACCTGACAGCAGCGGCAAACAGCAATTGATCACCACACAGAGCACATTAAATGTATGATATTCCAACTCTCTGCACATTTAGAATCTTTAGATTTATACTTGATATCACTTTCATGATGAAATGCATTAAAGTATGTATGTTACATTTAACAGATAAATTGTTAATTTTGTTTAAATAATGAATACTGTTAATAATTACACACATGGGGGTGACCCTGTTGGAGAGCGGTAGCACTGCTGTCTCGCAGGAAGTCACATCGCTGGTGTTCCCTGCCTGGAGTTTGCGTGTTTTCCTGCTGGGTTTCCACAGTGTGCTCCAGTTTCGTTCCAAAGATATGCAGATTTGGTGAAACTAAAATGACACTAGTGTATGTGAGTGCTTCTATTCACCTTGCAATGAGCTGATGCCCATCCAGGGATTGTTTCTACCTCATGCCCAATGCCAGCTGGAATGGACACATGCCTGGATTAATGGATTTAATCATTAAACATTCTTTTTCAGAGATATTATGGTAAAGTGTCATCAGAATTTAATTGGTGTTCCAGGCAGTTCACAAAACAGCAAAGCCGAACCCATTCTCACCGTGATAATATCTCTCACTGCCACCTGGTGGATTCTTCCAGATTTACATAAAGTACGTGCACAAGTATAAACAGTAAAACGCTTGCATAGCAGTAGTGTCCGCTGGAGCATGCGTCGTGTGAATTATAAACCTCACCTTAGAATACACTGCACTGCTTTTTACATTTTACAGACTTTTAGACTAAGGCCTATCACCTGAAATCTGTCATTTGAAAGGTTACTTGGCCCCAGTCCTGTAGGTCCACAGTGTATGTAGGTTTTATTAGAATTAGAAGCCAAGCCAAGCATATAAAGAAACTTGGTATTTTATTATATGGCTTGTTAGTGCTTTCACTCTTCCAAGGCAAATCTTTATCACATTGTACATTTTTCATTTCCTGACAACATTTTTCTGAACCTTCTCTCTCATTTATTTCAAAACATTTTATTAACACAAATGCTTCATGGTGAATATACACAGGTTTAAATGGAAGCATGTTAGCTGCAGAGCTGCTGGTTTCTTTGCCACTTTCACCTTATTATTAATTGATGGCTGGTTAAGAAAACAGACAACTCTTAAAACCAAAATGCAGGTTTGAAAAACTAAAAAAGCCAATTAAGTGTCTTCAATCACAACCAACTAGTCAACTAAAACCAAGAAAAAAACATTGCATTAGTATAATAAATAAATGGGTTCTAATTAAAAATTTGGTGAAAGTAAAAACCTGAGGCCACCATGAACCTTCAGGATTAGAGCTGAGTACCCCTAGGTTAAAGTATTCCCCCATACACCCTCTTACAAGTAACCTCCTCCATCGTTTACTGTGCATTGTTTTGACTTCTTATGAACCTAACTTTAATAGTCAAATGTTATTTTACACATCAGAAAATAGAGCACTGGTTGTTGGTGCTTCAGTTTCCTCCCACAATCCAAAGACATGCAGGTTAGGTGGGTTGGTGAATTTAAATTGGACCTAGTGTGTGGTTGGTGTGTGTATTTACCCTGTGATGGACCGGTCTCCTGTCCTGGGTTTGTTCCTGTCTTGCACCCTGTGCTAGCTGGGATAGGCTCTGGTACCCCCATGACCCTGCTCAGTACTAAGTAGGTTAGTAAATGATGGACTGACCTGTGGTACTGTGTTTTACTGTCTTAAAATTAAAATAATCATATCAAAACTTAAAATGTGATTAAAAGTAATGTTTGACTCTCACTTTATTTTACATTAATAATTTGTCCTTTAGGAAAAAGTAGCAGAAGAACCCTGGCATACATGTTTCCAACAACCAATATGCCAAAACCAGTAACCAGTATGTTACAGCCTTATTCCAAAATGGATTAAATTCATTTTTTTCCTCAGAATTCTACACTCAACTCCCCGTTTTGACAACGTGAAAAAAGTTTACTTGAGGTTTTTCCAAATTTATTAAAAATAAAAAAAACTGAGAAATCACATGTACATAAGTATTTACAGCCTTTGCTCAATACTTTGTCGATGCACCTTTGGCAGCAATTACAGCCTCAAGTCTTTTTTAATATGATGCCACAAGCTTGGCACACCTATCCTTGGCCAGTTTCGCCCATTCCTCTTTGCAGCACCTCTCAAGCTCCATCAGGTTGGATGGAAAGTGTCAGTGCACAGCCATTTTAAGATCTCTCCAGAGATGTTTAATCGGATAGATGGCTGGGCTCTGGCTGTGCCACTCAAGGACATTCACATAGTTGTCCTGAAGCCACTCCTTAGATATCTTGGCTGTGCGCTTAGGGTCGTTGTCCTGCTGAAAGATTAACCGTCACCCCAGTCTGAGGTCAAGAGCGCTCTGGAGCAAGTTTTCATCCAGGGTGTCTCTGTACATTGCTGCAGTCATCTTTCCCTTTATCCTGACTAGTCTCCCAGTTCCTGCCGCTGAAAAACATCCCCACAGCATGATGCTGCCACCACCATGCTTCACTGTAGGGATGGTATTGGCCTGGTGATGAGTGGTGCCTGGTTTCCTCCAAATGTGATGCCTGGCATTCACACCAAAGAGTTCAATCTTTGTCTCATCAGACTGGAGAATTTTGTTTCTCATGGTCTGAGAGTCCTTCAGGTGCCTTTTGGCAAACTCCAGGCAGGCTGCCATGTGCCTTTTACTAAAGAGTGGCTTCCGTCTGGCCACTGTTCCATACAGGCCTGATTGGTGGATTGCTGCAGAGATGGTTATCCTTCTGGAAGGTTCTCCTCTCTCCTCAGAGGACCTCTGGAGCTCTGACAGAGTGACCATTGGGTTCTTGGTCACCTCCCTGACTAAGGCCCTTCTC
>JANRMT010062837.1:43941547-43955284 GCA_026402145.1 Polypterus bichir lapradei | reverse complement strand
AGTACAGGCCAAAAGTTTGGACACACCTCCTCATTCAATGTGTTTTCTTTATTTTCATGACTGAAGGCATCAAAACTATGAATGAACACATGTGGAGTTATGTACTTAACAAAAAAAGGTGAAATAACTGAAAACATGTTTTATATTCTAGTTTCTTCAAAATAGCCACCCTTTGCTCTGATTACTGCTTTGCACACTCTTGGCATTCTCTCGATGAGCTTCAACAGGTAGTCACCTGAAATGGTTTTCACTTCACAGGTGTGCCTTATCAGGGTTATTTAGTGGAATTTCTTGCTTTATCAATGGGGTTGGGACCAGCAGTTGTGTTGTGCAGAAGTCAGGTTAGTTGGACGATCATTTATTTTTCAACAGGACAATGACCCCAAACACACCTCCAGGCTGTGTAAGGGCTATTTGACCAAGAAGGAGAGTGATGGAGTGCTGTAAATGGTCATGAAAATAAAGAAAACACATTGAATGAGGAGGTGTGTCCAAACTTTTGGCCTGTACTGTATATATATGTATATATATGTATATATATTGTGAGAACTGGTCCGAACACCATCAGGCAACCACCAGCACTTTATAAAACACACGTTTTATTAATGCCAAAGTCCCACACAGCATACAGTGCTTCCAGCACCAAACACCCCAAACACAGGCCTCTCTCAATGTCCATGGGCTGCCTTTCTTCCTCCTGTCTCTGGAGCTTCGTCCACCTCCAGCTCCCGACTCTACCTCCCCGACTGTAGGAAGGCAACCCTTTTTATATTCACCCGGATGTGCTCCAGATGCTTGTTGATGACCTTCCGGCGGCACTTCCTGGTGTGGCGGAAGTGCCGCACGAGCACCTGGAAGCACTCCGGGTGTCCCTGGAAGGTTCTTCCTCTGCCTGCCCAGGTGTGGTGGAAGTGCAGGTTTCCCGGGCTCCACGACGCTCATGGCGCCCCCTGGTGGCGGCCACAAGCCCCAACGGGTTTGAGCCTCCTGGCTCCGTCCCCGTGGTCCCCTCTTTATCCAGGGCGGTTGCTGGATAAGGACATTTTTCACTTAGGAGTGTACTCACTTTTGTTGCCAGCAGTTTAGATATTAATGGCTGTGTGTTGAGTTATTTTGAGGGGACAGCAAATTTACACTTTTAAACAAGCTGTACACAGACTACTTTACATTGTATCAAAGTGTCATATCTTCAGTGTTGTCCCATAAAAAGATATAATAAAATATTTACAAAAATGTGAGGGGTATACTCACTGTTGTGAGATACTGTATATATATATAGGTAAAGTGCATTATAAGGAACAACATACTGCTCTATTATGGCAAAATTTTAATTCTCATACCATATAAAAATACATTTTAACCAAAACATTTTGAAAGAAACTTGCATAATTTAATATAAAAAGGCAAATGTGCGTGTATGTACATATATATATATATTTATAAATACTACAAAACTGAGAGAATAAAATCTCAGTTGAAAAGTCTCTTTTATCTTCCGTCAGGAAGTGGAATAATGAGGTTTGTCTTTTAAGAATTAAATTCTTCAGCCTGTCACAAAGCACTTAAAAGTATGAGTGGAGCTAGTGTGATTAAAATGAAAAACAAATTAATTCTGATAGCTTTTTATGGTCAAAACAAATGAGTCCTTTGAAAAAAAAAAGTTTAACAAAAAGGCATACATTTAAAAATCTCAATGGTTTACTCTTTGATGTGCAAATAAAAATAGGGAAAAAAATGTCTATTTTTACACACAAGTCAAGGCAAATGATCAAGCAGTAATGTTTAATTTCTAACCTTATCTTATAAAATCAATTTCCCCACCAGCAACCACACATAATCAATTATTTGCTGAAAAGATGGATACATGGGATAAAATGAAGTGCTACTCAACTTATCAACCAGAATTAAGTTATAATTTCATATTTTGGCCATTTTTCCTTTAAGACTTTAATCACTACATGGCCAAAATATTTGTCTGCACCCAAAACAAATTAAAACTGAATCTCAGGGAGGTTAAGTAGCTTGGATAGGGTCATTAAAAAGTCAGCGGGACTGAACCAGCAGCCCAACAGTTGAGTAACATAAACACATAAAACGATTCATGTCTGTTATTATTGATTCTGTGGTCTCTTTAAAAGTCCTGTTTTGCCTGAAGTGTAAAATTTAACATCTTTATCTGTTCATGATAAAAAAAAGTAAACTGAATGACATGTACCAAATTTAAAAGACATAACATAATATACTCGAGCATGCTTGATGCAGTAAAAGGTAATGAAGGGCCATTTGAAAGGCAGGAACTAAATGAACTGTAAGCTACAGTATATTTTAATGAATTTCAGTTGTCTATCAGGTAATTGTATTTTAAACAATTGTATTTATATTGTTTACTTTTCCAAAGGCTCACGTGCAATTGAAATATCCCTTTACTTAATTTCTTATTTTCCATTTGTTAAAGCTAAACAAATATGCTGCATTTTGAAAAAAATTCTGAATAACATTTTTTTGTGCAATATTGCTGTTTTGTTATGAGATTAATAGTGAGCCTGTATATTTAGAAGCTTAAAGAACAGATGCTCTTTTGATGCTGGTGGACTAAAGTATATTCTAGCAGTAATTTTTTTTTATTTTCTCTGAGCTGTAACTACAGGTTGATTGGAAATGAATAATTAAATATCACATGGGGTATGCATCAAGAGAGATATTTGCCGCACATTTTGGTTTGTTGTTTAGGTTGGACTGACACAAGAGAAATGCAAGAAAAGACTGAATGAAAAGTGTTACAAAATCACATACTTTCACATACTTTCAAGTGGGATAACTTTTTTTATTATAAAATTGTATAAAACATAATTATTACATAACATAACCTTAGCTGAGTGTTAATACACCAAACAGCCCACTGTCTATCTCTCTCTGTCACACACATACACAGACCCACTCATGCACAAACATGCACGCACACACACACACACTTACTTACGAAGTTTGGAAGCAACAAGTAACTTAACATGCATGGCTTTGCAGATGTGCAAAAAACCCAAAAAACTAGAGTACCTAAAGAAAAACCCACACAGGCAATGACCAAGCACAGGATTTGAATCCAGGATCCTTGCTGCATGAGACCACTGTGCTGCCCACGTTTCTATTTTGCACAAATTTTACACAAACATTATGAAATTTTTCTTTACACAGAAAACCATAGACACATGGAATAAGCTTCCAAGCAGTGTGGTAGACAGTAATACTTTAGGGACTTTCATAACAAGACTTGAAGTGGATAGGATTGGCAATCTGTTGGGCTGAATTGCGTGTTCTTATGTAGATTGTTCTAAAATAATATATGCTTGTGAAATTGTACAGTTTAGTGAAAGTGTACAGATGTGACATATTACATTTACCTATTCTCTCTTAGTGGTGTGATATACTGATATTTGCCATGTTTCATGAATTTACAGCATTCTGTCATCTCAGAGCACTCATTGAGACTCTAGAAAGACAACAGAAATCCAGTGGAAGCTAAACATAAATACTAAATACAATGCCTAAAAATAATTAATATACAAGAAAATACAGTGTTTCACTTAAAATGCACATTGCATAAAGAAACAAGTATTACTAACATAATGTGTGACTGCTTTTAGTTTCTATTTTTTTGTCCACAGATATTCATGCATGTATAGATTTTGTCAGTTTTTACTATTTAGTTTTCATATTATTTATTTATTTTTTATATTTATTTTACAGAATGTTCTGGTCCCCTTGGAATGGAAGGTGGCATCATATCCAATCAGCAGATAACTGCTTCTTCCACCCATCGAGCTCTTTTTGGACTTCAGAAGTGGTACCCTTACTTTTCCAGGCTAAATAAGAAGGGTCTTGTGAATGCGTGGACTGCAGCAGAAAATGACAGATGGCCATGGATTCAGGTAGCAGATGGAAGCTAGTAGTCTGGGAAAAAATGAAATTAATAAAAATGAATTTTAAAAAAATGCTGCAAGGAGTCATATATAAGGAATTGATTTAACATTTTCCAACAAGCGTATTTCTTACTTTAAGATGCAGTCAATAATAAATAGGCATAAATTGTAGCTACTTCACTGTTAATTTGTATTAGTGAAATAGGCAGCATTTAGTATTTGCCAGTTACATTTGTGCACACATTAATAAAAGTTGCCACTTTAGCATTTATAGTATCAATAATAATTAAAATAATTCAATATGTAATGATTGCTGCAAGAAAGCAAAATATTAAGTATTTTTCATATTATCTGTATTTTTTTCCTCCTGTGTCATATCATAATAGACTAGTGTATTTAGAAAATCCAGCAAATGTGAAATAATGTGTTCATTATTTACAAAAGATTATTTAACACATAAATTAAATTGCATGCATTTGGTCTGTTTTATTATTTTTTTGACATTATTTACTGTGTAATAATTGAATTTTACTTGAAAACAAGAGGTTTTTTTTTTTTATGTATTCTGTATGCAAGAATATGTGTTTAAATCATCATCTGAAAAGACGCATACTAAAACTATTTTTAATCTTAAAGTGAACATGAAAGTAGAAAAATTACTAATGCCAAAGTGCAAGGTACAGAAATAAAATTAGAAGTTGTTTTCTATGAGAAGAAATAATTTTGATAACCAAACAAAGGTAGCATATTACCATGAAGTGACTATAATTTTAACACATCTTTAAAGACACATTTGGGAATATAAAAGTAAATGATTTCTACACAGTTGACTGGCTGAGATTACGCTTTCTTAGAGCAGTTGATTGCAGAAATATGAAGCAGCAGGCATGTGACATGTGTGAAGGGATCAGGGTTAAAGGTGGCAAAGATGACTGTCAAGTAGTGGTCTTGTTAATATTTTAACACCAGGAGTCAATCCTCAAAGTTTACCTGAAGGTGTCATCAAGACGTCTGTGACCAGAATGATACCAAACAAGGAAGGAGTGAGAACTCCATTAACTGCTCTAGTGTATACTGGCGAATGTGTTCTAATTAGGAATATGGCACTTTGGCTAGATGTACCCTGCAACAAAAGCACCTTATATATCTCACTGTTGATGCATTTCCATTCTACCAGTGAGGTAGCTTCTCATTTTAATCCCCATGGTTAAAATTCTATGCTGCTGTCTTATGGCAATCATTTATTTTCCATTTTTAGAGAGACCATGGTTTAGGTAAGAAAGAACTAAGTTACCATTAGTGGTGATTGGTGAAATTCACACGTGTTTTTCAAAGAAAATGTGCTGGGTTTGCTGGTGACTCTGCTTGGCAAATTTTTCCCTGAAAATTTGCCATGTGGCCAGCCTAGATTAATTTTTTTTCCCCAAAGCCCCATAATGCTTTGTGAGGCCAGAATGACATCACAGAGCTGTTGCAGTCAGTGTTGGATGGGGAAGTCACTACCCATTCTCCACTACCTGTCCGATATGTGTCGTGCAGGTGCAGAACTTTCACACATGCATACGTACTCACAAGCAGAGACAAAAACAACAGATTATAAAACAAGTAAAGAATGTATTAACCACTAACAAATGAAATATAATTACACACTAAATAATTCCACCCCAGTCCCTTTTACGGTGATGTACAATAAACACAAGCAAACCACAACAATAAACCTCACTATAAAGTCCATGGAAAATGGTAATTGATGAAATGCAGTGATGGAGGTAGATAGTCCAGAGATCAGCTCGTTGAATAAGAATGTAAAGATAGTCCTACTGGTATTTCCTGATGAAATGAAGATGGGTGAATGGGATCAGGAGCGCTCCTTTCTTCACAGGATGACAACAAATCCTCAGACAGTCCTGTTGTGCAAGAAGACACCAGACAGACTGTACCCCAAAACAAGAGATATTCCAGGACAAACCAAGAATCTACAAGTATCAGAACAGAAGGTAGACAGACAGAAACATCAGACACCAAACACAAAATACTTCTCCTCCTTCGGTATCAATGACCCTCTTTTAAATGTCGCACTGGCCTCCTTGAACTCAACAGCCCCTGCTTCTTCAGAAGACGACCAATAATAGCCACTGCAGGGACTGCTGGGAGTTGAAGTTCCAATCCCCAGTAGCACCGCTGCTTGCGTAATGTCACTACTCGATCAATACTCCAGTTTGATGTCCAACTGCGTTAAAAAAAAATTTGCAGTATTTTCATTTGTGAGGTACATGAACTGACCCTAGTCAGAATATTATGAAAATACTTTGTTGTTTTACATAGATTTATTATGATTTGTGTTTTCCATGCTTATTTAAAAGTGTTATTCACATCACTATGTAACACAGATTGGGAAGTGACAGGGACAGCCCCCTGACTATGTAACGCTGATCACCTGCATCACAGGCTCTGTGGGTGTCAGTTGAGGTAATAGGAGCTTGGGAAATGCAGAAAAAGATACAGGACTCAAAGCACTACGGACTGTGAGTGCAATTTTATCTCAGGCAGACATTGTGGTGCATTAGTTATTATTGCTGCCTCGCAGCTCAGGTTTCATTTTTGCCACAATAATTGATCCAGCATAGTTGACAGACACTTTCCTACTAGTGCTCAGGGACACTTAAAAAACCATAGCATCATTATGATCCACTCAAAACTCCTGTATCATTTCAATCCGCTCAAAACTCCACATTGTCTTCAATGCATTTTGCACAGTTTGCTGAAATCCCTGAACATTGCTCAATTTTTGACAAACTCTGGGCAAAGCGAATTCAGCAGGGTTTGCTGATCACTAGACATAATGCCACACGGAACCCTGGTGGCCCCTGAACTCATTGTCCTTGCTGCCCAACATTTATAGCAATTACTGTCCTAACATCACTGGGATCCAAGCTCCCTTCCGACCTCCGGGAGCTCTTAAACCCAACACTGTCGGTAATGTTACCGAGATGAGCTGACAAATGAGGACACTTCTTAAATGAAGCCAGGGGATATTTCCAAAAAGTGCCAAAGTGCTTTTATTAAAACCAAAAAAACAGTGTTCAAACAAAAAATGCAGTGCATCCGATTTCCATAAATAATCCATAAAAACAAGTGTCCAGTGGGGATAAGAACAACAATAAATAAATCCGATAAAACTCAAGGTTAAAAATGCAGTCTCACTCTTCCTGGTCTTAGCCCACCTCCGTGTCTTATTCTTCCTGGCTCACCCATTACTCCCACAGCTGGCGGAGACCCAACAGCCACGAGCTCCTTTCGGCCGACCTCCGTCTTGGCTTCCATTTAGGACATCACTGCCAGACCGTCTGAGGTCGGCTCTCCTCCCTTCATCTTTCGCACTCACGCAGTCACTCCTCAGATCCCTTGGGAGGACACCTGCCTTGCTCATCCCACTCTAATAGAACATTCAGTGGGGCGAACTAGCCCCTAGAGCGCCACAACCTAACGCTCCTTCGCGGGTCCCCAGCTCGTGCTGTTTCCTCTTTACATCCGGCCAGATTGTAGCTGCTAAGAAGGGTCTTCACGTCTTCTAACCTCTTTCATTTTCTTCATCTATCCATCTATTCATCCCTCTTTTTCTGCTATTGACTTGTATATATACATACCTCCCTGCGCCTCCGTGGGCGCAGCGCCTTAATTTCATGCCGCAGAAAGCCAATGAAGCAATCGGGAACGATCGCACCCACACGTGCAAGAGCGACTCGCTCCAACTACCTCATTAACTCCCCGTGGTCATGCAATCGCACCCACTGAGAATGACATGGCTATACGGATTAAAACCTGGCCCCTTTTTTTTTTGAAGCCGTGGACCCGCTATCCCACAACTACCTGCCCCCCTATATCCATTAGAACATTCTAGATGAGAACAGCCCATTCAGCTCAACAAAATTCGTCCGCCCTATCTGCTTAATTCTTAATTGCCTTATTAAATGATCCAAGAAAAACACTTCAAATACCCAGTCTGGTTTTCCTCTGTATGAGATTCAGTTCTGAAGGCACCACATAACATGAGCCACTTTGCCAGACACTAGTTATCCTGTGGGTGGCATGGTGGCGCTGCTGCTTCACAGTTAGGAGACCTGGGTTCGCTTCCCAGGTCCTCCCTGCGAAGAGTTTGCATGTTCTCCCCGTGTCTGCATGGGTTTCCTCCCACAGTCCAAAGACATGCAGGTTAGGTGCATTGGCAATTCTAAATTGTGTGAGTGTGCATGCCCTGCGATGGGCTGGTGCCCTGCCTGGGGTTTGTTTCTTGTGTTGGCTGGGATTGGCTCCAGCAGACCCCCGTGACCCTGTAGTTAGGATATAGCGGGTTGGATGATGGATGGATAGTTATCGTGCAATACCTAAAGCCTCCATGGTATAAAAGAAGGTGGATTCTATTTTCCTAAATTTTATCTTTTTTTTAAATTGGGGCACTCTCTGCTTAATCTTTTGCCTTGCAGAATAATAACAAACTGATGATATTGCATTTTTTTGCTTCTGGGACTTGCAGAGAGAGACTGCAACAAATGATTTGCTGTCATTTTTCCTGCACACAGAATATGTTGGTTGCCTGTAAGGCAACAACATGAGTCTTTTTAGCAGATTTTCTTTTTTCTTTTCTTGGTCAAATTAGGGTAGATTTTACTTTTTTTTTCTGGAATCAGGAAAGCCTCTGTGCTCTGTTAAATATACAATGTTATATAGGAAACTCAATAAACCAGACAAAAAATAAAATTTTTAAAAGCAAGCATAATATCAAATCCATGGTATTCTCGTTTATCTCATAATAAATGGGGTTCAGCTGCAGGCTTCAGAATTAGATCTCCTTCTGTAATTCAAGCATGCACTTTGAAGCAGAGGTAGGTAAGTTAGCTGGTCGTGATGAATTGTGTCTCTGTTTCATTGTTGGTGTGTGTGTCTAGACATGTGACTTGCTTTACCTCGACTTGTAGACATGCAACCATGGCCAGATCTTACCATACATGTGACTTGGTTGAGAAACCTGGGGCCCTGCTTTTAAAGGGGCCTTAGTATATTTGAGGAAAAAAAATGTCTAGTAACAGGAAAAGTTTTCATCAAAATGTACTCACAGCAACCTACTAAACAGCATCATTCCATAACCCACTTCGATCCATTCATCCCATTGAATCCAAACACAGGGGTCTGCTGAAGCCAATCCCAGGAACCAATCCCAGGCAGGGTACCAACCCACCGCAGGACACACACAAACACAATTTAGAATCGCCAATCCACCTAACCTGCATGTCTGTGGAAGGAAACCCACACAGACACGGGGAGAACATGCAAACTCCATGCAGGGAGGACCCAGGAAGCGAACCCGGGTCTCCTAACTGCGAGGCAGCAGCACTACCACTGTGCCACTGTGCTGCCCACACTTCAATCCTCGCGATTAAAAATATATCCAATCAGACCAAAATCAGGCCTTTTATAAGACTGTTTATTTGATGTATTACCATGTCGCAAAGAGAAAAAGATAAAATGGGTGGTCATTTAAAGCAAGAACTCCCATGCTGAACTAAATGCAATTTGTGCTTTTATTTTTAGTTGGATATTCTTTTGCCTTTGGTTTAATTAATGTGTAACATTCAACTGGATCCCCTTGACATCATTCCTTTCATATGTTTATTTTTATCTTCCACAATTTAACTTTATGAAGAAGAGAATAATGATGAATTGGTGAAATTATTTAAATTTGACCTTAAATGTGAACACATTCTATTATTTGCCTTCTTTGTGTTTTATACTCATTTTTGCCCAGTAAGAACTCTACATACACAAGTATGATCTGCTATGCAATAATAAATGAGCCCTGCCCTGGGGCAAAGTAGTCTTGATGAAAATATTATGTGATTCCAGCACACATGCTGTGATTAGTTGTGCACATGAAATGAGCTTTACAAGTATGAGATCCATTACTATACTGAGGCCTGTGCTAAAAAAACATATTCACTCACTGGGCAAAAGCAATTTCAGTGTTTGGCAGTCCTTTATAATACCATCCTCAACCCACACACCTTTAGCCAGTAATGCTCAATAACTCTAAACTCTCAACTGCATTTATTAGCCTGTGACACCCCTAGTATTACCATGTTTTATTTTTCTCTTTTTTTCTATTTCATTTTGGGTGGGAAACAGCAATCTAAGTGGGAAGAGTGTACTGCAAGAAACAGTATATCTATTGAAAAACAGAAGTAGATGGCTTAAAGAACTTGAAGGAATTTAAAACAATGATTTATGAATTCTGTAAGACATTGTACTATTTATTTTCAAAATTAATAAAAATGATGCATTACTTAACACAATAGAAGGCAGCATCAGCAACCTGTACAACAGAGCATGTAAAGTCATACATCTCATCTCAGTCCAGCAGTTTCACAGAGTAACCTGACTGAACTGACAGGAAACTCAAAGTTAACAGTGCTGCAGGCATGGCTGAAAAAGTATTCAGGGCTTCCCAGTTGTTGGGAGAGAAGTCTACTGGTAGAGAGTGAGACAGAACTCTTGATGCAACGATAGGACAGCATGTTTCAACTAATGTTGAATGTGCCAGAGACAGACAGCATTCCACTGTTAATGAAGAATGACAGAGTGGGTCCAACAAATGATAATTTACCATCCTGCAAGTGACAGTAAGAGAGGCTGGCTACCAGGCAAAAGTAGCAGAAGTATATTAGCAGTCCACTACTGTCATTGGCAAGTGAGTCATTGCCTTACTGGGGCCAGCCAGAGGTATTGCTGCCTAAGATGGAGACAAACTGCAAACAATTAAGGCTTGTGATCAAGGAGACAAGTGTGGTTTACCTTGCAGCTAAAGACTGGAACCTGAAGATGGCAACTTGTAGCCATTTCCCAGGGTGAGGTGTTTCATAACTGTTGCATGAATCAGATGATCTAGAATTCTAGATGAAGGCAGAGTTGACTTTGAGTTAAAGATCACCTTATAAAAGCAGGAAACCTATATGCAGCATTACTCCTAGGGATACATTTCAAAACATGAAGTATATACAATGTTTAAAGAAAGAATATCTAATTCCACTTTGGGGTAGGTCCTGAGGGTTTTAACTGTACAAGGAGATTTAAATTGGCTTTGAGTACTGGTTAAGAAAATATTGAAAACCTGTCTCTTCCCCTAAACCTGATAATGTTATTTATCCAATATTTTGTTAGTCTGAAATTTGTTAAAACTTAGTAATGGCCTGATGACAGAAAAGGACATGTGTGTAGGACTGCAAAATAAAAACTTGTCAACAATTTATGTTTAAAAGTTATTATGAATAGAGGTTCAGAAATCTGCAAACTGTCATGGTACCTTAGTAATGGAACAGAGATGCCTCAGACCTTCCATCAAAGCCATAACATAATTGTCATAGTGGAGAATGTCCACATCTAGAATGGTGTAAATAGAAATACTAGTAGGACTAACCACTGGGAAGGAATAAGCTAACAGAGCTGTCTTCAATTTATTAAGGCTGCTCAACCTGTTATATAGTTCAATGGTAAGAGAGAACATGCTTCCTATGGTGCTGAGTGCATATCATGTCAGCGTATCATAAAGTAAAAGATGTCACACGGGTCAGCGGTTTTGAAAAAAGAGAAACAATGTGCTGGCTTAAGTCTGAGAATGGGAAATAAGTGTTTTTGTGGTGATGCTGCTTCAAAATGTGCAGTCCTGGAGGATCAAGGAGTTATTGTATGGCTGACATTAATTGGAATTCTTGTAAGAGTTAAACATGAAAAGGTCACAAAAATGGAATACTATACTGAAGATACTACTGTATATCTGAAGATAACATACTTTCTGTTATACAGAAAATTAAAAGCTTTGAATAGATAATTCAGGAAAATATATTGATTTTTTTGCTTCCTGGGTCCTAATCTGGGATCCTGAGTTGGTTTGTCATGGGGTGAGTGCGGCAATGCGCTGTATCAGTGTTGTTTTTCCATGAATAATCACATTTGGCATCTAGGTTTAATAAACCTTAGAATTGAAAGGGATTAGCATTAATCTTTCCAAAGTCTTAAGAATGTACAGTATACTATGCAGGCCAATAATTTTGCTAACAAACTGAAAGAGACGTAACAATAGTAATAATGGTAAAATAAAATCTACAGAATCTAAATTTCCCTGAATACATGGAGGAAATAGCAATCCATACTATCTATGCAGAAACGCAATCTTTAAAAAGCCATAAATCATAACAGACATCTTCAACCCTGAAAAAGCTTAAAAGTGAATCTGACTTCCTCTTTTATTCACCCATAAGAGACTGCAATATGCAGCAACTAAAAATCAGTCAGAATTGGAGGTCCCACGCTCTTTAGCGCTAATCTTAAACAGTAGTTGGGTGGGGGTAAGTAACAAGTAAAAGGAACACAATTATTACATCTAAATGGAATAGGATATAACGGGTTGGATAATAGATGGATGTATGGAAAGAAATGGGGAAAAAGTTTCAGCGTTCAATCCAAGTACTGAGTTCAGGTATTGCTCTTCTGTATTTTATTTGCATATTAAATAATTTAATGTTAAGGTTCTTTACTCATAGTATTTATTGTGTTAAAATCTACTGAAATGCCTGACCTCTTGATCACATACTCTAAGGGATAAACAACTGGCTGGTATAAAATGCCTAAACAGATATTAAAGAAACTGGAATCCTTATCTAGTTTTGGTGGCAACGTGTTTGCAATTTGTACATCCAAACAAATGTATATCTTTTGGTTCTCTGTTGCATTTTTTGCTCATGTTCAAACTTTGCCTAGTGAGAAACTGTTACTTGTTTGACTCGTCCTAAGTACATCTAACAATGGCTTAAAGGAACCATGCATTTCTTGCATTAATTGTTGGGAATATATGCATGATACAAATTATTTGACAGCTCTGAATTAGCATGGTGTGACTGAGTGCAGGTGTACTGTCCTGTGATGGACTGGTTCTTCATACAGGCATGGTTTCTGATTTCCACCATTGCTGTAGATGTATGCTGAAGCCCACTTGGATTGATAATAACACTCTAAAATGCAGTATACATTATTGTAATATCATTTTTTATAAATCGTATTTCTTTTGCATATTACAGCTAAATACTCCAAAGATACTGCAAGTAATTTTAGGTATTAGTATTTTTAGGTTATTTATAAGTCAGTGGTTGACCAAAATTTCTGATTCATCTAATCATACCTACAAAGTTCCATTTTTGCATAAGGTAGTAATTAGCAAATTATGATACAGGATCTTTTATGATTTACAGAAACCTGGAACTATTCTTTTATAGAAAATTCAGCAGGTTCTTGAAGGCATATGCATTATATTAATTCACAGGAGGCAAAAAAAGTTGTGTAATAACATACACAATTTATAATTATCATTACATCTGCTATCTCCATTACAACTTAAAGGAGGAATCTGTTTCTCATTTGACCACAGCTGAAGGTTCATGTCTGACCTGCAAAAGCCTGTATCTGTTTGAAACTAGTACTTCTTTTAAAAGGTTTGTCAACTTTGTTTCTAAGTAATGGATATTGGATAATTTATCTTTCATTACTGAAAACTGAAGGATAGATAAATGATACAATTAACTACACTTTGCTTCAGTTGTTGGGACCGCTTTAAAGAAACAGTTCAAAATGTAAATAATACAGTAAATAATATTTTCTAAAAGATTTCAATTCAATAAGAGCCAAGCAAAATGACACCTTTTATTGGCTAACTAAAAAGATTACAATATGCAAGCTTTCGAGGCAACTCAGGCCCCTTCTTCAGGCAAGATGTAAT
>JANRMT010062837.1:43922370-43941147 GCA_026402145.1 Polypterus bichir lapradei | reverse complement strand
ATTACATCTTGCCTGAAGAAGGGGCCTGAGTTGCCTCGAAAGCTTGCATATTGTAATCTTTTTAGTTAGCCAATAAAAGGTGTCATTTTGCTTGGCTCTTCTCTACATTCGTAATGGCTAACACGGTACAACACCCTAGTACTACTAATTCAATAAGACAAATCTCAATTATCTTTAGATGAGTTTAGTATATATATATATGTGTGTGTGTGTGTGTGTGTGTGTGTGTGCGTGTGTGATCTGGTGTCAAATATTATTATTGCTCATATGGGTTCAATTAGCCTTTACTCTCTGTCTTTACACATTTAACAATAAGTACAAAAGCAATTTAATCTGTCTGAGATGAGTGGATTTATTTCATCTCAACTTTCTTATTTCTTCTTCATCATTACAAAAGCCTTCCATTTTAATTAAGTCTTTAGAAAAGTAATTGTGATCCACAAAACTAATTGCACATATCCAGCTAATCTTGGGATTTGTCACAAAAGTGATTTGTTGATGAATATTTTAAATGGCTCCTTCAGATTACCCTAGGAACTAACTAAACAGTCGTAAAATGATGTGCAAAATTATAGTCTTTTGGTTTGATTCAATCATGTCTATAAACTCATTTTTATTTTATATGCAAAAAATCTTACCTTCAATTGCCTATGGTGGGAAATTAAATAAAAAAACAATATCGGATAGCTCCTAACCTTAAATGCAAGTCAAGCCGATAAGAATGTAGATATTTTAAAAATACTGCACTAGGCCATTAATGATAGTCTGTTTTTTGGTTTTTTTTTCACCTTAATTTTAAAATAGCAGTATCAGCTTCACTGCATTGGTTCAGTGCTTGTTCTAGAGAGTAAAGAGAAATGATAACTGTAACAATTGTATGCCATTCATCTATAAGAACAATTTTTCACCCTGCTGAGTTCACATGTTCTTTCAGAAGCCTACCTATGTAGCAGGGGGACAATACAATAGAAACGTTATTCCTGAGGGTGTTATTGTATTTGACTATAACCTCCAAAAGAGTCGCACAGCTTGCACATTTTGCCCTGCAGCAGGTTAGAGTCAAGCACTAGCAACAGGGTGAGTTAGCATTCATGGAAGGGAAAAGATAAATACACAAAATGAATATAAAGTGTGAATACTGATTCACTTGAGATTATTTGATGATTCTAAAATGAATTTCTAGGAATGTGGTATGAGCATGTTAAACAGGAATATTTTTTCTCTTTTCAGATGATACTCATGTCGTAGTGCTAGTATTTATTTATAATTACAGTGTCTTTGTGAACTATATTGCTCTATAAAAATGTAAACATCCATCCATCCATTATCCAACCCACTATATCCTAACTACAGGGTCACGGGGGTCGGCTGGAGCCAATCCCAGCCAACACAGGGCGCGATGAAACAAACCCTGGGCAGGTCACCAGCCCACCGCAGGGCGTAACTTTAAACATAATATATCAAAAACGATTAAAAGCAAAGCTTAAATACACATTTCAATAATCCATCTCTTCACTTCTCAAATGCAGCTCCCCTTCTACAATCACATTAGGGTACCAACCACAGGAAAGTTAACCGATACTCAATGAGTATCAAAAGAGTGTGACCAATTAAGAGTAAGATTTACATGTTTTATTTAAAAAGGAAAGATCATTTTGAATTTAAACATTAAGAAAAAAAAGTTTTTGTAGTGGTCACCAAGACTTTTGACATAATGCCAAAGAGTATTTAGAAGGTGTCAGTTCTAGGAGTACTTAAAAAGACATTTTGGTGTACAAATACTAGAACTTTGACATGACTCTAAAATGCTGAGTCTAAACAGCTGAGAATGTGGTGTAAAACTGGATCTTTATCTTCTTCTTTCGGCTGCTCCCGTTAGGGGTTGCCACAGCGAATCATCTTCTTCCAGATTTTTCTGTCCTGTGTATCTTGTTTTGTTACACCCATCACCTGCATGTCCTCTCTCAATATAAAACTGGATCTTTATATTTCACAAAAATGCAAGTTTATAATTTATACAATACGAAATAATAAAAAATAACATAATTACCCAAGGTATCTGCAGTCTAATAAACAAAGAGTCGATCACATAAGTTATGTATGCAGCTTCATTTCTATGATTATACTGAAAGTCTATTGGAGTTAGTTAAAAGGTGTGTCAGCATGCATCTATAAAGGAAAAAAAAAAGGAAAGCTTATATACATACATACATAAAGCTTATTCTCATGCTGAAAAGAAAAGAAGGTGGGAGACACATTATTTCTTAATGAAGACTTTATGGCTGAAATGTGGTGTCTTTTACCCTCTTTACCTTCATTTGCCGAAAGAATATAATACTGTTGCAGAAGCAACAGATGGATGAGTAAAACAGTGTCCTGTGGTGGAAGGGTTAACAAAGGTTGTGCAACAGTTGGTGTTGGTTGTGAGAATAAGATTTCACCAAAGGCTGTATTCTTTTGGTAAAACTGACCAGCTTTCACTACAGTTCCAGTAAGTGAGACTTAAAGTAAGCTCCATCAGTCAGGTCTAAAGCACACAGGACAATCACCAGAGTTATATTAACATTAAAAGGCTGTACAGTATCCTAACACTGGTGCTATATGAACACATTTAGGGGTAAATTTAACACAGAGACAATTTGCTTTGTGTGTAAATTAGAAGGTTTCAAGCAGCTTTAATTGGCAGCCAGGAACCTTGAATAACATCCATCCATTATCCAACCCACTATATCCTAACACAGGGTCACGGGGGTCTGCTGGAGCCAATTGAATAACATGAATAAACTATTATAATTTCAGTATAACTCTGAATAACAGTATAGAACAAATAAAGACATTCATATTGTTTTGAGCCTTAGAACAACACCCTTATGTTTGTAATACGTGTTGTTCTCTTTTGCTCTATATGACAGCTTTATTGAAAGTTTTCTGCAACAGTCTGGTAAAATTAATTGAATGCAGTTGCAAGTATAAAAGCTTTCAAAGAATAAACATAAACAAAAACGTTTTTTTTCTCTGTTATTTCAAGAATATTCTCATTGTAATTAATAACTACACATTTGCCCTTTTCATGTTTGCTTAAATACAACTTAAGAAGTGTTAGAGCAAGTGGCCATGTAATAACTGTCAAATGTTTTGAATTAGAACCAATATTTTCTTACAAATGAAATGGGTTTTAAAGTAGGTTTAAAACCCCTGACAAAGACCGGAACTGGTTTAATTTTTATAGAGCTTTGAAGCAATTCCAAAATAATAAAAGAAGACTTGGCAGCAGGAATATATTGTGAAGAGGGTGGGTGGCATAGGATGGGTAAAGTCCCTAAAGAACCAACAACTGAAGAGACAGAAATTTACACTATAAGAGAGAAAACATCTTTGCATGTCAGCATCATAGTATGCCAGATAACAGCTTACTGTATTTATCTCTTGAAAGTAGTACATGTAAGATTTTAATTTTTTCTTATTGAAAACGTCAGCTATATTTATTAAATAGACTTAATATAAGAGCACCACCAGAGACTGCACCAGCATTTTACATAGACAAAATGAATGTATCAGCGTGTAAAAAGTGAATGCATCATACTCAGTGCTCCGCGAGTGATTTAATACTATGACTTAAAAGCAAATTATGCAGATTTTATGACTTTGCAAGTGGCTTATCTTGGAAATACAGGTGGACCCTGTCTTGTAGGATATTGTTTGTATTGTGGTTTTCCGAATAAATCAAAAGCATCCATCTACTAGGAAGCACTCTCATACTTTTTTTTTGCTGCTGAGCACCCTCATAGATAAACAGGCAGCAGCCAGAAGGCAGGTGGGTTTAAAACCTGCCATCATTGCGTGCATAATTTACAAAACAGATTTACATAATGACATGAGTTAAATCAATTGGGATGCTTCACATGTGTCTGAAATGTACTTGGGAAAAGATCCCTACCAAAGGAAAAATAATCCACATGTTCCAGCAATTCATATTTTTGGGTGCATGTGAAATTAGAAGTAAATTGTGAGTCAATAAGTTTGCAGTGCTGTGAAATCTTCTGCAGACCAGGGAATGTCCAATGACTACATACAGTATGTTTGGATCTAGAGTGGTGCAGGCAAACAAAAAAACAGCATAACAACCAGATGTTAGATGCTAGATGCTAGATGCCAGATGTCAGACTGAGTACCCTTTGAATTTTCTTGCTTTTTATCTTGGGCACTCCTGTTTTCCCTTATAGTTCAAAGTCCAAGTGTATTGCTGTGGACTCATACCATGAGCCATTTGTTTGAGGATTTGCAGTGTGTTAACTGCCAGTGGCCAGGTGCAAACCTGCAAGATCTGTATTACAATGGCCTTCAGAAGCAGTCTCTCATCTGTTAATGAGCTAATGGGAGACTCCTGGACTTGGTAAAGCAGATACTGTTCCAGAACAATACGAGGGGAGTGCTTCCTGGTGACATTAGATGGGCTTTCTCTCTCACTCAGCCTCCATTGTTCTGTGCAGTGTCACTGCCTTCACACCAACTGTTTGACTCAGTGTCAACTACAGATCACTTGGTGTAGGTACACACATGTAGTTGTGTAACCCACCTTCTTGTGCCCTATACAATGAAGTGTAAATTATGGAAAAACAAATAGTGTTATTCAGCCTTTAGTTGGCCAACACAAAACCTTTACTTTTCACATTAATCTCTGATAATAATGAGGAAAGTGTGAATAAAGACTCAAGAAAACTGTAGATAAGTAGCATTAATAAACTACAAAATGAAAGCAGTATGCATTGTAAAGCCAGCAGCATCTTTTAACATAAAATTATGTTTTATTCTTATTTATCAAATGAATGGATTCTTTGTCAGCCTGAGTTTGGGTTTCTGTAAAAAGAAAGACAATAGCTAACATCTAAGTTACTTTACAGTTTTTAAACAAACTTTGTATATTGAATACAGAAGAGAAGCACAGCATTGACAGTAGCTTAGCTTCAGATAACCTCTGCTTCTTTGCCTTATGCATTATGCATCTGCTTACATACTCATTACAACCATTAGAAGAATTGTCTTTTAAGGGACACACCATATGTATTGCATCATCACTCAGGAAAAATTACAGTGGGCCAGTTAATCCATCTCAATGAAGCTGGAGACATTTTTTCCTTATGCAAGACCATCCTTAGAGTTCAGAAGAGAACATTCATCATTCATCATTTACAGGTATATAAAAATAATATGCACCATGATAGGCTCTGGAACCCAGCAAATCTGCATTGGATTAAGTGGATTTGTTTATCATAAAACAAATGTCATAATGTTATGTCATAAAACAAAAAGAAAATATTCATTGAGACCAAGATGAAAATTCTTTTCATCCTCCGCAAGTTATTGCCTGCTCTATTTCAATGATTTTTTTTGCAAATTGCATCTGTGTATCTAACATTTGAGTTGATGAATTAATGGTAGGAACTAAATTTCATTATTGTTGCAGTATGTTCCATGGAATTCCTCACCCAGATATAACTTAGAAAAGGATTAAAGATAAGGAAGCACTAAATAAACTGTTTTTGTTGTAAATTAGCAGAATGGGTCTAAAGTTTGCAGATGAAAGTTTGAATGTAGCAGCAGAGTACAGACTTGGAGGTTAAATGGAAGACCACATTTATGTGCTGTACAGTAATAAGTGTTAACATTTACTGTGTATTGGTTTGAGTCTGTCATTGCATCTTTTCTGGGGGTTTTTTTTTGTCATGTTTTTCTTTTTTGGGGCTTTTTTGTTTTCTGATTTTGTTTTCACTTATGTACTGTTGCTCAGATATAATGAGCACACCATCCTAACCCTAACCCTAACCCTCACAGTCAGCATCCTTTTTAGTAACTTCAGTTTAAGGAGGATGTCCTTGGGCTCAGCTAGCTAAAAGACTTCAATTTCTGGGAGCACAGTAGGTATGTCTTGGGAAGAGAGCTCCATCTAAGTGAAGAGAACAATTTGTTGCTTGTACCACAGTTATGATATCATCAATATATGTGTGTTGACATGCTAAAAGTGTTGACGCTAACATCAGATCACAACTGAGTTCATCTCCTCTTAAAAATAAAATAAAAATCTTAATCCCTTAACAGCCCCCCATTTCACCTCCATAGGTAATTTACTGTTTTAACACCTGAAAGGTAATTACTGTTCAGACATTGGCAGTGCTGGGTACAGTTCAACTTATACTGGCAGTGGATTCTCACAGACATTCATTTAAATTTCTCTAACAAATTGGCATGTGCTATAAAATGCCCAGTGTACAATATAAATGAATGTGTGCCTGAGTGGTGAATTGTGGTGAACTGGTACCCTGGTCTGATCTGGTGTTTGACTCACACACCCTGCAGTGTTATACAATAGAAAGACTTTCTTTATACTCAGAAGATAAGCTTTAAAATGCAATTAGATTCAATTTAAAGATGAACATAAATAAAACATTCAAAATAAGAGAGTCCAGTCCTGCATAATCTGAGGTAGCTGTTTGCTAAATTTTGTCAGGGAAAAACTGTAAAGAGGATGATGCTTTAGAAAGATAGCAAGATGGGTGCTTCACTAAGGACAGAGAGAGGGGTTGTTTCTTATACCTATTGGATGGCTCTGTTATAGTGAAAAATCTACATACTGGAACTGCTGGAAAATGCACTTTTGCTGTTTATCGTTTATTCTCATATTTTTTCAATTTTATTTTTTTAGTAGATTATTTTGTATTGTATTGTACACTGGATACGAAAAAAAAAAAAAAAATGGGCACCACACTGCTGGTTAACAATAACAAGAGGCAGGTATTCCATTTGTGTTTTATGTTGTTCAGAGTTATCAACAGGACAAGCCATTGTTGTGACAACTGGTATTTCCAAAGTGTGCAGCATATTCACTTAACAATTTTTCATAATTTATTTACTGTTATTTTTATTTTAGGCTCTCATTTTATTTCTGTTTATTATGTATTGTATTTGAGTATAAACAGTAATTCAAGTAAAAAAAAAATCCCCCTAATGGTAAAACCATGTGTTTTCCTTTCATGTTATGTAGACTGTTTTAAACCCTTTTATATACTGTACAACAATTATAAATTTTATTATTCTTAAATATGTCTATTGTTAAAAACAGTTAGCATGTACTGTATAAGTTGTATGGAATGAAAAGAACACATTGAATGTCGTAATGATCAAAGCTAACAAAAAATGTACTCTGAAGAACCTTAGAAAATTCAGTCCAACAAAGCTCACCAGTCCTTAAATGTATGTGTAATACTGTACATTTACTTTAAATTTCATCTGCCACAATCTGCCTAAGCCTGTATGCTGTCCAAGTCCCTCTGTAATGATTTGATGGATTCTAGATTATCTGTCAATACTTCCTGGGTTGGTATCATATGCAGATTTAACCAGCTTGTTATTTATATTAATATTCAAATCATTAAAAATAGTAACAGCCCAGGTCCTGATTTCTGAGGGAAACCACTCTTAACTTCACTGGATTCTGATTAGATTCCTAACACCATCACTCTCTGTTTCCCAAGTTTTCCCAAATTCTGCACCCATGTACACACACTGAACTCCCACTTCTTTTACTTTCATGCCCAATCTCTCATGTGGGACCAAATGCTTTCTGAAATGCAAGTTTAAATTTTTATTAAATACATTGTCAGAATGAGGGACTTTTACTCTCATTTACACTCACACAGAAAGTGGATTAGAATGGTTAAAATCTTTATCTTTCACTTAAGCACTTAGAAAAATAACATGCAATCTCTGAAGGGAGAATGCGCATTCTTCATGTGTCGGCATATATTTTCTGCCAGGTACATTAGATTTTATCTCACATTCCCAAACATGAGGAATTTTAAAGGCGGTGATCAGCATGAGCTCAAGCATGTGCAGAAGGAACTCCGAGTCCAGCTCAGGGAGGCGAAGCAGCAGTACAGGAGAAAGCTGGAGCAGAAATTGCAGAATAACAGCATGAAAGAAGTGTGGGATGGGATGAAGATCATCACTGGCTGCAGCTCAAAGCGGGATGCCACCATCAAGAGAGACGTGGAGAGAGCAAACCAAATGAACAACTTCTTTAACAGGTTTGACCACCCTAACCCACTCTCACCTCGGAGTACTTCATCCTTCAACCATCCTTCTGCTGATACCAGCATAGGTGAGACATCCCCACCCACAATTACAGCAGCACAGGTGAGCAGAGATCTGAGGAGACTTCGTGCCAGCAAAGCAGCGGGTCCAGATGGTGTATCGCCATGACTGCTGAAGGCCTGTGCGTTGGAACTGGGGAGTCCTCTACAGCGCATCTTCAACCTGAACCTGGAACAGGGGAGAGTCCCGAGGCTTTGGAAAACATCTTGTATCACCCCAGTCCCAAAGCTGAATGACTTCCGGCCTGTTGCTCTGACGTCACATATGATGAAGACCATGGAGCGGCTGCTGCTTCATCACCTGAGGCCACAGGTCCGCCACACCCTCGACCCTCTGCAGTTCGCATACCAGAAGAAGGTGGGAGCAGAGGATGCCATCATCTATATGCTACACTGTTGTGATGTGAGATTTTACATATAACTTGATAAATGTTTTGTATGTCTTTATTTATAATTTAGGCAAACCAATGTAATTTAGTGGTACCTTGGTGAGAGGCATTCTTGTTTATCCCCCACTTTTACGACTGTCTCTTTGTAATTTTATGACAGGATTTGGAGGGGATGTGCCTGCAAGGAAGCCAGGATGTTTAACATATGGTTTTGGGGCAGGTGATAAGATGATCTATTCCACCCATTGGTCTGAGATATGGCTGTCTGGATTGGCTGGAGGAATTGGAGAGAACATCTATAAATGTACTTGCTCAACCACATTCTCTCTCTCTTACTAACATCTGAAAGAAGCATCTCTCTCACCAACATATGATGGAAGAAGCATCTCTCTTACTAACCTCTGAAAGAAGCATCTCTCTTACCAACATATGATGAAGAAGCATCTCTCTTGCTAACCTGTGAGGATGAAGACAACACAATGAAGAGCACAGCTCAGCAGCCATATTGAACAGACATGTGGCTGAAAGCTGAGCACCAATGATGCTTTAACTAGAGACATTTTAAGTAACTACAAGTCTGTGTGCCACCTGAATTACACATCACCATTTTATCAGGTTGTATGGTTGCCAATATTCAAATGTACTTTGCATTTTGTTATTATTTATGAATATTATCAGTAATACATTATTTTATGTGTAACTTAACTCCTGCTTGTCTTTTTACTACATCTAATTGCCTGAGGTTATAGATATAGAAGGGAAGGTGGGGATAAGTTATATACAGTGGTAAGTCTGTGAGATTAGGCATTCTAAGGCTACATATTAATAATACAATAGGGGAAAGTAGAGCAATATATATTACTCTACCAAGATAAAACATACACCAATCCCTCTCCCACTTAAACAGAGGCAGTGGTGCTGTAAGAATTATGTTTCTGGACTTCTTTAGCGCCTTCAACACCATCCAACCTTTGCTCCTTAGGGACAAGCTGACTGAAATGGGAGTAGACTCACTCCTGGTGGCATGGATCGTGGACTGTCTTACAGACAGACCTCAGTATGTGTGTCTTGGGAACTGCAAGTCTGACATTGTGGTTAGCAACACAGGAGTGCCACAGGGGACTGTACTTTCTCCGGTCCTGTTCAGCCTATATACATCAGACTTCCAATACGATTTGGAGTCCTGCCACGTGCAAAAGTTTGCTGATGACACTGCTACCGTGGGCTGCATCAAGAGTGGGCAGGAGAAGAACTACAGGAAGCTAATCAAAGACTTTGTTAAATGGTGTGACTCAAACCACTTACACCTAAACACCAGCAGGACCAAGGAACTGTTGATGGATTTTAGGAGGCCCAGGCCCCTCATGGACCCCGTGATCATCAGAGGAGACTGTGTGCAGAGGGTACAGACATATAAATACCTGGGAGTGCAGCTGGATGACAAATTGGACTGGACTGCCAATACTGATGCTCTGTGTAAGAAAGGTCAGAGCTGACTATACTTTCTTAGAAGGTTGGCGTCCTTCAACATCTGCAATAAGATGCTGCAGATGTTCTACCAGACGGTTGTGGCGAGTGCCCTTTTCTACGCGGTGGTGTGCTGGGGAGGCAGCATAAAGAAGAAGGACGTCTCACGCCTGGACAAACTTGTTAAGAAGGCAGGCTCTATTGTAGGAATAAAGCTGGACAGTTTAATATCTGTAGCAGAACGATGGGCACTAAGCAGACTCCTGTCAATCATGAAGAATCCACTGCATCCACTTAACAGTGTCATCTCCAGGCAGAGGAGTAGAAGTCTGTCCCTGTCTTGCTCCACTGACAGACTGAGGAGATCGTTCCTCCCCCACACTATGCGACTCTTTAATTCCACCCGGGGGAGTAAATGCTAACATTATTCAAAGATATTGTGTGTTTTTACATGTATTTTTATTACTCTTTAATTTAATATATATATTTTTTTTGTATCAGTTGTGAACGCTGGCCCCGGCACAGACAGACGGACAACATGGTTTCACCCAACACACTGTTTATTTTCAATTTAGTGCACTCACAAAACCCCAGTGCCTCCAGCACCGATTTCCCCAAAGTCCAGGGCTCACAGTCCTTTTGCCTTCCTGGCCGCCTCCCGTCCTCTCTCTCCAGCTCAGTCTGCTTCCTCCCGACTTCCACCTCTGACTGGTGAGAGGCGGCCCCTTTTATGGGAACCCGGATGGGCTCCAGCTGCTTCCCGGCACTTAGTGTTGGCCACACCCCTGTGTGGCGGAAGTGCCGGCTGCGCACCCGGAAGCCGTCCGTGTGTCCCTTGTCGTCTTCCCCCCGGCACTTCCTGGTGTGGCGGAAGTGCCGGGCTCCCGGGATAATTAGGCACTGGGGCGCCGCCTGGCGGTGGCCACGGGTCCCTACAGGGCTGGGCTTCCAAGCCCTGTACCCGAGGCCCCCTGCATAACCAGGACGGACGCCCCCACTCGGTCTGGAGGAGGCACACGCCCTCCTCCGGTCCTCCAAGGCGTCCCGACCGGGCTCCAGCCCCGGCCGAGGACCAGATGTGATAAACCGGCATCGGGGCGCCGCCTGGCGGTGACCACGGGCCCCTACAGGGTAGGGCTTCCATGCCCTCGACCCGTGGTCCCCAACAGAACCAGGACGGACGCCCCCTCGCGGTCTGGAGGAGGCACAAGCCCTCCTCACGTCCTCCTGGGCGTCCCGGCCGGGGACCACACAGTATACTGCTGCTGGATTATTTGAATTTCTCGTTGGGATTAATAAAGTATCTATCTATCTATCTATCTATGAGCTGGTTAAGTCAACAAACCACTCTTAATTGGCTTGAATAGCTGGGTCTGCAATGGACTGGCACTCTGCCCAGGGTCGCTCCTTCCTTGCACCCTTGCTGCTGGAATAGGCTCCAGCCCCTATGACACCTAACTGAATTAAATGAGTTTGGAGATGATATCTATGTAATTTGGTGTTTTTTTTATTGTTATGTGAGCAACAAAGGGTTCCTTGAATGAACTAAAAGCTTAGATTTTAAAAGGGTATCATTTAAAATGTAAATAAAAACTTTAATTTTGCAATTGAAATTTGTAAAAAAATATGCTGATAGCAAATAATGCTTAAGAAGTAATACAGTATTTTTTTTATTAAAAGTTAACATATAAAGTAAGAGATGTGTAGATAGAAGTATAGCACACCTTATGGTCGAAATTGTGTTCGCAAATTTTGAGAAAGCTCTGTCAAAGAATTTTTCATGTTAAGAGGACTGCATCTATAAATGGATAATTTTCCATTCCAGAGTCCTCTCTAGTCATTTTTGTAAATGGTTATTCTACTGTACATAGCCTGAAGCTTGCAGCAGAACATACACAAAGATTACAAATGACAGGATATCATTCATTCTGTTTAGCTAATTTGATTAGCTAATACTAATGTAAAGTGCATTCTTTACATTTTAGCTGAGAGACATTTGCTGTATTCAATTTGTCAAATTTTGTGGATTTTAAACCTTTTGGATTAGGTCTCTACAGTGTCTTCATTGCTCATGCCTGAAGAAATTGAGTTTGCTTGTCAGGTTGCTAGTAGGACAAACCTTTTAGCCCTACGATATACTTGGTAATATTGTTACCAAAAAGCAATGTACATTACAGTGTACCTGTTACATAGATAAGAAGATATTTTAAAGCAATCATCTAAAATCTTGGTGTATAATTTATATGTTCTATTTCAGATAATAGCTAAAAAGCCAGGGTGAGAATGACTTTGTCAGTGAGAGAGTATAAATACTTCTCCTTCAGTTATCAATGTAATTACTGTCTTCAGTTTGTTTCTTTGATATGAAGCATCAAAAGAATACCTTAATCTACAATAGCTTGCAATCATAATTACTGTATAGCAATTATGTGTGTAAGACAGCTGCTCATAAATTAATGAGAAATCTCTCTAACCACCCAAGCACCCATTTAGCAATTACACACGATCTTCTAAAAGCAATTGTTTTTATTACTTGCTTAAAATAAGTGCTTATGTGAAAAACAGATAAATAAACTTTAGCTATAGGCCAAATGAGAAAAATAAGGAAAAATGCAAAACAGTGTTTTACTTGTAAACACAATACATAAAAGTGTCTTTTTCTATTGTGTGTTCAGCTTACAAGCAGATGTCAATTGCTATTAGCTGAAAAAGGATGTGCGGTTGCTTAGAAATACCTTGAGTACTTATTTTATTACAACTTTTATTATTCATAAAATTTTCTTTAAGGCTATTCCAGATACATAACAAAAGTACATTTGTTCTTAAAATCTTTTGAGACTGTACAGTATTAATGAGTATTCAAAAAACAGGCACTTTACAGTGGAAGGTAATTCTGTCATGGGGAGAATTTGAAATTAAGCTTTCACTTATTGTTATGTTAAAATGAAAGGGAAAAATGGAAGACAGAAGTATGTGTCCATTTTTGTAACCCTTTTCCATTACAGAGTTGTGGAGAGAAACACCAGTATATCACATCACATATTTGACACACACGCTGGCGGTTGCTCATACCGAGTCGTCTTTCCATCTAACATGCATGTCATTGTACTTACAGGGAAACACATTAAGCACTTCTCCAACCAGTACAGTTATGAATTAAAACAAGAAGACACAATACATTAAAACCGCTGCAAAGACATTTTGTTTGGGAACACTTGGATAAAATGCCTGCTAAAATCAATTAATCTTCCTTTTCTATTTTATTTAACATGGTTGATAAAAAAAGACTACCCTAGGACTTTAAACAGATTCTAAAAAAGATTGGAGTAATTGATCTTTTAAAATTTGCAGACTGCACGTGTTGAAGATGTGATATACATTAATTAAATAATCCCATATATGTCTTTTGGTACAAAAAAGACAAAATACTTCCAATCAATTTTCATCAGTTATACAAACATATGACCATAGCAAGTCACTGCAGAAGGTTTCATAAGAGTTCTTCAAGAAACCAAATGTGAAAATTATCATCCACTGAAAGCAGACTTGTAATTTAAGGTTAACTAGTCTTTTAGGGGTATGCGCTGAACCTTGTCTCTTCTAAGCACAAGCAACAAGGATGACATTAGAATTAAAACTGCTCTTCTTACTTATTGTGGTTTCACAAAGACATAACTGAGTGTATTTATACAGCTAAGGACAGCCATTGTGGTGCACCTCTAAAGAAGACCTTGGTTATGGTGACCCTTCTAACTATTTCTGTTACACACCTACAATAAAAGGAGAACTAGTGATGTGAATTTTCTTTCATGGCTAATTTTTGAGTTACTTATTTGTTCTTCCTTAACTAAAAGATGTAGCTGAAGAAAGTGGAGAGGAATACCATTTGTATTCATCCATCACATGACATTGCCTTAGTAAATTGGTCATGTATGCCATTCTACACACAATGTTCTTTCAATTTACATTGACTTCTGTGCCTGTAGAAACTGATGTTAGCTCTATCATTCAGACCGCATCTACAGCTTGCCTGACATTTACCAGCAGTGCAAGACTCAAAACAGAAATTAGAAGAGGTGCACAGTGCTGAGCTCTACGGAAATTTGGCTTTTTTTTTAACAAAAACTGTTTAAATAAATAAAAAATACATATGTAGACAGATAAATATATAGATATACACAAAATATGGTCTGACACACCCCAGAATGACTAAACAGAAAGGAAAGTAACTTCAAAAGATAGAAAAACTTCAGATTTGGTAGTCACAGTGAGGCATTATGCAGACATATTGCTCTTGGTATACAGGAACCCCAGTAATGTTTCTTGACACACTTCTCCTGAATATTTCATTGGCTGAAAGTACTTAGTGTTAATGTGTCAGACAGAATGTGCAGCACTGATGGCAATCAGTTTTCTTTAAACTCTCTCCTTTGCTACTACTACTAGTTTGTTTGTCCTTTTAATTTGGTTGTTGATTCAGTTGGCCTCACTTAAAGTAATGTTACCTGCCCAGCACTCCACAGTGTACAAAATTGCACTAGCCATCACAGAGTTGTAAAGATGTGAAGGATATCACTACCCACATTAAAGGAATGCAGTCTCCTAAGAAGGCTTACCAAATGGATTTAAAAAGTAAACTAATTTATTTTATTATCACAAATTAACCAATGACTTAGAAACTGAGTTAAGTAAATAACTAATTTTGCAAAAGTAAAACTGGTGACCAAAGGTGGAATTATGGTTATTTTCCCCACTGTCCTTGATGATAAACAGTACAAGACTAAGATGTCAGGAAAGAAGTGTAATTTGACTTATTGATACAGTTTTATCAGAATGAAATCCAGGAATGCTGCAGTTCCTCAGAGAAACTCACACAGCCTTAAGTTAAGTGTTGTGTATCAGTAAATGAGCTTGCAGCTTAGGTTTTAACTGCTGCTGAAATCTTATGTGTCATGCCAACAAAAAGAGGGCAAGCCATTTTATCCTGCAGAGGCTTTGGCATCTAGTGTACCTGATTAGGATGAAGTGAGTTTAGTTATAAAATATTATAATGAAACTAGGGTGTTCGTCCCCTGCTCACTTCACTTGCCAACCCCCCCGGCCTGTACTACACGCCAGCCAATTCGTATCTATGCCGCTTGCGTTGTGAAGAGGGGGGATGAACACACCCCAAGGAGACGCAGTCACTACTCCAAAACCCCCTATTAAACAGTGATACAATGGGAAACAAATGCAATTTTTTTTTTTTACCTACTCTTTGCTTGGTCAGCTGCTGGCTTGCCGCTGCTGTCGTACTGCATGATCTGTATTTTGCACGGCACTTTGGACATTTAAAAGCCTGTACAGCAGCTGTCCCAGTCTTTGCCTTTTATTTCCGGCTGTGGACATGGTCAAATCTCTTGGCAAAAAAGTCTTGTCTTGCAGGACGTAAGATCTTGATATTTTTTAGTTTATAATTTAAAAATGGAATAAGAATCTGAAAATCTAACAAAATCACATTAAAATTTGATAAATCCTGAAAAGAATGATATCAAACATATATATTTAGGTTTTAAAATAAGCCAAATTTAAAGCATGACAAAAAACAAGACATAAAAATGTAACAAAAAATCATCACACAAAATCGTTGCACTTTTAGGCTTAGAATTTTATATACAAATAGTATATAGACTAGATATTATACAAAAATATAACTCTACATTATCAATATTTGTAACGATTTTTCACTAAATAGTTATCTTTTTATCCAAACTATATTTTCTTAATTATAATATTGTAACGCCTTCTCCCTGTAACCCTGAACTGGATAAATGGGTAAGAAAATGAATGGATGGAAAGACAAATCTGTGAATTCTGCAAAATTCTAATGAAAAAGTTTATTCTATTTTCAGGAACCTCATATATGAAATATATTTTGTTGAAAATGTTCTTATTGTTCCTGTAAAAAGGAAAATAAAAACTTTATTATAAAACTGGATTTCAGTATGACACAGTGGCTATTAATATTGACTCACTGCTCCAGTGTCCTCCATTTAAATCTTACCTCAGGCATTGCCAATATGGAGTTCAGACATCCTCTCTACTTCTTCATGTGTTTTTAAAGGATATTCCAGTTTTCCTTGTACATCTAGCAGATGTATATGTTAGTTTAACTGGTGACTCTAAACTGACCTGCTCTATGAAAAAGTGGGTGTGTGCATGGGTGTGCTTGGTAATAATTTGGCTTATTGTTCAGGGTTATTTTCTGAATCGTGCGCAGTGCTGTTGGGACAGGCACTGGCTCAATGTGACCCTGAAAAGGATAAATGATTTGGAAACATGGATGTATATATTATTTATTCTCATAGAATTATTTTTGCTTATTAAGATATTTTCTATACAGAACATTAATCATAAACCTATAATGCTTGTCTTCACCTGTACTTCCGTTCCCATCACTCTTTTGCCAATGTATTCATATTCTCTCCTCATCATATGTCCATACCATTTCATCCTACTCCCCTGGTCTTTCTTAGATCTCTCTCCCACTTTTGCTGTACTTCTGATTGTCTCCTTCCTTATTCTGACCTTTTTGTAACTCCACACATTCATCTAATCATTTTCACTTCTGCCACATCTAACATGTTTTCCAGCGCTCCCTTTAATGCTCATTGCTGGTCTTACCACTGTCTTAAAAGCCTTACCTTTCACCTTTGCCATAATACTTTGATAACACAATACTCCTGATACATTTTCCAATTGTTTCATCCATACTGCACTCTGAGATTTATCTCTGCATCTAACGTTTCCTTCTTGAGTTACCAATGATCCTACATATTTAAATGTATCCACTCTCCTTGCAGGCTAACTTCTGAATCCTGATCATCATTAAACCTCGTATATCTTGTCTTTTTCCTATTCATGCCATTGTGGTAATGATGCTACACCCTCCCTTTCATCAGACATAGGAATAGCATAGTAGCTATCAACAAAACTATCCCTGAATAATGGCACTCATAAGGAAAACAAAATAGTACCACAAGTGAATTTTAACTATATTTAACACCTATCAGAGAAGTTGGTGTTTTGTAACTTTTTTTCTTGCCTTACTTATCTTGGTCAATGCCAGACTTGGCAGTAGTATTGTTACACAAGGAGTAGTACACAAATCCATAACACGAGCAGGTTAGGCTCTTGAGAACAGGCCTTTAAATATGAAAGCTGAAGATGAAATGTGTAATTCACCCAGCACAAGCCAGGAGGCAGTGTGGCTAGGGAGACAGGGTTGTTTTAAGATGGGTCGTTACCCTCATTGTTATTCCAGAAGCAAACTCCATCACAGGACTGCTGCCTGCCAGTGTGGTTTAGGACTGTATATCAGAGGAATTATACTTTAACTTGGCCGAGATTAAGGGTGGATAGATAAATGAGAGAGATAAGAATGAAGGAATGAGTACATTGGAGGAGTAAGCAGACCAATGTATCTTCTTGTAGTAGCACATTCTGGTGCTCCTTTAGAATAGGCTCAAATGTATATATTAAACTGATTCTGAGATTACAATCGATAGATGAAAAATTGTTTGAGCACTTTGTCAAAGAAATGTAGAGATTGGAGTCTTAAAAATATAATCAGAGTGTGAACTAATTGACATTAAGCAAGTCTGAGCTAAAAATACTGAAGAATTAAGTTAGTGTGTAAAGTTAGATAAAAATACTAGGCTTACAAAAATTGAAATTATGTTTGAAGGGATTTTATGTTCTTCATCAGTGGATTGACTGACTGGTTTGATGAGGCATATATTTGTCATTAAACGCTATGCATCTTTATTGCACTAATGTATTGCATTTTTCCCTAGAGTGACATCAACATCACAATCTAAGGTAATGTGGATATATTAGATATCAACCTATTATATCATAATCAATTCTATCAGTTCTATGTAGAGTAACTGTATGTCTGTTGACCTTAGAGCAGAATTCTAATGATCTTTCTTTCTTTATTGGTTCCATATCTTGATGAATATCAAGTCCTATACATTAATAATTGAGATCACCTCATAAATGGCATCCATAAACAGCCTCTGGTTGAGAAATAATGGCTTAAACTTAATAAGTGACAGTTCTTTGCTCATCTAATTATGCAAATCCACTGAAGCATGTAAACTAAATTTTAAAGTCTCAAGGCACTAGCAAACACATGACAAACATACAGATTAGCTGGGATAGCACTTTCGATATTACATGCCATCTCTGCCATGTAATTTCCAGGGTAATTTGCTTTAATAAAGCACAAAGGTGACCACTTACCCTATTTTTATGTTTTTTAAGGGTTGTCATGACAGTATTTTGTAAATTCACTTCATTGCAGAAAATTAACTTTTAAAAGGTATGCAACAATAAACATGTTCATGTGGATAAATACAGTACCCCTCTGAAAATAATACATCTGCCAAGGCAAAATTTCCAGCAATTTTCTCTATTCGTGTCTTTGTTTTTATCTCAAAATATAATTTGCCTCTTTTAAGCTGTCATATTAGAGTCATTTTTGGATTCTACAAGTCTAATTCATATGTCAGAAGAATGTTGGTGAAACTTTTAATTGCTACTTAAGTAAAATGAGCATGGTGTAACAAAGCCTTTTCAACGTTTTGAGTATCACATTATCTATTATTACTGTTTCCACAATGAGAGTACTGTGAATGTGTCAAAACAACCTCTATTTCTATTTTACTTTAATTTGCTTTCCTGAGGTTTTAGTATATATATATATATATATATATATATATATATATATA
>JANRMT010062837.1:43909313-43922270 GCA_026402145.1 Polypterus bichir lapradei | reverse complement strand
TATATATATATATATATATATTTTTATTTATATTTTTATATATAAACTGTTTTTTTTCTGTATGTAATGGTTATTTTGGTTATCTGTGCACAGCAGTTAAATTCAGCTATTAATGAGCAACCTAATTTTTATTTTCGTATCATAACTGCTGATCAGACATGCACAGTTATTAATTGGTAAAGGCATATTAATCAGTTTCAGTTAAGAGATGCTCATCTTTAATGCCACACCACTTTTATTGTGTAATGCTGACTGCACCTACAAAGATGATGAGATGTATAAGTTTCAAATGTGAGGTTTTACTGTCTAGGTGTGCTGGTAATTTTAATTAAATAATCTCTGGTGGGCATATTTTGGACACAGTACATCATGAAAATTGTATGTTTGACTACATACCTTGTACTGTGCTGCAAACCAACAACCATTATTTTTTATAGTGCCTTTCCATCCCAAGGTGTTTAATCGGCATACGTTATAGGTGGGTTACATGCCTTGGTGGGTTACACAGAGTAGAACTAGTTTAATTGTGACTTAAATCTGTTCCAAAAGACTATTTTGTTCAGAGATGATCAGAGATTGCCCTCATGCACACTTCAAGTTAATAGTGCTGCTCTTCTGGTCCCCCCTTCTTAAAGCATACACAATTCTCGTACAAATGCCACCTTTTTTATGACTTTATTTCTCTATTTTAACTCTTTACACAGTTAAATATTAATGTACTGCATAGAGTTAGTGCTTCACACTTTATGTTATTTAACACACTGAAGATGGGCAATGAAATGAAAAGTACATTAACCCAACCCCATAAGCTTCCAACTCTTAGTAATGAAATAGTATTTGTAAACATTCTTTTTACTATATTCCCTACAGTATAAGTAGCGTTTATAAACAAGAATAACTAATTATATTCTATATTTACAACATAAGAAAAACTAATTAGATTCTATATTTACAATATGACACATACTGTAGTACCTTAAATAGCAACTAATCTTTGACAGTGTTTTTTAAATTGAAATCAATAACAATTGTACAGCTGAGTGACAGAGGGTTAGCACTGCCGCCTCTTAGGTCCAGTATCCCATGCTCAAATTCTGTGCCTGGTTGTTGAATAAGGTGTTTGTAAATTCTCTCCATGTATGTGTTGGTTTTCCTTTAGATGTTAGGTTATTAGGCAGTTCTGAAATGGTACCATGAGATTGTGGGCGAGTGCATGAGTGGACCAAAGATTGATTGGCACTTTGTTCAAGACTTCCTACAATGCTGCTTAGTTAGGCTTCAGTACTCTGCCACCCTTTTTTTAAAAAAAAAGCCTTTTGAATATTGTGTTATGTAAGTTTAGAAAAATTTTAGAACATTAAAAAAATACTGACGAGAAAAGCCAATCCTTTAGAAGTGTTATCAGTAAGAATATTCTGTGATACTTGTGCCAAGATTTTGTAGTCTCAAAAACAGTGACACAACACACCCTACTGACATATTGAGTATTTTGATAATTTAATTTTGAAATTTACATTTGCATGGACACAAGTACAAATGACACAGCATCATGATTACCATCCAATCTTATACAGAGTCAAGGGCATTTGTCTCTGCTTTTTATAAATGTGTTACCTTTCAGGAGATACTCACTTGTTCATGTTATTTTTTTGAAACAGTTTTGTTCATTATAGAGTCGTAGGGAGCTTACTTGCAGCAACAACTAATAGTTTTTAGGGGGATGAAACTAGAGTTAGCAGAAGTCAAATAAGCATACATTTAAAGAACATTCAGATTAGCACAGAACAGTGTCCCTCTTTTCTTAGATCTACTTCATTACAATTTAGACTAGGTATCCTTGTCTAATCATTAAGTTATAATAAACTAAACCTGGGCCTAAGTGTGAGTATTTACAATACAAGCACATTGAAATGCAAACTTTTAGGTATTTTTGCATTCTTCTACATGTAGAAAAACAAAAATTAATGAAATGTTTACCTTCTGTTTTACAGTAAGTATAATGCATGAAGCCCCAAGCCAGAGAGCAAGCCACAGTGTCAACAGCGATGTTTTAGATATTCTATTATGGATGTTAAGAAGCTGCCAAAGGGTGGTATATTGGGTGCCTATGCAGGGAAATAGGCATGGATTTCCAGCACAAAAGAGAAAGCTGTGATATGGGAGGATAAACGTCATATTTCCCCTAAGATTATTGGGGCCAGTTGACAAGGCTGACTGAACCTTAAGCAAAAGGGATGGTTCCCCTGGAGGCAGACAGGAGGCCACAATACCTCTCCTTTGATAGATGGTAACATATGGTTTGTGGCCAAACTCTTCATGTCAATCTGATTGTATGCAGTCCAAATCAGAATGTATGGGACTATGCTGTTCTTCTAAATGGAACTGAAAATAGGTAGTCTACCTGAGGCACCCAGTGGTCTGCAAACAAAAGAAACAGACATCTGGAGTCACTAGAAAGCATAGTAGTCACGTTTTACTTGGACAAAAAGTAGTGCTGCCCATGATATTGGAAGTGATTTAGAGGCTTCAACAGATGTGATACTAGTGGGATTTAAGGAGGCCACACAGCCATCCACAAGGTGAGTTTAGGAGTCCAGAGATACATTGAAGCAAATCTGTATGTAATGGCAGAAAGAGCAGCCAAAGGTAAGAAAAATATAGAGGAAGATTAAAGGTGAGAAAGGGAGTGTTCTCTAGTACTTTTGAGATGAACAAGTGATGTCCAGAAAGGCAGCAGGTTTGTTGTTTTGTCATTTCAGGAGTATTTTGCATTTCTCTTCATGTTAATCCCTATCCCTTGTGCTGCACACTATTTGGTACATTTCAGTCTCTTTGAAGTTATTCAAGGTATGTAGGATACTTTACATGCACAAGTGTAAGTTTTAGAAGGTCTTTACAGACATCAGTTCAAAACAGAGTAGGTAGGCAGAAAAAACACGGCGGTTTTAAAGCCAGGCAGGGGAAATGACATCATTCGGGCAGGAAGTGGAAGTGATGTCATCTGGACCGGGACAGGAAGTGATGTCATCCTGGCAAGGCCCAGAAGTGATATCTTCTGGACAGGAAACGTAAGTGATGTTATTGGACCCAGAACCCGAAGTGACATCATCGAGCCCAGGTGGAATTTTCCGTAATTGGTCTGGAGAGAAAAAAGAGAGTGCACTTTGCCAGCCTCTGGTACGATGTGGAATTATCCTTTTTTGAACCCTTTAGCTTCCTCCCATGTGCACATGTGTGACAATATATACAGTATATACTTGTTTCAACCTGGGTGAACCCCAATCAGGAAGATATATAGACGTTGTATATAATAATAATAATAATAATAATAATAATTCTTGCATTGTATATAACAACATCATATCTTCAAATCTGCATAATCCCATTCAGTTTCACAGGGAGCTAGAGTATTTCTCTTACAACTGTGTAGTTAGTGTGGTAGAATGCTTTGTACTATGAAGGAATCATTCCTTCTGTAAACATTACTGTATTTTAGATGTTTACCCTGTAGCTCTAAAGTTTCCTGACCAATCATCTAAAAGGAACATTTTCATTATAAAGCAAATTATATAATTATCAGTGTTGAATTATATCATAATTTCACACTGTGTTCTTTAAAACAAGGGTTAACTAATTCAAACATCAACAAGCTAAGACCTAAATGCATCTGCAGATTTTTAAAATGAGTGTAGCATTGCATTAAAGTACAATCCATAGCTGAACTCAATCAATTATTTTCTTCTTTGATACTTAACAATTTGTTTTTTTTCTAATTTGGTGAACATATTTTTTACCCTGCCCCCATCATTAAATTTCATATTTCTCCTATTATATGCATTTACAGTATGTTTCTGTTTACTCTGCACCACACTTATTTAATGAAAGGGATCTAAGTAAGTGCCATAAATATCTGTTTTTCGGGATATTTTAAAACCATAGTTTCTATCTCTCTTGACTGTATATCTGCAGTAAGATTAATTTCAAATTGCTGCCCTCTATAAAGAAAAATCAAGAATTTCAAGTCTTTATCTAGCCTTAGGCAATTTATCCTCTAGCACCCTGTAAATAAAGGGCAACCAATCAAGGCTGATAAAGACCAGGAATGGTGAAGTGCATGCTGTTTAAGACAGCTTGCTGCTATAATATTGAACCAATTAGCAACAATATACTATCTGGCAATCGGCAAGCCTGCAGGTAGAACTATTGCTTTTCTTATTTAAATTAAAACCAGGAGGTCAAAACCTACATTAAAAAGGGACAACCCTGGCAGATCCTACTCCCTATGGAGTTAATTTTAAATTTTAACTAACAAAACAAAACAAAACAGGATCTACTGAATATTTTAAGATGAGGTTCCCACTGTGTCTCTTGAGTCCATTAGCCATTTGTTTATAAATAAATCTTATAAGGAGCATGACAGAAATTGGTATAAAACATAAGCCTAAAGGAGATATTTTTGTTCAGCCATTATTATTGACCCACTTTTTACTGATAGCAGGGTGCAGGAACCTAGCCTGGCAGCAGCTGATATAATGCAGAAACTAGTCATGAATGGATTGCAGATCTTTGAAAGGTGCAGAAAAATTTAAGGAATAGTCTTATTCATGTTAGGTGCAATTTAATGTCACCTGTCAGAATACTGTATTAATGTGTCTTTGAGCTGCTGTAGGGATAATAGAAGAACAAAAACAGGGAGCGTACAGTATAGCTCATGAAATTGTCACACATTTATGTATCATTTTAACTGTTCCTTGCAACATCCACACCCAATATGCCTTTTTTTGTTTTATGTTGTACTCTTGCTGTTTCAGAAAAATACTGCCAGATGGTGACTTGCTTAATGTAAAATCCCATTATGATAAATGTACAAGCTTACTGTGAAACCTTATTTCATTGTTCTTTTTAATAGAACGGTTTGTTTTCTGATACAATAGAAGCTTATTTCCACCACTGACATTTTTTAAGAAATGCCTTATTTTACAATTATAATTGCACTGCCACATCTTTCATCTTCATTTCTTTGCTCTAGACGACATTCTTCAGATGTATACTTTTAATATCTTCTGGCTATACTGTGCACATGTACTTCTGTCACATAAAATTATGTACAGCAAAAGCAATTGTCATTTGTTTTGCAGTAGATGCTAATAATCCCGAGGTAGGACATGGTACATTCAAACATGCATTATTTGGTTGGAAACCATCAAGCTTACCAGAGAAACCAATTTTTATCCAATTCAGGTGGAAAAAGTCTATACAGTTTTAATTAAAAAAGAGTTCCTTAAAGTGTGCCCAAAGTACTAAGTGCTGTAATCTTTATAAGGCTCTGCAATTTTCATTTCACTGGTAGCATCTTGTGCAAAGCAGGGAACATCTTTTGACAGGTCCTCAGAATGTACAAATGCAGACTCGCTTATAGTGGGCCAGTTAATATTTGCTAAACAAAAATAACAATTGAATTATAATATTGTAAGATCCCCAGTTTTAATCCTTGTCTGTGAGAAATTTGCAAAGTCTTGCTGTGCATGGGTGAGCTTTGCCTATTATTCAAGACTCTAAACTGACCCCTCACGTGTATACATTAGTGAACAGTGGAAATTGGTTCATGCTGGATTTCAACCCAGTGCTGACAGGATAGGCAACATAGACTTACTTGGATTAAGTGGTTTAAGTGAAACTGTTTAATAACTCCAATTGTGTGTGTGTGTATGTGGGTGTGTGTGTGGGTGTGTCTGTGTCTGTGTTAAGAAGCCTCACATTTATTGAAGAAAACAGCATATTAGGATTGCATAAGTGATCTTTTACAGTGGATTGATGAACAATTCACAAACATGCAGCACCACTAAAATGTGTGCTTTACAATTTCTATATTGTTCACTTTCTAATTTGCCCAAAAATCTTCAGCAAATCTTTGTCATGTTTTAGTATATCTAAAGCATTAAACTTTGTCATTCATGCTTATACAGATTAACGGATGGAAAAAAAATAAAACTGAAAACACTTATTCTTACTCATTCTAAGCCAGTTTAGTAGCTGGAGAATATTGAGGAGTAGTGATGAGCGAACCCCATGGGATTCTTTTTTTTTTTTCAACAAAATCACTGAAATATTTGGGAACTTCGTCATACTCCATGAAATGCATTGAAGTCAATGAAGAAGGATGAGCTGAAATGGCTGTGAGTGAATTATAATGGTGCAATGTTTTTAAGTGACCCTAGAGAAGCATCAGCCTACTAGACTGTATCAGTTATTGAGGCAAATTTATGATCCACTGTGCTTCAAACAACAAAACACGCAGACAGTACTATAACCACAAAGAAAATGCAACAATAGCTACAAACTAGTAGCAGATAAAATATATATAATAAATCAGGAATTGTTGTTTTTCAATACAGTATACCATTCTGAAACAGTGTATTGCATTATACATAATGATATATATGCTCACTGTATTATTATTATTTTCATTATTAACCTCCTTGCTGTTAACTCCGAGTGTCTGTCAAGCTCACAATTTTATGTAAAAATGGTTTTAACTACAAGTCTTTCCTTGGGTTAAGCTGTTTTCATTAGAAATGGAACGTTAAGCCCAAATAATTCTCAGTACTGTTTTCTGCAGCCATCTTGTGGATGAAATAACATCATACTATAAAAAAATCTTGAATTTTTTATACCGGTGTTGCCAACTCCGGTCCTGGAGGGTCGCAGTGGCTGCAGGTTTTCCTTCTAACCGATTTCCTAATTAGTGAACTGTTTTTGCTGCTAATTAACTTCTTTTGAATTAATTTTAATTGATTTGTTTTTTAAGATTTGTTCCCCTGAATTTCTTCATCATTCCTCTGAATTGCTTCATTTTCTTCCTTAAATGGCACCCACACAGAAATGAAATGTGAAGTAAGTGAGCCAACAGAAGACCAACTAAGTCAAGACCTGAAACTCCAACCAATTTCACTCCAACCAGTTACTTAATTAGGCTCTGATCCTTGTTGTTAATTAAACCCATTCATTAATTCCATGGTTGGTTGCTGCTCTCATTGTGCAATAGCAGACATTTCCAAAATTGTTAATTTTCTCTTTTCTAAAAGAACTGTTAAAATGTTTTGAGGACCTGAGCATGTCAACATTCCTGAGACTACCACCTTTCTTTATTTTCAGATTTTAAATGATGGTCAGAGTTTGCTGGTTGTGTTTTGGTTAATTTTGTATCTCATTATTGTTTGGCAGCTAATTAAGGAAAAATAAACAATTAAGGGATCTGAGTCTGCAAGAGCAAGTCAAATAAAATGAATTCAAAAGAAATGAATTAGGAGCAAAAACAGGTCACTAATTAAGAAAAGGATTAGAATGAAAACCTGCAGCCACTGTGGCCCTCCAGGACCAGGGTTGGGGACCCCTGTTCTATATGTTTTGCCACTTCATGGTAACTCATCAATATTCATGAGTGGGACTGAGCCTTCAACCAGAACACGCAATTGCATTTAAACAAAAACACTTGTAACGGCCAACCCCTTACCCAGCCGGCAGCTACATCTCCAGGTACACAAAAGCAGATATGTAAAATTAAGTAATTAATTATATTAAATGAAATAATAACAAAAAATACAACTTTCACGCATAAAAAATATATATATATATATATATATATTCCTCCACCAAAACAACAACGTAACACCACCATATATTTACACAACAAACCCCCCCTTGCTCCTGTAACATACAACAAACAACAAAGAATGACAACAATGCATGAAATACGGAATGAATGATCGTGAACTTGACTCTGAGTATATTACTGTCCTGAATGCGGATGACTGTTCAACAGATATGTGATGCATTTGTATTGGAACAACCTCACCGTGAATCCTCAGCTTATGGTGGATCATGTAGTCCGACCACGGGGTCTCTTGGCGATGAGGGAATCGAAGCAAGTCCGGCAGAATGAAAAACAAACCGGTTACCAAAAGCGCGATGTGGAAAACAGCAGGTAAAGATGGTTCATGGTCGTGCAAATGAATATCCTCATCTTTCTCCTCTCCTCTATCTCCCTCTTTGTTCCCTCCTGATTGCTTAAATAGTTAAGAGCCAGATGTAACTGATTGCGATTGAAAACAGACGCTTTCCATCTTGGGGCTGTGGTCTCTTTCCATTATCCATCCCCACTGTATTTACGGGGACGACATTCACTGACGCACACATAAACAGCAAACGGTACGATAGAAACAAAACGCACTTAGTACTAACATTGACAACACTATTACTATGTAGCGCTGCTACAAACTGTAAAGCCAGTTTTTAGAACAAACTGAAACTGAACCTTTATTTGAATTAAGTTATAGTGATGACAATGTAATTTAGTCATAAGAGTATGACACAGATAGTGAAAGTGATGCATGTGGCACTGTACAACCGAACTGCTGTGACATGCCTGGTGAATCTAATTGTGTGAAGGTTCACCATGGTGCAAGAACTTGCATGGCAAAAAGAAAAAAAAATAATTGGGATCAAGTATAAGGACAAAAATTGATTGTGTCAGTGGAAATAGAAACGTCACTAAGCCTTGTGCTGCATATCCATTGCGTGGTTCAGGCACTGATATTCTACACTGTTATGTGCAAACAACAGAAAAAATATTATAAGAAAAATGCACAAAGACTCATGCTTCTCTTTGTTTTGGAGATAATATTTTACATTTTAATAACTTTTTATGAATTGTGTTTTGTTTGTGGCTGGTGAACATTCTGAAGACAGGCACAAATATGTAGGGCATTTAGAATGCAAATGCTTTAATGTCTGAAAAACACTTGGGATTAAATCACTTTGAGATCTGTATATAGACAACATCTTTGCATCCTATGAAAAATTACACTCCAAATTTAACTTTCCAGCAACACATTTCTTTCACTACCTCCAAATTAGAAACTTTGTTAAACAAAACCTGCCCAATTTTCCTCACCTCCCACCTACCTCTATTCCAGAAAAAATATTGATCAGTCTTGAGGACTCAGACAGCCGCTCTGTAATACATAAAAACATTTTAAAGTCCCTCCCTTTCAAAGATCCCAGAGTACAGTGGGGAAAGGATCTCTCACTCAACCTTTTGGAAAAGGAGTGGAAGGCAGCCATGCACAGAATTTATTTGAGTTCCATATGTGCAAAGCATACAATTATCCATCCATCCATTATCCAACCCGCCACATCCCAACCACAGGGCCACGGGGATCCGCCGGAGCCAATCCCAGCCAACACAGGAAAAAACCCTGGGCAGTGTACCAGCCCACCGCAGGGCGCACACACACACACCAAACACAATTTAGGATTGCCAATGCACCTAACTTGCATGTCTTTGGACTGTGGGAGGAAACCCACGCAGACACGGGGAGAACATGCAAACTCCACGCAGGGAGGACCTGGGAAGCAGCGCTACCACTGCACCACCGTGCTGCCCGCATACAATTATTCAACTTAAAATCATCTATTGAGCACATCTGTCTCATTTAAAATTGTCCAAAATGTTTCCAGGGCAAGATCGAACTTGCGAACCTTGCAATCAAGTTCCAATCTCATTGGGCCATATGATTTGGGCTTGCACCAAATTAACATCATTTTGGACAAAATCTTTAAATGCCTTTCAGACAGCCTTGGTGTCACAGTCCCTCCTAACCCATTAACAGCTGTGTTTGGTGTACTTCCAGATGGGCCTAAAGTGCAGAAGGACAAACAAACTGTAATTGCCTTTGCCTCACTATTGGCATGCAGACTTATCTTGCTCATCAGGAAGAATCCTAACTCTCCTCTTTTCAGTCTTTGGGTAACCGATGTTATATACTACTTGAAACTGGAAAAAATTAAATACTCACTTAGAGGATCTGTGTAAAACTTTTTAAAAACCTGGCAGGATCTAATTAATAACATTTTAGAATGAGCATTTAAATTGAAGAAGCAGATTCTCTTCCCTTTTTTATTCTATTTATTTACTTATCTTTTCTACTATTAAAGTTTCAAAATGTTAGCCTAGCTCTGTTTCTCATTGGTGGGGGTTGAGTCAACTTGAACCTAGTTTTGTAAAATTTGACTTGCTTGTATGGAATGTAGTTTTGATGTTAATAAATTAAATAAAATGTTTTAAAAAAAAGAATGTAAATACTGTAATGTAATGACATAAGTAGAAGGTAAGTGAATGCTCTGCATAGTAGTGGAAGGTGACTAGTTGATAATATAACATTTAGAGGAGATATAAAGTGGAACTACACCAAAGGACCAGGGCTTTTTCTTTATATAGTTTAATAAAGAGGGACAGCATGGCTGGCATTGGTGACCTTATGATAAAAAGGATTGACCGTGGCATTCCATGTGAAATGGACTTAAACTTGTTTTTCGGTTGAATGAGAACATTTAGCCTTCTTGTTCAGAACAGGGCAAGAACAAAGCCAGAAAATTTCAGGTTTAATCTAGGGAGGAAGAAAGGTTTATTCAGTAAAAAACAGATTTGTGGCCAAAAATTTGCTTTGATTGAATAGAACTGCAGATGGTAGTATGTGCAAAATGTTTGGCTGCAACAGTATGAAAAGCTATATTTGTTGATATTTTTCAACCTTGTTTGGCTTCATTTGTAATAATTTATGTTGGGGACATAATGCTTAGTGCTCCAGCCTTTTACCTTTTTTTTAAAGTATGTGTTCGAGTAAACTGTCCATATCTAAGAGATACGCCAGCTCTAAACTGGCCAAGTGTGAATGTAAATAATTAAGTGTGAGCTTGGGCCCAGTTATGAAGTGGTGACCCATCCTGTGTTGGTCCTCACCTTCCACCTGATGCTTCTGGAATCACAACCTGGAAGGCTAAAATAGAATAAACAGAATTGGACACTTACTGAATGAATAAATGATTTTTATATGTTCAGTGAAGCATTAGTCAAGAAAGTGTTTCTAACTTTTTTATATTAGTCATACTTAAACATTATTTTGTATTCAATGTTATCTACTTTTTGCAGTTTAGCAAGTTACTGTATTTAATTTTATCATTGCCTCAGAAGTCTATGACAACAAGTCATAGGTCAGTGGCCTTGTTTGCTGCGCATGTTCCAAATAATGTAATAATTTCACCAAATCAAAATATTATCTGGACAATAAACGTTTAATACAGTGATACTTTCAGTATCATTTATATTGTAAACAAAATGGTTCATCCAAAGAGGCTAATTAGTACATCAAGCAACTCCTCAACAGACAGTTAAGTGCTTCAAATAAAGCAAACTATGCAAAAGTGGCTGCAACATCTGCTAACTTCTCCTTGCAACTCCCATGTTCTTACAACACTAAGTCCTCCAATGAGTGAAAAAAGTGGCACTGAACCTGAACTTACTTGACCTCCAAGCTCTGATAATAATTAAAACAATTTAAGAAATGTGCTCTCCTATTTTGGAGTTCGCCTCTTGGTTACAGTCATGAGGACGACCTCTGTCTTCAGGATATTGTCAGTTGTACAGGAAACCAACTATCTAGGTTTCTAAGTCTGATTCTGTGATGACCCAATTGAATTGTCCTGAGCAGTGGCTGCCTGAAGAAGTACTCTCTGTTATGAAGAGCCACTGCAAGGCTTCCTTGTTTTAACATAAATTTAAGATTTCCTTGATTTTCCTGTGCCTGATTTAAATTTGAAATAAAATGTGAAATTGCAAGCATACATAAAAGTGTCCCATCTGAAGCACCACAGAGCCTGGTGTAGTGACAAATTAAAGAATATAAAACAGATCCTTTGTCATATAATGAGCCTTTAAGTGATGTACTGTACATACATTTGTAATACCATTTTCTTTAAAACTTCTAAAACTTAAACAGTATTCATTGCCACTTTCATTAAAATATGCCATATAGTCAAACAATGCATAGATCATCACAGACTGTGATTTAGTATCAGCATTTTAAACCATCAAAAAAAGACAAACGTTTCACACATGCCTCTGGTTTGCCATATCAGAATACTGATCAGGAAAAGAGTGACAAGAGTGTAGAATAACAAGGGTCTCCTGGGAAGTGCAGTGAAGTAGAACAAGAAACATTTTTGTGAAAAAAGACTTTGGATGAAAGCTGAAGTATATAAAAAATAACTTGAATGAAGCAACAACAAAGTTAATTAAGGGAATGTTGTTAGTCTGTTATTAAAATTAATTTGACAATAATTATTAAAATATATTTACAGAGCCAGTGCATAATTCAAAATAAACCCTCTCTTGACAACAAAGCTGATTAAAACTATATGTGAAATGTTCCATGTTCCTACCATGCCTCCACTATTAAAAATATATAATGATTAAAAAAATACGCTTTCTAGCTATTCTGCCTGGTATATACTAACCTTTACTGGATATGGTGTAAACTAGACTGTTGAGAATACTTACAATGGAATGACACATGATGAACACTTAGAAGGAGCAACTTCTTCACCCTTTGTGGAGCAAACATACAGTATGTACTTCCAATTGGTCGCTATATCAGGATGTTATAGAGCCAGTGAAGATGGATTCCACTATGCATATATAGAAGCTGTTAATGACACATGGAGACATCCAGGCTTTCCGCAGATGTATCAGGGAGTAAAGTTGAGCATTCCTGAAACTTAAAGCTGCTGACTTTCTTCACAGTACCTGGTGAATTGTGTGATTATTATGTTTCTGACTTTCCTACATTTCTGATCAGTTAGGTTAATTTCTTGATTTTTTTACCACGCTTCTTTTAGCTTCACCTGTTTGTTGTCTGGTACAAATCTTTTGATCAATATTTAACCCACTTCCTATTGTCCAAATGGTTTGAAATTCTGCACACTTACTCATGCCCGATGACAATACATGAATCAATAATCAATTTCACTACTTGATCAATTAATCCAAGTTAATTAAGAAATGAAAATTTCATATGAAGAATAGTTAAAGATTTCACCAATAGATGGTGCTAGTAATGG
>JANRMT010062837.1:43884433-43908913 GCA_026402145.1 Polypterus bichir lapradei | reverse complement strand
TATATATATATTATTTAAATATTTATTTTAACTGTTTTATTTTTACTCATAGTCACTATAATTTTGTGTACTTCTTCACATGACTGTGGCCATGTTGTGTACAGTTGCTATGCCCATTTCTGTTCACATGACATTTTGTCATTATGCTCCACCTATTTAACTCTTATACAGAGTTTATTTTATTTGTGTATTCGTTCTATTTCTAAAACGTTTAAGAATCATTACAGTTTGTGAGTAATTCGAAAAATCAAGTTCGTGTGAGGAATATTTGCATTGTTTATTTTGATGACAGCTTTGGTTTGGTATACTGTTCTGATAATTTATTTTGGTTATTTGCCTCAGACTTGTTATTACTAACAACAATTCAGTAAACTCCCTTTAATATTCTTCCGTCTTCTGGTCACTGTTTCCGTTTTTGAAGACAATGACCGGTATCTTGGGGAAATCATCCTTCTGCAAGTTTTTGGTGACCATGGTAATGATGGAGGTGTCAATAGTGAGTTTAATAATGGAGTTATTAGTAATCTGTTTTGAACAGTGTTAAATGCTGTAGTGTATAAACAGCACTTTTTTCATAGTATTTTTTATTATACAGGTGTGCCTGTGTGGTGGTACAGTGGGACTAGTTCTGGTGATATATAACTTGGAAAAACATAGTGAATAGGCAGTTAAAATGTCTAGTTCCTCAGTTGGACAGTAGACAGGTAATTTAAGTACACTGTAATAAGAGACTGTTATTCCCAGCTAGCATTGTCAAATTGCATATGGCTTTTTAGGCTACATGGCACTATGCATGTCTCATAGTGTCTCATAGCTCATCTTTATAAACATACTTTAGTAACAATAAAATAGGTATAACATGTTTGAAAAATAAATAAAATTTATAATCTGATACATTTTCAAATTATCATTCATTTCCACTGCTTACTTGGGGCACAGGCTGCTGACCAGAGCTCGCCAAGCTGTCCCTAGGTGTGGCCCATCCTCTTGATGTCCAACTTCAGGGTGTGCAGCTAGATGTTTCTTGGTCAGCCTCTGCTCCTCTTCCCCTGGGGATTCCACATAATGTGATTTGTCAGTACTAGAGCCTGGTTTGTGCAGGGTGTGGTCTATCCATCTCCATCATCATCATCAGACCTCTTTCTCTGTTGGCTCTTGTCTGGTTTGCTGCCAGAGTTCTAGTTTACTAATGGTATCAGGCCAACAAATTTGGAGGATCCATCTCAGACAGGTGTTGATGAATATCTGGATTTTCTTAGTAGTGGTAAAGGTCGTCCTCCATGTCTTCATGCCATAGAAAATACTGACTTTACATTGGTGTTAAAGATCCTGATCATAGTCACTATGGACCCCTGGAGCCCCATGTGTCCTTTAGTTGCTGGCATGCTGCCCTTGCCTAGCCATTTCTGGTTCTAACATCAACATCTATCTACCCTTCTTGTCAATGACACTGAAGCGCTCAACCTCTTCCAGCACTTCATCTTCCAATGTGATTGTTGGGGGTGATGTGGGGCATGTTAGCAGAATTAATCTTGAAGACCTTGCTCTTCCCTCTGTGTATGTTGAGATCCAGGCATGCTGAGTTAGGTGCAACAGTGCTGGTGTTGTCCTTCATCTGCCTCTGGGTATGGGGAAGAAGGGTTTAATCATGCAGCTGAGCCTAGGTTATTCATTGGATCCAGTATATACTCAATTTTCTTCTTATAATACAAAAACAGAAATGGCAAAGTAGTAAGAGTGAAACATGGAATATCCTTTAAGATATAAAGTAAAACTTTCAATTAGGACAATTAGGGAACTTTCAAAGGCATAATCTAAAACCTTAATTTTACTTTTTCAGTTATCTTTAGTAAAGAGATGCTAAAGAATCTTCTATTTTTTTCCTAGATAAACCTTCTTAGAAGAATGAGGGTTACAGGACTAATAACCCAAGGTGCAAAGAGAATTGGAAGCCCGGAGTATGTCAAATCTTACAAAATAGCCTACAGCGATGATGGCAAAACCTGGAAAACATATAAAGTGAAAGGCACAAATGAAGATATGGTAAGGAAAACTTGTCTTTGTCATAATACCAGAAAGGTATATGTGTCTAGTATGATACTGTTGAACCTTTTGAAACATCAGCTTAAGTTAATTTAAATATCTACTGTATGCTGCATGTGTCTCTAACTGTTCTCTCTCTCTTATCTTAATCACAGAACCTCTTGAATTGTTCCTAGATATACAATACACTATGCTATTCTGCCTCATGGCATGCTTAATTAGTTTGCCAGCATTTAATCAATTTTTATGCAGTTTTATTGCATTTTCATGTAAAAGTTCATAAAATGCACAAGACATTAACTTCATCAATAGAGTATTGATCCTTTCCTTTGTAAATTTATAGTTAAACAAATCCTGACCCAACCATGTTGGTAGGATACCTGTGAATTAAATGAATGGTACAAGTGCATTCAGCCCTTTTTCCTTGAGGATACAGTAGATTTAAATTAAGTTTATGAGAATGTAAAGCCTCAATAGTGACTTTTACAAGGAATGCCTCCATCTGTTTCAACTAAATGAAAATTCAATTCAGTTTATTTTTGTATAACACTGTTCACAAAGTTCAGGCTTAGACCACTTTAACAAGTTCATAGGTAAAATGCAATTACAACTACAAATTACCAATTACATAATGCACACACATCAAGATACAACTTTGTTTAACTACATACTAAAACAAAGCAGTTTTAAAATGAATAAACATAAATGAAGCAATATCTGTCCATTAACATTATCAATTAACATTATGGCCTGTTGACGATGAAGGAGAGAAAATCAAAAACTCCATTCAGCAGCATTAATAAACCTCTGGGGAAGCCATGGTCAATTATAACTGAACAAACTGCAAGTCAAAGTCAGATATAGTCACAGTCCTGAAGGCATAGGCCAACTAGCTGCCCACCTCTCCTAGCATTCTACAGTAAAGTCAATGCTGGGCCATCTAATATGGCAACACAAACTTTCCATCCTTTCCTTACAAGGCTCCCATTATGTCTGATGCCTTATGAACAGGTATCAGCTTCTAAGTAGAGCAGTGGCACCAAGTGCCACAGGAGGGCACTGAGATGAGAAACAGAACAGAGTGAAAAACAAGATGACATACATGTAAATAATGCACTATGTTATAAAAAATGTCTTATTTTCCACATTATTATTATTGTTCATTGCAAAGGATGCAAATGTGTGAAAACCACCCATATGTGTTCCTTCACTAAACCTTATTAAACGACAAGAAGGGCATCCGTTGTAAAATTTTGCCAAATCAATATGTGGACAACAATACAAATTTCCATACCGGATCGGTCGAGCCCCGGGTTAACAACGACCACCACCAGTACTGTTAGCCAACAGGGTGCTGGCGAAAATTGGGCTACTGTTGGCCAAAGAAGAAGGAGAAGAAGAGGGGGGAGACGTGTCCGGAGGCAGGAGGAGAGGAGGAAAGTAAAGAGAGTGGAACTGAGTGTAGGAACTTTGAATGTTGGCAGTATGACTGGTAAGGGGGGAGAGTTAGCAGATATGATGGAGAGAAGGAAGGTTAATATATTGTGCATGCAAGAGACTAAATGGAAGGGGAGTAAGGCCAGGTGGATTGGAGGTGGATTCAAATTGTTCTATCATGGTGTGGATGGGAGGAAAAATGCGGTAGGAGTTATTCTGAAGGAACAGTATGTCTAGAGTGTTTTGTAGGTGAAAAGAGTGTCAGGCAGAGTAATGATTATGAAGCTGGAAATTGGAGGTGTGATGATGAATGTTGTTAGTGCATATGCACCGCAAGTTGGGTGTGCAATAGGTGAGAAAGAAGATTTTTGGAGTGAGTTGGATGAAGTGATGAACAGTGTACCCAAGGAACAGAAAGTGGTGATTGGAGCGGATTTTAATGGGCATGTTGGTGAAGGGAACAGTGGAGACTAGGAGGTGATGGGTAGGTGTGGTGTCAAGGAGAGGAATGAAGAAGGTCAGAGGATAGTGGATTTTGCCAAAAGGATGGACATGGCTGTGGTGAATATGTATTTTAAGAAGAGGGAGGAACATAGGGTTACGTACAAGAGTGGAGGAAGATGTACACAGGTAGATTACATCCTATGCAGAAGAGTTGATCTGAAGGAGATTGAAGACTGCAAAGTGGTGGCAGGGGAAAGTGTAGTTAAGCAGCATGGTGCTCTGTAGGATGATGTTAGAGATCAAAAAGAGGGAGAGAATGAGGGCAGAGCCAAGGATCAAATGGTGGAAGTTGAAAAAGGAAGACTGCAAGGTTGATTTTAGGGAGGAGATGAGACAGGCACTGGGTGGCAGTGAAGAGTTACAGCTGGGAAACTACAGCAGATGTAGTAAGAGTGACAGCAAGAAGGGTGCTTGGTGTGACATCTGGAAAGAGGAAGGAGAAAAAGGAAACCTGGTGGTGGAATGAGAAAATACAGGAGAGTATACAGAGGAAGAGGATGGCAAAGAAGAAGTGGGATAGTCAGAGAGATGCAGAAAGAAGACAAGAGTACAAGGAGATTAGGCGCAAGGTGAAGAGATAGGTGGCGAAGGCTAAAAATAGGTGTATGATGAGTTGCATGAGAGGTTGGACACTAAGGAGGGAGAAAAGGACCTGTACCAATTGGCTAGACAGAGGGACCGAGCTGGGAAAGATGTGAAGCAGGTTAGGGTGATAAAGGATAAAGATGGAAACGTACTCACAAGCGAGCAGATGGAAAGAGTACTTTGAGAGGCTGATGAATGAAGAGAACGAGAGAGAGAAGTGGTTGGATGATGTGGAGATAGTGAATCAGGAAGTGCAATGAATTAGCAAGGAGGAAGTAAGGACAGCTATGAAGAGGATGAAGAATGGAAAAGCCGTTGGTCCAGATGACATACCTATGGAAGCATGGAGGTGTTCAGTAGAGATAGCAGTGGAGTTTTTAACTGGATTGTTTAATGAAATCTTGGAAAGTGAGAGGATGCCTGAGGAGTGGAGAAGAAGTGTACTGGCGCCAATATTTAAGAATAAGGGGGATGTGCAGGACTGCAGTAACTACAGGAGAATAAAATTGATGAGCCACAGCATGAAGTTATGGGAAAGAGTAGTGGAAGCTAGGTTAAGAAGTGAGGTGATGATTAGTGAGCAGCACTATGGTTTCATGCCAAGAAAGAGCACCACAGATATAATGTTTGCTCTGAGGATGTTGATGGAGAAGTTTAGAGAAGACCAGAAGGATTTGCATTGTGTCTTTGTGGACCTGGAGAAAGCATATGACAGGGTGCCACGAGAGGAGCTGTGGTATTGTATGAGGAAGTCGGGAGTGGCAGAGAAGTACGTAAGAGTTGTACAGGATATGTATAAGGGAAGTGTGACAGTGGTGAGGTCTGCGGTAGGAGCGACGGAGGCATTCAACATGGAGGTGGGATTACATCAGGGATCAGCTCTGAGCCCTTACTTATTTGCAATGGTGGTGGCCAGGTTGACAGACGAGATTAGACAGGAGTCCCCGTGGGCTATGATGTTTGCTGATGACATTGTGATCTGTAGCGATAGTAGGGAGCAGGTTGAGGAGAACCTGGAGAGTTTGGAGATATGCTGTGGAAAGGAGAGAAATGAAGGTCAATAGGAACAAGACAGAATACATGTGTGTAAATAAGAGGGATGTCAGTGGAATGGTGACGATGCAGGGAGTAGAGCTGGCGAAGGTGGGTGAGTTTAAATACTTGGGATCAACAGTACAGAGTAATGGGGATTGTGGAAGAGAGGTGAAAAAGAGAGTGCGGGCAGGGTGGAATGGGTGGAGAAGAGTGTCAGGATTGATTTGTGACAGACAGGTATCAGCAAGAGTGAAAGGGAAGGTCTACAGGACGGTAGTGAGACCAGCTATGTTATATGGGTTGGAGACAGTGGCACTGACCAGAAAGCAGGAGACAGAGCTGGAGGTGGCAGAGTTAAAGATGCTAAGAATTACACTAGGTGTCACGAGGATGGATAGGATTAGAAATGAGTACATTAGAGGGTCAGCTGAAGTTGGACGGTTGGGAGACAAAGTCAGAGAGGCGAGATTGCATTTGTTTGGACATGTGCAGAGGAAAGATGCTGGGTATATTGGGAGAAGGATACTAAGGATAGAGCTGCCAGGGAAGAGGAAGAGAGGAAGGCCTAAGCGAAGGTTTATGGATGTGGTGAGAGAGGACATGCAGGTGATGGGTGTAACAGAACAAGATGCAGAGGACAGAAAGATATGGAAGAAGATGATAATACGCTGTGGCAACCCCTAACGTGAGCAGCTGAAAGAAGAAGAATAAGCTAGTTATGTATATTGTTTACAGATACACATTTCCCTTCAATTAGTTAAAGTCTCCAGAGTGTCTTCAGTTAAAACTCACTAAAAGGGGAGTCACTTTAGTCATTACATCATTTGTTTTAAAAGTTTTCTTGAACCCTAACATTTGTGTTAATTCACTTTAATGAGCACCACATTTCATCTGTTTTTTTTTAATGAGTTAATAATACTTGAATTTCAAATACAAAAATTAGTCAGTCATTCATTCATTTTCCAACCCACTATATCCAAACACAGGGTCACGGGGGTCTGCTGGAGCCAATCCTAGCCAACACAGGGCGCAAGGCAGGAACAAACCCCGGGCAGGGCGCCAGCCCACTGCAGGGCACACACACACACACACACACACACACACACTAGGAACAATCTAGGATCGCCAATGTACCTAACCTGCATGTGTTTGGACTGTGGGAGGAAACCGGAGCACACGGAGGAAACCCACACAGACATGGGGAGAACATGCAAACTCCATGCAGGGAGGACCACTGCGCCACCATGCCACTCCAAAAATTAGTTGTCTGGCTAATTATATTAACAATAGATAATCAACCTAAAAGAAAACAACAAAAAGAAAAGCATAAAAAGCACGGGGCTCATGTAGGTACATAATATGAGTAAGCAAAAATGCCAAGTGTATCTATTTTGACTAAGAGGAGTCCAAACTGACATGTAAAAAAAAAGAAAAAAGAAAAATATGTCAACATGTACAGTAGCTCTATGGCTAGCGGTAGATTGTCTTCTGCATTGGTATATGGTGTGACTTTACTCCTTCTGCTCAATTTTTAATTATCCAAATACCCAACCATCAATTATCAAACCCACTTAATCAAGTTCAGAGTTGTGGTAGCAAGAGCCTATTCTAGCATCATTGGGCTTAAGGTAGGAACTCACTGTAGACAGAGCCAGTCCAACTCTAGACACACACACTCACACACAGATGTACTGTATTTTCTCAGTACAGCCTCACCAATTAACCTAGACTTCCTACACATCTTTAGGGTATGGTAAGGAAAACCTTGCTTATCCAGAGAAAAACAAAATCAACGTTTTAAAGTATTGACAGTTGTTTTGTCTGTAAAAGTTATTTTTTATTACTTTAACATTTCGGAAGCCTTTAGTATTCTTTTAGAATTTTAAAAATTATTTAGATTTAAAGTTTATAATTCAGGCTTAAGTGTGGAAGGGTCACTTCTCTGTCGCAATCCATCAGTTTTCTGAATTTGCTTTTTTTGTTTGAGCTGGCAGTGCACAAGAATGGCATTTGTGTATTTTTTGTTGAGAAATTATACTTCAGTAATGGTCAGTAATGAGTTGCTGCCACCTACTGTTGGGCTTTTCATCTTTATTTTTATATGATAATACTATTATCAATAACATTTGAAGCATTGAAGCAACTCAGGGTTGCAGGAAGCTGAAGTCTAACACATCAGCATTGGAGTACAAAGGACAAACCATCCACTGACATTAGTCAATCTAAGGACACACTCACACAGAGTCAGTTCAAAACTGGCAACCAACCTGACCCACATCTGTTTGGAATTTGTGGAAGAAACCCACAGTAGCAGAGAAACATCATAATAGGCATGGGGAGAATGTGAAAACTCCAGACAGACAGCAATTAAGCACAATATTCAAGTTCACAGTGATGAGGATGGTGGACGTGCTTAAGATTTTTATTGAAGACTATGAGCTTTGCAGAACAGAGAATGAGCAGATGTAAACAACAGCATAATGAAACTTGTGGTTGCTTCATAAATAGAGGAGGTAACCTATTTTTTGCATCTTTGGATACACATAATTCCAAATTTTTGAGTGATAATTTGAGCATAGATGTGTTAAACTGGGATTATGGAATTACGGCCCACATACAGAAATCTTAGATTCCTTAAGATACTCGAAAGATGTCACTTCATCTGAAGAACACTTGCTGTTATCAGATGGAAACGTCTTCTCACATACAGAGAGGCCAGTTTTACCAGTTCTGCAACGATAAAGTAATTTATTATTATTATTACATGATTTTATTCAACTTGCCCTCTCTGTTTGTCTGGGTCAAATTTTGCAATTAATTTTTTACCCATATTTACCCAACTGATTTCCTTCAAACTTTGCATGCATGCTGATCTCTGGAGACAAAGCAATATGTCATCAGTTTTGACCCGGGATCTGTATGTTAATTATGTTAAATTTAAATTCTCATTTCCTTGTATTATACTTTTAGCAATTACACATATATATTGTGCTTTTAGCCAAAACACATATACAGTATATGAAAAATTAGCAGTGTTGTTCAAGTGGTTTAACGTTTTGGACTTTTGATCAAACGGTCAATAGTTCAGGACCAATGTAGACAAATTAATTTAAAAAAATCATTTTTGCTTAATTGATATTGAAGTTTTGTCAAATTATTTCGATATGACAGTTAAGCAGCATTGGTCAAGTGGTTAGCATGTTGGACATTCAATCAAATGGTTGAAAGTTTGAGACTAATGCACTGTACGCAAAGTAATTTTATCATTTCAATTTTTTATCTTTATTAATATACAAATTTGGTGAAATATTCTTTTCAGTGATTTGGTGATATTGGCTTAATGGATAAAGGTTCAATAGTACAATACACAAGCGCAAGTTTCCAGTACTTTTACACATGTGTAAGGCTTCACCTTAGTTAGGACCTTCTGAAAGGAGAAATGAACATGAATGAATGTTACATTTCACTTTAAGATCGTAGGTTCGATTCCACTCTATCGCTAATGTCATTTCGATCAAATGACTTTCTTACCCAGGTCAAGGTTTTTGTAACATACCAAGGATTGTGTGGCATTAGGCATCAGGAACCTATGAGTGCAATCACAAAGTCATTCATATCCGTCTAGTTTTAATTCAGCAGTTAATTTAACATGCATATGTTGGGTTCTTGTAGGATAAACCCCGAACAAAACCCATGAAGTCATGGGAAAACATGAAAACTCCCTCTAAGAAGCAGCCAAACATGGGACCTTCAAGAGCTGTGAACACAGTGCCTCTGTGTAACACACACTTCATCTGTAGGCCCTGTTGCTAGTGTTCTTTATGTTTCTTTATCAATGTTATCAAAAAAGTTGAACATTTTTCTGAATTTTACAAAGTGTTTGAGTGGTTTATTGCTGAAATCATAATGTTGTGAATTGGCCTAATATTTTATCTTCTTGTTCTTTAGTTTAGTTTAATATTTCAACTGCAGAGATTTCAGAACTGTAACACACATAGGCCCCAGACTTGTTTAAGCAAAGTAGTTTGAGCCTTTATATCTCTCACTGGTCTCTTAACTTCATAAAAATAAATGAAACAAATACACTATCAAAACGTACAGATTTAATTCCTCAAGAAAAGCTAATGCTCATGCTACATTAATTTCTTATTGCAGGGGTAAAATCTGCATTTTTTCCTTTAGCTTTGCTTTAGAAAGAAGATGACCTTCAGCCCTTAGCAGTAACTCTATTGTTATATATGTATTATATGTATACATATGTATTGTAAATGTCATGTGTTCAAGGTAACCTAGTAAACAACTTTAAATTTTTATTTCTAGTTATTATAAAATGCGATTTCCATGCTTGGTCTATGTAAACTATATTATTAATTCAGGATTGGACTTGCAAAAGTGCTCTTGTGCATTACCTATTGCATGAAAACTGTAAGCTAAATCAGTGCTTGACTTGAATAGTGACTACCAGAAAACCAGCTTCTTCTCGTTGTTCCTTCTTATTCTGGTCAGTTTTCATTTAATTGTCAAACTTCAAACAGCACCTGCATTTTGCTTTGTGGTAAATTGGAGGCAGTGTTGTCAAATTATTAAGTGAATATAAGTGAAATTGAAGGTTAGGAGCAACATTTTTGCATTTAAACAACAATACAGTGTATTGATTTTAAAAACTAACAATGTATTTTTGGAAATCATGTCCAAACCACAATGCTATTCTATTGATTAAGTAAGAAAAGGTTTAATGAATCGGAAAATACAGTTTGATTGATTTGTGTCATCCAAGTAATTTTTTGTTTATGTTGTGAAATAAGAGGTAGAAAGAGAGTAACATTACATAACCTAAAATAACAAAATATACAATATATATTTTACCAGTTAATTAACAAGCCAATAAACTCAATGGCAGAGTCAAGCTGTTAGCAGCACTAAGCTGGAATTGTACTACACACACTGGGTGCCTCATTGACCTCTACTGGGAACTGCTAAGGAAGATGCGTGTTTTGTTAATTGTTTAAATTATGTTCAACTTTACAACAAAATCTTCAAGGGAAAAAGAATATATGCTTGTGAAAATGTTATATATGACTGTGGACATCACAATTACTGAACTTATCCTTCAATGAATAACATGTTAAGTATCTCATTCTTAATATTTATTGTACTATCACACTTGGAAGAAAATATGTAAGGATTAACCGCCAGTTTTAAATTAAACCTATTCTTATTAAATGTACAGTTCCACATACTGTATATAAAGTATATATACGCTCACCTGCCACTTTATTAGGTACACCTGTTCAGCTGCTTGCTAATGCAAATATCTAATCAACCAATCACATGGCAGCAACTCAGTGCATTTAGGCATGTAGACATTGTCAAGACGAGCTACTGAAGTTCAGACCAAGCATGGAGAGAAGACAGGTGACTTAAGTGACTTTAAACATGGCATGGTTGTTGGTGCCAGATGGACTAGTCTGAGTATTACAGAAACTGCTTATCTACTGGGATTTTCACACACTCGTATACATATAGTGACTAGTAAGGGATGTTGAAGCATCCCAAACCCCAGACACAACCACCACGACACAAGCCCAGGTTCAAAAGAAAAGTTTATTATAATAAAGTACCTCTACAACAGGTTTCTTTGTAATTATAAACACAAGCACAGCTCTCTTCTTCTCTCTTTTCCTTCTCTTTCCACTCCTCAAGGTGAGCTTTGTCCATGTTCCACCCGCCTCCAACTTGTCTGGACAAAGTCGAGCAGCTTCTTTCATCTTATCCCCAGGGGTACTTCTGCTGCTGTAGCAAAGCCCATTGGAAGCACTTCCAGGTCAAATGGAAATCACACAAAATACATCACAGATCCCTGCAGTACCCCTTGGCGGCTCCCACAGAACCCGACATGGTTGCCCCATGGGACTTCAGTTCCCAACATGCCTTGGTGTCTATATAAATAGGGTCTCCCAGGGATGCTGCCACCTAGCATGTTGGGGAAGCATGTAGCCCTGACAGGTTGTCTTCCCTTGTCCTTCCATCATTCTGGCCTGGTAAATTTCTTTGATCCAACCCTGCCGGGACGCCAGCATAATGTTAAAGTTATCTAGCTTTAACATTAAAACAAAACTGTAAACATTTTTAGTTAACAGCTCTGCTTCCTTCTTTAAATTTAGGAAAGCTTGTACATTATGATCACAGTACATCCTCCAGAGCATGTGCTTTATTAAGCTTTTTCAGATAAAGTAAGGCTAAGCCATTACCAGGTTTTCGCATGAAAAGGATGATTTTAAAATTGTCTCTAGTCTCAAATATAAATCAAAGCAATTAGTTTAGAACTGTAACAATTAGATCATCAGCCATGCTAGTTACGATAATTGATGCTTTGTTTTGAACTAGTGATTAAATGATCTGAACATTCTGATAATAGCTCAATTCTACTTGATATAGATAAATGGCCTATCTCTTTAATAACCTGCAACATGAAAACTGATTAAATTTTCACAACTTCAAAGCATGACAAAGCAGGTCTTAGATAGTATAAAGATGCAGCAATTATAGGTTACATCATCAAAGATCACAGTTCAGTTCTAAGTGGGTTTCAGCCAAATCAAAGTTCATATAATTTAAAATTAGTTGTCAATATTGCTTTATCATCTGTGCAGTTAGTACCAACTGAAAGAACATATTTTTCTGGATTAAAAAATAAAATATCACCCATTGTTTTATCTCACTAAGCAGCTTTTTAATGATGTCAATGAAGAAGTGTCATTTGATTCATTTGGTAGAGTACCATTATATGAATGAAAGTTAATGGTAGTTGTTCTCTTTTTAAAACTTTTTTCTGAAGATTTCTGTAACAAAACCTTCAAATTTGTGACTTACTGTTCTATATGTAGCCCCTGTGATGACATGTGTGAGTCTACTAATCTCATAGCCACTGATTAGTTTACTGCCTGTGTCACATAATCAAAGCATTATTTCTGTGTATGGTATTCTTTCATCATTTCCTTTGTTTGGATGTCATTTAACTTATACAACAACATATTTTATTTAAAAGGGAATGACAAGTTTAAAAGACAACAAAACCACAAAAACATCAATTAACCTCACATTAATTTCCACCATATCTACCACTGAGGTGGGTTGGTTAATACCACTGTCATTTAATGCAATTAATAGAAAAGTAATGCTTTCATTAGAATTCCTGGTTATAATGGAAAAATACCATAAACCAGGTCTTTTGTCCAGTTCTGTTTTTGGTGATTCCTGGAAAAAGCAGTAAAACTATTGAAAATTGTTTACCCACACCATATGCCAATCATTTTTAAAACTTAACCATATTTTACTAATCAAATAATGGACACTATGAATATAATCAAACTAATTCAACTAATTTGTCTCAGTTCAATCAGAACATGTAGGTTTGTGAGTCACTAATTTATTAATTTTAACATTAACGTGTAATCCCTAACCGCAAGAACTGCTCAGGAATAACATCTTAATGATGGTCTAGTTTTGCTGACCAGTCAATCTAAGAGTATTCAGTTGTACATTTTTTTTGACATTTTTACAAAAATGTGTTGATGTCTGTATTATAAATATTGTAAGTTTTACTTTTTTGCTTTGTGTCCTTCCCCACAATAACCTATTGTCTATGGGGGGAAGAAGTGAAAGTTGTAGATTCGTTAAAAATTTCAATGTCCAGTTTTCGACTGATTTCAACATTTTAGGGTCCCCTGCTACTGAAAACATTGATATCTCAATGATGGGTGTGTGTCTGTGAGTCACAGTTCCTTGAGGATGGTCTAGAGCTAAAACGGCTGGATGGAAAAATGTCAAACTTGAAACTCAAGCCTGTTATGAGATGACAATGTGATGATTAGTTTTTAAGCCACATTGTGTAACAGAAAGAAACACTCTAGAGTAAACCTCAAATACTGTAATTCTGCAATTAATTATGAATTCTTATCATCAATTGCTATCGTAATGACTTATTTTATGATCAGAAAGATCAGCATCAGAACAGTAAATAATTACTGAAATGTTATAGAATACTACGGGTAATTTGGTTTCTAGGCCATGAAGCCTCCTGATGCTCATGTCTGAATTTTTTGAGATCTACAAAGTTTCAGCAGCACACCTGGAGATCCCAATTTCCTCCAACTTAGTAATAATAATAATAGACCTAAACCTGCAGGACGCTTTTTGATTCTACTGCCCATGGTTAAAGAATAACTTTGGTACTTTTTCAAGTTTAAGTTATTTATACACAATCATGGAATACATTAATTTTCCATATGAAATTGCATTCTAAAGTGAAGCATTTTTTAGTAAAGTTTTGAAAATTCCTAGGCTGTGTTTATGTTTTAAAATGGAAGTCATAGGACAGGGGTCCAAATGTGAAAACAAAAGCCTTAAAACTTACCAAATACTTATGCTTTGAAAGAAAGTACTTATACTTTTCAATTTAATAAAACGTGCATTCCATGTTTCTGAGGCATGCTTATGTTAACAAAAATAAACTGATAGTGATAAGTTTTATCATAGATTCTGTTTTTTTGATGCAAGGATACATTTCTGTTCACTTGGTTGCAGCAGTCATTGTGAGTAGACTGTTAATATTTACCCCAGGCACACCTGCAATTCACCAAATTTCTGTAACTTAAGTCTACAAATTATCCTATTTTTGTCTCTGTAGTTCTGTTTCTTTGACAGATATGTTCTGCCATGGATTGTAACAAAAGATGCTCTTCACAAAAATGTGTTAAGTGTCTGATAAAGTGGCTTTATGCCCTAAAATCATCTTATTTAACCATGCATCTGCTGTGATTCAAATCATGAGCCAGGGCCAGCAGCACAAATTATATTTTGTTATAGGCAATACTGGCACACATACTGAATCACATACAGATGCATGCTGAAATCATATGATTATTTTCCCTAAACAACACCTAGTTTTCACCTACTACATTGGTGATATGGTGATTGGGGTCTAGTAGTCTCCAGAACAGACATATTTTCAAAGTAAATCCACGTCCCAAAAAAAGATAATCAGCGAAGTGTACAGTCGGTTGCATTTTAAAATTGCTAAATCTTACAAAAATTTTTGCTTTTTGTTTTTTTTCCTAATACAAATTTTGACTCTTTTGAAATATGTGTGCAATCAATATTTGTTAATACGTATAACTTGAAAAAGGATGCAAGTTTTAAAGCTTTTGTTTTAGACCCTGTAACAAGATATACTCTTCAGACATTATACGCCACCCTTATATTACAGTATATCCTGGCTGCAAAAGTTCAAAAATAATTGAACAGAGATGTTCACAAGACTGAGTCCAAAACAGAACTGACAGACTGGAGGTAAGATGGCGGTTTTAAAGGACCAGAGAGGAAGTGACGTTATCATGGCCGGAACCAGAAGTGACGTCATCCAAAGTGTCAGAATTGTAAGTGGCGTCAACCAAAGCGCCGTAACCGGAGGTTATGTAACCCAAGGCACCAGAACCTGGTTTGATTTCCTGGAAATGGTTTGCAAGGAACTGAGAAAGACTGTCAGCACACCCTGCCACCCCCAGGTCTGATATGGTGTTATCACTACTCAAGCCATTTAGCTATCTCCTATTTGCATGTGTGTGACAAACCCTTTCCCATAACTTCCATTTTAAAATAGAATAACAGGTTAGGTTTATTTTAAAACTAATTAAAAAAATGTTTCACTTTTAAAAACAATTTCATGCGGTAAAATGTATATCGTGATTGTGAACAAAAAACTTTGACTTCAACAGTGGCAGTAGAATCAAAAGCTATGCATAAGTCTATAAGCATAATGATAAAGGCATTCACTTCTTCATGGGGAAGTATAATATAACAGTCTTTGCTGTCTGCACCAAATGACAAAACCAATGTATAAAGAAAAACATAAATAATATGTAGCAGATAAACAATAAGTAACAGAGGCAGCATAAAGTATAAAAACAGAATAGAAGCATAAAGTGTAATTGTGCAGGTGGGTGTGTGATGGACAAGTCAAATATAGTTGTGTTAGGTAGATAGAATGAAGTGGCCCATGGTTATAAACTCCAGTCAGTTATTCAGGAGTCTAATGGCCTTGGGAAAGAAAGAGTTCTTTAGCCTGGAAGTCCTGCATTTCATACTTCTATACTTCCTGCCTGAGGGTAGAAGTGTGAGCAGTTTGTGTTGGGGGGTGGGTGGGGTCCCTGAGGATCGAGGCAGTTCTCCTGCAGACTCTGCAGTTGTAGATGCTCTGCATAGAGGACATTGGGGTCCTGGTGATCTTCTCAGCAGTCTTTACCACTCTCTGCAGGCGTTTACGGACCATAAAAGTAGTGTTGCCCTACCACACGGTGATGCAGCTGGTCAAGATGCTTTTAACAATGCAGATGTAAAAGTTGCTGAGGATCTTAGTCGACATACCAAACTTCTTCAGCATCCTCAGAAAGTACAGCCGCTGCTGAGCCCTCTTGACCAGTTAACATGACTGACGTCTATATTTGTGTGGTGATATACTGAAATACTGTGCTTTGTAAAATAGGATTTAAACTAAGATATTACTATTTTCTCCAAAACTAAAAAAAAATTGAAATTCTGAACTCCTTAAGAAAAATTCCATTTGAGATGTAATTGCTGTAATAAAGACCCAATAGTTCTGTTCAGTAAAGATCTAATAATTCTTCCTAGCATTGGTTTTACAACTGCAACTGTGTTTCATTATGCTAGTTGGTATAGGAACTAAGGGACAGATGGCAGGTTTAATTTTAGAAGCCATTTCCTGTTCCTTTATTAATTTCATTAATTTACATGTACTAATGTTGTTAGTGCAAATGATATTGAGAATTATAATAATTGCAGGCTGACTGCTCAGTCTGCAGTTTTACTAGTAGTTCACTGCTAATGAAGTCCATGAAGTCATATTAAGTGGAGTTATAACAGTTTGGATTATTTTTGTCAGTGTAAACAGTCAAGATGCAGTGATTACCCTATTTAATAGCTGTAAGTAAATTAGATAGAAACCTAACAAAAAAACAAAAATTCTTAATATATCAAGTCAGACAACACCTTCCTCAGTGGTCTTCCTTCAAATGATGCCATCTTCCAGGCATGCTGGATTTTTTTAGTCATTTCAGCCAAAATGACGGGACCAGAGTGTATATTCAGATGAGATCAGGATTCTTCAACCCAGGTTGTTTTATTCTGATTTGAATTAGGAAGACTAAAATTGTTAATTGGTTGTGTTATACCCAAATACTTTCCCAATGTACCCATTAATTTATTCCCTATAAAAGGTGTTTATAGTCATTTAGAAAAGGCAACTTAAATAAATATGGTTTCTAGGCCAACTGGCATCCCAGTAGCCATAGCAGAATATACACCAGTTCCGGCAATATCAGATATCAGCTATAAACGTATGCAAGATAAGCATTATATATTGTAAGTGGTATATGAGGTTTGCAAAACATCCATGTGTTGATCCATACATCTATTTTGAGAATTTATTTATTTATGTTATACAGGGTTTTGGATTACCAGTTTTAGATCACTGAATTGCACACTTAATCAAAATGGGGTAAGTATAAAATGGCTATTCAGCTGAAAGTGAAAGTCTTTAGGAACCCTGATTACCTGACCAAATTCCAAACACAGATTTAGGCTCCGCAGTGACAGTTATGCTTGCCAAGATTCAAACCCACTGAAGCCACAAGGAAATAGAGCTGACCATTTTGCCTTCTGCTGGTTCCAGCTGGTAAAGAAAAAATACATTTATATATTGAACTAGCATAGCGAAAAGCCCATTTATTAAAATAGGCACAATGGTACAATGGTTGATCCATCTGCTTTGATCATGTCATGCATTAAAGAACCTCTGTTCACCTGATATGCTAGCCCTTACATCCCTCTTTCTTTGTGCATCTTGTTGTCTTTGTTCATCGGACATTCTAGCCTTTATTTGCCTCTTTCTTTGTGCTCCTTGTTTCCTATGTTTATTGAACATTGTAGGCTTCCTTTGGATACAGTAGATGTCATATATTATTATTTTGACTCTCTTCATTCATTTATTGTTTTGAGTGTGCTTTTTCAATTGCCATATAACCAGAAGGAAGACTTTATTCAAGGCAATTTAGCTAGAATAAGAAACACGTTCTTCACAGGACACCCTCTCACATGTAATAATGTTGGGTCAATTAAAAAATCACCAATAAAAACATCATAGATAACTCTGAGAGAAAACTAGAAATCTGAAGAAAACTAAAGCAGAAGCAAAATGGAAATTCTTAAATTAATGCAGCAGTGTAGTTTACAGTGTTTCCATGCTACCCCGCCACTTTACAGTCTAACAAAAACTGAATAACATATATAAAATTAACAATTTCTCTGGTGCGGCATGGTGGCGCAGTGGGTAGCGCTGCTGCCTCACAGTTAGGAGACCCGGGTTTGCTTCCCGGGTCCAGCCTGCATGGAGTTTGCATGTTCTCCCCGTGTCTGCATGGGTTTCCTCTAGGTACTCTGGTTTCCTCCCACGACATACAGATTAGGTGCATTGGTGATCCTAAATTGTCCCTAGTGTGTGTGCGTGCACCCTGCGGTGGGCTAGCGCCATGCCTGGGGTTTGTTTCCTGCCTTGCGCCCTGTGTTGGCTGGGATTGGCACCTGCAGACCCCCGTGACCCTGTAGTTAGGATATAGCGGGTTGGATAACTGATGGATGGACAATTTCTCTTTAATGTATTTCAGGGTTCATTAGTTAAACTACATTTACAGTATATTGCTGGTTTCCAGAAAAAAAAGTATGCAGACCAGTTCTTGCATTTGATGCTATATGTTTACTTCTTATTAAATTGCAAGCACACTGAAAATTTGTGAGGTTGCTTGCTAGCAGTCAACTCTTGCTTATAAAGCTTACTGAAACTTACTGAAAGTTCAGGATAGAGAAAGCTGAATAAGGCATCCAAGTCAGATAACAAGTGAGCCAAGTGACCTATTGCCCTGATGTGCAGAATGAATAAATGTCTTACAGACATCGATGCTCCTGCCAAATGGTCAGTGTTTCTGCCAAGTTGGCAAAAATAATAATAATAACCAAGAGGCAGTGAAAGAAGAATAATAATAAGTGAAAGTAAAGCTAAAAAAATCAGTACTGCAGGTCTGATAAAGCTTCTCTATCAAAACTATAAATGCTATATCCATCTCCTGTTCACAAAAAATACAGAAGAGCCAGCTCTTCAAAATGTGCTTAACATATCAGGCCTGACATCCTGACATCTCTAATTTTGGACGTCTGTTGTTGTGCTTTTATCTATTGTAGTTCTCGTTTCCTGTAATAATACATTGTCATCATTGCTTAAAGCTCTGTATACTTATTTCATTCCTTATTTAATTTGTTGACAAGGATATAAGGAATTGTTTTTGATAAATTATCAATGTTTGTGCTTGGAATGTGACATTGTGTCTGCCTTCATGGTTTGTCATTTTTTTCTTGGTTTGAACAAATCAGTTTAATTAAGGATCCCGATAACTTTTCATACAGCAGCCAAAACAGGCTACTAATTAGGATCAGTAGCATGTAACAATAGAAGGATTAATGGAAATAACACAAGTATAGTACATTGAACTAGTGTGCTTTTCTTGTGGAACTTGCATTTTCTTTCTATACCTGTGTGTGTTTTCCTACAAAAACTACAGCTTATTATCACATCCATCCATCCATCCATTTTCCAACCCGCTGAAATTGTTGGTCTTTGTGCCTGCATGTAGTTTGAGCCCATGACAGGATGCCATGCAATGGTATAAAATGTAGAGCTGGTAATTACCGTCTGCTTCTTATTGCTAAATAGGCACTTGATACCCATAATCCTGAACTGGAAATAACAATACAAAACACTGATGAATCACTAATAATTATAATAATAATAATAATAACAGCACACATAAAAGAGTTCCTTCCAGCTCAATATTCACCAAACAGATCCCCAGTGAAACTCTTACTATCCCCATTTGTTGACCTGACTACAGTTCATGCTTCCTTATGCACTGACATCACCGTAGACACTATTTTTTCTCACCTTACTTTCTCAGTGCCCACTTCACTACTACGTCCAGGATGCTGCTAAAAGCCTTTGCCAGATCTACAAAAGCATAAAGTAGCTTTTTTCCTTCACCTAAAACTTTCCCTGTATATTCCTGACAATAGAGATTGCATCTGTTTTTCCTTTGCCAGACATGAAACTGAGCTCTATTTAATTAACTTTCACCTGGATCCTCAATTCTTTTCTCTAGGATTCTCTAGATTACTTTCATCACTTGCTCTAAATGCTTGATTGCTCGATATGATTCACTAGTGTTATCTTTGAAATTTGCCAAACCATTTTTCACAGCTAATACTCTGTGTTTGCAGGTGACCTTGCTTTCTGAATACACATATTTTCCTGGAAATTAATCGTGTGGCCAGATATGATCAACTTTTTTTTCCAGTACCCCATTTTAATTTGCAAAGCCAGCATAATATCCCAGAGTTGTAGCAGCCAATGTTGGATTGGACAGCCCCCCAAGTACATCGCTGATCCTACAGTAGAGGATTTACTTTCACTTGAACTAAGGGGCCAAGCCCAACCCGTGCAAAGCAACACCACACCATAATGCCCCCCGCCACCAAACTTTACACTTGGCACAATGCAGTCAGGCAAGTACCGTTCTCTTGGCAACCGCTAAACCCTGACTCCTCCATCAGATTGCCAGACAGAGAAGTGTGATTCATCACTCCAGAGGACACATCACCACTGTTCTGGAGTACAGTGGCGGTGTTGCTGTTGTTCCCAATTGCTTCCACTTTGTTATAATACCACTAACAGTTGACTATAGAATACGTACTAGCAAGGAAATTTCACAAATGGACATACTGCACAGGTGGCATCCTATCACTGCACCACGCTTGAATTCACTGAGCTCCTGAGAACGACCCATTCTTTCACAAATGTAGAAGCAGTCTGCATGCCTAGGTATTTGATTTTATACACCTGTGGCCATGGAAGTGATTAGAACACCTGAATTCAATTATTTGGAGAGTTGTCCCAATACTTTTGGCAATATAATGTAGCTTTGACTTTCTTTTCTAAGGGATGAAGTCCCTGGGCATTTACTTTGTGCCCTAACTATTCTACTTTGTCCTGCAAGAACGCATACTTGTTTCTTTTAAAACTTAAGCCTGCATCAAACAGTCTCTTTAAGAATTTGCCCAATTTTTCATGATGCTCTTCCAGATAAATTTACATAACAAGTATGTCATCTAAATATACAACAATAAAATATACATTTAAAAATACAACATCTAAATATACAACAGTCTTTGGAATTCCCTGCAGTAGACATTCTGTTACCGGCTGAAATATGGCAGGTGCCACCCCAAATGGGAACCTTGAATAGCTGAACATGTGTATTCACTGTCAAATACTTTTGACTCTTGTCATCTACTACTTTCTGCTGATGTGCATGGCTCACGTCAAGTTTAGAGAATTGTTTACCTACTGACAATGTAGCATAAAGGTCTTCCACTCTTGGTATGGGGTAATGTTCCAATGAAGCAATTCACAGTGAGTTTGTAGTCACCACAGAGTCTTACAGAACCATCTGGTTTTAATATAGGAATTATTGGTGAGGCTCAGTCTGAGAACTGTGCAGGTCTTTTTGTAATCTTTGTAATTCTTCCTGTAACTTATCCCTCATGGCAAATAGCACAGACTATGTACGAAAGAAAAGTGTTTTTTCATCAGAAGAAGCATGATTTTTGTCCTTAACCACTTTCTAGGTGCCCAATTTCTCCTTAAATACTTCTTCATATTTTACTAGCACTCTTTGTAAGGCTTCACTGGCAGTTTTCCCATAATGTATGTTCTGGGAGTGCTTTATCTGATTCCACTGCAATTTAATTTCTTCAAACCATGCTCTTTCTAAAAGGTTAGGTCCATTTCCTGACACCACAAAAACAGGCAGATTTTTCTTTTTAAACTGAAACTTCAGCAGTCCCAATTACTTTAATAGGCTGTCCTGTATATGTTTCAAGTTTTATTTCAGTTGTCTTAAGCTGTGGCTTTTTTGATTTATTCCACATTATGTGGAAATTTCTTTCATTCATCACTGTAAGGCTGCATCCAGTGTCTATTTCAATTTTAACTGCTTGATCATTTACTTCCAAGTCCACAGTATATGGTCCACTTTCATCTTATTGATTATATGCACTCACCTAATACTATTTTTAATGCTTCCCAATGTGAATGTTTCATCTTCAGCTTTCCTTTCCCTATCTTTCTCTTCCACTTTATGTGAGCAATGTCTCGTTTTCCATTTACTTTTAGTTTCTGTCATCTCTCCCTTATTTTTCAGTTTCATCCAGCAGACTCTTGCAATGTGTCCTGTCTTTACAGAAACAGTGCATTTTTCACATTTAAATCTATATTCAGCTGCGGTGTAATTTACTCCTTTACATCTGTAATGTTCTTTAATCTCTGAACCCCCTCACTGTTCTCTTTCTGTGTGTTCTTTGTTCTCTATATGTTTGTTTATTTTATGGCATGTTGCAGCCATGTTTCTACTTTGTAAGTCTTGTGTATTCCACTGTGCTGCCTCTATCGATAATGTAATCTTTAAGGCATTTTCGAACATTAGGTTTGCCTCTGTCATTCTCTCGTCATTAATTCCACAAATGAGTCTGTCTTGTAACATCTGCTGCAGCGTATCGCCATAGTTATAGTCTTGAGCGAGTTTCCACAGCTTCACTAGATACTTTGTTCATTTGGTTTACAAGAGTATGAGACCAACTTGTACCTCTGCACAATTTCATTTTGATTTGGGTCAAAATGATTCATAGTAAGTTTACCAATTGCTGGTATGTTTTATCTTTTGGCTTCTCTGGGCTGAGAAGATTATGCATTAAGCTATACGTTTGCACTCTAACCATACTAATCAATATAGCTCTTAGGCAATCACCATCTGTAATATTTTTTGCTTCGAAAAACTCCACAGTATTCTTCACATGTTTGGTCCTTTACATCAAACACTAACCACATGCCAATAACTGCCATTTACCCTTTTTTTCTTCTTCTTCTTAATATATACTAGCACAGAATCGAACAGTCGTACCTCCGTCCTAGTCTGTTCTTTCCAAGTTCACTGTATGCCTTCATGTACCCTGCTTCTGAGGTGTTTTAGAATCCCATTCCAGCCAGCTTAGTTCATCCTCATGGCCAAAATATGTAGTAATTTGTATTCTGAAATCACACAGTTGCACTTTACTTTATTTCTTTAATGAAAACTCGAAACCAGTTTACGTACAGGAACAACATCATATATCAGAAAGAAAACACCCAAACCATTCATCTGCTCTCCATGCACCTCCCCCTTGACCACAAGCCCCTAGCTACCTCTTGTGCTTGCTAGGGAGGGTGTCCTCTACTGCCTCTCTGCTTGTTACAATTAACTTTATTCCTCACTATACCACAATTACTTAATGACTATATTTTGTTTAATAAATAAATATTACTTCAGTAACACTTTATAATAAGTTTTCATTATTTTCATTAATAAACCATTACAAATTTTTCAATGGATGAAAAGTTTCAACTTCAGGTACAGCAAAAAAAAATCTATAATAAATTATTTTTTTAAAATGAAGCATTTCATTCATACTGTCCTGGGTATGACGTTAATCTGCATCCAGCCCTGCATGTAGACCCTCCAACCTGCAGGGAAAACCTGAGTGTTGGTGGCAGAATTGGCACTCCAGCCACCATAAAAATCCTCAGACTGTTCCACTCCATCTGAAGTTGTGTGGTGCTGAGGTGTCACCCATTGCATAGCTGCACTTGGGTCCTAATCTGGGATACTGAGTTGGTTTGTCATGTGGTGGGTGCGGCAATGCGCTGTATTAGTGCATACTCCTAACCTCTCCTCTCTCCTCTATTTAATAACATTTGCTAATGACTAATTAAAGCTATAAGGTGTTACCATTATTTAATGACAGTTACAACTGCTTGAATATACATGAACCAATTATGTGCATTATATGGTGTAGCTCATTCATGAAGATTATTATAAAGTGTTACTGTTAAACACAATCACATTTTCTGTGCAAAAAACCTGTTGTGTCATAGTTTTAAAATTGTAAAGGGCAGAAGAATGTAGTGCACATTTTAATATAGAATAACATGAACAGTACATTTTGCTGATAAGTTCAGTAATTACAGGAGGCTTCTTGGTACCGGTGTTCTTTTAACTACAGCACTTAATGAAAATTAAGTTCTAATTTCCCCTAAATTGTATGAGTGGTTATAGCAAGCTTCATGTAATCTTTTATAAGATTGAAATCAAATGAAAGTGGACAAGTTGTCCCAGAAATTTCTTGTAGTAGAATATTCTTACTGAGAAGAGACAAGCAGATTATCAACCTCATTGATAGAGCAATGATTTGGTTGCTTAAGAATTTAAAGTGCTTTCTACTTTGCTGCTTACCTTGTGGAAAATTTCTCTGTATGAATAATGAAAAATGACATTTTATTATAATCTCTCTGTCTGTTATGATTGCTTTGACATTCAAAACAATTATTGTATGCAACTGTAAACTATAGTGAATTGGTGGCACAATAGGCAATGTTGCAGTCTCACAGTGGTTATATGCATGTTTCATTCTTGATTTGATTGACTTCTTTGTTGTAGGTGAAAGCTCTTGTCATGTTTATGCAGGTTTTCTGTGAGTAGTTTGTTTCTTGTCATTGTTCAAAAACATGCAGTTAGAAAAGATGGTAAGACTAAAGTGGTCTGGTATGAGTAAATGAGTTAGGGTTATCATCTTCTCCAAGGTTGTGTTTTTTCCCTTTTTCAT
>JANRMT010062837.1:43863182-43884033 GCA_026402145.1 Polypterus bichir lapradei | reverse complement strand
ATTATGCATTTCTATAGATAGTATATTAAATAATGTTAAATCCTAGTTTAATCTTAAATAAAATGTACTGTAACATAATAAAAATGGATAAACATTTCTCATTGAAATTGAAAGAATTATTCAAGTGACTGAATTTTGTTCTCTCTCTCTCTATTATTTGGTCTCTGACACTTGCCAGTTTCTTTGGACTGCCCTACTTCAATAAGTGTTGGCATCTCAATTTGCCTTGTGTACATATAGTTCTAATGCTCCTCTGTATTCAAATATACTTCATAGTGTTAAAGAATTAAGAGTCACATTTTGAGTGCGGAACAAAAAACAAGCTATTTGCCAACTGCATAGCCCCACCATTTCTGCCTCTGTGCTTATATAAGAGGAAACGTGCAGGGAGCTGGAGTGTGAGGAACCTTACAAACAGAGATACGGTATGCACAGCTAATCAGCAGCTCTAGTCAGGGTATGCTAGACTAAAGTAGTGAGTCTTCAGCCTGGATTTAAAAGCTGAGACTGAAGGGGCATCTTTTATGTTATCAGGCAGATCATTCCATAGTTTTGGGGCTCTATAACTAAAAGTTCAACCGCCAAATGTTATTTTATTAATCCTTGGAATCTTAAGTAGGCTGGCATCTTGATATTTTAATGTGTGTTTAGATAGGTAATCAGGGTCTTAGCCGTATGTTAAAAGGAGGATTTTGAAATCAGCCCTGAGCTTAACTGGGAGCCAGTGCAAGGATTTAAGAACTGGAGTTCTGTGATTGTACTTTCAAGTTCTTGTAGTAATTCTTGCAATAGCATTTTAATTGAACTAAAAGCTGCATAAAGAATTATTTGAACAGCCAGTGAATAATGACTTTCAGAAGTCAATCCTTCCAGAAATTCAAGGTTGTAAAGTGATTGAAATAAGGCCTCCAATACTCCAACTCCAGAAAGCTTAAAAACTACACCTCTGATGGCGACTCCAGCTTTAGTATATACCATCTTTCAAAAAGTTTCTTTTAAAGGAGGCATTATTGTTCTGTTTGGTAACAGTTCACTTTTAGTAAAGTAATGATGCACACCCTCATGTCATTAAGTATATGGCAGAATAGGTACTAGTAAATTAAGATATACATTAGAGACATACTTTGGAATTTAAAAATTGTAGAAACAGAAATTTGTCACACTCATGAAGAACTGGTTGTTAGCACTGAGAAATGTGGAATGAAAAATTGCCTATAATGGGCAATAAAACTCCAGTATACATGTTATTACTGTAAATATGAACTAAACAAAAATTACATTATAAAAAGTCTTTCGTACATATTAACAATCTGATCCTTCGTAGTGCCATTACTTTTATGAGTTATTTTCAAGCATCCAGATATTTAAATCATTTAGAGAAAATTGAACAGGCAGATGTGTAAAGGGAAGTCAAAACCAGCCAGTATAAAAGGTAAGAAAGTCAGATATTTGGAACAGGCTTTCACTGGTTTTAGACTTAGAAGGAAAGGAACAGAATTATCTATGTAGTGCTTAATGTACCCCAAACCAAACTGTGCTTCACAGAGAAAAGCAAGATGTGCTCCTCGCTAACATTAATGAATGGTAAAAACATCAAATTTTGTAGAACTTGTGTGTGAAGACATTCATCTACAGTACATGATTGTATAGTTGGTAAAGGCCTTGTGAAGCTAGCAGCATTCATTTGTCATGAGTTTTTTTTTTCTTCCACACATTTGTCACTGTGTATTTGTCCTGGATACTTAAGTTGTGCCACCAAAACACAAGTGATCATGAAACTTTAAGCTTTTAACACTTTGCAAAACAGATAACATTATGTGTATATGTATATACTGTATATAATTCTTAGGGTCAATATTATATGTTTGTCTGTGTATGCTTGTGTATATGCATTTATACTGCACATGTGTGCTTCTGCTTATTTATATCAGTACATAGTATGTAAACACACACATAACAATTGTAACTGGAAATGTAAATAAAACACCTATTTAAATAGTCTTAACAGGGAGCTGGACACTATAACCCTCCAGTTTACCTCTAAATAAAATTGGAATAAAATATGCAAGGTTTTTGAACTACAACAAAGAAGTAAAACACCATTCTTCAATTTTAAAAAAATCAATCTTTTACAGTTTCAATAATGGTGATACCTTTTTTCCTTTGTCAATTCCTTATGAAACACAACAAATTTAAACAGTCGCCTACTGCATTTTCTGCCAAAAAGTGCCTCATCAGTGTTCCCCTATTCAAAGCCATTGAGACCTTTTTTTTTTAACCATGATAACTACAGTATCTGTGTGGCATTTTTCTACACATTCTTCAAACATAATAGAATATTATTTGTGTAATGATATCAATAATCACACCTGCTGTCAGTCCCATATGTTTCCTTTATGTCACTAAACATACAGTATATATATGTATATATATATATATACATACAAAGATGCAAAAGAAATAAAAAAATAAAGTGTTGGCGTCATAATGGTAAAACTCCATTTAACTGAGATGATATGTGAAGAAGTAGTTGAGTATAATACCATACCACAAATAATAAATGACACCACATAGTATTGTGATTCACCACATTAATCTTCAGACATGTCAAGGATGTGTATGTAGTCCTTCTTACACTGATGTTCCTATTGCTATGGATTAGAGCAGCAGTCTCTAACCTCTTTTGCATCACGGACCGGTTTTGTGTAAGAAAATTTTCAACAGACCAGCCATCATAAGAGCATAATGAAGCATAATAAAGTGTCTTGTCTTTTAATGCAGGATGCTTGGTCTCAGTGTGTCGAAGCAGTTTTGAATCTTGTGAGCTGTACTGTAAAGAAAATAAGATATCACAACTTTTGAGTTTGTACTTCTTTCCTAAGCTTTGACGGATTTTTTTTTTTATAGAGGTTGGGTGCAGGGCTTATTCTGTACAATATAAATGCTTGTTCTGCATAATTTAGCTAAGCAGGTAATAAGTTATAAATATGTAGTGGTGTCTTATCCTCTTCTAGGTTTAATCCTAAGTAAAGTCTAAAGTGAAAAAAAGGCTTCAGAAAATGGTTTGTGGAAGGATGAATGATTATACTTCAAATATCTTTTTGTCATTAACTTTCTCTAATTATCCATTATCACAGTGAGAACAACTTTATTTTCTGTAGTCTTATATCACCAATGAGTGGATGACCAGATGAACAGAAATCATTTGCATTTTTTTATCATTTGTGCATAGTGTTGTATGAAAAAAAACAAACTACTTTACATAAAAAAGATGTCCCCCTTCATTTACTTATCTTATAGTATTTCACCCTCAATGACAGTTTATATTTCTACCACATCAAATAACAATAAACTGTCTACAACCCAGTTCACACCAAGACTACCCCAAAGGAATTTCCGGAGCAAGCCACTTGCATGCCATTCCCTAATTTTTATTCCAACAGATTACATGATTATGCCATCTTTATTTAGTCTCCTGGATCCAATTTCAAACTCCCAAAAACCTAAGGAAAGCAAAGTGTTGAATGTCACTTTTGTAGAAACTGTACGTTATAGCAACATCCACGTAATATTTCTCCCTGGTTTTCTTTATGTAGTATACGACTGTCATGTAAATGATCTTTATAAAGGCAGTCATTAAACATAACCTTAGTTGCTCTCCGGACTCTTTCAATGCCAGGCTGCATTGCATTGCTTTGGTATGAGTTGCGCTGCCAGAATATATTAGAAAAATTGCAGTGGCAGTTGTTTTTATGTCTAGACAGCCACATGTTTTGGCAGGGTTTTTAGCTTTATTTGATTTTTTTGATAAGCTATACTTCAGTTGTGTCTACACCAACATTAAAATGCTTAAAAGAAAAATACTTACAACCATGCTGTGAATTCATAACAACCCAATATGGAGTGGAAGCCAGATCCATTTTTATTTTATGTTGCTTTAATGTTAGATGGTTCAGAAATGTCATCCCTAAGAAAATTGTTTTGGTACAACATATGTTTTGAGTACTCAGCTAAAGATGTTTTGTTTGCAATAAACAGAATATGAACACTGTTAAATATTTTGAGCTACTTCTGTCACAGATTGGTATCATTAAAATTTGAAAGCTAATGATGCTGTCAAATTCAAGAGATTCTACCATGCAGACAGTTAACCTATGTATTACTGGCAAGCCCAGGAAATACTGATACTGTAACAAGTGTGTTGCATTTATACAATGTTCCTTTTAGCAGAGGATGCAGTGTTATTATCTGTCTATTAACTTAATTGTGTCTGTTGTTTTCCAGATTTTCCGTGGTAATATTGACAACAATACTCCTTTCGCTAATTCCTTCACTCCCCCAGTGGAATCCCAGTATATTCGAGTATACCCCCAAGTCTGCAGGAGACACTGTACACTCCGGATGGAGTTACTGGGTTGTGAATTAACAGGTAAGTTGGTGTAGTTTTGCTTGTTCACATAAACGCTGCAAATGGTGTTATGATAAAATAATTACAGAATTGCAGAGGATAATTAACTCAAGTAGAGTGTTGAATTTTATTTTCTTTGCTCCCATCATCAGAGTTTTAAGAAAAAAAGTAGTTGACAAGAAAAAGAAAACTTTCCCGCATTTCGATATATTTAAACAAAACAAGCTCATTCAACGTTTGCTTGAATTTCAAGTTTTGTTACTGCTTTTATTTTCATTAAATTAATTTTCTTTCAGCAAATTCACTTCCCACGCATAATTAATGTTATATTATCTCCTGTGTCATGTGCCTTAATTAACTTTCTAACTGATTTTTGTTCAAAATATCTCACATAACTGGTGCAAAAAAATACTATTTCTGATGAGCATTTTGGGTGAATGTTTTCAAAATCTGTGGTTTTCTCGTTAAATTGTTGATTATGCATTTGCTCCTTATGAAATTACCCCTATCATATGTACTAATTGCATAATTATCAATATAGTCTAATTTTTTTGTCAATGGTCTTTTCAAGATTAGTTTTTTTTCATAAAAATGTTGTTTCTTTGCTGCAATGTTCATATGAGCAAAAACAGTTAAGAAATCTAGATGTTCAAAAAGAGCATGTGTACCTTTTGGGCTTCATGTCCTTGGTCTGGCAGGCAAATTTAAAACCTGGAAAATGTCTAGTTTTGCATGTCAGTAGTATGGGTCTGTGGTCGAAGTGGGCAAGTATGGTATGGCACTTTTCTGTTTAAGGGCCTGACAGTAAATAATTATGTAGTGACACCTTAGTTTGTGGCTATAACACTCCTACCTTCCCAATCTATCAGAGTACTCAAAATAAGGGGGATCCCCAACAACCCTGCTCATCGATACAATGTAGGTAATATGAGCTAGTTCAAAAGTCTAAGGCAGACCAAACATCCTTCTCTCTTCGATGCTATATGCATATAACTATGTGATGAAAACTCTGCATCACAACAAGGACCTAGAAACCAAGAAAAATAGACAGGACGTGTAATTATTAGGTTCCATTTCAAGTTCTGCTTAGGAGACCTCCTGAGTGAAACTTTCAGTTCATCTTTTAGTTGTTCTCCTTTTCTGTCTTCTGTGTTCTGCTTGGGCTACTCAGGTATCTGGCAAATTTTACCCATGATGTAATTTTCACATATTATATGGAGACTCATTTATTTACACAGCAAATTTGGAAGATAAGAATTACATTCGTGGAATCTCTATGTGTTATGGCCAGAGAAACAGGGGCTGTGTGCCAAAGAGTTAATTTCAAGCAAGCATAACCAGAAGAGGAATAGATTAAAAGGACCAGCACATTCTAAGTCAAAAAACCAAAGTTAATCAGAAAGACAGTGAAGTGACTCAGTAAACCATTGTCCAAAAATGAAAAATAATTAATAAACAACATAACATCAAATAACTAAATGCAGAAAGAGCAAAATGAAAACAGAATTAATGCAATACATAAAGTAAAAAAAAAGATGAAATAATCAATGGTTACATTTAAGCAAGGAAAGCAACCATGGCTGAAAAATAACTATCATCAAAATAAACGTCAGTCAGTCAGTCATCATCCAACCCTCTATATCCTAACACAGGGTCACGGGGGTCTGCTGGAGCCAATCCCAGCCAACACAGGGCGCAATGCAGGAACAAATCCTTGGGCAGGGTGCCACCCACCGCAGGGCACAAGCACACACACATCGACACACCAAGCACACACTACAATTACTACTACAATTTAGGATCACCAATGCACCTAACCTGCATATCTTTAGACTGCGCCACCATGCCACCCCAGAATAAACGTTTCTAGTATATGTTAATAAACACAGGAAAAATAGGACTTGATGAGGACAATATTATTTATAGTTAAGTTCTGTTATGCAAAGTTGTTCAAAGGATGTCAGTTTAAGTTTTCTTTTCAGGACTGTGGTTTTATGAAGCTCATTGAGAAGCTAGTTAAAAACATACACATTCATTTTGATTGTATTAGAGTCAGTGAAGGGGATAAGCTCTTGTGAGTGCAATGTAGTTTTGATGGTAGCTTACTGTTTTTGAGCTAGTATTAGGACCTGTTAGGCATTTATACCACATGCTGCTCTTTTGCATTTTTTGTCCGTCTGTCACTAACAGACAAATTGGCAGCACATTTATTCATTTTTTTATACTCACCAACTAGTGATATGGATAATTAATATGCAACCCATTACAGAATATGAAAGAAAACAATCTGTGTAAAAAAAAATAATAATAAAGCATTTGAAATTATCTCATGTGTTTTATGGTGGGAACTGGCATAAATCACTCAGTAGGTCAACGTTCGATGTGTTTTAAATAATGCAAATCTGAATTTTATATTCTGCTTTTTTACTTTGTGAAAATATAAGAAAGCATTAACTAAGAGCTAGAACTGAAATGAATTCCACCCTGTACAAATGTTTGTACTTGAAACCTGTTTATTTTGACTACAAATGCAGGAATGATTTGTGCCCATTTCCAGCTAAAGCAGAAACATTTCCTCTTTTATTAAGAGATCACTGAAAAAGAAATACAATCTCATTTTATTGGATTCCATCAGTAAAAAAAGTTGTGATGCATTTGTGTGCCATTATAAGTTTATTTTGGGGACAGTATTTCTGAGTGGAATCACAATGACAACTCTTTAAAGATTTTTTTTTTATCTTTAATTGAATTTATTAAAAGCATGTAACATTTGTGACAGATAGGGGGTGCTATCGTTCCCTTGAACCCTTGTCCAAGACGTCAGACACCAGATAAAAGTCCAAATAGTTGACTTTTTATTCACAAACAGTGCACCAAGCACCCTCCTCTTCACAATACCCATAAATAAATTCACAATACAGTAATCCCTCGCTATATCGCGCTTCGACTTTCGCGGCTTCACTCTATCGCGGATTTTATATGAAAGCATAACTAAATATATAACGCAGATTTTTTGCTGCTTCGCGGGTTCTGCGGACAATGTGTCTTTTTACTTCCTGTATATGCTTCCTCAGTTGGTTTGCCCAGTTGATTTCATACAAGGGACGCTATTGGCGGATGGCTGAGAAGCTAACCAATCAGAGCACGCAGTTAAGTTCTCCTGACTGAGAAGCTAACCAATCAGAGCACGCAGGAGCTATGCAGTGTTAACCAGGAAGTCTCATCTCGCTCATTCAGCATCAACGTGCTTCGCTGTGTAAAGAGTTGTGCTCTTTAGTGTTTATCTTTGTGCATAGTCAAGCCCTTCATTATGGCTCCAAAGCAATCTGCTACTGCTTCAGGTGCCGTGCCCAAGCGCAAGAAGAAGATGTTAACGATTGCCGAAAAGGTAAACGTTTTGGATTTGTTGAAGGCTACGATTCTTTTTATTTAAAAAGTAGGAAAGGAATATAAGATCTACGGCTGCAGCGTCCTTTTAACCAGGGTGCAAAACGAGTTGTAAGTGGATGTAATAAGGCAGTAGTCTGGATGGAATCTGCTTTAGGGATTTGGATTGAAGACTGCCAGAAGAAGAACAACGGCAGTGCTACACAATCGCCTGAAGTGGCTCCTTTACAAGGGCTGTAACGCTCTCCTTTGTTGTGCAGTAAAATTAAACTCATTGTTATCGGACAAGTCATCGTGTCATTGTTGGTGAGTAACCATAAATAATTAATACATTTACTGTATACTATTTTTCTTGCAATGTACGTATTTATTGCTGGTGACCTGTCTATCGTAATGGCTGTAACATATGTGATATCGGAGACACTCAATATCTTTAAAATAATATTTAGGTTTTACTGTATATAAACAGTGTGTGTTTATATACATAATTTCAATGAATCTTACCTAATATCTAAGAGAATACAAAGGGATTATGCTGTATAACGCTGCGGGGAATATTTATAAACTGTGCGGGAGAGTTTATAAGGGCTTAAAATATATAAAAATAACAATACAAACATATGGTTTCTACTTCGCAGATTTTCACCTATCGCGGGGGGGTCTGGAACGCAACCCCCGCGATGGAGGAGGGATTACTGTACTACAATAATCAATCCTCCACACTCCCCGATGCGTTGCCACCCTTCCACTCAGCTCAGCTTGACACTCTGGTATCATTCCCTGTCTTTTATATTCCCTGACCCAGAAGTGTTCTCACAGTCCTTCAGTCCATGATTCTTTATTACTTCCGGGTCAGATAAAAAGTCTGTCTTCTTCACCCTGGAAGCACGTCACTTCCGCTGTTGCTTTGCCTATGACGCACTTCCGGGTTATAGGGCACATGTGACTCTCTGGGCCTCCCTGCAGCATCCTCTGTTGGCCATTGGGGTATCCAGCAGGTTTGTAGGGGAAAACTCCATAATCCATGATTCCCTGCTGGTATCCAGGGCACCTCCATGCCTCCAGCTCCATCTGGCGGCCTGGGGGTATTGGCTGGGATGACAAGCCAGCCATAGATCACACATTCCATACAGTCAACTCAAATTAACAAAACTAAATTCAATTCAGCCCCACCCATGAGAAAGAGAGGAAGGCCAACAGCCAGAGTAAAATTTTGAGAGTAGTAAAGAGAGAAAGAAGTCTTTCTCCCCAATATAAATGCGTATTATAAAATGTCATGATTAGATCCTGACAGGTTTTAAAAAAGTTTTGAAAAGATCTTCTAAATGAGAATTTGATTTTTTTTTCCAATTTTAAATAGTATATAACATCAGTTACCCTCTGACTTAAAAGAGGTGAGTTAGAATTCTTCCATTTTACCAAGATTAGTCTGCATGCTAATAATAAAGTAAAAGCAATTACAGTTTGTTTGTTCTTCTTCCACTTTAAGCCCATCTGGAAGTACACCAATCACAGCTATTAATGGATTAAGAGTGATTGTGACACCAAGGCTGTCTGATAGGCATTTAAAAATTTTGGTTCAGAATGAGGTTAATTTGGTATATGACCAAAACATGTGGCCTAGTGAGACTGGAGCTTGATTGCAACGTTCGCAGGTTGGATCTTGCCCTGGCAACATTTTAGACAATTTTAAACGAGATAGATGTGCTTGATAAAAGATTTTAAGTTGAATAATTGAATGCATTGCATATATTGAGTTACAGTGAATTCTGTGCATGACTGCCTTCCACTCTTTTTCTGAAATGTTGTGTGACAGGTACTTTTCCAACTGTACTCTTGGATCTTTAAAAGGAAGGGACTTTAAAATGCTTTTATATATTTTAGAAATGCTAATTTCTTCAAGAATCTTCAAGACTGATCAATATTTCTTCTGGAATAGAAATAGGTGGGAATTGAGGAAAACTGGGCAGATTTCATTTAGCAAAGTTTCTAATTTGGAGATAGTGGAAAAATTATGTTGATGGGAAACTAAATATGGAGTGTAATTGTTCGTATGATGCAAAGACATTTTATATTCAAATCTCTGAATGATTTAACCCCATACATTTTCCAAAAATTAAAAACTGTGCAAGTTTGAGAGGGCGGAAAAGGTGGTTATTATTATGTAGAGGTGCCATAGATAAAATATTCTCTGACTTGAAGTGCTTCCTATATTGGTTCCATATTCTGAGTGAGTGAAGGACAATTGAATTGTTAGTATATTGACAATACCCTTTATTTACTGATGTGCAAAGCGGGAAATATAAAGAAGTAATGCAGGATTTAATTTCTATTGCAGACCAAGCAATAGTGTGTTAATCTATTTGTGTCAATATCCAATGTAGCTTCTGAAAGGTAATTCAAGCATGTAGCATGTATATTTGCTGCCCAGTAATACAATTGAAAATTTGGTGGAGCTATGCCACCTTCTGATTTAGGTCATTGTAGGGTCGCCCTTTGGATGCATCGATATTTTGAATTCCAAATAAATAAAGTTATGATTGAATCTACTTTCTTAAAAACATGATTTGTTAATGTATATGGAGATGTTTTGAAATAGAAACAGAAGCTTAGGGAAGATATTCATCTTGATATTATTAATTCTCCCTGCTAAAGTAAGATGGAGGGTAGACCATCTATGCACGTCTTGTTTAAGTTTTTCCAAGCAGACAGGAAAATGTTTTTGAAAAATAGCTTTATATTTACTCATGATGTTTACCCCTAGGTATTTAAACTAATCTGCAACAATAAAAGGGAAGGTATCCAATCTAATGTTGTTTACTAGAGAATTCATTGGAAAAAGCACACTTTTGTTGAAATTCATTCTGAGTCCAGATATCTTTTGAAATTCTGCTAGTGCAGATAGGGCTGCAGGCACAGAAATTCACGGGTCTGATATACAGTATATAGTACCATATCATCTGCATATAGTGATATTTTATATTCAAGTCCTTCTCTGAAAATCCCCTTTATCTTTGATGCATTTCAAAAGTAAACAGCCAATGACTAAATTGTGGTGAAAGGGGCATCCTTGTCTAGTACCGCATTCTAGTTTGAAGTAGTCTGAAATAATGTTGTTAATACAAACTGAAACTTCTGGACAGATATATAGTTGTTTGATCCATGCACATATGTTTGGGCCAAATCCAAATTTGTGGAATGTGCTGAATAGGTAGTCCCATTCAACCATATCAAATGCTTTTTCTGCATCCAAAGATAATAAGATATCTGGAGTGTTAGACTTTATGGGTGAATATATTACATTAAATAGGCATTGAAGATTGGAAGCTATGTGTCTACCTTTAATAGATCTGGTTTGGTCTTGTGATATTATCAAAGGGAGCACTTTCTCAGTCCTTCTAGCTAGAACTTTGGACAGTTTCTTGACATCATTATTCGGAAGTGAGATTTGTCTGTATAATGCATATTGTAATAAGTCCTTGTTGTTCTTAGAAAAAACAGTGATTAATGCTTGGTGAAAAGTTTGAGGTAGAATTGTATTGTCTCTGTCTTCTATAAATGTTGCTAATAAAAGGGGAGCTAACTTAATTGACATTTTTTTTTAATAAAATTCAGCAATTTATAACTCTTTAAAGAATTAGACTGTGAGATGGTACTAAAGATGTACATGTGATACTTCAGGTAGATAAATGCAATTGTCATTTGTGTCTTCAAAAATAACTAAGAGCTTTAGCAGAAATGTGGCTTACCTGATAGCTCAGCAATAGTTTTGCCATAACACTTTAGGTACTTTAGCTATTACTCATTTACTCTTATGTAATAAGACCTCAACAAAGACTTCAAAAAACTTATAAAACATCAGTAGATATGTTATTCAACTCTGTATAGTGTGACATATTGACATGATGGTAAAATTCCTTGTTAATAATAATAATTAATTTTATTTATAAGGCACTTTACATTTGTAGTAAACCTCAAAGTGCCACATAAAGGAGGAGATCGTTCCTCCCCCACACTATGCGACTCTTCAGTTCCACCTGGGGGGAGTAAACGTTAACACTACACAAGATTATAGACTGTTATACCTGCCTCGCACTCTCCACCTTGCATTTTTTAACTTGCACTGCTTGCACTAATATTGTTTTTATCAGTATGCTGCTGCTGGAGTATGTGAATTTCCCCTTGGGGATTAATAAAGTATCTATCTATCTATCTATCTATCTAAAAAAATTAAACAAAGACACAACAAGATAAAACAATAATAAGAGGCAATTTTGTTAACTCTTTTAGGGCTAATTATTTTTTTGTTTCTTTTCTCCCAGGGCTAAATATTTTTCTAAAAACTACTTTTTTAAAAAAGAACACAAAGCAATTGTTTAACATATCAAATCAACAAAAAATATTTATTTTTGACAAAAGTAACTGTTTTGCATATTGTATGAGCCTGCATACTATATGATTTCACATGCTGTACATGTTACAAAGCAAAGTCCTGCAAAGTATGATATCACTCAAAGCAGCCAATTGCATGCATTGCCACATTGCACTGCTTACAATACGTGTTGCACTGGTGCCACTTTTTCAAATGTCTGTTGCTGCACACAGCACAGTCAGGCTTGTACTTTTTGTTCTTATATTTTGCAGGAAAGTGGCGCTCTGTCAGCCTGTCTGGCACTGCTCTTTGTGATGGCCTTCCTCGTTTTGCCAAAGCACTGCAACATAATCTGCCAGCAAGCTGTCAACCACCTTCTTGCGGAAATCTGCCGCAGTCATAGTGCTGTCATTGTTTGCCTGCTTGAACAATATACAGTATCTCCATTTGTAAGTGCAATCTCACGCATGCAGTGATACACGGTGTGGTACCACTTGGTTGACTTATGGCTGTAAGCATATGACCCCAGCATCTGATCCAGTCCATCAACTCCTGCCATTTTACAATTATACTCCTCATGTGCAACTGGCTTATCCAGCTTCCTACCTTCTGGGTTTCCCTTTGAACGAATAACTTTCTCATATATATTGTTGGTGTGAACTGTAGAGAGAAAAGTCACCCGTTTGACATCATGGCATGCCAATGCCACCAAGTTATCCGCCCGCATGAAAACCGGATTGTCACCTCTTTTCATCTTCAGCCTGTCTGGCTTTAACTGTAAAGACATGTGTCTCCTGTTCACCCTCACTGTGCCACAAGCTCCAATTCCCCTGCTCTGCAGCTTCATGAACAATTCTGGTGATGTATAAAAATTGTCCATGTACAGAACATGACTCAAATGTTCATAGCCCTGAAGCAGCTCCAGCACAACCTGACTTTGTTGTCAAACTGTGGGACAGTTCTCTCTTTGAAAGGAATGCTTTCCTGTATATGTAATTACTTTCAGGCAGAAACCCGTGTTTGCTTCTGCCAGTACAAAATCCTTTATGCCATACTTTGTGGGCTTGTCTTGCATATATTAGTGGAAAAAAAGGCGTCCCTTGTATTTTATCATTGATTCATCCACAGACAACTCACGGCCAGGCTGATAAAATTGATTACATGTTGGCTCCACAATGTCGAGCAGGGGCTGAACTTTATACATGGGGTTATAGCCTGGCTCACCCCTTGGGATTTGCTTCTGGTTATCACAGAAGTAAATAAAACTTTGCACCAGCACATACATATCACGCGGCATAACCTGTCCAAAGCCACCAGGGGACAAAGCACGTTTGGACCAATGCTCCCTGAAGTTATATTGCCAGACTAGTCCCATCTCTATTTACAATGCCACAAAGCCCTTCATCTTGTCTTTTGTTGTGGGTTTCCACTTTGAAAAACGAGAATGCAGAGCAAGCGCATCCCGCAATTCAAAAAATTGCTCTGCATACCTGTTTGTCTCATCTGATATTAGCTGAAAAACAGCCTCAGGATAAAACAGACTGAAGTAGTCCAGCGGCTGGTAATCTGTTGAGTCCAACAGCAAGCCATGCCGTCTTGTGAAGTCTGGTAGCCAGTTCGGCTCCCACGGATCAATGTCTGGGTATTCCTCCCACGCGAACCTTGCTGTAGGCGCATTGGCTGCACGAATGCGCTCAGCTGGCAGCCGATCAGCTGGGGCGGCACCGGCTGGTATCCGATCAGCTGATGCTGGCTCCTCACTCTCTTGCTCGATCTCCTGCGGTCTCATGTATAAACGGTGCGTACGCACAGAAATGTTGTGTAAGAACGTTTCCACGTTCAAATCGCGATGTATAAAACCTAAACTTGGCGTAAAGCCACGCAAATTTCCACTGTACCTCATACCCTGTCGTACGCAAGTTCTCCACTCAGTTTTGCAGAATGGCGGCACCCAGTGTCAAAGCAGTGCTACTGTTCCTGTGTAATTACCCTTTCTTTTTCAGATTGACATCCCTGACGCAGCTTTATAAATACACTGAAATTAACCGCATATTGTTTATTAGTTTAAGGCATCTGATTGTATTTAACCTGTAACAATATAATGGTCCGCAGAATGGTCAAACTATTCTAAATACAATAGCTGCTTTAGCGTTGTTACTCTCACTGCACCTTCTTCTTCTTCTTTCAGCTGCTCCTGTTAGGGGTTGTCACATCAGATCATCTTTTTCCATATTACTCTCACTGCACCACTCGGAGTATTTATATCACTGTATCTGAGTGTGAATCACAGCAGCAGCTGATCGGAAAGAGAATTATCGGTATACAGCATCAAGCACAAGCTGCCTCAGCCATTCGCTATTTGAACTTGCCTCATCCGACCAACGCTTCAGAGTCTTTCCTGTTCGGACCTCATGCTTCACAAACAGTTTCATCCCAAGAACTATACACACACTCAATCAGTCCATCAAGTGCTCCTTGTAGAATGCTTTGTACTTATAAGAACAATTACCTCACTGTAAACTTGCAAAACAGTTATAATATTGCACAACCTGAGCCACTTTATAAAGCGCATATTTAAATATGATGACAATATAATTTTTAAGATGAAATGCAGCAAAATATGTTTATTATATTATACAGATAAAACTTTAACTTCATTTAAATAATCTATATTGTTAATAATTAAATATGTGAGGACACAGTGCCGCAGTGCTAGCGAGGAGCTGGCGCTCTGTTTACAGATTGCTCCTGCCTCGCGCTGTATTCCTACTGGGACTGACGCGACACTGGAAGGATAGATGGATAGAATAATTAAACATTGTGGACTATGACTGACCAGTCATCCCGGTCAATACCTCTAGGCCGCCAGGTGGAGCCCTTCCTGCAGCATTGAGGTGCCTCGAATGTCAGCAGGGAATTATGGACATTGGAGTTTTCATCCACAGCCCTGCTGGATACCACAGGGGTCCCTAGAAGGCGCTGCAGAGAGGAGCAACGAGAGTTTTGCCTACAACCCGGAAGTGTGTCCTAGTCACATGGACAGAGGAAATGACGTGCTTCCGGTTTGAAGAAAAGGAGTTTTGATCTGATCCGGAAGTGCTAGGAAGTCACGTGGACTGAGCAATCAGAAGCACTTCCGGGTCATGAACTATATAAAGGACTGTGGGAGATCCCAGGGTTGAGCTGAGCTGGGAGGAAGGGTGGCAATTCATCTGGGAGAGTGGAGGATTTATTGAGAATTGTATTGTGGACTTATTTATGAGTATAGTGGAGTGGAGGGTGCTTTGTGCACTATATTGCTTTAATAAAGTCGATTATTGGACTTTTACCTGGTGTCTGGTGTCTGATCTGAGGGTTCAAGGGGACGACAGCGCCCCCTATCTGTCACAACATGTACTACAAAGATATTTCAATGTTCCTTAAAAGTTTTGAAGAATCGGTGTTCAAAGCTTACAGATGGCTTAACATCCATTACAGAGTTGATTGTGTGGCGACTTGAGTATTTGGAGGAAGAAAAGGAAGGACAGGAATTGGAGGTTAGTATGTTTGAAAAAGACAGTACTTCTGTAATAAAGCATTTCATCGCAGGTCACGCATGGCGCAGCAGGCATATTCTGTCGAGACATGAACAATCACTGCGCCACCGTGTTCTCATGTTTAATAACATGCTTTAATTCCTATCATCATGAAAATGATATCACATATACTTTTCAGTATTTTAATTATTCAGAGAGTTATAATTTCACGAATGTAATGGATTCTGTGTCCTGACAGACGAAGAGAAAGCCCGTTTATGAATCATGTAGTGATTCACAAGCATAGAGCACATAGAAGATCAAATATTACTACTTTAGTTACGATGGGATTTGAGAAACTAGTAAATTAAACGATTTTAAGATAAAGTTTATGATGTTCTACTTTAATGACAAAATAAACTACATGACTAAAGTGGAAATTTCAAGATTAAAGTTGACATTTCTTGCTTTTTTCACACTGTGTGCCTTTTTTTTCTGTGTACCTTAATAAGCTTTCATATGACACTAAGATGGTGGGCTACGACTCGCCTTTTCATGGCGACTTTGATATTTGACAACTTTTTTATTCAGGCACTGTGCAACTTTGTGAACTTGAGCTTTTGAGTTTCTCCGACACTCTATGTCATTCGATCAACTTCCTTTTGTTGTTTATACCACTGTTTAAACCAACAAATAGTACATTTTCCCTTGCCTCCACTTGGTATTCGCTGAAATTCTTATATTTTCCCCCATGCTTTTGCCATTGCCTTTTCACAGAACACTGAGCTCAAGAGCTATTTATATTGATTTGCATATTCAAAGAGGCATAATTCTGGGAGGAGAAGGGGCGGGACAGCAGGCACATGCACAAGCGTTACTTTTCACGCTGATTGGGATTTATGTAGCGGAATAACACGGAAGTGGGGGAACTCACTGATTTATGTATCTGGACTTTTTTTGTGCGTAAGCAAATTTCGGCTTTTGTGCTTACGTCATGTTATAGTGCGAATTCTACGCACAGCGTTATGCATGAGGCCCCTGATCACTGTCAATAAAATCCGATTCTGAAAAATCAGAGTCCGACTCAGCGATAATGCGCAAAACATCGTCTGCTGAGTATTTTCTTTTCTGCACTCCCTTCGCTCCTTAGTGAGATGTCAATGCCATCTTGCCTTTGTTTACATTTCGCAACTCATACACACTCAAGGATTAGTTGCCGAGTCAATGAGTCTAACATTCCTCCAAGCAGAGAGGGAATGCCTGTGATGTGACAGTGAGGTTTGTCGCCTTTAACAGCTGATTGTCGCCCTCTATCCCAGGATATCAACTTTTGTCGACATTGGCCCTCAACCCCTCCTGTCGACAAAAGTCGACATCCACTCTAAAAGAGTTAATATGCTTTCCTAAATAGAAAAGTCTTTAAGTGTTTTTTAAAACAGCCCACAATCTGCTGTGTTCTCAGGTTCTCTGGTAGGGCATTCCAGAGCCATGGAGCAGCAACTGCAAAGGCTCGGTCACCCATTGTACGAAGTTTGGTCATAGGGGGCGAAGGCGATAGGTATTTGCAAGACGAAGGTTTCTTGTAGTGGACTGTAATATAATAAGTTCCTTAAGGTATTGTGGAGCATTTCCATGGACACACTGGTGAGTGAGCAAACAAAGTTTGTATTCAATATGGAGGTGAATAGGGAGCCAATGAAGTAACCGAGGGATTGGTGAAATATGCTCATATTTTCGCACCCTCATTAGGATCCTTACAGCACTATTTTGGATTTGTTGCAGCTTTTGAAGGTTCTTGCTGGGGATCCCGATGAGGAGTGCATTACAATAGTCCAGCCTGGAGGAGACAAAGGCATGAACCAGCTTTTAAGCATCACAAAGGGAAAGGCAGGGATGGAGTTTGGCTATGTTTCTGTTTTGTCTTGGTAGAATAATATTTTGCTCTACTTTCCCCTATTGTATTATCAATATGTAGCCTCTGCCAGAATGCCTCAAATCTCAATGACTTACCACTGTTTATAAGATATTATAGTATATAACTTCTCCCCACCTTCCCTCCTACATCTATAACCTCAGGCAATTAGGTGTAGAAAAAAGCCAAGCAGGAGTTTAGTTACAATTTAAACAATGTATTATTGGTAATATTTATAAATAATAACAATATGCAAAGTACATTTGAATATTGGCAACCATACAACCTAAATAAATGGTGATGTGTAGTTTCAGGCAGCACACAGACTTGTTAGTTACTTAAAATGTCTCTAGATAAGGCATCATTGGTGGTCAGCTTTCTTCAGAACAGGCCACATGCCTTTTTCAATATGGCTGCCGAGCTGTGCTCTCCATTGTGTTGTTCTTTCAGTTCATCAGTTTGGTAAGAGAGAGAGTGAGGTTAAGCAAGCAAATTGATAGATTCTCTGTCCAACCCCTAGAGCCAATAGGATGTCATGGTACTTAAAGGCTTAAAGCCTGTTTCAAACAGCCTTACTTCAGACCAATGGGGAAATAGAACATCTTCATACCTGCCATCCCCCAACACCATATGTTAAGGTAAAGCTTGGCAGTTAGGCAGCCTGGCTTTCCTATGGGGGTTGAAAGATTTAGCAGAGAAACACTTGTCAAACTGGTTTAAGACACTTCCCCCCAACTCTGTTGTAAAATTCAAAGAGACCCATTCCTTTGGGTTCTTAAACCATCAAACCATTGCTGTTATTATCAATAATGTAACACTAATATTACATTGCTTTGCCTAAGTTACAAATAAAGACATACAAAATACTGTATTTAGTTTAGAAGATGAAGGAATGGGCGAGACCACAGAAATACAGTATATAGGAATAGAGAAATGTAGATCACTGCAGCAGCTCTAAGAAGTATACTTATGTTAATTTTGACTCAGTTTAGTTAATGTGTTGTCTCTTGTTCTAAAATCTCTACACCCTCTACTTAACAGCATATAATGGGCACAATCTGACAATGTTGCCACAAATAATTTTATTTCACACCTCTGTATGTACATATAAATACAATATAATTGTGATTATATTTGCCTGTAACCGATTAGCCAAAGGCTGCTGCATGGATTCTAGCAGCTGCAGTCTGTATGTATACAGATACTTTCTTTAGAACTCGATTGTTTGCCAAGAAATTATAATGTGTGCCTTTTCATATGAACAGCAGTAGACAGCTAGAAAGGTGCTTGGTGTGACATCTGGACAGAGGAAGGAGGACAAAGAAACCTGGTGGCAAAATGGGGGAGTACAGGAAAGTATACAGTGAAAGAGGTTGGCAAAGAAGTACTGGGATAGTCAGAGAAATGTAGAAAGTAGACAGGAGTACAAGAAGATAAGGCGTAAGGTGAAGAGAGAGGCTAAATATAAAATATATGATGAGTTATATGAGAGGCTGAACACTAAGAAGGGAGAAAAGAACCTGTACAGACAGAGGGGCTGAGTTGGGAAAGATTAGCAGTAGTTTAGGGTGATAAAGGACAAAGATGGAATCATACTCACAAGCGAAGAGGGTTGAGCAGATGGAAAGAATAGTTTGAAAGGTTGATGAATAAAGAGAATGACAGAGAGAGAAAGTTGGAGGATGTGGAGATAGTAAAACAGGAAGTACAACCGATTAGCAAGGAGGATGTAAGAACAGCTATGAAGAGGATAAAGAATGGGAAGGCTGTTGATGCAGTTGACATACATCTGCAAGCATGGAGATGTTTAGGAGACATGGCAGTAGAGTTTTGAGAAGATTGTTAATGCAATCTTGGAAAGTGAGAGGATGCTTTTGGAGTGGAGAAGAAGTGTACTAGTACCGATTTTTAAGAATAAGGGTGATGTGTAGAACTATAGTAACTAGAGAGGGATACAGCTGATCAGCCAAATCATGAAGTTATGGGAAATAGTAGTGGAAGCTTGGTTAAGAAGGGAAGTGATGATTTGTGAGCAGCAGTACGGTGTCATGCCAGGAAAGAGTAGTACAGATGCATTGTTGATGGAGAGGTATAGATTAGGCCAAAAGAAGTTGCATTGTGCTTTTGTGAACATAGAGAAAGCATATGACAGCGTGCCTAGAGAGGAGTTGTGGTATTGTTTGAGGAAGTCAGGAGTGGCAGAGAAGTATGTAAGAGTGATAAAGGGTATGTATGTGAGAAGTGAGATAGTGGTGGGGTCAGTGGTAGGTGACGGACACTGATGTTTACTGATGACATTGTGATTTTTAATCAAAGTAGGGAGCAGCTTTGAATAGTACAGAGTAATGAGTAGTGCGGAATCGAGGTGAAAGAGAGAGTGCAGACAGGGTGGAGATGAGTGTCAGGAGTAATTTGTGACAGACAGGTACCAGCAAGAGTGAAAGGGAAGGTCTACAAGACAGTAGTAAGACCAGCTATTTTATATAGGTTGGAGATGGTGGCACTGACAGAAAGACAGGAGGCAGAGCTGGAGGTGGCAGAGTTAAAGATGTTAAGATTTGCACTGGGTGTGACGAGGATAGACAGGATTAGAAATGAGTACATTAGAGAGTCCGCTCAGGTTGGATGGTTTGGAGACAAAGCCAGAGTGGTGAGATTGTGTTGGTTTGGTCATGTGCAGAGAAGAGATGCTGGGTATATTGGGAACAGGATGTTAATGATAGAGCTCCAGGGGCAAGAGAAAAAGAGGAGGGCCTAAGTGAAGGTTTAAGGATGTGGTGAGAGAGGACATGCAGGTGATTGGTGTGACAGAGCAAGATGCAGTGGACAGGAAGATGTTGAAAAAAATGATCTACAGTACTGTGGCAACTACTACCTGGAGCAGCCAAAAGGAGAAGAAGAATAAGCAATAGTATGAGTTGGAAAATTAGAATAACTCGAGGTAAAAATATAGGGAAACAAGCTCACTTTTGTATTGATTATCTTATATAAAATGTGTGGCTCAGTGGAGGTGTAAGGGAATCTGATAACTTTTGCTTATCAGTTGTTTTTATTTCATTTTTAAATGTTGCTTTGATTGCACTGTTCATGTCTATACAAGTGCATTTCTTGTAATGTTTATTACATCTTAATCTCTGCAGTTTTTTATGCATACAAACACAAGCAAGACGAGACATTACTTTGGTCAGTGCATATATATTGTGGTCCAGATCTACAGTGGTGTGAAAAACTATTTGCCCCCTTCCTGATTTCTTATT
>JANRMT010062837.1:43825407-43863172 GCA_026402145.1 Polypterus bichir lapradei | reverse complement strand
ATGTGTTTGATGATCAGAAACATTTTGTGTGACAAACATGCAAAAGAATAAGAAATCAGGAAGGGGGCAAATAGTTTTTCACACCACTGTAATTATGTAATTTTCATTATGCTATAACTTATTAAGTTTATTACATAGAAAATCACCCGTAAAAATCCCGGACCATCGAGAAGTGTACGAACTGACGACATGATGAATTGTCTTCGCGCCGAATTGGAATCGTCCCCGCTTAAATCAAAGTCATCCAGATGATCTGGATCTGCATAATTACATCTGGACCACCCTATACAAAGTAATGCTGAATGCTTTGTTATTGACTCATTAGCGCCTGTATAAAGACTCTGCCTTTCATGTTACGAGTGTTTCATGGTAATATTATTTCAGTATAGGAAATATTAGTAATTGTGCCTTTCAGCTTTGTTTACTATATTTTGTTTTTGTTCTTGGCCAGGTGCTTTATTTGTCCTTCCATCCAATTTGCCTCATTTTCTGCAAAGTTTTCAGTATTTCAGAAGAAAAACATAAATATAGCATGATACATTCTGTCACAGGTAGGATTTAAACCTTGTTCGTAGAGCATCAGTTGTAGGGTAAAAAGCCATGCCTAAATTATTTTTAATAAAATTATAGTATAATCATTCAATGAAATTTCAATGAGGAAATTGATTTAGGGACATCTTTAGTGTACGGCACACAGTTTGTTAGGGAGCTGTACAGTTAAAAAAAAAAAAAAAACTTTTGCTTTACCTTTTGATTCTACTCTTACTTGCTTTCATGAGCTTATACCTTTATTTCTTTTATGTCTTCATATTGTTGACCTGAAATTCATTATTGAAAGCTTTCAGTAGATAATGGAGGTCACTCATTCTGAAATGAGCAGACTGTTTTCAAAGACACCAATTCATCCACACATTTTTTGATTACTCTATAATCATCCAGAAAAATATAATCCTTTAATTTTTCCATTACCTCCGTAGTGTACTGACTGCATAAGTTGGCAGCAGCTTCTGAATAGAATTTGAATTAGGAGATGTTACTAAGTCAAAAACCCAGAAAGACAAAACAATGCTCAGAACACGTATCAAGAGTCGTCAGCAAACAGTGTGGGTAACTTCAATACCCAAATATAAAAATAAACACCACAGCCAAATCTTAAATTGAAAATTGCTGTCAAAAAGCTGGACAAAATTATTCATAACCAGGAACTGATTAACAATAATGAGTATAAAGTCTTGTGTTATTTTTTTCTTGGACAATCAAGAAATACACAGTTTGACCCAATGGTGTAATGTGCTGCAAGCTTCCTGTTGACCTTGCCAGGCAAAAGCATAGCAACCATCAACAAATAACTCTCAAAATGTTGGCACACGTAGAAAAAACAAAATGGAGTTGCTGGAGCATGTTATTTATTTTCAACATTGTTAAAAACTTACCAAATACATAAACAGTTGTTACTTTGGGAGTTATTGACCTCAAAAAACTCTAAGAGGCCAAGGAGAAGTTACAAAAAAATCAAAACTGAAAATCTGATCATGACACTTAATCCAACAGTATATCACTGTTGCTTCTGGCTCCTCTGCTTGTAAACAGAAAGCACAAGTACCGAAAGGTGATCTGACTGTACAAGGTGTGGTAGAAGTAGTAGATGGTAAAAGTTTTTGTTCAGGATGTAACAATGATTTGATATACTAGTACATCTGCTGGAGAAGAAGGAATGTTAATGATGATTATGTCAATCATTTGCTGTGTTTAAGTCCGTAACAACAATAAACTATCCTTCTAGATGTAAACATTTGCATTTCATTATGTTTTATAATTTATATTGTGTATTGTGTAGTGGTGGGATGTAGACAGCAATCAGAAAAAAAAACTGAAGGAATGGGAATCCTCAAACACTTCCTATCAACCCAGGTTTTGCCTTAGGTATAATTTTGTTTCACCTTTTTGAAAAAATTGCAGTTTTGGTCAAACCTAAAATTGGCATAATATAATCTAGTTTACTGTTTCTTAGGACCCAGTTTTATGTTTAGTGATGACCCTTTAGTAGCAGTAAGTTTAATGTAAATTAGCCAAAACTTTCCCCTGACTGTCACACATTAACAAATAACTGTAAATACATATTCAGGATTTAAATACAGTGCACATAATAGAGTAAGTAAGTATGGTACTCATCCAAAAATAACTCGACACACAGGTGTTTAATACCGAATCAAAATTACTGTCCATTTGCCTTTTTACTGGGTAACCTGGGCTTGTCTTATTTTTATAAGTTTGTTAAAGTTGGGGATAAACGAAGAGAGTGTAGCAAGGAATGTGTTTTAGTTTTCTGGCAGCTGACTTGTCTAGAATTTCAGTGTGCTTATCTATTACATGAGGCAAGACAAGCAAATTGTGTCAGCTTTCTTAAATTTAGCAATTCAATGTGCAACAAGACAATAGAGTTCCTATTGTTTTGTTGTGCAAAAAAGCTAGAATGTAATTTGTGAAGCCTCGAGATTTTCATGATTAAGTCGAACAAGTTACTTCTGCAAGTAGCATGCTTTGTATCCAAATGACTTTATGGCATGAAAGGCTTTTTGGTTTCGTTTGGTAGTACCACACAGTAGGCAGTACACAATAGCCATTGCTTGCCACCAGGGCTGTGAAGATGGCATCAAAGCCGGAGTCAGAGTTGGAGTCAGAAGCAGTTATCGGGTTACTGGAGTTAGAGTCAGAGTAAGTAAAGATGTACCAACTCTGACTAAAAGTAAATTGTAATAAAATGTGTTAAAATTTCCAGTTTGAAATATACTAATTCAATTAAACTATTTTTTCTTCTAGCCTTTTGATAAATATACAGCCTCCTTTTTATTTTTGTAAGTTGTCTCATTTTTAATGCTAGTCAATGTTTATAACTTTAAAATAAAGAATTTAAAAAAAGCCAAAATAGCATAGGTATAGACTATAATAACAGACTCTAACAGGTTAGGTTGATGATTCATTTTGGAAATGATAAAATGCCTTGTATCTTGTATGCTTTCGGTCAATATAGTAAATATATTAATATAATTAGAAACAGATGAGTCGCAGTCAGTGGTACCATAAATTGAGGAGCTGAGATTTTTGTGTACTGACTCCACAGCCCTGCTTGCCTCGCTTCACAGACTAAGGTAATTTGAGCATGTGAAGCAAAAAGGCAGGGGATAATTGGATGAAGAGGTGCTTCAAGATGGAAGTGCAAAGGATGAGGCTTAGATGGAGGCTAAAGAAGATGTAGTTAAAGGTGGTTTTGGGGCAATATGAAAAGTATGGGTCTTGCCCAAAAGCATGCCAAGCACAGAGAAAAGCAGAGGACATAGATTTTGGGGAAATCCACCTAGCCTGAGTAAATCCTGAAAATAGACATTAAACCACTAGTGGTGGTGGTGGTGGTGGTGGTGATGATGATGATGAAAAGTAATGAGCTGTGTAGTCTTGATGCTGATTAGCATTTGTGTTGATGGAGCGTGGACAATCTCCAGCTCTTCACAACCTTGAATTTCATTACAATACATTTAAGAAAGATATGAATGGATGTTAGATTTATATTACAAAATTAAAATTGCTTCATTTTTCATCTAGTATTTACAACTTCACTTTTAAAATTTTTGTTCTTTCAATGTGTAATTTAAGGAAACATGTAAGATGCCATGATGAGAACTTGCTTATGCCATGCTACTGTATATGATAACATTTAATTTATTAAATAATATTTGGGATTTGCACATTATTATAATTCCTAATTGCAATTCCTCTTTAACCAGCAATCCACCATATGATATTGCAGCATATAAGGGTTCAGAGTGTTCTTTAGAAGACAGTTGAATTGCCCACGATATAGCATTCATGCTCACATTAAATCAGCAGCCTTGGTAACAATGTCCAGGACACTTCAAAATTCCATCTTCTTCCAAATTTTGCTTCCAGCGAAAAAAATATTAATAATTTAGCACATATTTATGTTCCCTTTGTGAAATACCTACAGTACTTTTTTCTACACAATAATGAGATAAAAAATAATATGTTTACTCTGGCTAAGGTGGTCATTATTTTGTTAATGATTCAATCAATCTACAGAATGTTAGAAGAGTTGATTTTTTGGATATTTAAATTTTATGCTGCTTAAATCTAAGATGCCAAGATTAGTAAACACTGGCCATTGGCAAATCAATACAGGATCAAGTCTGTTTTAAAAAGGCGTGAATATGACATATTTAAGCCTACTCTCCAGGCATTAATGATCAGAAACTTGCTGTATTTGGCAGTACAAGAATAGCAGGATTTTAGCAAATGCATAAAAATGTGTATATTGGCTCATGCAGTCGGTAAATTATGATACATTTCCACAGTTGGATGAAGTTCCTCCAAGCTGGAATGTTAATTGAACTTTTGTTATACTAAAAATTAATTAAGTAGCCAAATATAACATGTTAAATAAAACCTCTCTAAAATGATTACATTTCTTACAGTTCTATTCATCCATATCAAGAATAAGGTATTGTAAAGGTCAGTATCTAGTGGAATCACAAAGGGTTAGTTTTACTTCACCTATATATTTTAATTTGATTAAATGAAGATTTGCAAATTTGAATCCTCTTGGGTGTCATGTCACCAAAATCTTTATATCATCAGGCTTGTTGAAAAAAATGAGCCATCTAGAGAACTCTAAGTGCTTATTATACCCTTTACTATCTAAGCCCTCTGCTATTAAGAGATTAAGAAACTAAAAGGTGAAATAAGATTTTATGAACCAGAAAGACCTAGGATTGTAAAATTGTGGAAGCTATCTACACACATTTTAAATGTGTCATATTACATTATCGTATTGATTCATTTCGAGTGATTAAAATAAATATTATATATACTTTCAGGCAATCTAAATGCTTTTACAGTTTTTATTTTTCATGATCATATGAATTCCCTTTTTTAAGCTCTCTTAGCAAACAGTTTATTAACTCATATGTTAAAAAGAAAAAAAAAAATCTTACCTTTAAACACAGTTATTTCTCAGTTGACAGACACTGATTGTAAGTTAAACTTTATTAAAATCTTAAAAATGTGTAAGCTAAATTTCCCTTTGCTGTATTTAGTAAAAAAATACTCACAAATTATAACTGGTATACTGTACATATAAACTAAAATTACAGTTTATTTTCACAATCATTGGCCGTCTATGTGGAGGACAATTTAGGGCATCCATGTTTCCCAATTTTTAATGTATGTGGCTATACCCTTGACATCTAGCTTGAGTTTTTTTTTTTTCTTTTTTATTAGGTAAAAACATTTTAGGATGAACTGATACTCATTTTTTCAATTCTGCAGTTGAATACTTTGGTCACCAGACTTGCTCATCTTGTGTCCAAGCCTTTGTTCCTCATTAATCGATTATTCAGCAGCATTTTGCATGTGGCTACTATAAACAAGAAGTACTTGTGTAAAAAAATCTTTACTTCTTGATTCAGTTTCACACACAATTTCAAAAGCTTCCAACTTCCACCATTTCTGCTTTTCTAAATGCCCATGTCTTTCAGCTGCGTAACACACTCCCCTCTGTTGTCTTAATGACCTTCTTCTTGAATTCCAATTTGTTAATAGCTCACTCATCTCATTGAATGCATCTTTGACCTCAATCTTTCCTTTGCCCTTCAATTGTCAGAAATGAGTGAACTAACTGTAAATAATGAGATTGTTTTTCCTGCTTGACCTTCTCTCTTTCAAATGTTATGATGAGCTCTTTAATTCCTTTCCTTTTGATACCCTTTCTGTAAATGTCTGTCATCTTTGCATGAACCTTCATGTACTACCTCTTTTGTGCAGTCTTTCAAGTCTTTTCTCACAGCTCAATGCCATGGTCATCTATTAATATGCATTTTGATGTAGCTATAACTTAAAGACACAGTGTAAAAGGATATAAGTTAATGTTCACGCATCCTTTAATATTTAGCTAATTCTTCTGACTGATTTGATCGCGCATACAATTTGTTCCTTGCTTACCAGACTGAATTTATCCATATTACCTTCATCTGACATCCTATTATCCACCTCCCTCCCAAATGATCACAAACCTTGGTGCCTAAAGTGGTCATTTACTTGTTACTATTTAAAAAATTGCTTTACACCACCTTAGGAACATGTCAAAAGGGGTTCTCTTTGTTCATGCATGATATCTTGATGTCAGATGCCTTTCACTCAATCCATTTTTCAAAATTCCATCTTTCAGTTTGCTTGTCTTACTTTGATTCAGAGGTTATGACTTATCCAGATTAGTGCTGTTTTAATTATTTATTTTTTAAATAAAACACAATTATGCTTACAAAAAAGATAATAGATTTCATTTGATTATGCTTCTTAAACACATTACAGGATTGAAAAAACATTATATTACCAATAAATAATTTTTTTTGTGTATAAGAAAAGCATATTTTTCTTATTTAAGTAAATTAAAAATAGGAAAAAACAAATTGCATAAAAAGAAAAATTAATGGCAGGGAGAAGGTTGTTTTAAAAAGGTGTGAATTTCGAGTTTTTTTTTTTTTTTTTAATTACCTAACATGTGCAGAGCAATAATAAAATAGAATAAGAATGACAGAAGAAGAACAACAAAATGAATAAGATGGTACATAATTTTGGCTGAACACTGAAATCTTAGTCTGGTGCTATGGCTATGGAGAGCGCTATCTTAAGTAGACAATGGATACATCCTCTGCAAATATAAGCCATGCCAACTTTTAATTTCTGACCAACATCATGTACAACAGTCACTTTTTACAATGCATATGTACTTAGATGATGTATCTGAAAGGATGCCCCTGTTTTGAACCATTCTCTTTGAACGTCAGCACCCTTTAAAGTGAACAGTGATCAAGGCCTCTTTTCTATCAGCTTCTGCACACTCCTTCTGACTGCACGGAATTGAAGTCTGAAGTAGCAGTTCCACAGGTCCATGCCAATAGTGGAACATTTAATTGAATGAAGAATAATAAATAGGATGACCATAACCTAAGAATCTAATGGGACTTGATGACTTGTTTCCCATTTTTACAGGCAATAGGAAACAGCAAAACATATGCATAGGGAACAAAACATGGCTATACTTGTGGCTTACTTCACAGTCTGAACACTGTCGGTGTCAGAATATCAACAATCGCTGTCATTCTCTTCATCATCACTGAGGTGAACAAAGAGTAATAATGCCTGCAAGAAACCTTCGATTTATTTGTTTTCTATACAATTTTCTGTCGAGTTTCTCAAATGCTACAATTTATAGGATGTTCTCACCTTCCTTCTTCTGCGGGCTGGTGCCACACAAGCATCCAGGGCTATCTACCTTATAAAGAATTCATAGATACAGTGGTGCTTGAAAGTTTGTGAACCCTTTAGAATTTTCTATATTTCTGCATAAATATAACCTAAAACATCATCAGATTTTCACTCAAGTCCTAAAAGTAGATAAAGAGAAACCAGTTAAACAAATGAGACAAAAATATTATACTTGGTCATTTATTTATTGAGGAAAATGATCGAATATGACATATTTGTGAGTGGTAAAAGTATGTGAACTTTGGCTTTCGGTATCTGGTGTGACCCCTCTTTGCAGCAATAACTGCAATTAAACATTTCCGGTAACTTTTGATCATTCCTGCACACAGGCTTGGAGGAATTTTAGCCCATTACAGCTTCAACTCTGGGATGTTGGTGGGTTTTCTCACATTAACTGCTCGCTTCAGGTCCTTCCACAACATTTCAATTGAATTAAGGTCAGGACTTTGACCTGGCCATTCCAAAACATTAACTTTATTCTTCTTTAACCATTCTTTGGTAGAACGACTTGTGTGCATAGGGTTATTGTCTTGCTGCATGACCCACCTTCTCTTGAGATTCAGTTCATGGACAGATGTCCTGACATTTTCCTTTAGAATTCTCTGATATAATTCAGAATTCATTGTTCCATCAATGAAGGCAAGCCGTCCTGGCCCAGATGCAGCAAAACAGGCCCAAACCATGATACTACCACCACCATGTTTCACAGATGGAATAAAGTTCTTATACTGGAATGCAGTGTTTTCCTTTCTCCAAACATAACGCTTTTCATTTAAACCAAAAAGTTCTATTTTGGTCTTATCCGTCCCCAAAACATTCTTCCAATAGTCTTCTGGTTTGTCCACGTGATCTTTAGCAAACTGCAGACGAACAGCAGTGTTTTTTTTGGAGAGCTGTGGCTTTCTCCTTGCAACCCTGCCATGCACACCATTGTTGATCAGTGTTCTCCTGATGGTGGACTCATGAACATGAACATTAGCCAATGTGAGAGAGGACTTCAGTTGCTTAGAAGTTACCCTGGGGTCCTTTGTAATCTCGACGACTATTACATGCCTTGCTCTTGGAGTGATCTTTGTTGGTTGACCACTCCTGGGGAGGGTAACAATGGGCTTGAATTTCCTCCATTTGAACACAATCTGTCTGACTGTGGATTGGTGGAGTCCAAACTCTTTAGAGATGGTTTTGTAACCTTTTCCAGCCTGATGAGCATCAACAACTCTTTTTCTGAGGTCCTCAGAAATCTCCTTTGTTCATGCCATGATATACTTCCACAAACATGTGTTGTGAAGAGCAGACTTTGATAGATCCCTATTCTTTAAATAACACAGGGTGCCCACTCACACCTGATTGTCATCCCATTGATTGAAAACGCCTAACTCTAATTTCACCTTCAAACTAACGCTAATCCTAGAGGTTCACATACTTTTGCCACTCACAAATATGTCATATTCGATCATTTTCCTCAATAAATAAATGACCAAGTATAATATTTTTGTCTCATTTGTTTAACTGGTTTCTCTTTATCTACTTTTAGGACCTGAGTGAAAATCTGATGATGTTTTAGGTCATATTTATACAAAAATATAGAAAATTCTAAAGGGTTCACAAACTTTCAAGCACCACTGTAGCTCTCTTCTCTTCTGGAGAGGAGCATTCTACACTTTGCTATAATATTTTCTTAGAAAATTCAAGTACTAGGGTGTTGTATCACGTTAGCTATTATGGATGTAGTGAGAAGTCAACCAAAATGACACCTTTTATTGGCTAACTACATCTTGCTACAATATGCAAGCTTTCAAGGCAATTCAGGCCCCTTCTTCAGGTAAGATGTAATCTTATTAGTTAGCCAATAAAAGGTGTAATTTTGCTTGACTTTTCACTTGGAAATTAAAGAATAGATAATGCATGATTTGTAACACTATTACATGAATTTTAACATTTATTTTAGTTACTCCCAGTTGTTTTGGACAAATCTTCAAATAAAAATGGTACTTTTCATAACCACATATGAAAACCTGCACACCTTTAAGTCAGTCACTCACAAAAGAATATGATTTCTCATTGATTTCATTCTTTTACAGGTGATTTAGTTTTGGTTCATATAGGATTAGGTATATACATTTTGATTAGCCCAAAATCAGTTGTATTAGTTCATGTTGCCAAAATGAATTATGCACTCTTCATCTGTTTAGCTTTACTCTACAAATCAGACTTGTGTGCATGGTACAAGCCATCACTTACAAAACTGTTAATTCAGTTATTTGAAATGGTCCCTTCAATGGTAGGGTGTAAAGGAAATAGTTTAAACATAGAGGTTTAAGTGGTTGATAAAACCTGTCCAAATTTAGGAGGCATGGTAGGAATATATTAGAAAAGAGAGATATAATGGATGTCCCTGGCAGCTGGAGCAAATACAACTATTTATGCCACAAAATCTGAGAACGGTAGAGTACACACATTCCTGTAATGATGCCCTACAATACCCACCATCTACTAGACTTCTTGAATGCTCTCTTTAGGGATCTCATTCCTAAAAATGAGAGGGATTTAGTACAGCCTGACATGCACATTTATGTTGTAGTGTGGGGCAATATAAGCTTCCACCACTAAACTGCAATAAAGGAATGGTGCTGATGCCCACAAGAGGATGCAGATGGAGTATCTTCCATCTAATTCTCCATTCATGAATCCTATGAACGAATACTTTTCAGCCTGGGGGTGGACAGTATATGATTACCAGCCACACAACCATATTTCTTTAATGACTGCAGTGGATGCTGCCTGTGATGACATCCCAATTTTTGTTGAGGGTGGTTGAAGCACACAAAAAGATTTTTTCCTCAATCCATTGCAGAGAAGAATATCCAGTATTTTGATGAAAATATGTGGCCAGACCAGCAGGAGCGACAGGATAACCTATGATATAGAACTGGCCTTGTTCTTTCCAAAATAACAACCTAAATACTGTTTATATTTTTATTGAAACATTTCTTCAAGGCTTTCAGATTTGTGTTTTGTTCTATGTGTAGCATTGTAATTTCTGTTGTCCAAAATAAAAGAAAATTCTCCTTACAAATGTTGCAGTTTTGCTGTCTTGCAGAAAATAATGCAGTCGAACCTTGTAATGGTTTCTAAAAACATACAGTAAATACATGTGAGTTGATGCACAAGCAAATTGAGCTGGCTATACAGAAATGATAGTGAAATAAATTGAGCAACAGTTAATTATGGTTTTTGTCAATCGCGTTGATGAAGTTCTCACATCAGGAATGTCATTCTCCTTACTCTTAATGTCGTTCTAAAATCAGTAATGCATTTCCCCACCTGCATTAGCATTTCTCATTGTGTTTGTACACACTGATATTGTTTCTTTACATGCTTGACTACTACAGACATTTTGTAAATGTGATGATGAATTTCTCATCTGCCTCTGACAACTCATGAAAACAGTTTGTACTTTTGGCAATCTTGCTACAGGTCTCTCACTCACCATAATACTATCCAGCATTGCATTAGTGTTTTCAATCAACTTTTTTCAAATATGTTTTAAAGACCAAGGCCAATTACAAACTGTCAGTGTTAGTAGTAAAATTGCCATTCAATTGAAAGCACATAGAAGCCCATGTTCCCAGAAGAGGTTTAGTTGAAACAAATAGAAACACATGCTCTCAATCTTGAATCACAGGCGTATGTCATGGCACTGTAGTAATTACACACAAGCATATATGATGTTCATGTTTTACCCAGTGAATAATGCTGAAAATGGAACATAAAGATGGTGTCATACAGGTACAAGAATCAGGCTTTGAGAGAGAACATGGTGTCCGAAGGCAAGTGGGGGGAAGCACACAGAGTACAAGAAAGAGTCAGGGGGAGGGTTAGTGGGACAGAAGTGAATAGGTTCCATAGGGTGCCTAATACCGAAGCCATGACCTAAGTTTGGCTGAAGCTGGTTGACGGGTGCAGTTTCAAATGACATGGTCTACAGTGGCTTCTGGAATGAGAACAGGTATCTGATTCCACATTTACTATACAGTATTTCTGTATAAGGTGCAACATTACATTTCTGCAGTTTACTGTAAATAGTAGACCTCTGTATAACAGTTGATAAACTGATAACCTTTGTACTGTCAGAATAGTACCACAGCCTCATTCTGGTCAGAGTTTGCCTCTTTTCAAACTCGAGCAGCAGATGGCAATTGTGAACATTGTGAGTGAAAACAATGCAATTAGGCTAAAAGAGATCCAGTAAGCTGTTGCGGAGGATAATGGAATTTTTCAAAATATTGCCTCTGTGAGTCTCTCCACTTTAGACAGAGTTCTGAAAGGATATGCAGTTTTTACAAAACAGCTGAGGAATAGAGAGAGTAAAATAGTGTAGACACCTGTATGTACAGGTAAGAATATAAAGATGTTTTCTCTCTTTTCTAATCCACACTATTTGAAATGTTTCTAATGTGAGCACCATTTTTGGATTTCACAGAAAATACCTGAGTTGGCAGCCAATGAGATACCACACGATTTTGTATATGTAGAGGAGGTAGGATATGGCCTGAATAAAATAAGGAGAGGTGGCAGGAGCATCATATTTCAGGGGGCTACAGTGGATGTGTGTGGCAATTTGTTTCACTGGCATTACCAGCCATTAAATAAATTTAGTTTAGTGTCCTCTGCAGTGTTAAAAAAGAGACATTTGTTGAGGACAAAAAGTATAAAGGAATAAAAGCTTGCCTTTTTGCCCATTTACAAAGTGCAGAGGGACGTCTTCGCTGATGATATGAGCGGCTTCTTTGGAACAACGCGGCGGGTTTCATGTGAGACAGGAAAGATGGCTCTACCATTGACCAGCCGGGATGGCGTTGTCTGTCTTTCACTCCTGCGCGTGCCTCCCATGACCTCATAGCACTGGAAGAAAAGAAAGGGTGAAGCGTCGTAGTATTGGCTTGCTGCAGCTTAAAAATGGGATCCCATATTGGCAATTGTCTGGACAGTAGCTCGGGGTAGGGAAGAAAAAAAAAAGCTTACTTTCAGGTTTTTGGGAAAAGTGCAGTTCGTGTCTCAAAAGCCGGCACAGATATGCGGGGCAGGAGACGCTCACCCTTCGTAGATGCATCCACGTCATTGCATACATGTAGAGGGATGACATCTGACGGCATAATCGCAATAATATCCACTTGCAGAGCCACAGCACCATACGTTACCGCAGTTGCAGACACGCAGTTTTAGACCCACAATTACAGACCCAGAAGTGGTGTCACCTTCGTTTCATGACTGACTTTGTAAAATTACTTTTGTAAGGTTTCAGCAGGTGTTGACAAAGCCCGGAAAGTAACGTCGGGTCAAGTACCCTTTCAGAAATTAAGCGATAAAAATTAGAAGGGAAAAACAGTGCATCAAACCAAATAATATGCATCATTGTGAAGTTCAGAGGGTTTCTGCCATCACGTCGTGTCATACATCAAATTAAACAGTACGGATCATTTTTGTGAAATACACTATTAACATTTACGTTGTGTTCGGGTCTATGGGAACCATTTAACATGTCGGCAAAATTAAAATCATCAAGATCTGTGTTCATTGAAAAAAGTTTTTCGTTTACATTCATGACACGAAATTTACAATATAATTACAATGTTTACACCACGTTAGAGTTTAGTAAAACATTAATAATAAAAGTTATTACATTTTTTAAAATGTACAGTGCAATATTGTTCTAAACCAATTTAGAATAAACATTTAAGCCAATCTAACACGTATTTTTAAACGAAAAACTATGTTCAATTAACACAGATCTTGATGATTTTAATTTTGCCAACGTTAAATGGTTCCCAGAGACCCGAACACAACGTAAATGTTAATAGTGTATTTCACAGAAACGATCCATATTGTTTACTTTGATATATGACACGATGTGATGACAGAAACCCTCTAAAGTTCACAATGGTGCGTATTATTTGATGTACTGTTTTTCCCTTCTTATTTTTATTGCTTAATTTCTGAACGGGTACTTGACCCGACGTTACTTTCCGGGCTTTGCCGAAAGCTGCTGAAACTTTCCAAAAGTAATTTTCGAAGTCAGTCATGAAACGAAGGTAACACCACTTCCGGGTCTGTAACTGCGGGTCTACAACTGTGGTGACGTATGGTGCTGTGGCTCTGCAAGTGAATGCTACTGCTTAATCGGTCAGTGCTAGGGCGCCGAATACAAAAGGGAATTTCTGGCCTCTAGAGGGCGTCTTCTGGCTAGATTTTGCTGAGAGAGAGGTACTTGGTAGAACGCTGTCTTGAATTTACCAAGCACTACTGTTTGTGCATTGATTTTTGTAAATATTTTTTCTTCTTATGTAAATATCTCTGGATTAGCTTTGCTGGAATTATTTATTAGGTGGTGGTTAATGGTGCACTGTTTATTTTTGTATATACACTTTTTCTTTCTCTGTATTTTGAGTATTTTTCTTAGTAAATCTTGTATTATACACTGTTTAGAGGAGCAGCTTCCTGACAGAGATTACTGTGGAGGAAGACAGCTTTATTTTTTGATTTTTGTGTTTATATAGGTTTCATTAATTTGTATGCATTTTTCTTTTTCCTTTGGGACATTCAGTCAGCGCTGTAAATACTGCATATAGTCATCATTTTGGGCTCCATTGTATTACTGTTTTTGTGTGTTCTTTGCGGTATTGCACTGTGTATAGATATATATTTTTCGTAGAATATTATTATTGTTTTTCTTTATGTGCACCTGTAAATAAAACCTCACTTTATTTCTGCAAAAACCCAGCCCTTTTGTGTCCGTGTCTCCCTGTCTTACACCCTCATCCTGGTCACACTCGGTCCTGCATACTAGACACCTAGAGAGTAGGCTGGTGTCCCCAATTCCCACTACACGGGGTATCACAATGTACCAGGCCAGCATGGGGGGAACATCACAATATGTGCTTCTATTGCTGAATATGGGGTAATTCACCATGCTACCCTGGACCCTGCAATACAGACAAGCTTCTTCAGTTCTTAGATGGTCTCTACAATGCCCTCATCCTGAAAATAAAAGGGTGATTATGAGAACCAACATGTCACTTTATGTGGTAATTTGGGACAATGTAACTTTTCACATCTCCAACTGTGTGAGGGAATAGTTTGAAACCTACCAACAAATAATAATGATGTTATTGCCACTATATTCACCATTCAGTCCAGCTGAGGAATTATTCTCTTCTTGTAGGTGGAAGGTGTATGATCGACAGCCTCAAAATCAGATTTCCCTACTAGAAGCAATGGATGTTGGCTGTGAGGACGTCACACCTGAGGCTTGTCGAGGCTGGGTTTGGCATGCAAAAAAAAATAACCCTCTGTGTCTCAGAAGGGAAGACATCAGGTGTGATGTAGACACAATGATGTGGCCTAATACACATAAGAGACAGGATGCCCCTTAAGACATTTAATATTTTGCACTTTATAATAATTTAAATATGCATATATATATATATATATATATATATTGTCAGGGATGCCAGGGGCAACGACCCGGCCGGGACGCCTTGAGGGACCGGAAGAGGGTCTACGCCCGCCCTGGATCACGTGGGGGCCCCCACCCTGGTTGTTTTGGGGGCCACGGGTACAGGGCTTGGAAGCCCAACCCTGTAGGGACCTGTGGTCACCGCCAGGGGGCGCCCCAATGCCTAAGGGACCCTGGACCTCAGCACTTCCGCCACACCAGGAAGTGTTGGGGGGAAGAGGAGCAGGGACACCCGGAGAGCTTCCCGGAGAACAGCCGGCACTTTCGCCACACTAGGGCGTGTCCAGGGAGGAGTGCCGGGAAACACCTGGAGCCCATCCGGGATGAAATAAAAGGGGCCGTCTCCCTTCATTTGGGGCTGGAGTCGGGTGGAAGCAGGACAAAGTAGGAGAGAGAGTGGGGGCGGCCCAAAGAGGAAGGCATTGTGTGGCTAGGACTGTGTGGGGGTTCGTGTGTGCACTTGAAATTATTGTATATAGTATTGTAAATAAACGTGTGGTGGTGTTTAACAACATGTCTGTCTGTCTGTGTCCGGGCTGTGTCCACAATATATATATATATATATATATATAGTGTGACTTTAATGTACTATACAGTATTTGGTGCTGTGTTCTAAGTGTATATTTTTTCTTTGTCTGTTTTCTGATGCATGTAGGTTCATGTGTATCATTTTGCTTTTCTCAGTTTCAGCAATTATATTGTGTAAAGTTTCAAATACAGCCTTATTTTATTTTTGTGTCTGGACATGTTTTACACTACATTAGGCCTACATTTTTGCAGTACTCTTTTCAAAGTCAGTAAGGTTTTGATAAAAGTATAAAAACATTTGATGTCTAAGTCTTAAAACAGTGGTGAAAGGTTTTTATTCATTGGTCACAGTGTTGAAGTGATTGACTGACTTTGTATGTTTTGACAAATGTGAAAAAAGATTTTGATTGTTTTACTGTCTTTTGCACAAGTGAGTCTATATTATGAGAAATGGCTGAACTGTTTTGAGAACTGCATTAAGAGTGGTGGGAATGACATTCCTGATATGAGGATTATATCAAAGCGATTGAGAAAAACTGTAATTTTAAATCATAAAAATCTTACTTCCATAGTGTATTTAAATGTTGACAACATGACTAAACATTTTGACTTCTCTAGGCAATAGTTTGGAGATTTCACATTTTGGGGGTATTGGCTAAATAGTTCACAAGAGAACTACATTTTGAAACATGAACAAAAGGTTTTTAATTTATTAAGTCATTTTGCTGGTTATCCAAATTATTGTTCTGTAGTGTATAAACTGTTCTGAGGAATGGACACGCAGTTCAGAGAACCTCAAGATTGCCAAGTTAAACATTCTCACAGGGCCTTTATTTAGACAAATTTGACAAACTTCAAGAAGAAGAAAATGGATTATGTTGTTCAAAAGAAAAGAGATTTTCTTTGAGAATAATTGGATTTATATCATTCTAGACTCCTCTATGTCAAGCGCTGAAAAGAAAGCTTTGTTTAATGTTTTTAAGCAGCAACTGTGCACATCAGCATTCTCTCAAAGCTGATCTATCCAGCTAAGCAGAAGATTGAGGCTGGAAGATCAATCCAAAGGTATAATTTACCAGAAAGTCAGTTAAAAGTTTGAAAACTCTTCTCCACAACACTTTTCAAACCTGAAGATGGCCTGATCAAAGAATGAAAAAGAAGATAAAATGAATGCAAATATTGAAGCAAATATTACATATTATTTTGTCACAAAAAAAGTAAAAAATGAGATGGTTTAAGTTCAGGCAAGCTATTAATGATTGTAAGAAATATATCTTATATACAACATATAAATATCCTTATATTATTTATTTTAATTATTCACCTATTTTTTTATCTCTTTATATTTGTTTTATTTCTGTTTGTTTCTGTATATGTTTGCCTTATATCTGCTTAACTTTTTTCATTTGGCCACTTCCATATTTCTTTCTGTTGGCCTTCCTTGTTCCTTTACTAGTATTTTTATTACCATATTAATATTATTACTGTTATTATCATTCATTATCCTTTATTTATCTACTCTGCTCTTTGTTAATACCACCATAGTGTGCAGTGCCTTCATTGTTCTAGTAAATATTATTGAATTAAGCAACAATATTTAAATATAAAAATATCCATAGTCATATCATTCTCATTATGAACACCTAGAAAAGGCTAATAAGATTTAACTTACGGTTACATAACAATGAAATTTGGAATACAATTATTGAAATTAATAATATGTTTAGTTACATTTACTCTAAAGAAATAAAAATGACATGTTTAAGGCATCTGTTTATGAATTAATATGACTCTCATGCCAACAATGTCCTCAATAACATGAATCTCATAAAAAGCGATGGTAGATACTAGTATTTATTTTTAGGGCAGGAAAGCTCCAGGTCCAGATGGTTATTCATCAGAATTATATAAAAAGCTATCTACTAAAAAGTTTCTTTTAATGTTAATTATACTTAAGAGGCTAGAGAAAATAAAACATTGTCAAAAAAACTATACCAGGCATCAATCACTGTTTTTTCAAAGTTGACAGAAAACATTATTTGAATCAATCTCTTTACTGAGCAATAACATTAAGATTCAGGCAAAAGGTTTAGCAGAAACAACTGAGAAAATTCACCCTTCAATAATAATCCAAACTAAACTCTTCAAACCTTTGATTTTTTGTAATGCTTTAGTCTGGATATTGTCAGATGGGTGTGCCTATTCACTGTACTATACAAATCTGAGTTCAGACCCAATAAATGTGCATTAGAGCCCTAAAAATTGGTTTTGTACAAACTGTAATAATTCTGACAATTTTAAAATGAAAAGCAGAGTGGATTAAAACTGTTAGTAATAATGATATTATAGGTAGCATTTCCAGACTCAAACTTGTTTATTTCAAAGTGTGCACCACAGATGATCTAAATTATAGTTGGGAATTGGACATTTCAGTTCAAATTTATAATAATGAATGAAAGTGAGCAATCAACAAGATTCATTCTTCATTTATTTGTATAAAACATGTTGGAATTGAACTAAAAATTGTACATGGTAAATTTATCCAGAAAATATCCAAGTGAAGATTTGAAAGGTGTCATCAATCACCTGCCTCACTAGGTCATAGGTACCATTGTCCAACTTTCTGAATTACCAGGATTTCCTTCTCTAATTAAATTTTGTTCAGATTTTGAAGCATGTCTTTTCATCTTGTGGACACTAGAGGCGATGTTGCCCCGTGAAACCCACCAGACAGACGTCCAAGACATACTTGTAAAAAGCACCAAGTATAATATTTAATATTTTCTTAAATATAGTGAACAAAGCACCACACACACACAACAATTACCAATAAATCAATAATCACTATTCAACAATCCTCCACTCCCAGCAGCTTTTTCATCCAACCTCCCAACCTGGCTCAGCTTGCTGGGTCTGCATCAGTCCTTTAAATAGTCCTTGACCCGGAAGTGTTCCTTCTCTTCTTCCAGGTCAAACGTCACATCACCCGTCTTCAAGTAGCCTGGAAGTACTGTGGACTTCCATCCTCGTGACTCCGAAGTACTTCCGGGTTATAAGAAAAGTAGGAGTCCCCAGGTCCTTTATGATATCCTCCTGGCAGCACCCACGGCACCCAACAGGGCTGAGAAAATGGACTCCATGTCCCATGATGCCCTGAGGGAATCCGGGGTACATTTACCATCCAGGGGAGCTGCCACCTAGCATCCTGGGGGGGGCAGTGTCCTGGAAATGCTGCCCTTCTCCACTCTTTTAGTTCTGGGACGTCCCGGCTGGATTGAACTGCCGGCCGTCTATCACAATCCGTACCTTTGCATTTGTATATCTATTACTTGGATTTTCTGAACATATTCTTTTGTATTACACTCTTGTTTTCTTTGTTTCTTTAAGCTGTTAGTTTTTCAGTTTTTGTCAGTACTTTGATGTTTTAAAACTTATTAATCAACTAGATAAAGTTGGCAGGTGTCCACACTTCCAGGGATAAAGCAGTGCAGTCCTAATGTCCAACTTTTTCACGTTAATAAATGTGGCTGTCAATTTTAACAAGTGGAAAACCTGTTTTGCTTTGTTTTAAAAACATTTTTAGAGGTTACTTTTTTTTTTACTTCGCAAGACTTTAATAATTTAAAAACTGAATATTCAAGCTTTTATTTATTATGCATTGTAATTTTACTTTCTAGCGAGAGAAAGACTTGCTTTTTTTATTTAATTTTTAAGAGTGTCACACCATCATTTTAGAATTTCTGTGGGAGAATAATGAGTTGTTAAGAGACCTTGAGTGGTTGCTAAGACCAGCCTCCCAAAAGCACTACGTTTGTATCTCAAAGACTTACTTTAAAATTCCAGCACTGCATCAGTAGCACTTTGTCCGTAATTTCAGATTTGTCTATTGAACAAGTGCAGTTTAGTGATCTACGTAATGATTCATAGCTTTCTTATTTAGATTTTTTTTTTCTCTTGGATTTTTGTCTTTAGTTGAATAATAGTGATTTATTAAACAATTCTTTGCAGTTTCTGTCTGATTAGAACAACAGCTTATCCCCTTGGTGTACATAACAAATCACAGTCTTTTGAGAAACTTGTTTTGTTTTTACTAATTACAACTTAGTAGTTGTGCTCTCTCTCCTTCTGTTTTTGTCAGGAGACTATTGAAAGAGCTCGGCTGGAGATAAAAAGGCTGCTTTCATGTTTTCACAACAGGCATAATAGTCAGAGTTCTGCATCATGTGCCATCTTCTGCATTTTGCTGATTACTGTTTTGTTAAAAAGTGAATGGCACATTTAATCCAAATTTAATTTAGCTTCTTTATGTTACCTGTCACCTTTGACTCTATTCTTTCTTTAAAAGTGCATAAAATGTTTATTTAGTTTATTTAGATTTGGGAGTGTAGTGCAGTGCAGGTGTTTTTTTTTTTTTTTTTTTTTTACTGTGAACCCTACATGTGAAAATATACATAATATATAACCCTACATGTGAAAATATTGATATTACTATGATCACAATCATTAATGAATACATATGTTAATTAGGACTCTTTATTTTACAAATTGCTGAAATATTTATATTTACAAAAATGAACGATGCTTCAAAGTTGGTTTGCTTTTTGGTCCATTACAATGTTAAAACACTGATGTTTTATATTTGAAGTAAAACTTTTAAGAGTTGGGTCATCTATGAAAAAATTCAATTCAATTAGTAGAAAAGACATGTTGGCACAAAGCAGCAAGAATGCAAATGATATAATGTTTATAAGGAACACAACCTGTACAAAGGTTGTGCACAAAGAAAATAACCTACATTACTGTACTAAATGTTTTGTTTTGTGGTTTTAGGTTGCTCAGAGCCATTAGGGATGAAGTCTGGCCATATTCAAGATTATCAGATAACAGCTTCCAGCATCTTTCGAACTCTCAACATGGACATGTTTACTTGGGAACCAGGCAAAGCACGACTGGACAAACAAGGCAAAGTTAATGCATGGACTTCAGGACACAGTGATCAATCACAGTGGTTACAGGTAGGATTTATCTTTTTTTTTTTTTTTTTTAAAAAGTCTGTTCTCTTCCCTTTTGTCTGTTTAATGAAAACAAGTCTTTTGAAAAAATGCTTACTTTTTACAGTGGTTAGATATATGCACTTAAACTTTTTATTTTTATTAATGTTTGCTGAACATGCCTAGGTATATTTTTTGTTATTTTTGATGTTTTGGTACTGTTGAGGAGTGATGATTACTGTACGACATTGGTTTTACTATTATGAGCTTTGCTAAATAACGTTCCATACTAAACTAAAAAAAACAGGTTTTTGTCCACTCAGAACATAGTTCTCATTAAAAAGTGTGTACACAAAGTGTGTTAAGAATAAAACTTGGTGATGTACAAAGAAATATTTAAAGGCGGCACTTGGAACTTGTTGCCTGTTTAGCAGAACATTTCTTGAAATCCATATCTTTCATACTATGCAGCTTGTTTCTCACTGCAATTAACCACTAAAATCTCAGATGCCACTAGATCAAAAAAATGTCAATGTACCTCATATTTACATAAAGTTATTAATGACATCTTATGTCAACATGTAGCAGTATTACATGGAATTAAGTAATTATGACATGTAATTAACATGTACAGTAATCCCTCCTCGATCGCAGGGGTTGCGTTCCAGACCCCCCCGCGATAGGTGAAAATCCGCAAAGTAGAAACCATATGTTTGTATGGTTATTTTTAGATATTTTAAGCCCTTATAAACTTTCCCACACTGTTTACAAATATTCCCCGCAGAGTTATACAGCATAATCCCTTTGTATTCTCTTAGATATTAGGTAAGATTCATTGAAATTATGTATATAAACACACTGTTTATATACAGTAAAACCTAAATATTATTTTAAAGATATTGAGTGTCTCCGATATCACATATGTTACTGCCATTACGATAGACAGGCCACCAGCAATAAATACGTACAATGCAAGAAAAATAGTATACAGTAAATGTGTGTACAGTGACACTAAACGTACGTACATGTACTAAGCACTGTAAGAAGAAAATTAATTATGGTTACTCACCAACAATGACACGATGACTTGTCCGATAACAATGAGTTTAATTTTACTGCACAACAAAGGAGAGCGTTACAGCTCTCTTCTAAAAGAGCCACTTCAGGCGATTGTGTAGCACTGCCGTTGTTCTTCTTCTGGCAGTCTTCAATCCAAATCCCTAAAGCAGATTCCATCCAGACTACTGCCTTATTACATCCACTTACAACTCGTTTTGCACACTGGTTAAAAGGACACTGCGGCCGTAGATCTTATATTCATTTCCTACTTTTTAAATAAAAAGAATCGTAGCCTTCAACAAATCCAAAACGTTTACCTTTTCGGCAATCGTTAACATCTTCTTCTTGCGCTTGGGCACGGCCCCTGAAGCAGTAGCAGATTGTTTTGGAGCCATAATGAAGGGCTTGACTATGCACAAAGATAAACACAAAAGAGCACGACTCTTTACACAGCGAAACACGTTGATGCTGAATGAGCGAGACGAGACTTCCTGGTTAACACTGCATTCAGCACGCAGGAACTCAACTGTGTGCTCTGATTGGTTAGCTTCTCAGTCAGAAGAACTTAACTGCCTGTTCTGATTGGTTAGCTTCTCAGCCATCCGCCAATAGCGTCCCTTGTATGAAATCAACTGGGCAAACCAACTGAGGAAGCATGTACAGGAAGTAAAAAGACACATTGTCCGCAGAACCCGCGAAGCAGCGAAAAATCCACGTTATATATTTAGTTATGCTTTCATATAAAATCCGCGATACAGTGAAGCCGCGAAAGTCGAAGCGCGATATAGCGAGGGATTACTGTATTCCTATTTTTGTAGCTGAACTGTCAACAGATTTTGCCAAATAAATCCTATAATACCACAACATGTTAAAAGCTCCACCCTTATTTTTCCTATTTCTAAAAAAGTAACTGGGGCCTACCAGTAAATACAGTATAACTATATTTTTATATGGTTTGATAGAAATGTAGAAGGTTTTCAGGGGCACTTTTTCTTAGACTTTAGTCATATCGAGAACAACAGTTACTTGAAAATATGTGCTTTGTGTCACAGTGAGTTGGTCAGACTATTTCACATTGTAGTTGAAAGTCTAACTCTGGATTATTATACAAAACGAAAACCTGAAATTGGAAAGAAGCTCTGATCTGGGTGCTACAGCTTGACAATATAAACTTTAAGTCTGTTACAGGAAGAGCTTTTCCAGGCAGATTTAATATTAAGCAATACTTAATTCAGAGTTGGTGTACATAACCTATTCGTTTTAGGTGTCTTTTTTATTTAACAAAGCAAATTTAAGTAAAAATGGTTTACTATTGAGTTCTACATAGAAAAAAAAAATTAATATTATATCTCTGACTTTGTAAGAAACACCTGTTCCAGAGAACAATAATAATAGTCTGGACAGCGTGTAGGAATATATGATTCTTGCAAGATTCAGCATCAATGTCCTTAAGAAAGCACTTGGCCATTGGTATGAAAAGTACTCATTGAAAGATGATGCTATATATTTCCATGCTGGCTTCCTTTCGAATTTAATGGAAGTGATTTTGTGGATGAACTCCAGATCTGATATGAGACCTGTCACAATATGTATTATACAGAGCTGGTGCTGAACTGTGAAATTTCACTGCAATGAAATGTTCTTTACTAATATTGTCCTTCCTCTGACTATGTATTTTATATGCTTTCTTAACTGTTGGATTAATTCAATTATTAGGAAAACCTGGGCACATAATGAATGACAACTCTTCTGTATTATGTACTTAATTGGCAAATGAATTACAGCAAGACCAGGCTCCAGAGTGTCATGTTCATATATTAACACTATCTGAATATCGCAAATAAAAACAAAACGAGCAGGGAGGTTGTCTCCTTTAGGGCTTTAGTCCAGCATTCACTCATATATTCGATTGAGGGATGGCAATATAATGTAAGAGTAACTGCCTTAGTGTTTTGTGTAGAAATGTATGCAGTACCTCTGAAACAGAAAAAATTCCTGCATTACTTTTTGCTCTCATGTGCCAAGGCCCCAGGTCATGCACCCAGCTAAACTTGATGGTACATTTGCTCATGAGTTACAGAGGAACAATTATTTTGTCATTACTTCTAAGGATCTAAGGATTTCTGAGCTTTTTTGTTCACTCGAAATGAATAGCATTTACAATAACAACAACTCTAATCATTTCTATCTAATGTAGCTTAGTAATTGCAGTTGAATGAAAAGATAAGTGTCTGTGTATCTTTGTGTTCGTCTAGTCAATTTATTTGTCAGTCCAACAGGTGGCACATCAGACATTAACACTACTTTTTTGAATCCTTTACCAAATTGCTTATAATACAGACATGAAATATATTAGAATATAAATAAAAATATATGGAATATATTTTCTAATGCATGTAGTAATAAAATGCATTGCATTTGTCATTTAACAGCAGATGATGCATCTCAAACATTTGTAGTAATGCATTTTATTACTACAAATGTTTGTGATGCACCATCTGTTGGTATTACTAAATGCATCACTAAATATATTCTAATATATATATGCTAATTCTATTCTCTTCTAATTCTGCAAATGTTAAAGCTGAGGTCTAGGTTGATAACTTGGATTTGAAATTGTCTTACACAGGTAACACAGCTAGTTTACTTTACATGAGGACACACTTTTTTAATGCTCTGTGTCCCTTTAAATTGAGAGGATTGTGTACTGGCATGTCGTTATTTCAGACAAGGCGAGACATTATTGCTGTTGCACCGCCTTTAACTGGCAATTAGACAGTCAGCTGAAGAAACCAAGGAAACCAAACAGAAAGCAAAAACAAGTCTAGCAACAAATTAGTTAAACTTGGAACTGATCTTATTCTGCTGTTCACTGCAACAGCACTTATACCTGAGAATCATCTCCTCTTAGTACCATACTTTGGTACTACTGGCCTTAATCCTCAACTAATACAACAGAATCTCAGGTACACTGCAACTGACCATTTTTTTCCATCTCACTGCAAAACTCATCCTAAATAGAGAAGTCACAACCAATTTGTAATCTTGTTATGTTTGTTTATGGTGTTCAAGAGACAAGCTTCAGTTAAATTACATTAAAATAATAATTGATTATTTTTTAAGTTTTTTTTTTAATGTGAACATTGTATTAGCACCATTTTCCAATATTTTGGATGTTTCTTATATTGTTCTTTTTGTTTTCTACTTTAGACTCACCTTTTGGTTAACTTGCCAGGTATTACTTGTTATTTTTGCCTGACCAATCCATTTTTAAACAACAATTAAATGCTCTATGTAGAAAATTTGTAGTAGCATTCTTTATCTTCTTTATATTTCCTTTTCAATGTCATCTTTTTATATAAGAGATATACTGTACATTTTTATATTTAACAGATATGAAATAGAGAAAAAAGTCAATTTAATCATCATTTGGTTTCTGAGGATGCACAAATGAAATACATAAAAAAGTCGATTAAATCATCATTTGGTTTGATCTGAACATAAAACAATTTGAATGATAATGCTTATCATTGTCTATGAATATACTGTTGTGCATATGGAGCTAGAATGGAATAAAAAATTCTGGGCTTTAGGCTTCTTTCTTTATTTTTTTTACATGACATGATATTCTAACTAACCTCTTCATCATACCATAAATATAAACCATTTCTATTTGTAGTTATTTGATAACAGCATTATACTGACATAAGTACTTTGTCTAACACCACAAGAGATTTCTGTAATAATAAAAAATAGATTTGTGGTGAGTACATTCAGTGCTTAAGAAAAAAAATGGAACATACATACATTACAAGAAAATAAAACTGTTGTTCTCATTTAAACATGTTTTAAGCTTAAAACAGGATAAGAAAAGAAAAAAAAAATTCCTTTGCTAGGATAACTGGAATCACTGTTACACTACAGCACTTACAAGAAATATAAAATCCTCATGAAAGCTCAAATAAGTATATCCTCTCATCTACCGCAATCATCCATCACTCTGAGTTATGGCTATCATCATTACATTGAATTTGCAATATTTAAAAGCACTGCAGCTGCTAATACCTAAGGAAACCACATCAAACTTTTAATGTACTTATTCCACCATAACTCTGAGTAATGTATTAAAAATCTGTTCTTGATTAATACACTCAACCTAAACCTACATACTGTTTACACTGGGTTTAAGGTTAGCACAGAAGCAGATGAAAGGGAAAAAGGAGAAAGGAATTCTGCCTCAGGAAGTTTTCAGAAGTGAAGTGTATTCTGTTAATTCAACACAGGGTATCATAGTTCAGCAAAATGGACTGAAAGAATATATGATTCTTGCATGAGAAAATTGGTATGATCATAGTAGCTACATAACAGACATATAAACTCAGTTAAGTTAAAAAGTATCCTCAAAAGTATAAACTACACATTTATTAAAATTGATACAACAAAAATACAAAATAAACAAGTGCAGAAATAGGAAAAAAAAACTTGAGTGCTTTATTTATGCTATAAAACAGCATTTGTTAAGATGTATAATATTTTATGTTGCTACATAGCATTAACAATGTTATGTTGGAGTCATGTATGCATATTGCATTCATGTCATTTGTTTTAAATACCTCTTTTAGGAATGTAGTTTCTGCCTTTTATATAGATGTAATTTTTATGAAAGTATATGCATATGTATAATGGTTTTCTTCCTACCTCACTGGTAGGATGCAATTTGTTCAAGTAAAAGCCTTTAAATCTGAGAATGCAGTCGTTCCTCGGGGAGTTCCACAGGGTTCTGTTTTGAGGGACTGCCTTCTTCCATCTCCAAAACATTTCTAGACTTTGTCCTGTTCTTACACAACACAGTACTGAAGTATTGTTTAATGCCCTAATCACCTCACATATACACTAACCTAAAGGATTATTAGGAACACCTGTTCAATTTCTCATTAATGCAATTATCTAATCAACCAATCACATGGCAGTTGCTTCAATGCATTTAGGGGTGTGGTCCTGGTCAAGACAATCTCCTGAACTCCAAACTGAATGTCAGAATGGGAAAGAAAGGTGATTTAAGCAATTTTGAGCGTGGCATGGTTGTTGGTGCCAGACGGGCCGGTCTGAGTATTTCACAATCTGCTCAGTTACTGGGATTTTCATGCACAACCATTTCTAGGGTTTACAAAGAATGGTGTGAAAAGGGAAAAACATCCAGTATGCGGCAGTCCTGTGGGCGAAAATGCCTTGTTGATTCTAGAGGTCAGAGGAGAATGGGCCGACTGATTCAAGCTGATAGAAGAGCAACTTTGACTGAAATAACCACTCGTTACAACCGAGGTATGTAGCAAAGCATTTGTGAAGCCACAACACGCACAACCTTGAGGCGGATGGGCTATAACAGCAGAAGACCCCACCGGGTACCACTCATCTCCACTACAAATAGGAAAAAGAGGCTACAATTTGCACGAGCTCACCAAAATTGGACAGTTGAAGACTGGAAAAATGTTGCCTGGTCTGATGAGTCTCGATTTCTGTTGAGACATTCAAATGGTAGAGTCAAAATTTGGCGTAAACAGAATGAGAACATGGATCCATCATGCCTTGTTACCACTGTGCAGGCTGGTGGTGGTGGTGTAATGGTGTGGGGGATGTTTTCTTGGCACACTTTAGGCCCCTTAGTGCCAATTGGGCATCGTTTAAATGCCACAGGCTACCTGAGCATTGTTTCTGACCATGTCCATCCCTTCATGACCACCATGTACCCATCCTCTGATGGCTACTTCCAGCAGGATAATGCACCATGTCACAAAGCTCGAATCATTTCAAATTGGTTTCTTGAACATGACAATGAGTTCACTGTACTAAAACGGCCCCCACAGTCACCAGATCTCAACCCAATAGAGCATCTTTGGGATGTGGTGGAACGGGAGCTTTGTGCCCTGGATGTGCATCCCACAAATCTCCATCAACTACAAGATGCTATCCTATCAATATGGGCCAACATTTCTAAAGAATGCTTTCAGCACCTTGTTGAATCAATGCCACGTAGAATTAAGGCAGTTCTGAAGGCGAAAGGGGGTCAAACACCGTATTAGTATGGTGTTCCTAATAATCCTTTAGGTGAGTGTAGATTACTGTAATGCCATTCTATCTGGCATTCCACAAAAACTTATCCATCGCTTACAACTTATTCAAAATTCAGCTGCTAGGATAATTACCTGTTCTAAATCCACTGAACATATTATACCTATGTCTTTCTCAACTCCACTTGGCTCCCTGCTAACTACCAAATACAATACAACATACTGCTCTTAACATTTAAAGCTCTTCTCAACCTCACTCCTCCCTATCTCACTGATCTCCAAAAGACTTACACTCCCTCTCGCTCACTCAGATCCTTATCTGCAGCTTTACTTTCTGTACCACACACCAAACTCTGTTGTATGGGAGCTCGAGCATTCTCTCATAGTGCTCCTCAACCCTGGAATTCACTTCCCTCTCATATCCGTCAACTCGACTCAATAACACATTTTAAAACTGCCCTCAAAACATATCTTTTCAAACTGGCATACCAATTATGAATTTAACACTGTTACTGGCTGTTATCTGTTGTCTGCTACTACCTCTGTACCTTATTGCTATTTGATTTTATTGTTCTCTTTGTTTTTATTTTATTCATATTGCTTACTTTCATTGTAAGGTGACCTTGAGTGTTAAGAAAGGCACCTATTAAATAAAATGTATTATCCATCCATCCATCCATCCATTATACAACCCGCTATATCCTAACTACAGGGTCACGGGGTCTGCTGGAGCCAATAAAATGTATTATTATTATTATTATTATTATTATTATTATTATTATTATTATGTACCTTTTTGAAGAATACACTTTTTATGCCTTATAAAGGTCATATAATCCCTAATTTGATGTCTAACCCTACACAGAGCTGCCTGTTCTAGAAGTGAAGTATGGGTTGCAGGGAAAAAATGAAAAACAAGAGAGGACACATGAGACAACAATTCAAAAGAAGACAGTGCTACTGTTTATACTGTTGCACACTCAGTCTACAAATTTGTAATCCTACCTCCTTCTGTTTTCTGTTCTTTACTAAGGTGTCCCCACCTTCTATATTCTACTATATAAGTACAAATTATTAATGTGCAAATTGTAAAAAATGTATATTCTGAAGCAAAAAAAAGATACATATACAGTATAAGCACCAAGTTTCTACTTTATCAGGTACATCTACCTAAAAAGCAGGCAATTTGAACATATTTTCCATCTTGTGTCATAGGATTCATTTCTTTTTAACCTTTTTTTCCTGTCTTTTGGCAGCAAGTCCCACAACATTTTAAATCCAGGAAAACTTTGTTTAGGTTTATGTGGAAAATAAAAGAGTCTTGCTTTTTTGCTTACAGAAGACATTTGGTTTCACTTTGTTTTCATATATGGGCTGGGACTGGGACTGTGAATTGCACTCTCACAAAAGGAGTTGAGAACATTTGTAATATTTTTTATTTTTATTTTTAAATTTAGATAGTTTATTAAATTTATTTCACATAGCACTTTTTGGTGGTTAAAAGACATTGGTAACATAAGAGAAATTGTAGTACAAGTACACTTTTCAAAACCAAAAGCCATTAATTGGTGAAGCAAACAAAATCAGGTTAAGCAAAGGTTAGGGACATGGTATTTTTTGGCACAGCATATATGCTGCCAAACCAAATGCTACATTTTTTATTTATTTCAATCTAAATATTTTTGCTGGCGGCACGGTGGCGCAGTGGGTAGCGCTGCTGCCTCGCAGTTAGGACACCTGGGTTCGCTTCCTGGGTCCTCCCTGCGTGGAGTTTGCATGTTCTCCCCGTGTCTGCGTGGGTTTCCTCCTACAGTACAAAGACATGCAGGTTAGGTACATTGGCGATTCTAAATTGTCCCTAGTGTGTGCTTGGTGTATGTGTGTGCCCTGCAGTGGGCTGGCGCCCTGCCTGGGGTTTGTTTCCTGCCTTGCGCCCTGTGTTGGCTGGGATTGGCTCCAGCAGACCCCTGTGACCCTGTAGTTAGGATATAGCAGGTTGGATAATGGATGGATGGATGGATATTTTTGCTTCCCCTTCATGTATTTTTGTGAATAAAGTTTTCATCTGTTTCTTTCTCTATAAATACCTAAAGGGCAAAACTGTTTCTCTCAAAACTAAATTTGTTTCTGATTAACAGCTTGAGTAAGGGTCAATTTCCAAAGATGTACCATTGTTTGCTTCATGCTTCATATAAGATAATGCCCTTGAAATCATGTATTAGTGTGACTGTATACCAGTGGCATCAACACCCAAAACACAGAAACTTATTATATGCACCTATGGTTATCAGTTTACACTGCCACAAATCCAAACATAAATGAGATAATAGTAATGAAATGAAAAGCAGCAGCCAAATGAGTAAAAGTCCGCCTCAGATTCTGGCAATAAAGCAAGGAAAGGGACAAAAAAATTGGGAAAAAAACAGTGGGCATGACTAAAACAGAGCAGAAATAAACTCTAATTCACCCATTTTAACATGCTACTCAATTATTGCTGTAGAATTAGATTCTCAAAAAACAAATAAGACCACAAAATAAATTGAAGAAAAACTCCACCTATACAGTACCTGTCAGTATAGCAATAAAATCTTTTCGAACCTTTAAAATCAGGTTTAACCCAGCAACTATAAATTTTAAGGCAATCATTTATGGTTGAAAATGCTAAAGTGTTTTTTCCAAGGAAGAAATAATGCAAAAAGTAAAGCTCACAATTCATTAAAGAAACTGTAAACAGTATATACCAGTAATGGCGCACTGCACAATAACATGCAGTGAATACACTTGACTTGAGAATTCATAATTTTCATACTCTTTCGCTGTATGTTTAGCATTTGTTTGTTCAGAGGCTGATGCTCTTGCTGCTTCCTGAGCAGCTCTTCTCTTCTTTTGCTGGTATCTTTCTGCGTTAAAACTGTAGTCATAGTTTATGTTGCAATTACTTAATACGTTTTCTTTAATTTTTCACTTAAGCCTGCACTTAACTTTTCAATCTGCCTCAAGAATGATTTAAGATTTGAAGAAGTAGGTGAAGTGACAGCGAAGCTGGTAGGGATGAGAACGGCGCCCGTACGCATGTGCCACATGGACTCCCTGCTAGTCACTGCCGAAAGTTGATTCTACAATAAAATATAAATAAAAAGAGAAATAACCTTGGAGGCCAATCATCACTATCATCGAAAGTGGATAGTAGGTGTCATGTAGTATATGTGTACCAAATTTCATGTCAATAGGTCAAACGGTTTGCGAGCTACAGGTGATTTAAAATCCTGGACAGGCAAACGAACAGCCACGGTAGCATATTATATATAAAGATACTGTTGCAAGCATTGCTGTTTGTGGTATTGTTTTTTCTATTAAGAACAAATTAAGTCACACTCAGTAATGCTTCATGCTGATCAAACATTTAATGAAAATGATAAGACCGCATCAGTATTACAATTTTACATAAAAGTAATCAACAGCATTGAAACATAAAAGGAGACACAAGTGTAGCAATCATCAAATAAATGCTAATTGTTTAGTGTCTCTCGTGTTAAGCATACTTAGCTTTAGTATTCAGCTGACCCTGTCACCTACCAGCAAATGCATTGTTTGCTACACACAATTTAAGATTCCTTACAGATGTCTTCTCATTAATCCAGTCTTAAGCATCTTTCATTTGCATTTTCAAAAATAACCTTTCTTTATTTTAAGTTTTTTGTACAGTTTTGCTCGGCGGTCTCAGTAAGTGCCACTTGCCCACAAGTCATTTTTTCTAAATGTAATTTGCTTTTAAAATATTATTGTGCAATTCAGGTTAGAACAATTTTTTTTCTAATATGTATTTTAACAAGTCCAACTAATAATTTTTTACTTCTAGATTTTCAGATTGATATTCAATGATTGAGTTATTGTTTTCTTCTTTTTTTGAGAAAATAATTCACTTTTCATTTTCTATGAGGATGCCAGTATTTTGAAAAATACAATTTGTGTAATTACCTTTTTCGATTAATGTGCTCATTTGATTATTAGTTTTATAGCCAACATTGTTCTTGACTGTTTATCAGATTCACAACTAAAGAAAGACTAAATAAATAAATAAATAAATAAATAAATAAATGACAAAGATTCTCACGAGAAGGTCTGAATGTGCCAAGTTTTTTTTTTTTTTACTTCTTCAAGAGAAAGAGTAAGTACTAACTTTGGCTACAGCAAAGTTATAATCAGGAAATAATTTAGCAAATATTGACTTTCCCATCATTCTTGATGAGTCATTCATGGATTCATAGAACTCTTTTGTCTAAATGTTAAAATATGTCTGTTGCATGGGCAGAGTTTAAGGGGTGGCCAACAGAAGCCTATGTTATTAAAGTAAGCTTCAAATAAAGGGTATTTTTTTCCTTCATTTTTTAAGGTCACAGGTAATGTAAATATTTTAATAATCAACAAATGAAGTGTAGTTATGCAGTGGTAGCATTGCTGCCTCATAGTAAGTAGTCTGGAGGTCATACCTCAGGTGTTGTCTGCTGGAGTTTGCTTGTGGGTCCATGTAGGCTTTCTCCATCCACTCTGGTTTCCTTCCACAGTCCAAAGACATTTATTTTAGGTGAATTAGTGATGCTAAGTCATACAATAATATATGTGTGTGTGTGTTCACTCTGCAATGGGCTGCAGCAGTATCAAAAGGTTGTTCTAGCCTGCATTTGTTTCATGTAAGGATAGATGTTACCAGCCTCAGGCCTTGGGGAAACTGGGCCAGGTACAGCCACTGTTGCTACAAGAGGTAGCCACAGTAGTAAGGTGCCAGAAGCATAAAAGAAGCAGGCAGCAGTTAGGAATCGCTAACTGTAGCTGTGTCTGACAAGGGTTACCAAATCGCTCAAAATAGTTCAAATGCAGCTACCAGACAGGCATTCTGACACTTGTATGACTCACCATACAAAACCAAACAAGAAAGTCGACATAGTCAGAGTGTCTTCGTTTTTAAAGATTTTAGTGAAATTCAAAGCAAACAGTTCACACAAAAATAGAACAAAAGTTGATAATATGCACAAAAAAGAAAGGGGAAAAAAAGGGAAACCTGTGATATTCTGCTTAAATATCTAGGTTAAATTTCTTAAGGTTTCAATGTCGTTCTATGTAACGTTCAGAAAACTATATGCTGTTATGTTCTAACCATTCATGTTTCTTTCTAGCTGTTTAACTTCATTCTTAGGGATAATCTACTGTCACACAGAGTTAGATTTGTGAACATTCTATTTTCTATAATTTATAGGTGGTTAAACTGAAACTGCCATTATATATGTTAAGCTGTAATATATTTAAGCTCAGGCTAAGCAGACTAAGGAAAATTTACCATTAACATTTACTTAAAAGATCTGGCCCTTACACTGATCATACATCTCTTTATTCTGATTTGCCCAGAAGTATATAACTGCTTCAGTCTCTGCCTAGACCAACATGATGATCGATTAAGCAATGGTACATACCAATTTCCTTTACTTAACAATAGTGTATAGACCTATTCATTGTTTAAACAATAGTATTGTTGTTAACTACCAAGAAGTACATATACCACTGTATGCAAATTAGAGACCAATGTCTCCAGAACCAAGTTAATACAGATATTTTCTAAGGAACCAGGTAGTTCCATTATCAAAGTGCTGTATGTTGATGACATACCAGTCAACGCAGTTTGATCTTCAAAGCAGGTGACTCTTTTGTGAGACAGGTAAATATCTATGACTTTTTTTACTACAATTTTTGTTAACATTTTGTTTATTTATTTTCAGCTTTGACCAATTATTAGTTTAACACCTTGCACATATTAAAAAGATGGATTTATTTGTGTTCATCGTTTCCTGGTCCAGAGCTAATAGTTCATAGTAATGCCTTGCCAAACCATTACACAGTACAGAAGGAGGAACAAAAATTTGTAACTGGACTACCATGCACTGGGATTTGTAGGACTCCCAAGATTAAAAAATCAAGCCTGCAATCCAGAACTACTAAAAATGATTCTCAATAATAAAGCAATTTCTTAGCAAACCATTAAAAAAACAAAGATCAAGAATATTAAAAAGATACAAACCAAAAGCGAAGAAAGCCAAGTTTGTAATCCAATAACAAAACCAGCAATGAAAGAAAAAAAAAAGATAAACAATAACAAAAGTATATATGGCCAGGGTGGACCTACCACTGCAGTTTCAGGGGGCACACCCCCTTAGGCTCAATATACAGAAGAATAACATTAGAATAAATGAAAATGATTAAGGTAACTAAAACCAAGGAGAGGACTGTGGCTAAACACCAGGAATAATACTGGCTACAGGAAGAAAAAAGAAAGGAAATAAGATATTGTTTTAAAACCCTCAACAGGCTGCAAATAAATGTCTGAGGAAAGTGTTACAAATGTAGTTTTATCATTGAGCCCACAGAGGCTTACTTTACTCACTTACCTCTGCCTTAACCAGCTGACATTAACTCACTTATTTTTGGAAGTATTGTCTTACATCATATTGGTTGCATAAATATTTTTTAATTCGTGTTCAGTACTTTTCATATGTTATTAAGTCTAGAAAAGAATAAATATGCAGTGCATCGAGACTTGGAATTTTATACAAATGCTATTTTAAATGTGTTACTTGGACATGTTTTATGATCAATGTCATTTTACTTTAATAAAATATTGTTCAAGTTGATTGTGATTGCTGGACTCAAAGCCTGTGCAGGCAGCATTATGGGTTTGGGAGCCAGAAAGAGTCATGAGGATGGTGCTATATAAATGACATATTGTTGTTAGTATTATCCCTCAACGTGGAGAAACATATTCCTAACCATACAAATTCAAGACACATTCTTGTGCATACACAAACATACTGTAATTTGGGACAATTTACAGTGGCGGATTAACCCAATTTGCCTGTTCTTGGATGTTAGAGAAAACCCACATGACAACAGTGCAATATGCAATGTCTACATACGCAGTGACTGAGCTGAAACTTGAAAAGGAGCCTCTAAAGCTAAAAGCAGTAGGGCTAATCACTGTGTCAGGGTGCCACCCAAACTGTATTTTTAAGTATGCTAAAAATGATTGTTTTAAAAAACGTAACTGTAAACAAAACAATGATCATATTCTTTATTTGTTTATTGTGTTAGCCTCAAACATCTGTTGAACTCTTCTACTGAGATCTAATGATTATAATGATGCCATCTGCATACTGTACATAGTCAACTAATTTACATTAAAATGGTGTCAGATATTATTTTACTTTTATCTCAAGTAAATATTCTAAAGAAAAGTATAAAAAATACATAAAATAGTCAACAAGTCAAAAAAATGCGAGTTTCTCATTAAGGGAATAAACAACAGACAAATAAAGGATGTAAAGGCATCCTGTCATCTTGATTTTTGTAAATAAATGTCTTGGGAGGGCACACTACGACTTGCCATCTATCAGGTTATGAAGGGTAATGGCCACATGGCCGCTGTATCCATATGACTTTAAGTTAGTGCCAAAAATGTAATATGTTTAGGAGACAGTACGTAATAGTGGAGTACCATAGGACCCCATAGAAAACCAAGGATCCCAAGGAATGAAATGACAGCAAGATACCCCATGTGGGATCTTCTGCATTTTTAGACAAGTTACATGGTTAACAAATGACCATGGAGCAAAGCCATTATACAGATGGTCTAGTATAAGGGCTGAAGGGACACTTGAGGCAACATAGGGGCACAGTGGTCTTGTGGTAAGGCTGAAGGTATCCTAGAGTCGGAATGATGAAACAGAAGTCTTGTGATCCCAGCCAAAACCATGATTTTTTAAAGTTGGAACTTAGCTAAATTTCGGTAGAAGCCAAAGGCCAGAGTTGCCTTGTTTATTTGCCAGGTGTCTATACAAGAAGCTGACTGCACTTCTTTTGTATGGTACTACTTAGTACAGAATTTTTTTCCTAGTGGTATGGTTGTCAGTGTATGGTAGTGAAGAAATGCATTAAACACCCATGAGGTACAGTATTATAAATAATTTTATTAAAGCCATCTTGTTTATATTTTTAACTGAAGTGACATGCATGAAAGTTTAATTATGCAAATAATTAAAATAAACTTGATATGCTTTAGAAATCATCTTCTTAGATAACAAAAATAATGTATTGTGATTTTCTAAAAGCTTTTCTGATAAGCATCCATCTCACCCTTTCTGTGAATTTAAGTAAATGGGTCAAAAATAATTCAGTTACTTGAGCTAATTTGTTAATAAATGTTTCAAATGGTTTAATTTAATAATGAATTTACCAGGTAATTTATACTTTATAGCATGTTAGAAAATATGGACCACCTAACATAAAAAAGACTTTAATATGAAAGATCAGAGCAGGTGCTAGAAACCGCTATGTGTGTCCTGTTATCCAGTTTATATTTTGGAGTTTGGTGCAGGATACGTTGTTGTTGTTATGAGCTAGGGGTCCCAAGGCATGTAATTCCTAAGTGGTTCCAAAAAACACTTTAAAAACTCCCACTAGAGGGGTATATACCTCCAAACCCCAGCTAGATAACAGGGCAAACATAGGATCATTATAAGGATAATGGATTTATTTGAACTGGTTGGATATCCTATTCTAACACCATGGTTATTAATGGCGTCGTAAAAACCAGACATAAGAGTCGTAAAAAGGTTTGGGGCAGCCACCCGTATAATTGATTTCCTGGCTACAAAGTCGATCAAAAGATGTGCACAAAACCGAGTCCAAAACAGAACTGAGGGAATAGGAAAAAGGTGGAGGCTTTTAAAGGGGAAGACAGGAAGTGAAGTCAAAGGGGTCGGGCTCATGAAGGTCTTCTGCCATTGTTGCAAGCCCGGATGTGACATTACAGGGGCCGGAGCCGGCAAGGTCTCCTTCCATTGGCTCGCTCCCGGAAGTGACGTCAAGAGGACCAGGTTGAATCTCCCATTAATAGTCTACAGGCAAGGGAAAAAAGAGTCAGTGCACCCTGCCATATCCTGGTATGTCTCGGAACTGCCCTTACTCAAGCCCTTTAGCTGCCTCCCATGCGCACGTGTGTGACAATGGGTATTAATATATAGTAGAGCACCCTACCCCCTCCCACCCCTTTTTTTGCTGCTATAACAGCCTTCACTTTTCTGGGAAGGCTTTTCACAAGATTATGAAGTACGTTGTTGGGGATTTGGGCCCATTCAGGTAGAAGAGCATTTGTCAGCTACTTACGTTCAACAAGAAGTTCTAGTTGCATTCCAGTTCATGTTGGGCTAAGATCTGGATGCTGATCAGGCCACTCAAGTTCATGCACACCATACCCATCAAACTTTGTCTTTATAGACCTGTATTTGTGAATATTGGCATAGTCATGCTGGAGCACAATGGGGCGTAACCCAATCCCTGAAAAACAGCCCCAGACCATTATACAGTATTTCCTCCACCAAAATTTACAGTAGGTACTATTTAGTCCAGAAGGCATCCACCAAACCCATATTCATCCATTAAACTCACAGATAGTGAAATGTGATTCAACAGTCTGGAGAACTGATTTCCACTGCCCCAGAGCTCAATGGCGGTATGCTTCACACCACTCCAGAAGACGTTAGGATTTACACATAGCACTCTTGGGTTTGTGTACAGCTGCTTGGCTGGGAATACATTTCATGAAGCTCCTAATCTCTTTTGAATGATACAACAGAGGATAAGCGACTTTTACAGGCTGTGCTTTTCTGCACTCGACTGCACTGTTCTGCAGAAATCTTTTCAGATTAATAAAAATCTATCTATTGTGATGAACAGCTGGCAGCTCATCTCGGCTGACACATCCAGGCCGCTAGATGGCGTCTTCCCTGCAGCATGGAGGTGCCCCGGATTCCCGTAGGGCACCATGGGAGATGGTGTTGGGCTTCACAGCCCTGCTGAGTGCTGTGGGTGCCATCGTGTGACACTGCAGGGAGACACGGGGATTTTTATTTTACTTCTGGGTCATGGACTATTTAAAGGACTGGTGAAGACCCAGCAAAGGGAGCCGGAGTTGGGTGGTAGTGTGACAGAGCTGCTGGGAAGAGAGGAGGATATATTGTATTATTGTGATTTATTGTTTATTTGGGTGATTAGTGTTTATTGTGGCTCAATAGTATAAAGTAAAGAAATTAAAAAGATTATTGGTGCTTTTACTTGGTGTCTTGGATGTTTGTCTGCAGGGTTTGAGGAGCGACAGCGACCTTTAGTGTCACACTATCTATCTATCTATCTATCTATCTATCTATCTATCTATCTATCTA
>JANRMT010062837.1:43808970-43825397 GCA_026402145.1 Polypterus bichir lapradei | reverse complement strand
CTATCTATCTATCTATCTATCTATCTATCTATCTATCTATCTATCTATCTATCTATCTATCTATCTATCTATCTATCTATTAGTTTGCAATGCCATTCATTTGTGGCTGAGCTGTTGTTGCACCTTTAAGCTTCCACTTAACAACAATAGCACTTACAGTTGACTGTAATATATTATTCTACTGCCAATAATTATCGCTGAATATTGCAGGCTATGTGCTTGATTTTATGCCCATGTTAATTTGGATGTTTGACCACATACTTTTGCCATAGTATATATTCTGTAGTTGATATATAACCATATATATATATATTTACATACTGTAAATGCAGAGTGATTTAAAGTTCTGATTAAAAAAAATCCTTGATCAGCCACAGTTCTGAAGTAGATCACACGCTAGGCAAACAGAGACTATTTCATTGGCTAGAAGATTTGTACAAATAGGTCCAAAGTGTTATAGAGCGTTAAAAGTAAGGCAGGCCAAGTGTCACCATGGACAGAGAGAAGTGTACAGAAGGAACAAGACTTAAGAAAAGACTTATTAATGGCACCTGAAAACCTATTACAGTTATATGAAGAGCAGTATAAGATAGTAATATGAAACAATATCAATGGCAGCTCTCAGAAAAATATTTCTTGATTTTATAAGTATTTCACTTAGCATTTCTATTTTAGTGTGATGTCACAGTCACTTCACCTTTTCTCTCGAATGCACAGCTCTTAGGTTGTGACCCTAGCCTGTTTGTCTTCAGATAAGTTAAATGGTCATAAAAGCTAGAAATTACCTGACACAGTTAATCATTTTAAACTGAGTTCTAATTTATCATGACATAAGTAAAGCAGTTTTACCATACCAAACCATTAATGATAATGCCCAATGCTGTGCGGAGTTGCATGTCATAGCTCTGAGTTAAAGTGAAGAACCTTATTTGCAGTGCGGCGGACTCATTGTCCTTGCTACATGGTGATGGTGGTATGCTGTTATCTTCTTCAACACACTTTGAATGTTAGTGTCTGTGTCCTCCCCAAAATTTTTCATAGGGAAGCCTTTATCTTCTTAACCAGGCTAAGTCACTGGCACAGAATTTAAGTTTGGCAGAGTAGATCTTAGAGTTAGCACCTGTACAGGGATTTCTTAAGGTTTTCCACTCACATTGCTAAAGAAGTTCTTTTTATGTTTATTGTTGTTTCTAAACTGGCCCAGAGTGAGTGCCATTGTGTGCATGAATAGGACCTGAGATGGAATGGCGTGAATCCAGGGTGGTTCCTTGCCTAGGGACATCTTGAGTAAACTTCACCTCCCTTTAACTCTGGGCTGTATACATTGGGTATAAGAATATCAAGCTCCTTTCTCAGATTCGCAGAAGACCTGGATGAAGTGAAAATGAATAAGTGTTGAAAGGACAACTAAACATAAATATCACTCCATACCCTGTCGCTGCAGCCTTGTGTCTGTTTTCTTTTTCTCAAAAGCTGGTTTCACAGTTTATTTCCTGGCTTGACCTGAAAGTCCTTCCACTGCCCCTATCCTGATTGGTCTGTATTTTAGTCTCAGAGAATCCAGAAAGAAGCAGGCGATTAACATGCAAACTGACCTCAGAAAGAGCAAGTGAACAATGAATATTGTAAAGGCATGTACATCAAAGGCAGTGAAAGACATTCCACAAATAAATGACAATTAATAATATTTTAATAACTTGTAAAATAAGTGAAGGATTGGTTGACAGGTGTACTCTGTATTTAGAGGATAAACCTGACAGGACAGTGAATCAACATCAGTGAACAATACGTGATATGCGCTAAGTCCATTAATTTCAAATCCTTCTTGATTTTCTTATGTTTGTGTTCATTATGCCAATGTTTAAAGAGGGGAAAAAATATTTTTTTCTGTAAATATCTCTACATTGTTCTCCATAAACACCCACGGTAAACACAAGGTCACACCATTTTTTACATTCAACAGTTTGTTTTTTTTTTTAATTAAGCTGAAAAGAGGGCATATGCTTCAGAGTTTTCAGATTTGGCAGCAATAGCAGAGATAGCCAGTTTGTCTGTAAATGTATTCATTTAAGGGCTATTGAGTGGAGGCCACTATAGGAATCATCAGATATTTTTATTTTGTAAAAAAATGTGATTGTAAAAATGTTACTGTTTGAGTTATTCTTCTGTTTAAGATATGGCATATGAATGCTCCTTCTGCTCTAAGTAATAATTAGGCATCAGTTTATAGCTAGCAAGAAATATAATTATCATTAAGGAGCCACCATCTTGCATATCACAATTATTTATAGCATTTTCTCTGGTGGCAGTATATTATCTGGGCATTTTGGTTACTGGCCTTGCTTGGTCACCTGAGGGGTCTTTTTAGTTATCAAATTAATCAGTAAGGAAGGACTCAGCTTTAATTTTTCCTACTGTGGATTTTTATGTTATTGTCCTTTTGTAGAATAAGGAGGTAAAAATACTTAATTGCATTTTTTTCTCTGCAATACAATATTTTAGATTTACACATTAAAACATTGAAATGCTAATTACTGAAAACAGTCATAATGTTTAATTACACGTACATATTACATTTATTTGCTTAGCAGAAGCTTTTATCCACAGTGACTTAAGAAAAAAAGAGGTCAGCATATTCAAGTAAACATCCGTCTGGGAGACTGTTTGGGAATTATTGATTCTCCCAGCAAGAAACAGTCAAAGCCATGATTCCAAGAAATCTGTAAAATATATATTTTTTTTAAATCTTGGTTATCACAGCCATTCATGTCTGCTTTATTTCATTACAAACAGGTTTTTAGGAACTAAACAACTTCCTTACAGCCACCCAAGTCTAATGCTAATCCACCATTTATAGGTCAGTCAGTCAGTCAGTCATTCTCCAACCCGCTATATCCTAATACAGGGTCATGGGCGTTTATATGGTAAAGTTCTTACTTGTATGTGCTAATCAACATGCAACACATCTGCACTCTCGGTCACCTTGATTAGCAAGTATGATGACCTTATGAATAATCTTAGAACACGTTTGTCGTTACCTAGCAATATGTATGAATATATTAGTAAAATATAATATTTAAATATATTGTGGACCCTAGGGGTCGCAGTTGCCCCTTAAACCCAACAGACAGACGCACAGGACACAGGTTAAAAGCACCCAAACGATATTTATTAAATATTTCTTCTTCCACAATGCTACCAAAGCACCACAGCCGTCAATACACAATCAATAAACACAATAATAATCAATACTCTCTCTCTATAACTTCATCCGATAACTCCTCCACACCTCCCAACAAGCGTTGTCCACCTCCTCCTGACTCTGACTCGCTTGCTGGGTTCACAGTAGTCCTTTATATAGTCCTTGACGCGGAAGTGCTTCTCCTCTTCTGTTCACGTGACTTGCCAGCACTTCCGGGTGGGATGGAGAATTTCCTTTTTCTTCAGCCTGGAAGTACTTCGGGGCTTCTGTCCCCAAGACGTTGGAGTACTTCTGGGCTATGCAGACAGTAAAACCTCCCAGGTCCCCCTGCAGCGTCTCCTGGCAGATCCCATGGTGCCCTGCAGGAATCCAGGGGACCGCTATGCTGCAGGGAAGTCGTCCTCTAGGGTCTTGGGGGAGGCAGTGTCCCAAAGTAGCTGCCTTCCTCCATCCTTCCGTTCTTTGGGCATCCCAGCTGGATTGAGCTGCCAGCCGTCCATCACAATATATATATATATATATATATATATATATATATATATATATATATATTTATATAAAATCAAACATGTGGGAACTACTTAACAGATTTAGATTGAGGTTTTCTCTATAATTTGCTTGAACATTCCAGTTGATTTTGCGACTGCTCTCACCAAGCTAAGTATCATAGTTCACTTGTGGTACTGATTTATTTGTGCAAACCCAAGAAAGCGGCTACAGGCCGAGGGGAGGGGGGTGGTGCCCTCCTTACTCACATGCCAGCCAGCCTCTGTTCGAGTCAGCCTAGCTCTCGCCACATGTTGTAGCGTACCTTGTCTCTGCTTAGCTAGCGATACCTGTTTGTTCAACAAACATTATCATCTACAGATTGTTAAGGAGTAACATTTGACATTTTTGAGAGAGAGATCAAAGTTGTGTGTGTTTTAGAGGGTAGCTGCTGAATTGCAGACGTATCACAGCACCATGCTTTTTTCCCCACACGGAGGACACTCTCCAATCTGTGCTGAACACGATCAGATACAGTGCCAACATTTGACATTGGAGTGTACCTATCTTCCGCTTGGTCAGAATTACTTTTTTTTTTAATTGATTTTTAAAGTTTGACCTGATTCACTAATACGTGGGTGAAGCCACAGGGGACAGCTAGTTAACGTAATAAAATACAATCCACTCTAAGATGAACCCCTATATTAAAACACACATCCCACTGGTCTTCTCACTCCACCCTAACACAATCTCTCGCTTTCTCCAACACAATTTCCCCATTTTATAGACTGATTCTTCCTTTTTTCCTAACACTCCCTTAATCTCCTTCTGTGAACCACTTAATCTACGCAAACTTCTTATCCACAGTTCACCTCACAGAGGAGAGCTACATTCCCCACCAGGTACTTTGAGCTCTAACGGGAGCTACTGTGTCACTTGAAAATATGTCATTATGGTTAAGCCAGGTACAACCCCAGTCCAGTGGATACATATTGGGGTGCAAACGGGATCACCTATTTTAATAGTGCAGTAATAACACCAAAACTAACAGGCGCAAGATGGTACACAAACAGAACAAAGAATCATAGGCTGTACTGCCTTCTCAATAACTTTAAGTAAACTCGGGTGAGCTGTGTGGCTTCAGTGAAGAGCTCCATTCCATAGCTTGCCCAAGTTCAAAATGAGCCCCCTGGCTAGAAGGGGTTGTGTCAATTGCTCTCATTGGACGGCTTCTCTAAACTGTGGATGGAGAAGAAGACAATACCATTAGTAGCAGTGCCCCCTCATGTCCCAGGGTGGTTTTCTTTACGTCATATAAGCCCAGGAGCTGACCCCCTGACATGCATGCATAACAGTCACCAACAATGCCCTTGTATCCGGTCCCTATATTATACAACAGACCTCTTGGAAGTCTAAAAATATTAACTACTGCATTTCTTGTAGGAAGTGTCCAGCCTTAGGCAATAGGCAAAACAGGGAGATGGCTAGCAGACTGTTTCAGGAAGCCCAATCAGGCCAAAAGATCAAAGACCTTACAAAGCCTATTGTAGATCACTTTACATCCCTTGATCACAACCACACTGATATTTCTGTTTGTGTTCTTTCACAGGGCTTCAAAAACATTTTGGCTTGGCTCACTTTTCATTTGCACAACTGATGAAGGGTATACAGTCAAAATGTATTTCAGCGAGGTAATGATCTTTAACCCTTTTTTTAATAAAATATAAGTTGCAAACACATAAATCATCCAGTATCACATTCAACCAGTGCCTTTCTTGGCAGCATTAGGTAAAAGACAATAACCAAATCTAGATTGGGGGCACTTGTTCTGTTTGCTGGCTCCTCAATATACCCACACTTATTCATTTAGTGCCAGTTTGGGGACCCCATTTAACCTCTCTTGTATATCCTTATGCTGTTGGAGGAAATTTAATTCAATTTGTAATCATCAATTTGGGCCACTCTCAATTCATTTCAGAGTATGGAGTGTATTGGTTGAAGCATTCTGGGCTTCATCTGTTAAACCATTAAAAATATAAAAAGGCACTACTGAGGCATCTTAATGTGAACATAACTATATTGTAGTAGTTTTTTATAAGAAATGTCAGCTGGCACTTATCGAACAATAGTTTTAAAACAAAGTTAGAAACTAAAATGTATTTAGGCAAATGTGCTTTCTTCTTATTTCCTTTCAGGTTTGTTTATTTTTAAAAACACTCTTCATTCATAGCAGGCTCATAAATCTTACACAGATTTAATAATCTGATTTAGCAACAACATTACTAGGTAATGCCTCGCAGTTAGGAGACCCAGGTTCGCTTCCCGGGTCCTCTCTGCGTGGAGTTTGCATGTTCTCCCCGTGTCTACGTGGGCTTCCTCCAGGTACTCCGATTTCCTCCCACAGTCCAAAGACATGCAGGTGAGGTGGATTGGCGATTCTAAATTGTCCCTAGTGTGTGCTTGGTGTGTGTGTGGGTGTGGTTGTGTGTGTCCTGTGGTGGGTTGGCGCCCTGCCCGGGATTGGTTCCTGCCTTGCGCCCTGTGTTGGCTGGGATTGGCTCCGGCAGACCCCCGTGACCCTGTGTTCGGATTCAACGGGATGGATTACTAGGTAATATTTGCATCTGTAAAGGAACATACAGTATCTAACTTTATATACCTGTATATTTAAATGAATAATAAAGAGAGACTGACTGACTTTGACTGAAATGTTTGCCCCTTTTTTATGGTATTTGGTACACTGTATTATTCCCAGAGAGGAAATTGTCTTTTTGCATGACCTTTGGAGGTCAGAACATTTGGTCAGTCATTGTACAATGACCCTGGATCGATTTTTAGGTTAAAGGTCTTACTCAAGGGTCCAATAGAGTAGGATCCCTTCTGACAGTAGCAGAATTTGAACCGGCAACCTTCCAAATACCAGCATAGATCTTTAACTTTAGACCACACTATCATAATGTAATAGCAATCACACTATTGGAATACCTAACAAACACTATCAGAAGAAATATGGCCCTCTGACAGTGGGGAGGAAGCAAACAGGAGGAAGAAGACAAAAACTACAGTTAACAGAAGTAAATAAACCTCTTTTGTTGTCCATTATTCTTTTGGCAACCAATGAGCTGTTTAAAAGTATCAATAAGTACCTAAGTACTTATGACTTGAACCTAGGGGTTAAGCATAAATTAATTAACTGTTAGATCTAAATTCAAAATTATTTTTTTTCTTCTTGAAGGTAATGATGTATACACTGTGTTGAATTTATGTCTTAGAAATTTGAAAGTGCTAAGGCTCCTCTTTGTGCTATCTCCTACTGGGCTCCACCATCAATACTTTTTCTCATCAGCACCAAATGCCCATTCTGCCCATTAGCTTGTATTGTTCAGGCTTGGTGGCTCTAGGGTGAAACATGGCAGCAAATCACTGCAGAGGAAATGTAACTGCATATATGACATGTAACTGCAATGTTGACTGAGAAACATCTTGTTAGTTACTTAAGCTTTTATGGTAAGTAGAAATCAATATCCATTTATCTTATTTGTGTTTAAACGTCCAATATATATTTTTTACAATACAGTCGACCCTTAATATACGACCATCCTGACGTGCGAACAACTTGATTTACAAACAAAATTTTTGTTTTGATTTACGACCAACATCTTGCGTTACGACCCGAATGCAGTCACGTGTATCCGCTTGTGCGATTGTAAACAAACAGCCAAGAGCATTCGTAAGCGTCAGTCGGAGCCCAGATACATGTGTTTGTGGACGTAATTTCGGTCAGTGCAGTGATTTACCTATATATATAATTCACTAAGACCATGGCAAGCAAGATGCATAATTGCTAAGGAAGGAAGAGAAGGTAACAAAGGTAAAGAAAGTGATTGTTAAGGGATGTTAGCTAGCGGGCTGGCGCAGCACAGGCTGAGTTAGCACCGGCTTGCTTTGGAGCAGTTCACAACATGCCCAGCTTTGAACTGAGTGCTCGACTACTGTCATTATTAACTTGAGAAACAGCGATCACAATCGAAACGAAGAAGGAAATTGTGCGGAAATATGACAATGATGTTTGTGTGACCGATTTCACTAATATGTCGAAAGAAAAGATTTGCATAAGGAGGCTCCTTCTAAACAATAACCACCTTCCGTTTCATTCTCCTCCTCCTCCCTTCCTGCAGCCCAAAGATGTCAAATTAAATGGTGAGTACAGTATGAAATTGTTGTTTCTGGTAGGCTATGCACTTTTTATAACTTTTTGGTTAGTACATTAGAAAAATTATTGGTCTTTTGGTAAATTATGCACATTATACAACCCTTTTTATTATGAAAAGGTTAAGTAAGTGTTGCTGTGGGAGGTTCGGGGCACATTATGGGTATTTCCATTATTTCTTATGAGAAAAATAGTCTTGACTTACAACCAACTTGAGTTACAACCAGCCCTCGCGAACGAATTGAGTTCGTAAGTCAAGGGTCCACTGTATATGACAAAGAAGGGTTTCCAAAGATGAGCTCCAGGGTTGGCTCCTGCCCTTGACCCAGTGCTGATGGGATAGCCTCTATTTTTCTATACTGTGTGTGGGAAAGTGAGTACAGACAAAGGTTCAATGGATATTTTGTCATAAAGTTTAAAACATTATGAGTATTTGAGCTCCCTACAATGTCCGGTGGTTTTCCATAGAGAAACACAGAGTAAGTTGTTCCACTAATAAATAGTACCCTTCAGTTTAACATGTTTAAATAAAATAAATATATCCATATATCCATATCCATATAGTGACTTACTTTCATGTCACCAGGTGTGGATGCAGTTACATTTCTCAAACCAGAATGTATTTCAAGCCCACCATAATTATTATACATTCCATTTTATGTGACAGGCTGTCACTTGTTTCCTTACACATGGCATTGATTTATAGGCTTTCACAAACCCAATTGTACCTGGAGTGACAACAAAGCTAACATGCTTTTTAAATACATTTGTTAAGATTGTACCATGTAAGGAATTGACAGAATACAATTATAGGATATATAGTATAGTCCACTTATATTTCACATATGACCCCTGTCGTGCTACTTTTTGTGTCTTTTTGAGTTCACTAAATAACACTAAAGGCCATAAAAGAAAAAAAACCTTTCAATAACAATCAAACGATCAAAGCGCTATGTTTACTTCATAGACTTTAAAGAAGAAATACTGAGGTAGTTGATTTTGTTAATTTTAGATATTAATTAGTAGCGGATAACTAAAATGGAGAAATTATGAATCTCAACACATCACTCATATGTTTAGGTACAAGGTAGAAATGTTTGATTTCATAAACACTCTTGGGGATGATAAAATGGATCTGGTATTTTCCAAAATAAATTCTCATTTCACAAAATCTAACTGCAGATTACAATATTGGATTAAAATCAAATGATCTCAAAATAATAAAGATCATGCTTAAGAAATTTACACCTGGTCTAATGAAACATTTAATATTTTTGTTCATGTTACAGACTGATGTGAAGGTTTTTTTTATCATTACGGTGTTGTTACAATTTCATTAATTTAAATTTGCAGCAGTATTTAATAATTTCAATTTAGGTATTATCATTATTTGGCTGGAGACTTCAGATGGAAATCACAAGGTTACAGGTTCACATCCAGTACTTAGACAATGTATGACTCTGAGAAAGCCAACTAACTTACATCTGCTCAAAACCAAAAGACATTAATGTGCATATCAAACTCTTTGTCGAAGTGGAACTCATGAAGGTCACATCTCTCCATTTGTTTTTGAACCCACTTATTCCATTGTAGTATTAGTGAACTGTCTATACTAGAAGTATTAGACACAAGGAAAGAACTAGCACTGAATGATCCACTACAGGCCATATATACATAAACACCCACCTTTAAACTCACTCATATTTCAGCTTAACCTAACATTTATACTTTTGGGATGTAGAAATGAACCAGAAGACCCATGGAAATCCAATGATATGATGAAGAGAATATGCAAATTCCACACAGACATGGATTAGGCCATTAATTGAATTCAAGTGCTTAAACACTGTGTTATCATTACCTTCTGGTATCTCAAGCCAATCCCAAATGTTTTGATTGAAAGACCAGAACCAACATTAAGAATTAAAAAAAATAGGTAAAGTTTATTTCTATGCTAAAAGCTAGGAAAGGTTTAACACACAACTGCATGCCGTTATAGCCTTGATGCATTTATTACTGTAAAGAAAGGAAAGTTTATATTTATAGAAGGACAATGAGGAATCTGATCCAAGAGAGAAGAAAGAAGTATAGGACCATTGAAAAGTAGCAAATAAAAAGAAGAAGGATCAGATGATAAAGTTAGTTGGTGTGGTAAGAGAGGTCCACGGCTCAGCAATTAGTCTCTGATTTTAAAATATATAATCTTACCCTGTGAAATTGCAAGCTCCAAACAGGTGCAAGTGTGTGTGCATGCATTTTGCGGTTGCAGTTCAGTCAGACACCTCAGTGATGCCTCTGAGGGAGTGGGTACTCGCACCTGTACCAAATTATAGAGACCCAGGAAGAAGTGTGTGGCCAGTGCTTAGGAAAAGACTGAAGGATCACTCCTGTTGAGCAGTCAGGTAGCAGGAGTGGTCATTTTACTCAGGGTCTGGTCTTGCTGGGAGGAGCCAGCGACTGGCGGCAGTGGGAGTGGAGCCTGGGCTCAGCGGCTCCCCATGGAACATCATGGGATTGGTGGCGGGGACACAGGCCGGTATAAAAGGTTGTCTGCAACTGCTGGTGGACTTCTTCTCAGACTTCAAGGTCTGAAAATGGCAAGTTGAGGAGACGTCAGTTTTAAAGGGGTACCAGGGCTCAAAATTGCAGAGAACAGTTTCCTGCCTGTGTGTTTTTAACCTCATTTTTGAGGAATATTTATTGGATTGTTTTTAACCTCCATAGACACTTCTTTTTATGGATTATTTGTTGAATTTTTCCACTGCACTCATCCCGGTTTCATTACTAATGGTTGTGGGTTCAAGAGACTCCTGCATGTAATAGGAAGTGTGGAGCCAACCTTCACCATCACAGTTGGTCATTCAGTGCTGCAGAAATATGTTTCCATGTTGGAAACTGAGCTTAGGTTCTTCTCTTTCCCTTTCAAAGGTCCCTTTGAAACCCTGTGAAAGATTAAAAACAGACAGATCAATGCAACTATGATCAAGGGTTGTGAAATACTCTAGAACTGGCATTTTATATTGATCTTAACATGATCACTGAAACGATCTGCAAACTGACTCTTGGTTTCTCCTATGTAGATTGCTGGTCAGTTTCTACAAGAAATGCGGTAAATAAGATTTTTTTGGATTGACAATAGAAATATAACAAAACATGTTCCAGAGAAGCCAGATATGATGACATTGTTAGTGACATTTTTGAATTGTGATGCAGTAGCACTAAAGCTAGTTTTGCTTTGTGAAGTCTCCTGTGAAGGGATCAGTCTGTATTATTATTACTGTACTATTAATAAAAATACATTTGGATGATATCTTTATCTTGGGTGACATAAACAAGATGACAACATCACAGATGTTTACCAATATTAAATTACCCACCACGGCTTAGTCATTCTGGGCCCCTAATCATCTCCTGTCTGTATTTTGCTTTCTCTCTTACCACTTTGCCACCTAACAACTAATATGTGGTTATCATACTAATGCAAAAATGGCTGTTGTTGCATTCTCCAGGTGGATGCTACATATCAGTGGTGGCTGCAGTGGCTCCCCAATCAATATAAATAAAATTATATAAATCTATATAAATATAAATAATAATAATAATAATAATTATTATTATTATTATAAGTAAGAACTTCTTCTGGGATTAGATCAAGCTTTAGAGATGGTAAATGTTATAGTCATTTTGCTTATATTAAACAGAAGTTTTAAATTAATGTTGGGAAGAGGTAAAAGGTAGATACATTGACTGTAAACTTGAGAGACAAATGAAAATAGGTAAATTGGCTAATGAATTCTTATAGCCAGCCTCTGAATCTGGTGATAACATACCACTGTTAAAGAAGACAGCATTTGACAATCAGTTGTGGCAGTCTGATGAGTGTGTGTAGAATTGTCTTAAAGTGTATATCTGTTAAAGGCATATCTGAGGTCAACAAGGCCTCCATCATATGGAATGACTAAGTTAAGAGAAACAATATAGTAAAGGTGAAGTAGTCGGAACCCTGAAACCAAAAGATACCAACCAACTGAATTTATAAGTATGCCGAGAGACCTTCACATTTGTTGTTCCATTGGGCTGTTAAGAATAACTGAGACATGAGTTATGGGATGACAGAATGTGAAAACAACAGGGCTTGTAAGATTTTAAAGTTTGTAGATTTTGGTCAGAGCCAAGTTATCTTTAGAAAAACTTTAAGCTAATGCAGTTTAAAGTCACAGATTAAATTATTATGTATATATTCGGGATGTTGAAGGAAAGGAGAGAACACAGAGAACATCCAAAAGAAGAATGTAAAAATACTACACAGACAGAGAATTTGCTAAAAAAAGAAAACAACACAATTAGAAAAGTCCATTCCATTAATATATACATTGGCAAATTGTATTCATTATACGCTGACAAAATTATGCCTTGATGAGCAATTTGCCATTTTTATATGGTGAAATAATTACAGTCTAGAATGCTACAACTCACAGCTGTTGAGTGATTCTCATTCACTGAGTACCTTAAAATATTGTATGCCTATCCATATATTAAAAGCTTGAAAACTAGTTACTATTATTAAGAGAAATCAATGCTAATTGACTGTTCCTTTCACATCAATGTACAAATTCACCTTTTGCAAAATAAAATTATACAGCACCAAGATTTGGACTTGGGCAGTTGAGTTTATGTGACTGTACATGCAACAAAGAAGGATTTGCTTCTAATTACAGACTTGAAAATTCAAAACTCTAGACAACCAGCATTTTTCTTTGAAAGGACAGATATTACAGCTTTATGAATATGGATGACAGTTACTATTCAAACGAGTATGTGAAGAGATCACAATACCCTTCAATTAAATATTGAAAATTGACCTATATTAATGTATATATATATCCTGGTTTTAACTACTAGTGTATTTACCTTTCAAGTGATTAAGCATGCATTTTTTCTCTAGTCTTAAATTGGCTGTAAAAGCGTAAACTAGACTTAGACAGCTATTTGAACCTTTGTATAAATGAACATAATCAGAAATACACCAAGTTGTTCAAACATTTGTTGGTAAGATAAAAGTATGAATTGTAATGCAGCTTTTAAATGTTATTACCATAGTAGCAATGCAGTTATAGTCTGTCCAGAGAACAAGTGTTAAAAAACAGCATGTGCCCTCTTCAATTATGAGGGCAGTATGTTTTGCAATAATGCTGATGACACTGTTGTAGCACCTGCAGGTTTTTGCAGTTTGCCATATGCTGGTGTTAAATGCCTTTTACTCTAACAGACGGCTAAAGCCTGTGTTATTTATTACTTGAAATGAGGCAATAGGGTTAAAATCAGATCTCATATTCTTCAAAGCAATGTGAGTGGTTTTGTTTAAAGAAAAGAGCATTTATGTCTTATACATTAACTACTATACATGCACCACATTTTAATAGGGAGGAGTGCAGCTTGTCACTTCAAGTAATACATCGGAGCTTTTAAATTTTGAGATATATGTCATATGCTTGTAGCACGTCAGCAAATAGGGCTAATAGGGAGCTCAGGTGGGCATGCTGCCCTTTAAATAAAGCCAATGGTAAAGAAAAAAATCAGGCAGGCAAAAGAACAGAAGGAAGTTCTGCAAGTCAAACAAGAAACAGCGTAACTCTAAACAGACCCAGAGCAGCCAATGTGTACTATAGAATATATAACGGATCTTTAACAGACTTTCCTATTTACCTAAGGTACCTGAGAAAACAGGATTTTAACATTAGAGCTGAACAAAGCCAATACATTTATTGAATAGGTGGGGATGATACACAAAGATGTTTACCACAAGATTTTTTTTTTCCATATCACGTTTTACTCAAAGGGTAGTCTCACTGAGCTTGACATAATTCTCAAATCTGTGGACAAGTCGCTACAGAGTTTGCAGTGAATAATGGTGAAAACTGTTGCTAAAAAATGTCCTTTCTCAGTTTTTTTTTTGATTTTATTAAAATCAAATAGCATTCCATACAACTAAATCAAGTTTAACAAAAAAAGGTTTGAAATATATCAACCCCCACCCCTGAGAAAGAGAGCTAGGCCAGCAGAGTAAAACTTAAAGCTAGTAAAACTAAGTAAGTAGATAAATTAATAAATGAATAAAGATAAATGGAGTAAAAGAGGGGAGAGAACCTGCTTCCTCAATTTAAATGCTTATTCTAAAATGTTATTGATTAGATCTTGCCAGGTTTTGAAAAAGTTTTGTAGAGATGCTATAAGTGCGAATTTGATTTTTTCCAGTTTCAAATATTATATAACATCAGTTATACATTGACTTAAATCAGGAGAGTTAGAATTCTTCCAGTTGAGCAAGATAAGTCTACGTGCTAATAGTGTAGTAAAGGCAATTACAGTTTGTTTGTCCTTCTTCACTTTAAGACCATCTGGGAGTACACCAAACACAGCTGTTAGTGGATTAGGAGGGATTGTGACACCAAGGCTGTCTGATAGGCATTCAAAGATTTTGGTCCAGTATGATGTTAATTTGGCACACGTCCTTCCCCAGATTCCTCCTGTTTATGCAAATGTTTGGGGTGGCAGCGTCCCGTATCTACTCTTGCATTAGAAAAATACCTAAGTATCTATGGAAAGACATGGAAAGAGAAAAAGAAGCTTAACAAAAGTCTTGACACTAAGACAAAATTAAAAAAAAGAAAAATTGTTGTTAGTAATTTAGCAGCTTAGGAATGTAAGGTAACTAAAACTTAATGATTAATTCGTATATTGTAAAGAGTGTATCGACAGAAGAGTCAGAAACTTACATATATGTAGACCACTGCAGTTACTTGGCCCCATGTATTTGTTAAGTGCTTCTGTCTACTGTCTGATATCTTTCTGTCATTTTGAACTATTGGATCACTATACAGCATAACAACATTGAACATTGAATAGAGTTTAAATAACCATTGTGGTCTATATACACTCTATATTTATATATTTATATATATATTTATATATATATATATATATATATATATATATATTGTGACAGATAGGGGGCGCTGTCATCCCCTTGAATACTTGGACCAGACACCAGATAAATGTCCAAATAATTATTTTATTTATACTATAAAGTGCCACAAGCACCTCCACCTCCACTACACAATAAACAATCAATAATCTATACTAATAAAAGGCAAAGCCCTCACTCACTCACTGACTGACTGACTGACTGACTGATTGACTGACTGACTGACTGACTGACTCATCACTAATTCTCCAACTTCCCGTGTGGGTAGAAGGCTGAAATTTGGCAGGCTCATTCCTTACAGCTTACTTACAAAAGTTGGGCAGGTTTCATTTCGAAATTCTACGCATAATGGTCATAACTAGAAGCTATTTTTCTCCATTTACTGTAATGGAGTTCAGCTGGAGGGGCGGAGTTTCGTATGACATCATCACGCCTCTCACGTAATCACGCATTACGTAGAAAGCCAGGAAGAGCTACAAAACGCTCTTTAGAAAACATGCATTATATAATTAAGAAGGCAGCGGAACAATTTGAAGCGAGCGAGTGACATATAAAACCATATTCAGCGTCTCACGTGAACTGACGCAGTACGCAGACAAAAAGCAACAGTTCCAAAAAGTGCTGAACAAAAACCGAATTACACTGCTACGCTCAAATAGATAAACCACACGCCGTGGCTCGATTGTTGAGCATTCGCCTATAGCGCCCGCGTCCGAGGTTCGATTCCCGAGAGGGGATGCACTAAGTATGTACGCGCGCTTCTCGATTTATTTTAACCTCGCATCCCCTTAGTTTGAGACGTATGAAAACGCATGCGATTAACGCAGAAAGACAGATCACCTATTGAAGCTTCATGAATAATGGATACTTTATTCGCGATCAATGATTGTTTTGGTAAAGCCATACTCAGTGTATTCATTAGATGAACGGTAAAAAAGTAAGAGCGAGGGGACGGTAACTTACTGAAGCACACAAGCAAAACCACAATAGCACGCGGGCTCGATGTACTGTAGTTCTAGATCTGACTTGCGCGATCACATTCCAAAAACTATTTCTTTTCAAGTTCTATTTAGTCCATAAGAGTCAAACTCAAGGCCCACGGGCCACATCCGGCCCGGCGTGTAATTATATCCGGCCCGCGAGGTCATTTTATATACTGTATTATTGTTATTAATGGCCCGGGGATATGAAGCGCTGGTAACACAATAAACTACAGATCCCATAATGCAGCGCTTCAGCTGCCTTGCCGAACACTTACCACGTTAATAAATTCTAGCTTATGATACTGTAAGTTATTGTGAAGCTAGCCCACACGATGCCGAAGAGAAAAGTTGATTCTGAAAATAGAGCCTTTAAAAACCGATGGGAGGCCGAGTATATGTTTACTGACATTGCCGGTAAACCCGTGTGTCTCATTTGTGGAACGTGTGTACAAAAACTGGGGTCTCCTTCCCAGCAAAAGTCGAGCAGCCGGCGCGCTTCTGCCTTAAATCAAAGTGAGCACTTTTAATTTTTTTCATCCTCCCCCTGAGCTATAGCCCAGA
>JANRMT010062837.1:43769165-43804953 GCA_026402145.1 Polypterus bichir lapradei | reverse complement strand
TAGATAGATAGATAGATAGATAGATAGATAGATAGATAGATAGATAGATAGATAGATAGATAGATAGATAGTGCAGATGGCACAGGGGGTGGACGGGCATCCTGGCAACAAGTTACCTTATCTGTAAGGGAGGCCCCAAGTGGACAGAAAGGCATCCCAGCTGAAAGAGGGAAGGATGTTGACACGTTTTTGTTTGCTAGTTTGCTAGATTACCTGAATTTGTTCCTCATTTCTTTCTAGCATACCTTTAAAGGCTGCCTCAAAGCGATTATATACACGTTTCTCCAGGTCTTTATTATCCTGCCACAGCTTCTTCTTTATCTTGAGCATACCATTTATCTCTTTCTTTATATCTTTCTTGAGCTCCTTTATGTCTTGAGCGTTGGCCGTGGCCATTGCACTGATCATTATCTTCAGTTCAGACAGATCATTTTGGCCTTCGTGTTCTGCAGGTGAAGTGACAAGCCCTGTTATAGCCGATGCTCCTGGCTCATGAGGAATAGATGAAAACGTGGAAGGCAAGGCCATTTCCAGTTTAAATGGATCTTCGGGAACTGACGAGCTATCGTGACCTGCATCACTTGCACATTCGCTCCCATTTTCACTCTTGACCAGAGACGATGCAGTGGCCCGGGGTCCCGGGAAATCTGAGCTTTCGCCTGTCTAATCCAAGTCGGTCTCTGTAAGGCTGTACCTTCAGGTTGGACTTGGACTTGATGCCTGTCTAGGCTTGGGTGTAGCTTTGGTTTTCTTTTCCACTTCTGTCTGAGCCCATTTCTTGCCACTCATGTTTATATATGCTTGCATATACTGTAATAGAACCTCCTCAAGTTGGGTAAATACAGGATACCTCGGGATGATAAAAATAAGAGAAAAATGAAAAACAATGCTAACGAAGTTCCGCTTCAGATCTCCATCTCCCATAACGGACAAAGACCAACCTAGTTTACTAGATTAATTTACAGTGGAACCTCGGTTCACGACCATAATTCGTTCCAGAACTTTGGTCGTAAACCGAGTTGGCCGTGAACTGAAGCAGTTTCACCCATAGGATTGTATGTAAATACAATTAATCCGTTCCAGACCGTACAAACTGTATGTAAATATATGTAAAGATTAAGCACAAATATAGTTAATTACACCATAGAATGCACAGTGTAATAGTAAACTAATGTAAAAACATTGAATAACATTGACACAAAACACCCAGGCTCCCTGCTTAGCTACACGAGCTGGCTCGCTCGCGCTCTCTCTCTCTCTCTCTCTCTGTAGCGCGCACACACACACACACACACCACCCACCCACTATCTTCCCCCCCCATCCCTTCCCCGTCAGCTGCCCACGCTCTCTAATCTCTCTGTAGCACGTGCTTGCGCAGCATTTTTTTTAAAATGAGTTTTAAGCACAGCGGAAAAAAGGAACAGAAAAAATCCGAAGTGCATGCAAAAACCAACTCACAAGCAACCAATAAAGTAAGATTGCAGGAGATCACGCTATTAAACTTAAAGCCTGATCACTGTAAACAATGTTTTTAAAATGAGTTTTAAGCACAGCGGAAAAAAAGGAACATTTGAAAAAAGAGAAAAGTAACATTGAACCTAATCGCGCTATGAAAAACTCCATCTGTAAACACTTTCATGAGTTTTAAGCACAAGGAAAAAAGTGAACATTTGAAAAAAAGAGAAAAGTAACATTGCAACAAATCGCGCTATGAAAAACTCCATTTGTAAACACTTTCATGAGTTTTAAGCACAGGGAAAAAAGCGAACATTTGAAAAAAGAGAAAAGTAACATTGCAACAAATCGCGTTATGAACTGAAAAATCCGTAATACAAAAACCACCAAGAAAACTAACCTTGCATGAGTCGAGTTCTGGCATGAAGTGTTTTCCTTCAGGTGTTTTCTCTCTTGTGATTTCTTGGGTTTGTGGTGCTTTTAGCTGGTGGGAGTGAAAGCCTCATGCAGCCATTCCAAAAACAAATTCCTTGTGACCCAACAATTCATGTTTGCCCCCCACATTACTGGCAGTCTGGCTTTGTTTACATTGTGCTGCTTGAAAGCACGAGGGTTCTCAGATTGGTAAATGAGTAAACTGGTAAACAGTTTTTCCACCTCTTGTAATTTCTTTCTTTACTTCGATTTCAATTTTCTTCAAAACTTTCTTCTCACCACTCTTCACTTGCTTAGAAGCCATAGTTAACTGCAAAAGCACACAAAATACTGTAGAGCACAAAGAGAGTGCAAGTCTTATTGAAAACTATGAACAAGGAGCGGCTTTGCTTAAATGAAAAAGCCAGGCAGTTGTCTTTCTCTCTCAGCCTGCCTGTGGTGGGGGGGATGGTTCGCTTGCACTACAGCCTACAGATAGGCAGGCAAACACATACAGCAATCTCCTCCTCCCCCTCCCCAGCAGGCACGTGGAATTGGGGGGATGGTTCACTTACTGCCTGCAGATAGGCAGGCAAACACGTGCAGCAATCTCCTCCTCCCCCTCCCCAGCAGGCACGTGCTCACTCGCTCTTGCTCTCTCTCTCTCAGCTTAGGCAGGCAAGGGAAACTGGCTTGTTCGGCAAACACGTGCAGCAATCTCCTCCTCCCCCTCCCCAGCAGGCACGTGCTTGCTCGCTTTTGCTCTCTCTCTCTCTCTCTCTCTCAGCTCAGCTCAGTTCAGGCAGGCAGGCAGGCAGGCAAGGGAAACTGGCTTGTTCGTATACCGAGTGTGTGGTTGTGAACCGAGGCAAAAGTTTGGCGAGCTTTTTGGTCGTGAACCGAGTTGTACGTGAACCGAGACGTTCGTGAACCGAGGTTCCACTGTATATGTATAAAAAAGTCTTCAACTATAGTTCAGTTTTCCAAATGATTTTATATTGATCAGTTACAAATGAAGGAATGACATGGCATGAAACAAATATGTTCCAGTTCAACGAGGGTCTTGTTTCTGGTGTAAGTTTATAGTTATAATAATAATAATAATAATAATACATTTTATTTATATAGCACCTTTCCCATGGTCAAGGCACTTCACAGAGTCTTAGAAAAAATTAAAATAAAAAAAAAATTTTTGCTATTGATAGCTTATGGCTATTTTTCTAAGTAAATGTGTTTGTCAGATCATGCCTTTTATTATTTTCTTTTAAAGTGTTTTTAGCTTCAATTAAATGTATTATTTTTATTTTATATTTTGTAACTGTTCCCTATTTCTAACATATTGAGACTAAGGTGACAGAGCAGATGCTGCACCTGGGGATACTACACTCAAGCCTTTATATGCCTATGTTGTGTAAAAACCTTAGCTGAGGTATAAGCTACTTATGACTGGTTGTTGTTTATATTCTGCCCAGAAGCCAAGAGAAAATAAGGACTACTGGAAGAAAAGATATAGAAAAAAAAAACCTAAATGAAGCAAGACTCTGAACCACAAGAGTAAAAGCCTACAAATTACGAAAGCCAAAAACTATGAGACAAGAACAAGGTTAAAAAGGATTGCAAAGTTCAAAATTAACACAAATTGACAAAATTAAAGGGCAACAAGGATTTTGGAATCTGAGGAAGTGAACCTAGAATGACATTTTTATCTTGCTGAGTAATCACTGACAGGCTCATGACTTCTGAAGCCATTTCCCTTACTGGGCAAAACCGGGCATTTTAACAAAGCAAAATAAAAAACAAAATTGAAAATGAACATTAGAACGAAGCTTTGAATGAAAAAACAAATGATTCCATCAGCTTTTGTGATGTCAGAAACCACTATAACAATATGCAGCTCAATATTACAGCCATAAAATAACCTGTAAATAATTTACAAAAAGTTCCAGGATCCTTATAGTTAGGACATCATTATTACATTTTGGATTTCTGCTTTTGGTTATTATAAGTGCTTGCATTTTCTGGTTTCTAGACTCTTTGCTCTTGTTTTTGGTTATTGATTTTTGGATCACGGACTTAGTATGTTTCACCTTTTGGATTGCCACTTGTGGGCAAATATTTGTTCTCTCTTGCTCATTGTTTTTGAATTTGTTTTTTAGGCAGGTTTTCATAAATATATATATTATAAATATTTATAAATATATATATGTTTAAATAAAACTTTATTATGGTAACAATTTTTTTTTTTAATTTATAGGCATTTGCCCCTTTATTGTGTTCGGTAGCTAAATCTATTTCATGAGTTTCAGGGCCAGGCTTACTTTATGTTTTTAGGCTTTACTGGATTTCTGAGGCCGAATTAAGGCTTAATGATGCAAGCCAACTGTTTCAGTTGCACATTTTTGTTAGTAAATGTGAAAGCTGCTTATTTTCCTTTTACTAACATATTTTTTGTGGTGAAACCTCTATAACAGAATGTGAGTGAATATAGTGGATAAAATACTATAATACCATATAAGCAAAACAGTCTTTCTTTGTCATTTCTTTTTTTCCTTCTAAATGGTGTACAAAATAGCATATAATGCCTCTTTGATAAACATGTGATTAAAACACTACTGCCATTGAATTAGGCTCGTTGCTGGGATTTTGAAGATTTAGAAAAGATCAGGAAGATATTGTGTACTTTCAAGTTATTTTCAGATGAGTACATAACACCCAAAGTCTGAAGAACTAATGAGCCCTGTTATTAAGGATCACAGATATCTTATATAGTAATTCCATGGAATGTATTGCAGACACTAGAGATAACATACTGTTAAGAAGTTGTTTTTTAATTCCTAAGTGTTGTGATTGGTTGGAAATCTACAAAATGCCCATCGTACTGGTGCCTTATGGTACGGCTGTGACTGATAATAATTTTATCTCTCTCCTGTAGACCAAGACTAGGTTTAATTCTTCTTTCTAATAAGATAATAACCGGCTTCTGTCTTTTAATATACCTCAAGTCAAATATAAATTGGTTTTGATTTTGCTGCACAATTGCACTACAATCCTCAGTTTTCTTTGATTCTATTTTATTACTCGGGACAGGGTTCTTTGTCAGCCAACTGATTGCAGTACAGATTTTTTATGCTTATTTGTTCTACATTAACTAAGCAGCAACATCTTCAGTATAATATACCAGTAATACCTACATGAAATAAGTAACAGCTAGTAAACCTGCAAATACTCTTGAACTTAATTTAAATTTGCCATTCATTTTACCTATGTGTCATTTTTCCTTGCAGCAATTTTTGTTGCATCTGTGTAGATGTGCATGTTATAGAGCAGAATATGAATTAGAGAATCTGGTAGAGTGCAACTGTACAGTTTTTAGCTCATATTTCTTCCCAAAAATTATTTCGGAAAAAGCATCTGTGGCTTCCATTTTAATATTTGTATTAATATTTAAAAATGATTTTATTTTGCTCAAGGAAAAAAAATAGCCTGGGCAGTGGGAATGGGCAGTATCCCATTTACTGTCTAGACAGCGGGGGCGGGGGATGGCGGCTCCGCTCTCAAACATCTGGCCATAGTTAATTGGCTGATGATGCATTTCCCTAGGCTACCAACAATGAAATATCTGTCATCTTGGAGCCTGGCCACTCTCTTACATCCTTGATTGTTATGCAGGAAGTCTTGACCATTCCTACAGTACGTCAGTTAGCCACTGTTATACATTTAGTGGTTCCAACACTCTCCGTAATTGTTTCTGCAAATCTGTGCTTCTTTTCTGGAATTTACTTCTGTTTTGATTGGTGTGAGTCCTTTGTTGACCTCCTTTAAATTCATTTATTTTTATATTTCTGACTGGGAAGACTAATAGTGTATTTCTGTTTTATAAATAATACAGTAATGTAAGATTCATTCATTCTCTCATGTAGCTTATTTATACAGAGGGGAATAACAAAACATCTTCAAACTCATTTTATCCAGTATGGGGTCAAGGTGAGCTGAAGCCTGTCTTGGCAGCAACTGTGTATAAGGCAAAAAACAACCCTGGGCAGGGCACCAATCCATCATAAGGGTAATGCATGCATACGCCAGCAGGGCCAATTTAGATTTACCAGTGAAACTAAAGAGTATGTACTTGAGGTTGTGGGAAGAGAAAACCCCAACAAACCTATGAAGAACAGGCAAATTCTGGATCTATGATGCTGGATCAATGAAGTAGCAGCACTACACAGTGTGCCACCATATCACCATGCAGAAAAAAAAATGTTTTTTTTCTCTGGGTCTAAAGGCTGTTAATGGTGATATGTTAAAATATCTACAAGTCCCAATTTATTTCTGATAGATTGAATTCAGACATTTGTAGTTACTTTCTACTTTAATCTTTGATTCTGCCACTATTCTGAAAGTCAGAATGTTTTACACATGGCAGATTTGTTAAGTAGCTGTTATAAGAAATATTGCCAACTCATGTGTTCTGCATTACAAAGGGTAACATAGTTTATCTTTTTGTATTATTTTAATCCATGCTACTAAAACCACAATATAACTCTGTTTGTGTTGTAGATGGATGTTTGTATTTGTATCATATTGTAAAAAGTTGGGCCAAATAGTTACAGCAGAGAAGGTTACCTAAATATAAATTATAGGACTAGTTTTCTCATTCTGTCTCTCCTAAAAGCTGTCAACCCACTTACCAGGGAGAGCAATTTATTTGAGTGTTTCTTTACTGGACACCAAAGTGTTCTCACCTTTCCTCTGTAAGCGCAGTCACGTGTTTTTAATAAATTAATGTCTCTCAGTAACTAAAACATCAAAATGACATGACAGGATAATACTGTCTATCTTCTTCTTCAACTATGGTCTTGTTACTCTTGATTAACAGAATTAAGCATCAGAGCTGTTACACTCTAATAAAACTTTACACATCTCAACAAGGGGCAGCATTGTAATGCAAAGGCAGTGCCGCTGCCTCAGAGTAAGGAGACCAGGATTTGTGTCCCAGGTCCTCCCTGCATGGAGTTTCCATGATCTCCCAATGTCTGTATGGGTTTCCTCTTGGTGCTCCGGTTTCCTCCCACTTTTCAAAGATATGCAAGTTAGGTGAATTGGTAATGTAAAATTGGCACGTGTATATTCGCCCTGCAATGGACTGACACTTTGTCTGTGGTTTGCTCCTGCCTTGTGTCATTTGCTAGCTGAGATAGGGTACAGCACCCCCACTCCTCTGGTCTGGATTAAGCAGGTTAGAAAATGACATGACATGACTTCTTAAAAGAACAGTTAAAAATTCAATGATACTTAAATAAGGATACATAGCATAGCCAAGAGAAACAAGTGGACCCAATAAACTGTAGGCATTGTCATCACTTTCCTCTGCTTTAGTTATAGGCGAGGCTTGCTTGGAAGCTGATGGTTATTATGTTATTAATGACTTTTCTCTTTGTCTACATTCAGTAAAATTTCAGAAAATAGGAGCGTAACCCTGCTCCATAAATATACTGAGTTCCTTTAAAATGTATTTGTTTTCATGAAATTCAATAGGTTACTGTATGTCAAAAATTTAATCAGTAGCCTGATTGGTTAGACCATCAATTTGTAATGTCCACCCTTTTAATAGTAATGTTTTGTAGTGGCCCATCTTTTCTTTATCAGTATATTGTAGTTTATTTAGGCTCCCATCACATCTACGTGACTTTTCCAGTGATTGTCAGTCATATTTTTTATTTACATGATCTTAGTGAATCAAAGGTACTTTCCAGCCATGTCATTTGACATCCCCAGAGACACAGACACACCAGTCTGCGACTCACCCCAATTCTTAAGTCAAAGCAGTGTGTTCATGTGTGTGTAAGAGCTGAAAACTAATTTGAGCTCACCCAGGAGTACACTGAATCTAGTACAACAGCAAGAAAAAAAGGAAAACAAGCGTATTAGACTGAAAAAATGGAGAAAAAAAGCCTTGTCTATCTTGTATTTATCATACATTGACTGAATAGAAAAAGGAAAAAGGCAGACTGAAACTCCAACTGTACTTCCAGTATCTGGAAAACATTAGTATTACCACAGGCTCTATGAGCCAGCATGTCACCTAATTGTCAGTATGTGACGAGCTGGCAATAATTGTAATCTGTCATCCTCAATGACACAAGATGCAGCAAATGGAATCATTCAGATAGATAGATAGATATATACTTTGTTAATCTCCAAGGGGAAATTCACATACTCCAGCAGCAGCATACTAATAAAAACAATATTAATTAAATAGTGATAAAAATGCAGTGCAAGATAAAAAATGCAGGGTGGAGAGTGCAAGGCAGGTATCACAGACAGACAATAACTTTGTATGAATGTTTACCCCCCTAGGTGGAACTGAAGAGTCGCATAGTGTGGGGGAGGAATGATCTCCTCAGTCTGTCAGTGGAGCAGGACAGTGACAGCAGTCTGTCGCTGAAGCTGCTCCTCTGTCTGGAGATGATACTGTTTAGTGGATACTGTGGATACTCCATGATTAACAGGAGCCTGTTCAGTGCCCGTCGCTCTGCCACGGATATCAAACTGTCCAACTCCATGCCTACAATAGAGCCTGCCTTCCTCACCAGTTTGTCCAGGTGTGAGGCGTCCCTCTTCTTTATGCTGCCTCCCTAGCACACCACCGCATAGAAGAGGGCACTTGCCACAACCGTCTGATAGAACATCTGCAGCATCTTATTGCAGATGTTGAAGGATGCCAGCCTTCTAAAGAAGTATAGTCAGCTCTGTCCTCTCTGACACAGAGCATCAGTATTGGCAGTCCAGTCAAGTTTATCATCCAGCTGCACTCCCAGGTATTTATAGGCCTGCACACAGTCACCTCTGATGATCATGGAGTCCATGAGGGGCCTGTGCCTCCTAAAATCCACCACCAGCTACTTGGTTTTACTGGTGTTCAGTTGTAGGTGGTTTGAGTTTGACATGCACTTCAACTAGAAGTTGTTTAATGTGCCAGTGGCATTACTTGGTTGGTACAGAATGAATCAGTGTTTTCAACATCAACTTTTATGCCTCCATGTAACAGGTCACCAGCTGCCCTTGCTTGACTCTGTATCCTTAACCTTAATAATACTGTAGCTTTATATGAAGCAACAAGGCCACCTAGCTATACTTTTGCATTCTTTAAGCACCACAGTTGGTTTGAGTATTTCAGTAAAAAAAGGAAAAATAGTAACCAAACCAGATCCCCATCCAGGTTCATTCATGTTGAATACACAGTGTCCACTTAAGTCTTTCTTTTAGATAAAGTCTTTTCTTGTTGATTAGTTCCAAACTAGATTGATTGTAAACTTGCTTAAGGTCACACTTTGTGCAGGTGGTAGCATTTGTTTATAAATCTAGCCTGCCAATATTGACATTTCCTCCTTTATCCAGCGTTAAATCAATCTATTTATTTTCTTTTACCAAACCTGTAATTTCTAAATGATGCCTTGTGATTTTAGCTTGAATGGGAATTTTGTTCAAATTGTATTCCCATAAAAATAATGTATGAGAAAATCAAACATGTCTGTAACATTCAGGAAAGGATGTTGGTTTGGATTAGTTACATTGAAAAATAAAGCCAAATTCCATCTACAAATTGAAGGGCCAGAAGTGCTTTCTTTGTACAGTTAGAAGAAGATAGGAACAATGTTTTGTTAAGTTACAGATGGTAAAATGTTCAGCTAACACTGAACTCTAAAAGTGATTATAAGTTCCCAGCAGCATAAACAAGAGGTTCAATGCAATGACTGTTTTTTCCCATACCCAGACTGATAATATCAGCAGATTGACAAGCTGGGAATATAATTTCTAGGTCTCACTTTTTATATATGAACAAACAAAAAGCATGGGGGAAAATAAAGAATTTCTGTGGTTATATCTGATTCTTGTACTTAGGTGTGTGTGGTTGTATTGATAAAAAGAGAGAAACTAGATTTTTATGGTTCACTTGATTACACATGTTATACAAAGTTATGTTTTACACTGCTAATTCAATATGTTTTGAAGAGTAGGAGTTCATACAATCATAGGGTGACTTTTGTTATTAAACTGTAAGAACAGAGCATTTTACATATGCTACAGCTGTCATATGGTAATTAATCAGGGAAGAAGAGAGACAGAGAAATGTATAGGAAGACAAAAAAGAGTCAAAGAGGGTGAGAGCCAAGTCAAATGAGGGAGAGGGAATCATTTTTAGAACAGCAAAGACTAGGAACAACGATGGAAAGGATTTTAGTCAGATAAAGCAGATGAAAAATGAGCAAGGTGTTTCCTTAAATGAGTATGGTAGGACCAATTAAAGATGCAACAGATAGTTTTTGGGGATGGAGTGCTGAAGGGCTAGTACCAACCACAAGCCGGGACGAAGTAAAGGAAGCCCTGAAAAGAATGAAAAGTGGAAAGGCAACAGAACCAGATGAAAAACCAGCAGGTGGAGAAGAGGGAGTAGATGTGTTATGGGATGTACTGCAGAAGATCTCTGACCAGGACAGAATTCCAGAGTAGTGGAGAAAAAATGTGATTGTACCCATTTATAAGCAGAAGGGTATTACTAGGGTGTTGTACCGTGTTAGCCATTATGAATGTAGTGAAAAGTCAAGCAAAATGACACCTTTTATTGGCTAACTAAAAAGGTTACAATATGCAAGCTTTCGAGGCAACTCGGGCATCTTGAGGAGTAGTGTTCGGGTAACAGACACGATCCCAGTCAGAGTAGGTCTGCATCTCTTTGATCTGGTTATGGATGTGTTGAGTCATAGGATCATTGACAAATTCCCCTGGTTCATGCTTTTTGCAGATGACATTTTGTTGTATACCACCAGAAAAGAGAAAGTGGAGAAGAAGTAGGAGGAATGGAGGAGGGATTTTGAAAGAGAGCGTTGAAGGTAAATAGAAAGAAGAATATATGAGGTTTAATCATGATTGGGATTCAGATGTTAGCCTGCAGGAAGAGCTATTCAAAAGAGTGGATAAATTTAAATATCTAGGATCAGTGGTAGCCAGGGATAGAAAACTAGATGCAGAGATAACCATATAGAGTGCAGTGTGGATGAAACAAGGTAACAAGGTATCAAAAGCATTAGGTGATTCAAGACTTTAGGTGAAGGTTAAAGGTAAGATTGTTAAGATAGTGGTAAGGCAAGCAATGATGTATGAAGCTGAAACATGGGCAGTGAATGGAGTACAAGAGAAGAATTTAGATGCTGCAGAAATGTGAATGTTGAGATGGATGTGTGGAGTTACAAACAAGGAAAGAATAGGAATGAGACAATCGTGGTACAGCAAAAGCGGGAGAGATATCTAGCAAAGTACAAGGAAATAGTTTGAAGTGGTATGGACACATAATGAGGAGAGATGAATTTGTGGGCAAAAGAGTGATGGGAATGGAAGTACAGGGGTAGAGAAAGCGAGGGAAGCCGAAATGGAGGTGGATGGATAAAATGGAAGAAGATCTAAAGGAAAATGGCTTGACTGGTGAGGAGGTACAGGGCTAAGCTGTTGGAGTAGGTTGATCAAGCATATCGACCCCACATAGAAGTAGAAAAAGAGTAGCTGTTATACTACATATGAACCAGGTTTTTAAAGATTTCAGTCTGAGGATCCAAATAAGAAAATTGGTATCATAGTCGTATCTAAGAAGAGAGTTATTTTCATAATAACAGCAATGCTATATATAGAAAAATAACACTTGCCATGTATTAAAAAAAATAACCTTATTTTTCACATGAATATTACCAAAAGGAAAAAGTATAAAGAAAACATATTCATAATTAAACAAAAATATTATTGAAAACATGGAATAAATGAGCTCCATCGTTAACAACATTCTAAATGAGTTCACAAATTGTTCAGCATATCCCAGTTTTTATTTAACAAATCAATAAACAGGGTTAAAAAGAGTCACATAACTAAGTTATTACTAAACATTGATGCTTTATTTGTATTGATAGTATAAATCTCAATGAAATATTCAGTGAACAGTCCGGTCTGATATGATAAACTAATGCATAATGCTGAGATTCTCATGCACTCTCCAGCCTGTCTCACCCTTTTGATATTAATTCGTATTCTTACTGTTCTCGTGGCCTAATACACATGTCTTTCATATTACCAGTAGATAGTAACTAAAGTAGATAGTAACGAGCAGCCAGGGACCTAAAAAATGTTTTGTTGTAATGAACATTTCATAGTAATGAGATTCTGTATTTGTCGCTATAGTGCTTTCTTTAACTTGGGTCCAGGCATTTGCAATCATTTCAATAGCTTATTTCACATTAATTTTAATCTCCTCCTGTCTACAAGTTATGCTGACGAGAATTTTTCTCAGCATTTCCTTGCGATAATACACTTTCAGGGTGCAAATGATGCCCAAATCCAATGGCTGAAGCACTGCTGTGCAATTGGGTGGGAGGAATTCAAAGCAAACATTATCTAAATGTGGAAGCATGTTGTGGGCAGCACAGGTATCAATCAGAAGATGAATCATCCTTTTCTTCTTCTTCATATTGTGAGGTTTCTGAACTCTTTTGGGATCCCCCTGACTCCCCACCCAGTGCATCTCCAAGTGTGATTGCCGCATCTGTGGAAGATTGTTTGTCCGTTGCCAGGGTAGAGCAACAGCAGGCTCCCAGCGGTCCAGTGAAGCGCCACAGAAGCAAATCATAAAAGATCATGGTCGTGCTATAAGTCCCTGTCTTGCACCCCAAAACACAAGGCTGAGTCTCACTACTTTAGCAAAACCAGCTTTATTCAGCTTGAAACAGGACCAGCATGGTTATTTATTGTAGTGTGATCTGCCACTCTCCTATGCACAGATACAGCAGTCAGGCAGGGTTGTGGCAAGGTTAGTGGCCAAGTAATACTGTTACCTGCATTTACAATGTTCCTTGCATCACCCATCAAAATCTTTTCTGTTTGCTTCAGTGAAGAGGTACAGCAGAGCCGTGAGCCTGCTGTTGCTCCGGCAATGGATATACAGTCTTCCACAGATGCAGTGATCGTACTTCGGGATGCTCTTCGGCATGCTGTCTAGTTGGGGGAGGTCCCAAGAGAGTTTAGAAACCTCACATTTTCTTGAATGAGTGCCACATTAATATCAAAGTTTCTTGAAAGAGCAACAATGAACTACATAAAAATGATGTTTTCCGATGTCTTCAAAGCAGTTCGTATATGTTTGCAACTCGAGATTTTTCTTCTTTTTTTGCTCGGCCTTTCAATAAAGTTGACAGTGTTGATTGCAAAATTCCAAATTCATGGAAATGTCTTTTTTCTTTTTGCCGCAATCGAGAGCTGCAAAAATGTAAAGTTTTTTTTTTCTAATATGAACTGTTATCGTTTTTTCGTGTCTGCCATTTCTATAGGAGGGTGACAATGAGATAAATTCCAATAGATATTTTTTAAATGTTGACGAGCAATAAGCAAAAGGTATCACTGAAAACCACCAAAAACAAACACAACAAAAAAACAGTACAAGGAAAGTTTGAAGAAAGAAAATTTTTTTTACAGTTTTTTTCTGTTTGGGGATCGTTGTGCACAACTGAGCTGTGACCACAGAACTAACTGATCTGTGGCTGATTCATTCAGGCATTTCAAGGTCTTTTGGGCACTTCGCTGTAATGAAAGTATCTGCTGAATGTATTTTGTAGTAATGAGATTTCTATAGACTCGTGTCATATGGGGAAACTGTCGGGACCATAAAAATACTTCTTTGTAATGAAAATTATGTTGTAGTAAAAAATCTTTTTTGCATCTCTGCTACAGATTTCGGTTCATGTATGCTGTAGCAGCAAATATGCAATAAGGCACTGAATAGTTGTCCATGGCCACTGAAAATGTATTTAGCATACAACACTGCCAAGCTGGTATTGTATATACACCCCCACCCTATTGACTCACCCCATACAACATGCCTAAACTGATCACGTCCTTGTGCCATTAGCCGTTTCAAACTTTAGTTTGATTATTCCACAAGATATGTGAGGTTTGGTGATGTGAGGAATATTTACTATATATAGGAATAAAGCTGTGTGTAGTGCATCAATGGCATTCTTTAAAGGATATGTCTTCAATTACATACTACCACAATTAGTAGTACACCAAAGTGACGGCAGTATATCACTTGCCACAGAATTTGCTTTTGGACGCCTCACCTTTTTTTACTACACAATCATATAGTGACCCATCACAAACGTATCCGCAACCCAGTTTAGATCATGACTCATATTTTAAGAAGCACTACTATGTACTGTACTATAATGGTAATCTTGCAATTCAAATGTAAATTTACTTCCTTGTGATTTACTTCTGCTTCCCCATAGAGAAAGGATATGAGAACAAAAGATACAGAGTAGTTAGGTCTTTTCTGAAAACAGGAAACATTCTGAATTCTTAGTATCCAAGGGAAGCTCATCATAAACTGCTTGGTAGTCCTATGGAAATAGTTGTGTTCAACAATTGTTGCAACCCTTTCTGTCTGATTCTGACTTACACTAGTTGATGCCAGAATACAATTAACACTCCAAACACCCTGTAATGGAAACGTGATATCAAGATATGATTGGATACATATTTTTGTTTGCAAATCTGTGAGTGTGGATCAAGCCTTTCATCTGGTAAGTGTTACATAAGTATATATTGAATTAAGTAAAGTAGATTCTCTAGAGATCCTATTAGCATCAAATGACTCTGTTGTAAGCAACCTTTTCCACTTTCATATGTCTCAAAGCTCAGAAATATACTAGGCCTTTCTCATTTGATCGTTTTATCCTTAACTGTCTGTTCTGCAAGAAACTCTGATATGACAGATGCTGCGACTGTGAGCTATAATAACGTTCATTCTGACATTTTTACTGCATGCCCTATCAAAAAGTACTTCAACATCTTACTTGTTCAGTGCTTTTCTGGTTTACACAGTGAAAGTCCTACAAAAGTACATACTTTTGTTGCACTTTTCCCACTTAGCCTCACAATACATAAACAGCTGCTTTTATTCCACTCATGTATGTTGCCCTACTGGCACAGAACATATCCATCATCCTTTGCTCTGTGGTAGCTTCCCTTGGCATTTTAGACTAAGCCCAAATGGGCTACATAGATCATCCAGGCACTCACTAGCAAACACCACTCTCAGACTTGGCCATTAGAATGAGTGCCAGTATTCCAAAGTATATCTGGACATTTGACTAAAGAATTTTTCCATGCGATTTTAGGATGGTCTCCAGACTTGACTGAGAGGTACTGGCAGGCTAAAACAGCAACACCTGTACTTGTGGCTGAAGCAAAAGCCAGTGTATTTGATGTAGTGATATTTGGTGAGACCATGGAAAATGTTTTGGACATTCTCAAAGAGAGGCTGGCAATCTATACAGTGACTGTGAAAGGGTAAGCACGGCAGCGTTTATGCTCAAGAAAAATGGGGAATCATTGACTTTAACTCGATATGATATCAAGAGATGTTGCATTTTGAGGAATTAGTGTTCCTATACACTACAGTCTTTAGAGGAAGTGACAGTGCCAGAAGTATTGGTTTGTTTTGGGTCCATCACAGTAACTGAGGTTGCTCAATAAATTTAAAAGGTCCATAATGGAAAGGTGATGAGGTAATTGAAATTGGACTAGAAATGATGAAAGCACTAGATATTGTGGGAATGGATAACATGTCTTTTCAAAGTTGGTCATAGGGTGCACACAGTACTTTGGGACTGGCATAGAGAGTGACTTTCAGTCATAGAAGTGTCATATTCTTCATCCTCCCTAGAAAGACAATAGCTGAACCTCAGGTTCAGGAAGACCAATATGGATTACATCCTGACTAGAACAGTGAACATACCTTCTATCCTATTTGAGGGATCATGTAAGGTTACTAAGGTTACTACATTTGTGTTGTTGACTTGGAAAAAGTGTATGTATGAGTAACATGTGGTAGTTTATGGAAGATATTACAAGAGTGTTTGTTTCTGGTGCTGGTGGTATGCAATATTGTGAGTGCATGCCTGTTATTAATTGTGGGCATTGGTGCGGGTGCATCTTGCCTCATGTCCTGTCCATGATTTTCATACAAAAAATATAACAAGACAGAGCTGAGATTAAATGGTATCCAGTTTGTAATCCTGAGAGTTGCATCTATGCTATTTGCAGATAATGTTATCCTTTTGGCCTCATCAAAAAGTGTTTTTTGGCATCCACTGGAACTGTGTCATGTGATTGTGATGATGATTAATACCTCCAAATATGAGGTCCTGGTACTCAACCAGTAAAGAGTGGCCTGTTCTCTTCAGGTAAGGGATGAATAGCTGCCCCAAGTGGAGGAGTTCAAATACCTCAGGGTTTTATTCACAAGTTATAGCAGAGGCGATTGTGAGACAGACCTACAAAACAGATGAGACTGCCGTAATTTTGTGGACATTTAAATGAACTATGGTACAATTGTGCATTCATGACATTCAGTCCAACTCTGGGAACATCTGACATGATGTTCCTGCTCAGGGTTGCTGGGATCACTCCCTATGATATGGTGTGGAATACGGAAGGACTTAGGAATAGTATTGTACTAATGTTACTTCTCTGCATAAAACGTAGCACGATTGACTTGGTTTGGGTATATAGTTAGGATGGTCTAGCATTCCCGGGTTTTGCGCCAGATACAGGCTACTGGGTGAAAACCGAGTGTAAACTCTGTACACACTAGAAGCACTATACTGTATCTCATGAGTGTCCTTAGAGTGACTGAGAATTCCCTAGGAGGTGCTGGTGAAAGTTGCTGAGAACAGGGTGGCTTGGTTTGCTGAGCTTTGTATGTTGTTACTGTGACCCTCAAGCAGATTACAAATTGTTGTAATGACGATAGGTAGACTATGAAAAAATAATAATAAAATTGATTCCCAGATAACTGCGAAACTCCAGGAGCAGTATGTTCCTTAAAAGAAACCTTTTGAATAATAAAGATATGGTAAGATTTCCATGAATGTGTCACAGCAGATAACAGCTTCTGTTAAAAGGATACTTACAGCAGTTGGCAGATTCAACTGAAGCAAACTAAATGCTCCAGTAATAGCTCTTTCATCCTCTTTATTCTGGTTATCTACAGTATATACACAGTCTTTGAAGATAGTTCAAGGTTCTGTATTAGAGATCTATAGGGACTTAGCTGTCAATCACATTTAATGTTTCAGAATTTAATATATTAAAACAAATTATAATGCTCAGGGTAAGCAGAAGTAGCCTTTTCTAAGTGAACAACCAATTGTTATTGAATGTGCTCTCTTGTGATAAAAAAAAACAGTTAAAATATTTTTTTATAGAAACAAATGTAACATAATGCATTGAGTTATTTCAAACCTAGAGGTAACAATGTCAGTAAAAAACAAACAAAAAAAGTATTTGATATATACAAGAAAAATAACAAATAATTATAATAATAAAAACATATTCCAGGGCCAATAACAAACAAAACAATGTAAGTTGGAGATGTTAAGTGTTAAATAGTCAAGCATTCAAATGTTTTTCTTGCAAATGTTAATCTGATTGTTAAGGTCCTATTAGTTTAAAGTAGCTGTCTGGTTGATGAAATTCTTGCAGCAAAAACAAATTGGATAAAGGCAAAAGTCCCAGCTGCAAAAATGTTTAAACGTAAGGATTCACACAGTAGATGGGTACTTGAAGAAACATATATGGACCGGTTAGTAACCCAGTCAGTTATGCCTGAGTCTGCATGCATGGGTTTATAAAGGATCATATAAAGAATTATATATGAGTATAATTTGCAAAGGGTGCACTTTACTTGTCATTTTTCTTGTGGATGCAACTAGTATTCAGTAAACTAAAGCAGTCCCATCTTGTTAGCTGCAGAAGAAGACAGATAAGCATGTGGAGGCAAGAGCTGTGATAATGGAAGATATAACTGTCTGGACCAGTTGCAGAGGGGGGCTTATGAATTGTCAGTAGTAGGAATTGGCTCTGCCTGATGTAGCTAGGTAAGGTAGTCAACAAAAAAAAAAAAAAACAGGCACAAAGAGTTCCAAGGAAATATAGTAAATACAGTTTATCCTTTCAACATCTGATTGAAAAACTAATAAAAACTGTTTTTTCTTTTATATAGTTCCTTCATCTCTTTGAGCTTCTGTGTCTCTAGACAGGGTATACATAGAAATACAGAGAAATGATCAAAAGAGGCAATTCTACAGTCTAAAAGGAAAAAAAACAATAGACTTGAGAGTGTGTCCAATATGAAAACAACCAAGAGATAAAGTGAAAGAAAATGTCAGACAGAATTTGATCTTTCACAGTATCAAAGATAGAGAATATGCCATATTTTGTTTGAAACATATGTGGCAAAACTCTGGCAGTTATATCCAGTAACAGAAGCTTGCCTAAATTACTGCATTTAGTATAACCTTTTCTTAATTTGACAAATTGTTTTACTATATCTACCAGTATTAGCAAAAACATAAATAAATAATTGCTTCTTCCAACAATGGAACTACAGAGGTTTAATATATAGAGAGTGTAACCATAGTATGCCAGAAAGACTGGCAACAATTCATGATATGTGCAATAACCTCAAAAGAAAAGTGAGAAAAAAACACAGACTATAAAATAAAAGTTGTTGTTGTTGTTCAAAGTAGTTGGAATGAGCAAAATCAAGGTTTTATGTACATATTTATGGGATAAGTTGCTGTTACAGGCTGTGATACAAAAACCACTGAAGACAGATTAGGTTACTTAAACTCCAAAGCAAACAGTGGAATCTCAGGTTACTTTAATTGGTTTCATTACTTTACCTCATGAGAGATAGGGGGCGCTGTTGTCCCCTTGAACCCTCAGACCAGACGCCAGACACCAGAGAAAAGGCCAAATATTAAATTTATTTAGACAAATAAGTGAACAAAGCACCCTCCACTCCACTATATTCATAAATCCACACAATACAATAATCAATAAACAATCTTACTACTCCCAGACGCGTTGCCACCCTTCCTGCCGACTCAGCTCACCCGTCTGGGATCTCCCACAGTCTTTTATAGTCCAGGAAAACTCCTTTTCTCCGTCAGCCTGGAAGCACTTTATTTCTTCCGTTCTCGTGACATGGAAGTACTTCCGGGCTGTACGAAAAACAAACATCTCTGTGCCTCCCTGCAGCGGCCCCGACGTTATCCAGCAAGGCTGTGTATTAAAACTCCATAGTCCATGATGCCCTGCTGGAAACTGGAGCATCTCCACGTTGCAGGGAGGGCTCCATCTACAGCTTGGGGGTCAACAACAAGACAAACATCTGGACATTAATATACTCCTTTATTGAAGAAATAAATACTATAAGAAAGAAAAAAACCCTCATATGATACATATAATCTAGTAGTTTGCCAAACAATAAATAATCATTAATTGTAAAAGATCAATGATCAACATATCTCAATGAAAACTGAACTGTCTGAACAAATTTCCTAGAAGAGTAAGCGTGCCACGTTTTTACAAAATTGGTCCACAGGGAGCCGAGCTGTTTCATTTGGACAGACAGATAGACATTGCTTATATGCAAACTCACCAAAAAGAGCTAAAAAGTAACCAGAAACAAAACCTTGATGCTACAGCCTACTTGGTAAAGAACATAACTATTGCTAATAAAGATTTTGTTTTTGAGATGTGAATTCCCTGAGGGATAAAACAGGAAACACCATCATATTTATACTTTCATCCCACTTGACATCAGATATGCAGCAATCACAGTCATGTAACGCATTCTACTGTGTAGCATAAACAAAAGTACAAAAAGAGGGGAGAGAAACATTATTAATAAACCCCAAAAACAGAATCTACACAGTAAAAAAAACCAGCCAAAATATACCAAAACACATATCAAAAATGTGTTAATAGTTACAGTTAGGGTTTATGTATTTGTGGCATACATGGCAGTGCAGCACAATAACTAAAACAATAGACTGTAAATATCATGTTACCGGTCATTACTGACTTGCTGTGTGATGCTGAAGGAGTCATGTCACTTGCATGTGGTATAAATTTTAAAAATTAATGTAAACTATTATACTGTTGCTGTGTACTTGTAAAGTGGCTTGGGATCACATTCAGCCTAGGAAAGTACTATTTAAAATTATGAGAACTGCCGTTGTAAATAGTTCTGTACAGAAAATTACAGGACAGTAAAGGACCAAGCTTCAGATTAACACAGAAACAAGTTGATATCTGCCAAAACAACAGAATGCTAGCTAGTATAGTGAAGACCTAGAGCATTCATAGTGGAAACACTAAAAAAGTTCCAAAGAACTTAGTTGTTAATATTATTTTTTCAAACAGTTGTGTTCATGTGTATACATATGAGCTGACAGCTTTTAATATTTGTTCCAAAACATAAACGAGTCCTCATGCCCAAAAAACTCCAAAACAACTCCAAAATCATTCTTAATTAGTAACATCCAAGGTCTGTGTGTCATGGACTCCAGTGAGTAAATGTTTATATGCTTCTAACAACATCAAAACATTCTAGCACCCATTGAGTCAATTACTCACAGTTATAGTGCACATAATAGTCATGTAGTCATTAGCCAATATATATTAAAGCTCAGCATCACAAAAGAATACCTGTACATTAAAACTCAAAATAACGCTTTAGCTCACTGTAATAGATTTTTAATGAAAATATTCACAGAACAGAGGCATATGGAGAATGTACAGTTTTCACTCAGACAGTGCACAGGTCTATCTAAATTTAGGACCTTGTCTCCTGTACTGTAATGCTACATCGTGACATAGAGAGAGAGAACCCTCTATTTAAAATAAAATTATGAGAACACAAATTATCTGATTACAGGTAATGTGGTAGCTATGCTGCCTCACAGCTCTGGATACTTGAGCTCCAGTGTCATTAAATACATGGTATCTATTCAAATTTGCATATCCTTCTTGTGTCAGATTAGATTTCTTTGGATAGCCTAGTCACCTCCCAGTTTCCAAAGACATGAAGGTTAGTTTACCTGGTGATTACAAGTCTGCTTAATTTGGGAAGGTGTTCATGCTCCCCATCATGTACTGCTCCAGGTTTTGTGTCTGTGCTGGGCTCATCACTCTGATATTGCCTTTCTCATTGCAATCCTGTATTAGGCTGTGCAAGATGAGAAAATGGATGATTGGGTTTTGTAATGGAACCAAAGTTTATTAAAATTGATGGCTACAAGTATGCATATAGGATGATCAATAAGTTTTATGAAATTTACCAAAGTTATTTATTTTAGCAGTTTTCCTTTAAGTTTATTATCATTGGTAAATCCATGACTAAGGTATATAATTCAAAATATTGTCAGAGTTCCTTTTAAAAATAATCAATTTTTAAGTTTCAGTTAAGAAAATAAGGTGGTACTGCAGTAGATTAATTCTCAAACCTGTTTACTCCAGTGTTACAAGAAGCAGCCCAGAACTTAGCCCAGGACCCACTCACACTAATTTAGGCACCTATTTGAAATTACCAGTTAATCTGATTCACAAGTCATTGAGGACTTTGGAGAATTATTCAAATACCTGGTGGAAAACCCACGTAGACATGGGGAAAATGCACAAACTGCACAGAATCAATGCCCAGGCATGGGATTCAAACCCAGGACATTGGATCTGTGAGGTAACAGCATTACATAATGTACCACCATGCCTCCCATAAGTGAAAATATATTCTGAAAATTATTTTATCATTATTTGCTTAAGATCTAAATTTCCACAATAATAAGAAACTCCATTTAAATGCATGAAGCAATATAAAAATGTACAAGTAAATCTAACTCATTGTTTTGTAATGAATATTATTTTTTCTATTTTTTATTTAATTTAAGTGAAACAATGACAGGTCAATCAAAAAAAAAGGAACAAAATCTCAGTCATCATTTCTTTTATGTTTCCTGCAACTGTGAATCAGAAGACCATATTGGGTGGAAATGGCATGAAACAACAACACTTAATTAAAGTAGCTTTGCTACCCAAGGTTACATTAACTCTCATTTATTGAAAGGGAATGGAAATTTGATCACTCCCTCTTTAATCAGCACTAACTCAGCTGTAGGCTTTTTAGCCCTTTGAGTGTTTTTCCATCTTCTTACTTCTCTCTTTCTTTGATGTCTGCAAAATGTCTATAGAAGAAACCAATCATAAAAGGATTTTATAGTAATCATTAAGACCAGGTGGATGGTGCTAGTTTAAAAGGCACAGAAATAAGTTTTAATAATTGGAAAAATGGACGTTTATGAATAAAAATGATTTTTTTAATGATTTCTTATAGAAAATGCCTTTATTTAAATATGTGCTTTGCTTTTTTTGCAGATGTTCTCATATTAGGGGCTATATATAGTACATGGTCTTATTTTGCTTCTGTACTGTTTTGACTTGGCCATCTGTTTTTATTATTCTCCTGCTATCTTCAAAAGTGTACCTCCTTCAAAGAAGAACAATGTTGTTGTGCAAATTTGGCAAAACTAATAATAATAATAAACAATTTTTACAAGTTTGTCATATATTACACAGCTCTGCTATACATACTGCCTGGGGGCTAAATATTTTCACCAACAGAAGTTTACAGTTCTGTTGCTTGACATTAAAAGGTACAATATTTCTTTCTTAGACTTATTAGCAGTCTCTTATATGAGATAATAGGCAATCAATTTCTTTGTTGTCATATCGGCTATTATTTACTATAAATAACAGAAGTAGGTGGAGTCTCAGTGGTGAAGTAAATGGCTAAAGTGATGTAATCATGGATATGCGATAGCACCATGCTCTATGCACAGGACACTGGAATTACAGTTTAGTCACCCTCTGATTATTTTCAGTGACATTTTGAAGCATTCGGGTATAAACTGTAGGAAAGGTACATTATCTGCAGGTGTAACCAGCAATTAAAAAAAAAGGTTAGTTTATACTAACATCCTTTCTAAGCCTTAAGTGAAGGTGATGCTTGATTTCTTTTGAGCTAGTCAGAAATGGGTCCACAGCCTATCTTTATGGAAAGAAAAATATGGCACAGTTGTGAATTTAGATTTTAATATTTATAATGTTTTAGCATGGGCTGTTTCACATGACAAGTGTCGTTGTTAAAATTTTTGGCCTAGACACTGTCTATGTGGATTTTGCATGTTTTACATGTATGTGCATGGACTTTTCTCCATATATTGTGCTTTCCCTCTCACACCCCAAAGATCTGCATGTTATTTAATTGGATACCCTATTTGGGTTGCATATTAGGAGAGAAGGGAGGTATGCAGTAATGTTCTTTGCTATCAGCAGGCAACTTGTCCAGGTTGTGTTCCTGCCTTATTTCTAATGCTGTTGGTAAAGCTCTGCTTCTGATGATTGTTAAGCAAGTCTAAAAATTAAAAGATATATGTTTGAGTGCCAATATATACTTAGTTTGCTTACATCCATTTCTAAACACTTCTATTATTTAATTTTTTCAGTCTTCTTTGAATATTTTCCAGTTCATGAAGGCAATGGAAGAAAAGGTGCAGCTTGGCAGGATTTAATCTCCCCATCTTCATGGGCAGTGACACTTTCTAGTCTTTTAAACAGAAGAAATAAACTCATTCATGAGTGTGTTTTTCTTACATATCAAAAACCATTAGCAAAATTAATACTATAATATAAACAAGTTAAGACAAGTGAGACAATAGTGCTACATTTTTTTAAATTGATTAAGATAAAGAGGAGCTGAACTATAGCAAGGTTGTTGATTCCATTTACTATGCTTAATTTGCTTTTCCACTGAAGAATACTGAACTGATCTGGAAAAAGAAAGGGAAATGTATTATAAATTTAACCAACACAAATGTATACCATTGTGCTAGTTACTCAAAATAATTTTGTTTTTTATATAATACTGTATATTGTATGTTAGCTTAATAAGGAACACTGTATCTTAACATCTAGGCATTTACATATGAATTCTTAACTAGTCCACTTAACTGCTGATACACATTAATTACAGAAGCCTGCTTCTCTGCTTACTCCATGCTTAAATATTATTTGAGATTTACCTACAGAAACATTTCTTTCCCCATAAATGCTCTTTTTCAGCATATTACCAGAAAATGTTACTATAATCTTGGTTTCTACTGGGCATTTAATTATTTAACAAAGACTTATTTTAATTTTGCTGATATGTTTTAAAGGAGCACCATTCTTCTTGAAGCACACAACCACAATGTTACTGATAGTACTGAACTGGATATGTAATTTATGTTTGGTTTGTAAAAGAATGCATTTCTGCTTTATAGTCATTTCATGAATAGTGGGAAAACAGATCTGGAACTGTCATAGGATAATAAAAAAAGAAAAGTTTAAAAATAGAAAAAGTTGTAGAATTCACAAAATGTTGTTACCCCTTTTAGACTCAGTAGAAACCTAAAAACGACTTTACTTTTAACAATTGCTGCTTTTGTAACTTTCAGCTCAGCCCAAGAAACCAAAATGATAGATTCTACTCCTAAATAGATTAGAAAGGCCAAATATCAGGCCATTTTCACACTGGCTGAGATGATTACCTTTGGAAGTGGAGGCTATTATATAGACTTAAGAATGAGTAAATCTGAAAGGGTCCCCGACTCTAATTCTGCACAAACAAAGTAATAACCATTTTCAGGTCAAATAATTTCAGAAGTAAACTTATGAACTCTTTCAAACGTCAGCAGCATGACCTTTCCATTCTTAGCTCAATGTAAGAGTCAACCATTATATTACCCAGTTAGAAGCATGGGGGAAAAGAACAGTTTGCAAACCCTTAGTATTATTTTCTTTGATGAATGAGTAAAAACCTTTACAACAAGCATGCAAAAAGATAACTTGCCTTTTCAAATGCTTCTGAAAATCTTGTCAATATAAGCAGTTCCCCTTATCCCTTTGTTGTGTCTCAGTTCTTTAAAAGGAGCCTTGGATAAGCTGGAAACAGATCAAGTTGTGGGATATAAGGCCTACTGCCAATATACCCTGCCAGATGTACATAAAGGTCTCAGCATGTAACATGCTTACAATTTTGGCTGTCTACACAGTTTTGTTTGATCAGCAGCTCTTTTCTACATCCAAATAACTGACTAGTCTGTAAATAATTCAGTATTTTAAAAACTGTAGCTATATTATATATCAGCTTTCACACTAGCGAAGCATATATCTTGAAACCTATAACAGCCACATCATGTCTCCCAAAAGAATATAGACTAAAGATAATTAGTCTATATTATTTGTATTTAAAACATTGTGTGAATGTATTCTAAAATAGTTTTTCTTGCATTAAGTTTCTCTCTTTGCTGTTATTATCCTGCTTAGACACATTTTTATCAGCCTAATATCATTGCATTGGACAGGACTTGTGATCCTCAGGGTAAATGTGGCATGAATAAAAATATTATTGTGTGACAGACAGCATACTGTATGTGAGATAAAGCAGACATAAAAAAATTAATTAACTTCTGCTATCAGATTTTGATTATACAGCAGTCATATAAGAATATTAGAGGGCACAGAAATGGTTTCATGGAGAGTCCAGCTTTAAGTATTCTAGAATATTTAAGCATACCTGGTTGTAATTGCTGTTCCCTTATGTGCAAAGCACATAAATTGAAATTAATAGTCCATGTTAGATGTCTTCAGTCCGAAGCACACAAAAATCAAGAGAACACATGCAAGTTGCATGGTAATTATCCAAATTTTATAAGACACGTAACATCTGAGGTGAACTTTTATGGAGATTTGTTGATGATGTCCCCCTATGTTTAAATTATTTCACAATGTTTAGCAACTGTCTCACAAAACACTAGTGTCAGTAAAAACCAAGATGGCGTCTAAAAAAAGACATAATTAATTTTGTTTTTGGTAAAATATATTTTTTTTATTATTTTTAAAGACAAAAGAGAAAAGGGCAACAATTCAGATAAGAAAAGTTCAATATCAAAGAGAGTGAACTCCCTAAACCCACCCCATGTGGAGATGGCTAAAAAAGAAAGTCTTAGCTGCATGACCTAACAACCTGATTACATCAAAATAGGTGTTTTTTAATAAGTGCAACTTCTTTTACAAAAGATGATATAGTTAATGGAGAAAAGAGATTAATACCAGCTACTGAATTTTCTAAATAAACATACAGTAAGTTCCCCCAGGATATTTAGCACACATTGGTCTTGCTTTTCCCAGCAAGATACCAGGAAGATCACAGAAGCTAAAGAACTCACTGAAATAAGTTTCTTATTAGAAGATGAAAAGGAATTTGATGAAAAATAAAGAAGTAAGGAAAGTTGCAGAGGACAAGGAATAAGACATTCAAAATGTTGACTTATGTTAATTATGTATTTATTAGTCTTTTCTTGTATGCGCCTTTTGTTTTATATGTTGGGCCTAATGGGACCGGGCCTGCTGATGCTACAGTTTGGGAATCAGTCCCAGATATTTATATGCCTGGAACAACTTCAGTACATCACTTGGCATTGACTTACAAATTTACATATACTTCTGTCTTTTGGCTCTCATTGGGATTTTTGGAATTTTGACTTTGTGTGCTTTTTGATATTATGATTTTGACCTTCTGCTTTTATCTTGGGATTTCCTTTATTTGACTGTGAGCTGGATTGGATTGTTTTTAGATTTGCCTTTATGGGCATTCATTTTTGCTTCCTCTCTCTTTGTTTCTGTTATGAAATGAGAGTTTCCTCCACGCTAAAATATGGTGAGGTCTCCAAAAGAAGCTAAGCAACAGGTCAGAAACCTACCCAGTCTGCCCAGCAGAAGCAACCTTGACTTGAGTCAGGCCGCTAAGGCTACCTTCTGGCATCAGCTGGAGCAGGCCTGAAAATGGGGAGCTGGCAAAACAACTATAAATATACAAGAGTGCTGTGAACAATTCTCAGTCAAAATACAAGTACAGATTATACTAATTATTAAATACAGAACTGGTACACATACAAATACAGATTTTTTAAAACAATTTAGAAACTGATTTGACATAAATGGAAACTAAGAATTTCTGATGCTTAATTAATTGATGAACTATGACCAGTTAACAGTGGAGGAGAAAACAGTAAAAAATTCAGATACAAAGTTAAAAGCCTGGAGACTTTGGCCAAATGGCTGCCTGTGTTTTCTATAGTGGAGTCTGTACTGGCCATCCAATCTGAATGGAACGTCTTTCCATCTGATGATTTGCAAGTCCTATACCTTTTCAGTTTCTTATATAGCCAGACGAAGGGCCCAAGGGTAGCAACATCTGGGTGCACTCACCTCTTTGAGGCTCTGTCCATAAAGAGGATGAAGCAGAACAATTAAAGAGACAGTACATTATTACAACATCATATATAAAATCCACAAAAACAATGTAAATACATGAGAAATTCAAAATTAACAAAAACAACGATAATATACAAATTACCCATTACTTCATCCCTATAGATGACAGTTTCTTCCTTCTTTTTTTAATAAATATAAACCCTCATTAAAGAACATTGTTTTTTTGTGGCTCAGACAGTTTTTTAGTTTCCTCTCTTCCCTTTCTAAGATTTTTTTGGTCATTAAAGTCCCTACCCCTTTTTGTAGAGACTGTGCAAGTCAACAGCCTGAATCTCACGTTTGAGGTAAAGGTTTCCCTTGATAATAAGTCTCAGTGAAGCCTGAGGCTAAATTTATGAGTTATCCCTCATTCGGTTTTGAAGAGCTGGCAGATCTAACAAAAGCATGCTCTTTTTGGTCCAAGACTGAGACAGCCTCCAGCTACTTTATTAAAGTGTCATAGCTCATCACTTGAAAAGTTGTACATAAACTAGACAAATCCTAGTTGACCTCTGTAGTATGTCTCAGATTGAGTAATAACAGGACAAAGGTCAGCCTGATTCATTCAGTCTTAAAATGAGCTCTTGCCAAATGATGCTTGAATGCCCTGGTAAAAGATCAAAACAATTTTGATGAAAACATAAGTAGCATCAGCCACTATTGGTGTCCGTGAAATCTGTAGCAATAAAATATAGGACAGTTAGTTGCTGTTTGAAATAAAGAATCATACTTTTATCTTAGAGAACTAAGTTGCTTGTATAAAAAAGCCATTGATAAGAAAGGTAAAAAATAGATATAACTTTTTTTGTCCTTTGGGGGAAATGTGGCTTTTTACAGAAGAACACACTATGGTCTCAACACACACTTGAATGACTAAAAACATCTGACTTGATCATCAAAGTTATAGTGAGGCATTATGCAGGCATATTATTGTTGGTACAAAAATAGCCCCAATAACATTCCTTGACACACTTCTGCTGAATAATTTGTTGGATGAGAGTACTCAGTGTTAGTGTGTCATGGAGAGATTGTGCAGCATTGTACGTAATGACACTTAGTTTTGTTTTAATATTCTTTTTTAATACCTCCAGGGGGTCATAACATTCCATAACTGAGCCTGCCCTTCTTTAATAGCTTATGGATTTGGTGCACCTCTCCTAAAGTGATGTTATCAGACCATCACACCATAGTGTAGAAAATCGTACTGCCCATCACAGAGTTGTAGAAGATGTGAAGGGTGTCACTTCCCACATTAAAGAAATGCACTCTCCTAAGAAAAAGGAGCTATCTTTGCCCTTTTGTAAGACGGTAGTTCCTCTGTGTTATGAGAAAACTCTAACGTATCAACGTATGATTGATATGGACACCCAAGTACTTGTAGGAGTGCACCACCTCTACTTTCACTCCCTGAATAGTTTACCAGGCATAGAGGCTCCTATAACCAGTTCCTTGGTTTTCCTGCTGTTAAATTGCAGACAATTCTTTCTGCACCAAGAAACAAAGTTCTCCACCTGACTCCTATACTCTGTCTCAGCCCCCTTATCAATACAGTAAAGAATTATCGGAAAATTTCTGCAAGTGACATGACCTGATGTTATATTTATAGTCTGAGGTAGACAAAGTAAAGAGAAAATGAGACATGACTTTTTATTATGGTGGTCCAGTGTTGCTCACATCCATATCAGAAACACAATCATTGAATCTCACAAACTGCGGTCTGCTCGACAGATTGTCCTTTGGCCTGGACACCATAGCCTCATCCTCCTGCATATCTCTGAGCATGCAAATAAACAGGGATGGCTAGATGGTATTCAAGGCACTGGAGAAATAAAAAGAAAAAAAAATGCAATCCTCACAGTGCTGCCAGCTTTGTCCGAGTGAGAATAAGTCTTGTGGAGCAGATAGACAATTGTATCCTCCATTCTAGTCTTTATTTGCAGTGGCTCCAGGTGGTCTTCCACATCAGGACTCGTATAGTTCAGGAGCAGCCTCTCAGAAGCTTTCATGATACGAGATAGAAGTGCCAATGGTCTTTAGTTATTAGGTGAAGAGGCACCTGCCTTCAGTGGATGTTATATGTCTTAATAGTGTCTTAATATCTCACACACCATCACAATTTGATTCTCCATTATGGTTGTCTTCACAGTGGTAGCACTTTCTCCTGTCTTGGATCATCTTTGACAGAGTTCCTGCCTCTCATCTTACCTTGGTATACTCTAACTAGGCATGGATGAATTTCTGAAGTTGCATTGTCCTCCAGCATTAGAAATGTAATGATAGCACAATGATTATATGACTTGATCCTAAAACAAAGAACATACACTATAAGCTATGATTGTCTCCAGTCTCAGACACCTGTTATTCAAATATTTTAGCACATGCAAGCTAATATTTGGCATCTTACAAAGTCAGCCCTGTAAAGTAACCCCTTCAGGTTTTATAAAGATTCTACTTCAGCCACATTGTTAGACCATACTGTAACTTGTACTTACTGTATGAAAGTAGGAGATATAGGAAAAAATGTAAGTATTGCTGTAACCAGTACACATTATGTCCAAAGTTATAATGGTAAACTGGCCAAATAATAAAAAATAGATCTAGAAAAATTTAAATATTCCATTTTAATTGACAATCAATCTACTTTTAAATTGGGCATCCCACATTTTTTCTGACTGATCATTAGGATGTTTACGGCTCATGTAACTTTACTGACTATGGTAATGTTATCTATACTCAGCTTTACAAGTTATAATTTTAAGAAATATTTTTAGAGTTATGTTTGTGTGATTGCAGAGCAATTTTGAGATAATTAAGCATTAATTAGTATAGCAGGGTAAAGAGAAGTTAAATCACTTCTAAGCTAAAAGATGTTTGAGGATACATATACAATATTTGCATATCATTTGTTTATGGATATTGTATGATTGAACTGTCATATATAAGAGACCAGATCCATAATGCAAAAATTCATTAGGCCTAACATCTTTTGTGATTTTTTTCAAATTTACTTATAATTGGAATGCATGTCTGTGGTAATATACAGTATTCATTTGGCTTCTTCAGCTGCTATTGTGAGTAAGTAAACAAATTAGCATTCATAAAAGCAGTGCCTTACTGTAAAAATTCTGTATGTTCCAATCATGATCTTTGCAGCTGTATGCCAAATCACATTATTGATATCATAGATCACAATCAAGCAAGTTTTTTTTTTTTTTAATTCATGTTTTAGTTAATCCTGTTGGGGGATGGGCAGCAATAGACACTAGAAGTGAAGCAACATATTAAAACTGCAACAGTCAATAAAAAATAAATCCATTCTGATTGATACTCAGATATTTGAAAGTTTTTATATCATTGAAACAAAAAATCTCTTTTGACCTGAAATTCCAAGTGCATTTTTCAAACAAATGAGGATGGAAAGGGTCCTTCCTGATAATAATGGTAAGCGTATTTGACACTGACTGCAGTTTTAAACATTTTATCTTATATAATGAAGTAGTGCATAAATTAAATTAAAATTTTAAAAATGCTAGTGTTGCTTTTGATGCTCAGAATATACACAGTACATACATATGTGATCTTTCATTAGGTACAGGAGTACTTGTTTTTCTTTTTCTACCAATCATTTTCAGCCATTTCTTGATTTGAATATTTTTCTTTCTTCGTTTGCTTCTCTCAGGACTCCTTTGCGTTGGTGGGTTATTACTGGGTTGCAGGTGGGCGAGGGTTTTCAGAAGATTAGAGGGAATTCTTTCTGAAGTGAGAAGATGACCTTTTTCTTGATTATTGTATAGCTTTTTTGATTTATGTGGCTGTTGCTGTGAGATATGGCATAGAATGATTTTTATTTTTTGAATTTGACTAAAAAACAATGATCATACATACAATATAATAATAGAAAAGAAATGCTAACTTTTGGAAAAAAATATTTACATAATCGCGTATTACTTCTGCATTTCATATGTGGGTTCCCTCTAGTGAATCTTGTTTTCCTCCAAAGTAATCCCATTAACTGACTTGTAACCCAAAACTGGCTCAGTGAATGTGTGTATGACCTGTGATGGACTGGTTGCCCATCCAGAGTTGGCACACACATTGCACTATTGTTGCTTTGTAAGGTCTGTCTCAATAGGGGCTAGAAAATGGACAAATGGAATGTGCTATATTATTTGAAAAGCTAACAATAGCAGCATTACTGGCCATTGACATTATAATTAGGATTAGCAATATTCAAGATGGTTGAAAGATAATGGTCATTCCAAGTAACAATACAAACATCAGTTTCTTCTTTTGTCTTCCTTTTTTTAATTATCCCTTTAATAGCTCTGCTGCTTCATACTTTTATAATCCTGGGCCTGAGTTTTATACATGGTTGCTGTCTTTAAGGCATTTACATGTTCTGCAGTGTGTACACTGTCTTCCCCTGATATGCCAATGATGTGTGTAAGGCTAACTGGCTATTTTAAATTGGACTTGGTTGTGTGTGTGATTGAGCCATGAAATGGATTGGTACTCCAAGATGTACTTGCACCATATTCCAGTTTGTTTCCTCCCTTTCCACTATGATAGGCTTAAAGCAGCCAATTGAATGACTTATTTAAGATTTTTGATTGAATTATGAGTCACAGCTCCTTGCAACAAAGGTAAGCAAATAGGAAAATTAAAGCCATTTGAAGCTAATATGATAATGAGTCTGACGGAAGGAAATCTTTTCAGTATGATGCATGAAGATATTTTTGATTATGAATAATCAACATCTGTCCAAAGGAGCCATAAAGCAGCTGGATAACAAGAGCATTTCTAATACAAAGATTTATCACATTTGTTTCTTTATTTAAAAACGTATGGCCACCTTCCTTTCTTTAAACCAATAATGGTGAAAGATATACCCTGTTCTTGATGTTTGTATCTATTTTCCTTTGGTTTACAACCATATGATTTGTAAATATAAAACAATTGACAGCCTTGACAGATGTGCAGATTTTAACATGTATGCACATATTTGAAACTAGCTTTAGTTAAGACAGAATGCATACAAGGTTGTTGAGGTTATACAGTAAATGGACATGTTGGTTTGGAGCATCCTGTATTATTCACCTATTCATTCATTTGCAGAGCTTAAGGTAGTATACTATACCCCAGCAGTATCTAACACAAGGTAAAATTCAAACTGCAATGGATAAGGATGGGTATCTATAACGGAACACCATTAAGTCTAGATAATTAAATGAAATTACATATATTTGATGTGGGAAAATAAAATCAGTGACCCTGGAAAAAAGAAAACCTGGACACAACGAGAACATGTAAATTCTAAATTGACACTGAATATGAAGGGAACCATTTATTCTATTACCTTTTTTTAATTTTCCATTTGTAACTCTTCTCCTTCCTTAACTCCTCCAAAGTTAAAAAAATATTCTATAGTACTTTGACATTATAGTTTCTAAACATTACAATGAAAAAGCCAGGCTGCACCACTTGACACTCTTCATGTTTCTTCCCCATGTCATATTTGGAACTAGAAAGCAACACAATGAGCAGCATGTTGAAGAACATGTCAGTCTAAGCAGGCAGCAAAGGGTGGTCAGACTATTCATAGCTGCACTATGGAACTTACTGTAACAATAAAGAAGGAGTGTACCTAACAACTCTCTGCAGACTTATCCTTGCCTGACCTTGGTTACAACATTATGAACATTTGCTTGTTAAAAAGAGGCAGTCATGTTTTATTGTGTGGTAGTTTGACATTATATAACTTTACAGTATGTGCATTTGTTTGTGTTTTGAGCAGGAAACTTGGCATGAAGTTATACTACAATGAACACCTCAAGCAAATATATCAGTCAGCAGTTTAAATTACTGTATATGGCAGCTTTTGGCTTTTAGCAAAGTTCATTATAAATATAATTAATTTTACATGCAACTCTTTTTAACATAAAGAATCATCTGGTAAATTTATATGCAGTGCAGATGGTAACTATTTCCTTCATAAGCAGAAGGCATATCAAACTATGGCATAAGCAACAATTCATTTTATCTGAGGTATTGTTGTTGGATAATATGATAGTTATGTTTTTGGAAAAGTCAAAAGTGTGACACAGTAAAGATCTTGTAATAATACTAGTAAAGTTTTAATTTTCTTGATTTCTTATTGTGATGACAATTTTTTAAACTATTTGTAGTACATATTTGTGATATTGCATATGTTTTAAGAGCTAGACTAATTATTTTCAGCCAGTACCTCACAAAATACTTTTTTCCAGTCGTGTCATAAAGGTTTTAACACACCATAACATAACATAACATTCTCAAACCCACTTAATCTAACTCAAGATCACCATGGGCTGGAGGCAGGCTACCCAGGCAACACTAACTGCAAGACATGACCAACCCCAGACCAGAATGTCAGTTGATTACTGAAAGATTAAAATCCATCAATCCATCCATTTGCCAACCCACTGAATCCGAACACACGGTCACGGGGATCTGCTGGAGCCAATCCCAGCCAACACAGGGCACAAGGCAGGAATCCAATCCCGGGCAGGGTGCCAACCCACCGCAGAGATTAAAATCTATATTAAAAATAATCTATAAATGTATTTTGTTTTCTGTGTAAACCAAGACTTGAAATTTGGCCCACATTTACTTCTGAGCATAAGTCAGGTTTTCATACTGTATGTGCAGCAACTTTCTTCGTTAGGGAAACCTCAGGGTCAGAGCAAGTAGCAAGAAATACTTCAGAATTATTTGCAAACAAAGAAACAGAATCACACAGGAGATTTGATTGTTAGTTTGCTTGTCTTTCATCTAAAAGATGTGGGTTTAGTTCTTGCCCGGTACATTTGACTTTTTCTCTAATCAAGCTTTTCCCTCACTGTTTTTGCCATGGCCCCCAGTCACCCATGTTTAGGCCATATTGTTACAAGTTTTATTTATTGCAGTTTGGAATTCTTTTCATCTTAAGGAGAATACAAGAATAATGTATAAAAAAATACTCTCCAATACTAAGAATACCTACATGCTAAATACAAGTTTGGGTGAAACAAAATTTGGTAATACTGTTTATCATTTGTAGTTACTTTTTTATCTTTGCACGTTTCCACATTCTCACCTGAGCAGTGGCAGGTAACTCAACTAGGTAATTGTAATTATGGGACAGTTGCACATTTTTTAGTGCTAAAGTAACAGTCACTGCATTTTACGTTTCATCCAAAATCTAAAATCCAGTTGTACAGTATTTATCATTTCATTTTTAAAAAGTTACTTTTCATGCACATAAAAAAGCAAAGAATTGTCATACTATAATACTGTATTTTGCTTCAAATCATCAAAGTTTAACAATTTTTCACAGCATTACAGCACAGTGGCTAACACTGCTGCCACACAGGTCCAGCATCCTGGACTAAAACAATGCAACCAGTCTTTTTTGCATGGAATATCCATGTTCTCTGTGTTTATGTGTGTGTTTCCTGCTTCCACATTCCAAAGATATGCATGTTAGGTTAACTGTCAAATCTAAATTTGCCCAGTGTGAATCTGTATATGAATATACCTGGGGATGGATTTGTGCCCATTCCATGATGAGTCCTTGGCTTGCTCCCAGTGCTATCAAGGCTCCCTGTAGGACTAATTTGGATTAAATGAGGTTTGTGAATATATGTTATATTGAATTATTTATGATCTTTGCATTCAAGCAGCTATTTCAGTTATTCAATTTGCTGTTAACAAAAGCTTGAAAGCTATCTAGATTAAATCATACTTCTACTGCAGTATGACAGATTTAAATAGAGAAATTCAAAATGTCTACAAATGAAAGCCATCAGTATAATCCAGATTTGACATTTTATTTGAATGAAGGAATGCTTTGCATTATTTTTGTAAGAAAGAATAAAACTATTACAGCAAATCATTTTTGAGTTTAAGTAATGGAAATGTAATCTAACACCTCTAAACTTTTCTTTATGTTACATGAAAACAGATATTCAATTATTCAGTGTATGGAGATCATCTTGTAAAGACATTGAAGTATTTTCAGATCTGTAAAGATTCCCAAGAGTAAAAAGACTCAGTTGCAATTCAGAAAGTCAGAACTTTTAATTACCATTCTTTGATTTGCCATGTTGGTTAAGCATGATTTAAAACTATTTACATTTAGTCATATTCTTTAAAATAGTATTTCAAATCACATATCTTGTTTGCATAGGATTATATTCTTGCACTCATTAATCTTTTATAATAAAATTATTGAAGAATTGTAATTGTTATTTAGGGTACTAAGTTCTTAATGAATACTTTTCTACACAATTTCTTTACAAGCCAGGGATCCTCAATAAACAAATCATTTGCATTATATGGCCTCCTTCCACCCCTTAGATCTGTCTCTTATGTATGCATGCATTTTCCCTAGCTATTCCAGTATCTTTCCACAGGCTGATAAGTTAGTGTTTCTAAACTGGCCAGATATAAGTAAAAAAATGACTCTGTGTGTGTTCTGCTGAAGGCATAAGTTCTATTCAGGTTTGGTGGCTGGAATTTCCCTGATGCAAATAAGATAGGATGCACATTCATGTTAAGAAAACAGAGTATATTCATCCATTTATTTACATTTGATGCAAGAAC
>JANRMT010062837.1:43736876-43768765 GCA_026402145.1 Polypterus bichir lapradei | reverse complement strand
GTCATGAAAATAAAGAAAACACATTGAATGAGGAGGTGTGTCCAAACTTTTGGCCTGTACTGTATATTGTCACAAACTCACACAAGAGTCATAGCAAGGTTTGGGGCAACCACCCGTATATTGTTTTCCTGGCTGCTAAATTGGAAAAACAAATGATAGCACTGATGTGCATAAATCAAAGTCCAAAGCAGAACTGAGGGAATAGGGGAAAGGTAGAAACTTTTAAAGGTCAGGATAGGAAGTGACATCAGAGGGGCCAGGATTGTAAGGGTCTTCAACCATAGGCTCGAGCCCAGACATGACATCAAGGGGGCCAGAACCAGAAAGGTCTTCATCTATAGGTTCGGATCCCTAAGTGACGTCAACAGGGCCAGGTAGAATTTCCTATGAATGGTCTGCAGGAAAGTGAGAAAAAGAATCAGTGCACTCTGCCCCACATCCCGGTCTAGATTTAGAATTGCCCTCATTCAAGCCCTTTAGCTGCCTCCCATACACACGTGTGTGACAATATATATACAGTAGAACCTCAGTTCGCAAACGTCTCTGAACACGTACAAATCGGGTTACGACCAAAAAGTTTGCCAAACTTTTGCATCTGTTCACGACTACACACTCGGTTGACAAACAACCCAGTTTCCCTTCCGGTTCGCATGCGCCGATGATTTCTGCACGTGTTCAGTCTCTCCCTGTACTGTACATTGTTCTCGGTGCATCACGCAGAGGGACTCTCCCTCAAAACTGTAACCTCCTTTCAACCCAGCTTCCTCCTGTGGTATAGCGGGTCCACAGCTCCCATCAAAAAGGCCAGTTTTAACAAATAATCACCACACTCACAGCTTAGCGAGGGGTCGTGGTGGTGTGTGGCCGAAGCGGTTCCTGAGGAGTTCATGATGTGGGCGTTTCTCACCTAAGTGCACAGGTGAGAAGTGGTCCGCATCCGTAATTGTTCCCAGGAGCTGCTGATTGCCACGACTACCACGCCTGTTCATTAATAGAAGCATGAGTCGGCTAAAGGGAAAAAGAAGAGAACATGAAAGAATGGGAGGTTGCAGGAGAAGGCAGGAAGCAGGAGTAGAAAGCGGGTGCAGGAGAGAGAGAGAGAGAGAAAGAGAGAAAGAGGGAGAGAGAGGGAGCGAGTGAGAGACAGAGAGAGAGAGCGAGCAAGAGAGAGAGAGAGAAAGAGCGAGCTAGCGCAGGTTCGCGTGCATCTGAGAGCGAGTGAGCTGCTGAGCAGGGGGCCTGGGTGTTTGTCTCAGTGTTATTCAATGTTTTTACATTTAGTTTACTATTACACTGTGCATTCTATGGTATAATTAACTATTTTTATGCTTAAAAATCTTTAAAGAAAATATATTTACATACAGTTTGTATGGTCTGGAATGGATTAATTGTATTTACATACAATCCTATGGGGGAAATTACTTCGGGTCACGACCAAATCGGATTACGACCAGAGTTTTGGAACGAATTATGGTCGTGACCTGAGGTTCCACTGTATATACATATATATATTAAACTGTATTTATATACTGTAATGCATGTTTTCTTTAAGGTTTTAGATTACTTTTTTACGATGTATGACTGAAAATGTTGAGAAATATTTCCTTCTTTTTACTTACATATTAAACTCATTTTCATTGCTCAAAAACCAACATTTATATTCCTGTGACGGTCCGGGTTGGCTCTGTGCTGCCTGTTTTCTTCTGGGAGCCTCCTGTACCCAGAACCGTCGATAGTCATAAGCCTAGATGAAATGGGCAAATAAAGGACACACAAAGCCAGCAAGGGGTTGGTGTACGATGTTCAGTGCTTTTATTTACAAGTGCTCAACAGTGCAGTGACTCAAAGAATCAATAAATAATTCAATATAAAGCCAGGTGCCAAAAAATGGACAATAAAATATCAAATAAATAATTCCTTTAAAACAAGGTTAAAATCAAGGGCAAGCATGTCTTTTTAAAACCACAAGTCTGAGTACTTTTTTCTAAAATCCAACATCTACTTGGCTTACCCTTTATGGATTCCTCAGTGCAAGGAGACATCTACCAGCAGGCTCAGACAACCCTTAATCCAGCTCAGGTTACTGATGCAAGTCCAACAGGGTTCGCTGGGTGTCATGTCGAACTTTGCTTCTTGCTTCCTCAATGCTGCAGTCCATTGGGCTTCCATGGTAGCCTTCTGGAGCACTTGGTCACTCCTGCTACTTAAGGGTGCTCAGCAAGAGTGGCCTCTGTGCCCCCTTTTGAGCATCTGGCCTCATGCTCTGCTCACAAGGCTCATTTCCCTGTCTGCCTGCTTTCCCTTACATATTGCGCTAGCTCCAATCCATTTCTGTCCTTCTCTCCTTTCCTTTCTTTTAACCTCCCTGCCTTCCTTTTCCCTTTTCTTTATTTTTTGTTTCTCTGCTGCATGTTCTCTATATAGCCCTGATTGGATGCAGGTTCTATCCTCTGCCCACTGTGAAGTGACGCACCTTACTGACCATTGAATGCACCATTAACCCAGCACCCCAATCAGCCTCGGAGTGATGCCCACATGTGCACACCAGCACCTGTTTGGAGCCTGCATGCTCCAGGACTCAATGATTTATTTAAAAATTGCCACAGACCTCTCACAATTCCATGCTAACTCTGCATGCATCTTTATTGTGTCCTACACAAAACACTAAATTGCTTTTATTTCCAAATAGTTCTTATCTGAGGTGAATGCTAAAAATGTTCAATTTTTTTCTTTTCATTGCCTTGCTTTTATAAATCATCATTTTTTTCTCACATCTTTCTTTCCTGCAAATCTTTTTAAATTATAAATCTCTCACAGACAAGCAAAGTTTTCCAGTGCTTTCACAGAAAAAACAGCCTAATGTAGAAGATCACCTCATTTTTATATAGGCAATGTTACAGCTTAGGGAGAGTACTGGCCATATTGCACGTAACAGCGCCACCAGTATAAGAAAGTACATGATCCACAGTGTAATCGGACCAAAAAAGGCAAAAGCAAATGTTTTACAATTACCCAAAACTGATTTTCTGTTACCTCTGAGTCAGTTCAAAGTTAATTTGTTTTTCAAACATATACATTTCTGAAATAAAGAGGTAACTCTGGTTTACTTTACATTTTGTGGCAACTATTGCCTGCTATTCCAATGCTAAATTCTTACATGTATGTGTATCAAATTCTTGGCAACCATTTTGCAGATGTAATAAAAAGGGAAGCACACTGTGTATATTTTGAGGACACACATACCTCATAAAAGTCCATTTTTACCTTTATTTAAGCTGTCTAATTCACTAATTCTAATTCACCTTCTAATTCTAATTCTAATTCACCTTCCATCCTGTAGGAGCCATGCATGAAGTTTGGCCTCAAAATCACTTAATCAACAAGAATTTTTGCAGTGTATATGTGTGGTGGTATTGTTGATAAGTTCTATCTATCTATCTATCTATCTATCTATCTATCTATCTATCTATCTATCTATCTATCTATCTATCTATCTGTCTATCTATGTTGGACTTAAGAGGCAATAATTGAGGTGGATGTAGATGAGTGAGTTTTTAACATTTGGGATAGTTGGTAATGTTAAAGGGATGGATGAATGCATGGCTGCTTTCAACTGTAACAAGTATGAACACATTTACTTAAGTACGAGTATAATTATTAAACTACCCATTATGTGCATTCAACAAATTAAAATGTAATAGAAAAGTTTTAATTAACTGTACTAACATTTTATGATTTGAAGTCAGTGTTATTATCCAATTAACTCTTCAGCTTGCGGAATATTTCATAATTAATATTTGCTGATACAAAACGATACAAAACTATATAATAAAATATGTTCCATTACAGTAAACTAAAATTACATCCATTTTGGTGCAGAATACTACCTTAGCTCTCTAAAATGTAATCACCAATTTAATGTAACCCTGCCATCTTTAAGGATGTGGAAGGAAAACCAGAGTAATACCCAAAAGGTGCCTGGACAATCACTGAATGTGGGATTTAATCCCATGACACAGATTCTTTCAGGAAACAGTAGTACGTCCAGTCTACCATGCCACCCTGACTTTAGAATAGAGACTGCTTAATTAGGTTTTTATTATGGTTTAATTTGTAAGTTACTGTTGCTTAAAAAAATGATGTATTAGCATGAAACTGTGTCTCATGTTGTCTTACATGTTAATTAAATTCCCAATACAGCAACACTTTATAAAAATGACTACATAATTATGCTATTATTGTGTACTTATTACAAACTAATTTGTGTGTTATTGTTGCCTAAAACATAATGAGTAGCACAAAAATATGCCTCATAATTTTTAAGTGGCAATTAACCACAAAAAGGAATTCATAGATTACCTAACAATAAACTCATTATTCACTTTGTCTGTTATTTTATTTATTTCTTAATCTATTTTTTAAACTCACATAATTAAGTATATGGTTGAAAAATCAAGCGACAGTTTCTGGCAGCTTTGAGCACAAGGCTGGAGCTACATCTGTATGGGATGCTGGGTCATCACAAGGGAATCTGTAATTTTAAAATGTGTGAAATGATTAACTGAGTAGAATGTGTTTGAAAGAAGGAGGTTAAGCTCACAAAAGACTACCGTTTAATAACTCCAAGCAGGCTTTGTGATTTTTCTAAAGGATGTTCTTTGTAGATACATCGATAATGTGTAAGGTATCAAAATAATCACCTTATTGAAACAGTCCTTAATATAGAAAAAGCAATACAGCTGATAAATTGGGTGCATAAAGACATTCAATGGAAATATTGTTGATTAAAAAAAACATTGATCTCTATGGGTGTCTTTGTTAAGCCCCTCTTCTTCCAGTAAATTCTCATGGATTCCTCATAGATTCAGGCTGAGTAGAGTAAATCACTGTGGGCCACATTAAATACAAATGTTAATTCAGGTCACATATACAAAGTAATGCTTCAAGGTCCCAATGTCTTATTTCTTTGTTCAAGAATGTTTACCATAGACAGTGTGTACCACTTTTCATTTATGAGGACCTGAACGAAAAAAAAATCAGTGATTAACAACATAATTCCTGACCTTTTACAGGTCAAGCTCTCTCCATTGACTGTGCCTGACTCCAACTGCACATGGATTTGCAACTTTCTTACTGGTAGAACATAGCTTGTAAGATTGGGTAAGCACTTGTCGAATACATTCACACCAGAGCACCAAGTTTCAGTCTTTACTCAAATGACTGTATTTCTTGGGAATACTCTGTAAAACGTATGAAATGTGTTGATGATTCCACATTGATTGTCATTATTCAAAATGTGGATGTGTCCAACAATAGAAGGCAGGTTGAGCATCTGGTTTTTTAGTGTATTGAAAATGGTCTTGTCCTTATTGCTGGAAAGATTACTGAAATGACCATAAATCTCAGGAGATGTGCTCTTATCAACAAACACATAGGCATCTGTGATTCAGTAGTCACCACTGTGGAGTCCTTCAAGTTACTAGGAGTTATAATTTGTAGCATACCTCACAGAGTATACTTTACATGGTGCAACAGTAATAATGTAACACTGCAATGGTAGGTGAGTTTTTTAAAGCTTCATTAGGAAGTACAATCTCTGCTATGATCTGTGATTTTAAAAAAGTACTGTGCTCATTCTCTGGGTGGAATTTGATGATCTGTACATCTTTTTGGGGGTTTTGATACTCAAGGAATTAAAATTTTACAGCAAAATTGGAACAAAATGTAATATGTATTTAATAAGTTATAAATGTATTAACACCTCCCATGATGCCATTTTGTTTTTTTATTAGGCACTACCATTTTTTGGGTTTTGTATCAGCTGTTTCCTTGATAATTTCCAAGATCATCAACGTGCATGCCTGCTGGTGACATTACCATTAGTGACAGTATAAAGGTCACGATGTACATGTTCTACTCACTCAAGTTTAAGGAGACAGAATACATTTCTGTACAATTTTTTTATAGCATTCCTCATATAAAACTTTAGTATTGTTCTCACTGATTTTGTTTTTTGTTTTTTTGGGGCATTGATGTAAGACTGATTTGACCTCCTGTTAATGAACTTGGCACAAATCTTGGATTATATGTATCAACTGGTCCTCTCTCTCAACCCTAACCCTTGAGATAATACATTGAGATTTTTTCCAATGTAAAAGATATTTAGGGATCATGTCAGATCTTCTGTGATGTAGACCCTCTGTAACCCAAAACTTACAAACTTTTCCAGCTCCATGTATGTAGAGAGCAAAGTGTTTACTTTTCCTGATATCTGATCTCATTCATTTTAGAGATATTAAGGGCCAGATTATTATCTGAGAACCACTCAGACAGGGTGTTACACCTCCTCCCCATATGCTGTTATCAGACCAAACATGGTAGTGTCATCTACAAACTTAATTATACTTTTAGATGAATGAATCAGAGTACAGCCATTTGTAACAAAGGAAGAAGAGAAGATGGCTGTGGACACTCCCAGCAGCATTCCAGTATATAGATTTAGGGTGGAAGAAGTGTAGCTTCTAACCCTGACATTCTAGGATCTGTAGGTTAAGAAGTTCATGAGCAAGACTTCTTTCCTAGCCAAGTCTAAGTTTATGAACCAATTTATAAGGAATTATGGTACTAAAGCAGAATACATATTCTGATTCTCCAGATGTGCCAGGGCCATATGAAGTGTAATCACGACAGTGTCATTTGTAGATGTGTTTGCCTAATGTGCAAACTGGTGTTGATCATGATTGAAAGGGATAATTGTCTCGATGTGTGACAATATCAGTTTCTCAAAACTCTTCATTATTATTGGGACTGAAGCCAATGAACAATCGTTCATGTCACTGTTAACGTTTTGGGCACAAGAATTATGGTATTGGACTTCGGTAAGTGGGGACAGCAGCTTGTTGTAATTAACAGTTAAATGTGTTGGTAAACACTTCTGCTAAGTGGTCTCCACATGCCTTTAGCGCACAATCTTAAACCCAACTGGATAAGCTGATTTGATAATGTAGGTTTTCCATAATATGAACTTCAAGAGGTGACGATGTAAATCAAAACCTTGTTCTTTCTCTGGTGGTTTAGTGTGAGTGACATCTTCACCATTTTGGCTGTCAAAACAAGCAAAAACTGATTTAGAACATTAAGGAAACAAGTCTCATTATTGGAGTGAATAGTATTTTTGTTTTTATAGTATGTCATTACTTTAATCCCTTTTCATACACTGCGAGAATTAATATTTTTAAAATGATCCCAATGGGCTTTTAATATCTGTGCTAAGAATCCCTAATGCCTTTTTAAGGTTTTTCACTGGCAGCCTTATAAGCCTGCATATCTACGTGTTTAAAGGCTTCATCACTTGTCCTAAGAATTGCCCATATCTTGATATTCAACCATGGGTTTTGGTTGGGATACATTTTAAACTTCTTATATTGTTGCTGTTTTTTTTTTAGAGTTTCTATAGGATGACACTGATGGAGTATATTTCTGTACTTCTGCCTCCTGTGCAAACAGGACTCAGTCTGTACTTTCAAAATTGTCTTGCCGTGCTGAGGTGGCTTTCTCAGACCATATTTGCACTGATTTATAGATAGAGGTTTTTAAACTGGGATTAAAAATAACAACATATGGTCTGATAATATTAATTATGGGGATGGTGAGGTTTTATAAGATTCTGAAGTACTGGTTTAAATTTGATTCAAAATAATTTTTTTCACATAGGAAAATATCTAGCCACTGTAACAACACTATTCAGAGTTTCGGTCAGATGATTGCTAATACCACCACATAACATAATTAGCATGTCACACCCAGACTCGAAAATCTACATAATTTCAAGTCAAGAAATTGTGCAAACAATATTAATGCTGATCTGTTCCTGGACATCAAGTCTTTCCAGCCTTCCTTTCTGGGACATGTTACAGATCACTGATGGCTAAAACAACACAGCATTAAAGCAGTTTTTCTTGCTAAACACTGAATGTTTTTAACCTTTCATCTGCTGCTAACAGCACATTGTTCCAAAATGTAAGATAAATATAAAAATATATAAACTAGATCTAGAAAATTACACAACCTATACCAATGTGTACCAGTGCAGTACATATTGTAGATTTACAACGAAATTCCTTTGAAAGAAAATTATTAATACAGAGCTGCAAGTTTAATTTATACAGGGCATATGCTAACTACAGTCATTAGAAAACAAGGTTATTTCTAAGCATTTTTGGAAATTTTAAAACTTTCTTATTGCTTCAATATCAAAGTGCCCTTTGATCAATGAGATACAAAGACCATTGACCATTGATACAGTGCTGCCTCCAATTTCAGACATTTTAAAAGCAAGAGCTCAAGAAGAATGATTCAGAGGAAGCTCTTTATTACTGACTAACAGGCACAATAACCATATACGCCTTTTAATACCTCACTCTCCTTCCAGTCTCCACAGAATATTTAAATCTCCCAAATATGTATCCTTCCAGTACCCAATGTACAAAAAAGCATCTAAACTGAAGTTTCTACACTTTTCTTCCCACTAATGTGACATTTTGCAAAATGCCAACCTGATTAAGTGGTCCTTTTCCCTTTTTCTGGTCTCTTGACTTATCAAACTTTTTATACCCTTACAGTTTGTAGTTCGCCAATATCAAAACACAGCCATTCTATAAAGAAAAAAAAATGCTTGAAACTGTTTTGGTGTCTATTCTGACTAGGCCATGATTTATTTCATTATATACAGTAAGTAATTGTGTAAGCACAACATATATATTATTCCAAACCAAGATGTGCTTACTTCAAATCCATGTTTCATTATTGACTTGCATGAACCTTAGATGTTGATGATATTGGGCTTTACAGAAAAAATGCTGTACTTGTATTGTGCTAACCTTTAATGAGACATAACCTGAATTCAGAAAGAGATTATGTGTCATATTGAAATTCTAACATTTATGCTGAACAAAGAAACACTGCTTTGGTAATATTTCAGTTGTCTTTTCAGAAGGCTGCACAGCTTGAAAATAACACAGCAATAAACTTAAGTTTAGGCTCTTAGAAAATCAATGTTGGTATACAGTTTTGATAACTTCAAATGTAGTCTGTTAAAGGACTGGGAAACCTTTTTATCAGGATACATTCTATTTGGCTCTGCCTTGCCCTAATACTCATAGTCATACTGAACTCCTCCACAAAACACTGTTAATATACTTTTGATTGGAGCCCAGGAATTTGAATGCAATGGCCAGCAAAGGGCAGATGTCACAAAAATTAAATTACCTTCAGGTATAGGAATTTTGTCACTTAAATCATAACAAAGAATTAATGCTTAACCGTCTTGGCAACAAGAGAATGCTGAACCAGAAATATAATGGATAGCAGCCCAATTAATTGTTTTCTTATATACAAGCCACTGGTAAAATACAATCATGTAAGAGCACATAGTGTGCAGTATTAACTTTTTAAAGAACTGTCACATGCTTACAACCCTTAATAGTTAAATAATGTCCATACCATGATACCATATTTTGGGTATTATTAGTATTTGTTTTTAGGCTTTAACAGTATATTACATCTGTTATTTTTGACTTAACAAGCCACAGTGCATGATTTTTGCTCTTGAGTGATCATTTTCATAATATTTGAGATGCTTTGTGTAGCTCTCTTCACAACAACACAGACACAGGTCGGTTCTTTTAAACGGGCGTTTATTGCTTGGGCTCTTGTTACTCACTCCGTCACGCCAGCACGCCGTGAGAACTTTCTAGTAAGTAATCAGTACAAAATACATTAGCAAATACAGCAACTTTCATACACATACGATGGAATGCAAAACATTTAGTGCAAACATGAAACAAAAGACATTTACAAATAAAATACCTCATTGGCCGCTTGTCATGAAAAGAGGTCTTTAAATCACTTTGTTTTAGCTTCAGACGGTTCAGTTTGAAACCCTTTTTGCAACATGGCAGAGCCTCGCGAGAGACATCCGCCCACCTGCGGTTCATGGGGCAGGTCCTTCTCATGTTCTCCTGATAACCCCTAAGTGCATTCTCGCAAGACATTACTTTACATACAGTACATATTAAAGTCATTTAATAACAAATAAATTGGAACATGCAAATTTACTATATACATCACGTTTTAAAATGTAGATATTTATATTTATAAGGTTATGTAACACATTATAAAATCCTTTATCTACAACATGAACTTTCCATTAAATATTGTTCAATAACATTTACACTTTGCATCACACCACCATTTCACTCATGCATTTTGGATGAGTAGGCATGAATTTTCTGGTTGGAGATCCATCAAAGAATTTACTGTCAATTTGGAAAGACCAGAAAATAATAAAGAAAATGTCCTTAACTGGTCAAACAAGTGTGCTGTGTTTTCATGCTGGTCACATCTGATACCATCTTATTGGTTCTTCAGGTATAAATACACCAGAAAGTGTGGGGTGAGTGGCTGTTCAAGATCAGGCTCATTGGTACTCTTCCTTGTCAAAGTTCTGTTGTCTGTGGAGAAAAGAGAAAAACAGGCCATCAATATCATTATGTACACGACAGCATATAAATAAAGCTTTTGTTTAATTTTTATTATTTTTTGAGTATTTTTTAGTATCTCAGTTGGCCTTTTTTATTCTTGTAGCTAAGGCCAACTTACATGAAATATTAATATCATAATCACTGAACTGACAGAGGTTAATTATGGTAGTAATTAGTGTTAATGATGCAGCTGGTGACATCGCCATCTTCAAGATGTTGAGGTAACAATTTGAAGAATCTATATAATTAGCCAAAACACTGGAAAATAAGAGCTAGTCTAAAATTCCAAAAAGTTAAAGGTATTTCACTTATGCAATCAGTTATTTACAATTTAAACACTCACTAAACAAAGGATAAATGTTTATCTTTGTAATTTACAATTAGTTGTGTTTATTAAATCACTCCAATGTGTAAATTCTGCTATTTCGTTTTCTTTTTAAGGAAAGCTTCGCTCGCCAACCCCCGTGTTTGGTTTTCCGGATACACACTTTTAAGATTTTTTTTTCTTTGAATTGTTGCTATTTCATTAGTTTCACTTTTATTTCAGAACTTCCATAAAAACAATTTTTGGAATCTTTCGAGTCCAACATGCTGAATCTTTTAAATGAGGTCAATGAGACATGTGTTTAATGACTTTGTACCATAATTCAGGATAGGTTTCTCTGTTTGGAATTTTAGCACAGACAAAATGATCTACATCATCAGCAGTTAATAATTTTTTTTTGCAATGTAACCAATAAATGCATGTGAGGTAAGCCATGTTTTTGAAATACTCTGACTTAAACTTCAAAGCCTTACAATATTGATATACTTCTGACATATCACGTATGTCCATATATTCTATCTCTATTCGCCTTTTCATTATTTCTCCAAGTAATAATTTCTCTTTGTTTGCGCTAATGCGATGTTTACTTTCTTTTATTTGACACTGTCGTTTTTTTCTGCTTTCATATTCTGTATCTTGCTCTGCATGTGTTTCGCTCCTTTTTTTTTTTTTTGAGTCTTCTGAGTTCCAGTTTTTATTATCTCTAACCTGCTCTGCATATGTTTGGCCCCCTTGTTTTTTAACACTAGAATTACCAGAGCCTACGAAAAAACTCGTAGGTCCGTCCCACCTTAAATCGCTTCTTAAAACCGTTCTCACCTCTCCGGCAGCGTCTTTTGTTAATCTAAATGTGCTGATAAAAGAAAAGCTGCAAGTAGCCGGCTATTCCATCCCCCCAACGACTTAGAACATGCACAAACTTCTCCCAGCTCATGCCTTGATTATCTGGGAGTGAAGTGGAGTTTTAGAGTGGAAATAATAGATCATTATTTGGAATACACGCATTTCACGTGTGTTCTGTTTCTACAGTAATCCGTGTAAACACATTTTTAAAACAGAAACGTTTTTCATATTGTAGTAGTAAATGACAAAATGTAAGCATAAACTATATAATGTATGAAGCCTGAAGTCCAAATATCAAACACATTTACAAAAGGCACAAATATAACAGAACAAGTATGCTTTTATTCAAAAATATAACTGCAGAAAAAAGCCACCTTAGCATGCCACATTGACACATACTTACTACAACTGCCACGGTAGCATAATGGTATCAGCCGCTGACTAGCCTTCAAAAGGTCATAAGTTCGATCCCACGCGATTCAGTTTTGAGACGTAAACTGCTGTTATTCTTACTATTTTATAATAAAAACATACATTTGATTTCAGTGTGTAACAGCCGGTGTAATTTATGATACTTATAAAGGTTAGTTTTTTTTTATTCACTTTTCATTCTCTCAGTCGTGTTCAGGATCCTTCCCTACACACCCCCCCAAATTGAGAATGCTGTTTTCACATAAAGATGCGCTATAGCTCTGCAGCGTATTTGTGACTGCATTCTCGTACCAATGCTTGCGAACTGAAGAGCCTGCGTGCACTTTTCGTGGCATTACACGTCTATTTTTTTGAGCATGCCCGTGTCGCTCAAACACAGGAACATATGTTGGTGTACAAGAATAACAAAACAAGTGCACTTTTATTCTAGACTATACGTGAAGAAAAAATAAAGCAAGTTACAGTAGGCGGTTGATACGACAGCTTGCGTGGTGCAATGCTAAGAACTGCTGATTTCCGATCCGTGCTATATAAAATCATCACATTCAAATATTAACAATTTCCTCACACCCTTCCTACATTCACGACATGTGTACTTGTTGCAGTGTACACATCTCTCTGTGCTATGGTTCCTATTACACTGAATGAGCACCTGACATTGTACTTTCTTCCCTATACAAATAACATTCGAGTATAGCGCGTCTCCAAATAAATCACATTCGAGCTATATCGCGTCTCCAAATAAATCACATTTGAGTTATAGCGCGTCTTTATGTGAAAAAAAGCAGTGTCAGATGGGGGGGGGGGGGGGGATCGTGGACGCGACTGAGAGAATGGAACTGAATTAAAAAAAAATCTAACCTTTATAATTATCATGAATTTACACTGGCTCTTACAGACTGACTGAAATCAAATGTATGTTTCTATTCTAAAATAGTTCAATACATGCAATATTATTTGAAAACGAACAGCGTCAGATCGGGCGCATATTCAAACCCGATCTGACGCTGTTTGTTTTCAAATAATATTGCATTAGTGCGATGATGTTTTTACATATATTGTCTCTTTCATTCATCTTGCGGTTTGTAATCAGTGACCGCATGTTTTTTCCCCGATCTTGCAGTTCGCACATGTTGCTGTATGGTGGCGTTTCTTTTGTACTCCAGGACATGCTCTAATAGTACAGAGCAGTAAGTTCAGCGCTATATGCAATCAGACAGACAGACAGGCAGAGAAGGCACTAGATATATTAATAAACAGGGAAGGCATTGTATAATAGATATATAAAAACAGCTAAGGGGATAGATATATAGATAGGTAGGAAGGAAAGGCACTATATGATAGGCAGACAGGGAAGCTCCTATATAATAATAAAATTACTGTTATTACTATATAGATAGACAGTGAGTTCAGGCAGGCAGAACGGCGAAGGTTAAAAATAAACAAAATTTTCTCCCTAGTGGAGATTCGAACTCAGATCTTTTGAGGTACAGCAAGTCTGCTTTGCTCTAAGTGACGAAATCTTACCAGTACGCCACAGAAGCTGTTGTAAAAGTCCTGAACCTTTTATGAAAGTGTATTTGCTCTTTGGCTGTCAGGCTTCACACATTTTATAGTTTATGTCTACATTTTGTGACATTTATTACTAAAATATGAAAAAGTTTCTGTTTTAACATTGTGTTTACACAGATTACTGTAGAAACGGAACACACATGAAATGCGTGTGTTCCAAATAACAATCTATTATTTCCACTCTAAAACTCCACTTCACTCCCAGATAATCGAGGCATGAGCTCGGAGAAGTTCGTGCACGTTCTGAGTCGGTGGGGGGATGGAATAGCCGGCTGCTTGCAGTTTGTTTTTATCGGCACATTTACAGGACAAAGGAGGCTGGCGGAGAGGTGAGAGCGGTTTTAAGAAGCGATTTAAGGTGGGATGAATCTACGAGTTTTTTCGTAGGCTCTGGTAATTCTAGTGTTAACCTCTTTGTGATGTTTTACTTTGTTTTCTACTCTGTCTTTTATTTCTGACCTCGCTTTGTCTTGCTTTTTTTTCAATGACGCCTGGTCCGTGGGGATTATTTTCCCTTTTTCAAGTAATAATTTCTGTTTGTTTGCGCTACTGCGATTTTTACTTTCTTTTTTTATACTTTCTAATTTTTCTACTTTCGTATTCTTTAACTTTCTCCACATGTGTATTGCGCCATTTTTTTTTGAGCCTTTCAAATTCCACTGCTTTCATAATCTCTAACTTGCTCTGCATGTGTACAGCACCAAAGTTTGTGAACGTCTTTATGAAGTTCTTTTTTGTCTATTAATCTCTGTCTTTTAATTCTGAGCCTGATTGGACGTGCTTTTTTTCAATTCCACTTGTTCCGGGCTGATAATTACTTTCCTTATTTTCTGAATTTGTACCTAGATTATTCTTTTTCTTTTTTGCTCTATTTTCTCTCCAGTGCTTTTGAGTCTCTTTTCTCCGTGCTGCTTACTTCTTCGATTAGTTGTCGATGTTTCATTTATAATGTATTGTCCTTATGCGCTTTATATGCGCTGAGACCCTGGATCTGTGTGTGCACAAATCCTTCCACGACTGAATGTTTTGCTGCCCGTGGTCTCATTTGATATTGGTTGTAAGTAGGGCGTGTCTTGCAAGAATCTCATTTTCTACTTCATCACGAGACGGTCCTGGGTCAATCTTTTGGCACAAAGTCTCATGTTTAAGGTCCCCGCAAGACGCTCCATGGCCTTTCTCTTTCATCTCATTGGTCTTTTAAGTGTCTTCCATGTTCTTAACGTGAAGATCACGTCTCGTCTCCCGTCTTTCTTTTCCAGGACTTTTTTAATAATAAAAACATGGGTTGGCTTGTCTTGCCTTTGACCCTACTGCTTTCTTGCTTTCTGCCCCTTGATCTATGTCTAGGATGGTAATTCCTAACACTTGCTACCTGCTTCTGACCACATCCCACCACATTCAAACATGTTTGGCCCCAACTATCAAAAATATTATCAGTTAGGAACCTGTGCTTAGAATCCATTTCTTGTTTCTGTATTGTTGGTTTTTAGCTCATGTGCCTGGTTTTGCCTCTGCTATGTGATTTTTTTCTGCCTATACCTGAGCCTCACTGAATATACCTGTTTTGATGACCTCACAGTCACAAGTTGGGCTTTTGTGGACATTAGTCCTGCTTTAAAAGCTGTGAGTATCTCACATTTGAATCCACCTTTAAGCTACATTATCAGGCATATTTCCTTGCTCTTTGGCTCCACTATCACTTGTCAGCTAGTTTCTGAAAGCAGCAAAGAAAGATATCCATCGCATCCATGCTGGAAAAAATATTGCTCAATCTCAAGGACTCAGACACCATCTCTGCAATATATAAAACCATTTTACAGTTCCTCCCTTTCAAAGATCCAAGAGGACACTGGGAAAAAGATCTCTCAATTAATATATCATAAAAGGATTGGAAAGTAGCAATGCAGAGAATTCATTTGAGCTCCAGATGCGCAAAGCATACAATTATACAACTCAAAATTATATATCGAGCACATCTGTCTAAAACTCTCCAAAATGTTTCCAGGGCATGATCCAACCTGCGAACGCTGCAATGAAGTCCCAGCCTCACTGGGTCACATGTTCTGGGCCTGCACCAAATTAACATCATTCTGGACCAAAATTTTTAATTACCTTTCAGACAGCCTTGGTCTCACAATCCCTCCTAACCCATTAACAGCTGTGTTTGGGGTTCTTTCAGATGAGTTTAAAGCGTAGAAAGACAAACAAACTGTGATTGCATTTACTACACTTTTGGCACGCAGACTTATTCTGCTAAACTGGAAGAACCCAAACTCTCCTTTTTTAAGTCAGTGGGAAACCAATGTTTTATACTATTTGAAATTGGAAAAAATCAAATACTCAGTTAGAGGATCTGTACAGACTTTTTTCAAAACATGGAAGGATCTAATTAGTAATATTTTAAAATAAACTCTTAAAGCACAGAGGAAGCAATTATTTCTGTATTTCTTGTCTTCTGCATTCATCTCTATTGGCTTATCAAATTTATTAATTTAGGTATGTTTACAAGCCTTAAAATTTACGCCGCTTGACTTGCTCTCTCTCTCAGGGGTGGGGGTCGACTTGTTCTTAAGTTAGTTTTACTTTTTGTAAAAATTGATTGATATGTAAGGAATGATTGCAATAAAATTAATAAAATTAAAAAAAAAAAAAAAAAAAAAAAGAAAGACATCCATCTCCTTGTAATGCAGTATAGTATGAAACAGATATACTGATTAGATTAATAAATGGCTAATTACACAAGTATACATTATGTATGTTTTGTTCCTGCAGAAATTTACTCACTTACCTTTGCTAGCTTGTTTCTGAAAAATCTAAAATTTGTTGAGCTGTGCTTTTGTAAATGTTTTGGTTAAACAAGGTGGATAGTTTTAAAAAGGAATATAGGTTGTTAGGGATAGTAGATGTGACAAAATATACTGCATACAATTTGCAATTCACATTAGAATACTGTAACACTGGTTGCACATTTAAGTCATTTTAAATGCATCTGTTTTCTGAATACATAGTCATGGGGTAGCTAGAGACAGTTTTGACAGCATCATACACAAGTGCGAGCCGGTAGCGAGTAGTAATACTCACGTACATACCCCCATGGGGTCATTTTACAACTGCTGTCAATCTATCATGTGCATCTTTGGTCTATAGAAGGACATTTTAATACTTGAAGAAAACCTATGTGAAAATGGTCAGGATTTGCATACTCCAAACAAATGGTGAAAGAACTTGACTTTCAAAGCCTGGTGCTGTGTATGATGCAGCATCATTAATCACAGTGGCAATGTGTTGTCCCTTGTATACATAAATGAACAGTGTAATAATTTAGTCAAAGGTTGTGAATACGATGCTGTATAGTGCCCGACCCGGCACAGATTCACACAGAGGCAAGTGTAAAATGACAAGACTTTTATTTTCTTCAGCTGGAGGGCACGTCATCCCCGTGAATCAAAAAAAAAAAGCACTAAACACTGAAGTAAACACACTCCTGTTTGGCACCACCACTCCTCCCTGGCAACCCCGTCCTCTTCCTCCCGATTCTGGCTCCAGAATGGTGGTTGCTGGCCCTTTTTATAGCCCATCCAGATGTGCTCCAGGTGCTTGATCACCTGTTTCTGATTGCACTTGTGTTTATTAAATCACTCCAATGTGTAAATGCTGCTATTTCGTTTTCTTTTTAAGGAACGCTTCGCTCGCCAACCCCCATGTTTGGTTACGGTGGAACTGTAGAGTTGTCCGGGCCAGCTCAGGGACCCATGCAGCATTCCCTGGCAGCCACCCCAGATCCCAACAGGGTTGTGGAGAACTCCATCTCCCATGGAGCTCTGCAGGAAACTGAGACACCATTGTCAGCCAGGGAGGCTGCCACCAAGCGTCCCAGGGAAGGTACTGCGGAGCCCATGGTTGCTCACCCAGAACATATGTAGAAGGGACCCGGCCGCCCGCCACAAGGTGTACAATAATGATTGCTGCCTTTTAAACAGTAAGTGATGAGGATATAAACACTATATGGCAATAGGAAGCCCAAGCTTCAGGACTGTTTAATGTACATAGAAAATGGGAAATTACAATCCATTGGAAAAGCTTCATACAAAATGGATTTAAACAATAAAAAGCTTTGTGCTGTCTATCCATAAACTTGAATAAGAGCAATAAAAAAAAAACAAGGCACACATGAACAATGATAAAGAACCCTCAGTGGTATTTTCAAATCCTGAAAAACTTCACTGAGGAAGAAATGAAAGAGGCCTGTAATGTCTTCATTTTTATGTTTTTTATAGCATTAAGTTAATTCTTTCTACTCTATCTTTACTGCTCATGGGGCATTTTTATATTTAAGATGCATGCTAAAAGTGTGACAAAATCAGATTTGCTTTAAATCAATTTTCAATAATCAAACAAAATTGTAGCAAAATAGTCATTTGAAGTTTTCTGCTTCTATAATATGAATGGAAACAAGGAGTTCTTATTTTACTTCTGTACAGATGCTTTAAATTAAATGAAAGTACTGTAGATGGCTAGTGGCTACAGTCTTGAATGTGACCAAAGTTGCTGCTTCAGTCTATGCTGCTGGCTTACTGTCTTTCTCTGAGTAACTCGGATAACCTACTGTACCTTTGCTACAATTGTCAAAAATAATGTACTACATAAAAAGCTACAATGTCTACTGGTTTTGTATATTGCATTAGGAGTAAATGTGTCTGCCACAGATAAACTAATAATAGTCTGTATTTTTTTTTAATTTGAACAAAGTTTGGGCAAAGAGACCTTTTTGTGCATGCAAGAGTAATTCTTGAAATGAAAGCCTGAGATACATACCTGTTTAATGAAAAAGTTTTCAAGTATGTGGGTTTTCAGTGTCTAAGAATCTACTACATAATAAAACACTGAGATCTGTGTGTCCAATCCCTCAGAGCAATCTGATTCGCCACATTGTCTTTGCTGTAATTACTCACTTTGATGAAAGAGGAAGTGTGACACCCTGTGTAGTGGGAATTGTGGTCACCAGCCTACACTCTAGGTGTCTAGTATGCTGGACCGAGCGTGACCAGGATGAGGGTGTAAGACAGGGAGGCAGGGACACAAAGGGGATGGTTTTTTGCAAAAATGAAGTGAAATTTTATTTACAGGTGCATATAAAGAAAAACAAAAATAATGTCCTGTGGAAAATATATATACCCAGTCCAGTACTGCAAAGGACACACAAAAACAGTAATGAAATGGAGCCCAAAAATGATGACTATTTACAGTATTTACATTGCTGACTGAAAGTCCCAAACAAAAAAGAAAAATGCACACAAATTAACTAAACCCATATATACACAAAAATAATGCTGTCTTCCTCCACAGAAATCCCAGTCAGGAAGCTGCTCCTTCAAACAGTGTATAATGCAGGGTTTACTAAGAAAAATACTCAAAATACAGAAAAAGAAAAAAAATGTATATACAAAATTAAACAGTGCACCATTAACCACAACTCAATAAATACCTCCAGCAAAGCTAATACACAGACATTTATCATAAGAAGAAAAAATATTTACAAAAATAAATGCACAAGCAGTACTGCTTGGTAAATTCAAGACAGTGTTCTATCAAGCATCCCTCTTTCAGCAAGATCTACCGAGCAGACCCTTTCTAAAGGCCAGAAATTTAGGGATGGGAATATCGATACCACAGTAATCGATACTTCAATACTCAAACCATACTCATTTGGTATCAAGTACCATTCAAAAATATCGATTACTACTTTTTTCCATAAGATACAGTAGCAAGGATCATGCAAAAGGCGTAGAATGCATTAACACACATTCCGCTCTCACATACTGAAATGAGCAGACGCACAGTGACGCAACAGTGCCATAAATCCACACCCCTTGCATAAGCACAGACTGCACACCAATGGCAAGCTTAGAGCTTAGTTGTATGCTGCTACTTTTTACAGATGGAAAACAATTCAGTCGCCCGATGCAATATTTATGAGAAGAATCAGCAGTACAGTGGCAAAACAAGCAGCCCACTTAAACACTTAAAAAGCACGCATGCTGTTCAACAAAAACACGTTTGTAAAACATCAAAGTGATGCAAGTCTGAAGCCTGCCGATTTAGCTGTAATCAGTCCAGGATAAGGGAGGTTGCAGGAAGTTTTCAATGGATGGGCACCCTTTCCAGAGTTTGCTCCTGCCTTCTACCCTGTGGCAGCTGAGATAGGCTCCAGCACCGTCCCATAGTGACCTTAATACTGTGCTGTGATATTAGTTAATTTAAATTCAGACTGGCCCATTAATATTAGCCATTCTAAACACTATCATCATTTAAAAACAAATTCCTATGCTTTTTTAAAAATACTCAGTATCGTATCAGTATCGAAAATCTGACACATAACACATAAAATAGTTGTATTGGTATCATTTTTAAAAACAGTGGTATTGCCCATCCCTACGGAAATTCCCTTTTGTATTCGGTGACTAATTAAGCCGTTGAACGTCATCCCTCCATGGGCACGCGATGACATGGAGGCATCTACGAAGAGTGGCATCTCTCGCCCCCCCACACTTTACTATAAGAGTGAGAACAGCTCAGTGAGTGAGAATAGCTGTGCCAGTCTTTGAGATGCTTCTCTCCTAAAACTGAAAGTAATAATTAGTTTTCTTCCCTTCCCTGAGTTACTGCCTAGATAACTGCCGATACGGGATCCCTTTTATAAGCTGTAGTAAGCCGATACTAAGGCACTTCACACTTTCCTTTATTCATCTAGCATTATTAGGTCGCGGGATGCACTCAGACAATTGGAAGACACACAAAGCCATCCTGGCCGGTCAATGGCGGAGCTGTCCTTCCACTCCTACACGAGACCTGGCGCGACGCTCCTCAGAAAGCGCTCATGTAGTCTGCAAAGATGTCCCTCTGCACTTTGTAAATGGTCAAAAGGCAAGCTTTTATTTTTTAAACTTTTTGTCCTTTTTTTGCCCAACAAATGCCTCTGTTTTAACACTGCAGAGAACACTAAACTAGTTTTATTTAATGGCTGGTAATGCCAATGAGGCACATTACCACAGGAAGTCCGAGTGTAAAATACACAAGTAGGAGTAAAGGCGTAGAAGGCACGCTGAGGGGAGTTACCCTCCAAAGCGACAAGTGTAAAACCAGGCAGGAGGCAAGAAAGGCACCTTGTAAACATGATGGAGTCTGAGAAGCAGAAGTTATGGGAATGAACTCGAAAGATGGTACGTCGGTGAAGAGACATTAGTAAAGGTATAGGAGGCACGTTGAGAAAATCATTTCCAAAGACGGCAGGTATAAAACCAGGGAGAAAGTAAGAAAGGCACCTTGAAAATAATGACAATGTCTGAGAAGCAGGCTTTATGGGAAGCACTCAAGTAGGGAGCACAGTCAAGATACATTAGTAAAGGCATAGGAGGCATGCAGAGAGAGTTGCCTTCAAAGACAGAAAGTATAAACAGAGCCTCTATGTTTCTTTCTGAAATCTCACAAGATTTACTCCCTTCGACTCCCGTTGCCATTCCCTGGACTTGCGAGGAAGTCCTTCTGGAGTGGTCGGTCATTCCTGCTCCAAGACTGCTCAGCAGGAGCAAACATCAGCAGCTTCTTGAGCATTGGCCACACGATCCTTCCCCAGGGCTCACTTTTCCATCCAGCCAGCTTCCCTTCTGTTGCACCAGCTCTTGTCCACTTCTGCCCTTCCGTCTCTCTTCCTTTTTATTTTCTTTAACCTCTGCATCATTCTGTTGATCTGTGTTACTGTCCTTTTGTCCCCCCTCTGCTGTGCAGGCACCTTTTTATCCTGTCTAAGTGGGTGCAGTTGTAGTAGTTTGTTCACTCTGAGTTGTGAACGAGGCACCTGACTGATTCTCTTGCATATATGCCTGATCAGCCGAACGCCCCAATCAATCCCGGAGTGAAGCGTGCTCGTACACATCTGCACCCAATTGGAGCCTGTACTTCACTGGATGCAATTATTTATTTAAAACCTGCACTGCACCATTGACCTCTTATCACAGGAACAGCATTGAAGTTACATGTAGGGCAAGAGATAGTAAATATTTTAAAATTATTCTATTACCAGTCTTTGGCAGGTACTGTGGCTTGAGGTGATAAGTGCAGAACTGTTGAGCTTTGCATTAATGAATGAAATGAAAAATGAAACACTGATAGAGGACGGCCAAAGTTTTTTATTTGTAACCCAGTGTCTATTATTGCCCCATTGGAAAGTCATTTCAGGAGGACATTGCTCACTACAGCATGCACTTATCATGTGTATTAGCTTATTTCCATGCTAAGGATAACCAAAATTGGACAGCTGAAGACTGCTAAAATAGCCTCGTCTGTTGAATCTTGATTACTTTAAGGGTACACAGATGGTAGGGTTATAGGGTCATGAATCCAATGTCAACAGTTCACGTTGGTGTTCGTGGTATAATTTTATACAGAATATTTTCTTGACACATTTTGAGCCCCTTAATACCAATCAGTCATTCCTTGAATGCTACGACCTATTTCATTATTGTTGTTGACTATGTGCATCCATTCATAGCCACAATTTACCCATATTCTAATGGCTACTTTCAGCATGATAATGCACCAAGACACAAAGAAAAAGTCATCTCAAACTGGTTTCATGAAAATGAGTTCATTGTTCTTCATTGGCTTTTATTGGATCTGAATCCAAAATAACATCTTTGAAACGTGAAAGAACAGGAGGTTTGCAGCATGAATATTCAGGTGACAAATGTGCCGAAACAACATAATGCAGTCATGTCATCATGGACCAGAATCGTAAAGGAATGTTTCTAACACCTTGCAGAATCCACGCCACAAAGAACCAAGGCTGTTTTAAGAGCAAAAGGAGGCCCTTCCCTGTATTTGCAGAGTGTTCCTAATATTTTCTCAGTAGGTGTCTACTGTAATTGCTCAGCAGAAAACAATTTTTAAAAATCATGCATCAATTCTGAAACCTGCTTCATCTAATGTAATTTGTGGGGTTTGGAAATGTACAGCTACAGCTCTGGCAGTAACCATGATTGGAGAGGATGCCAGAAATTCACAGAGGTCAATAGCACACAGCCAAATTTAATATGCAGAGCTGTTTTAGATGATATACTGTAGTTGTCCTACCTGGCATAGTACCCTCACTATTTTTGTATATTATATGACAGACAATATTGTATAATCCCTCTACTCTCTACATATCCATTACATTATCCTTCTTGTCAGGTAAACTTAACTTTTTAATTGGTTGGAAAGTGCCCTGGAATATTTGTGTATAAATAAAAGATCGATTTATTTGATTTAGCACCCCATACTGCATAACCATCAGCCTGCCATCTGCTATGCACTGCAAATCAACAAGGGTTATGAGCCCTTTAATTCTCCAAAGCCCATTTCAGGAAACAGTTTATTATTCATTGGCATGCATTTTTTTTGTTGTGAGCTTTCTGATTTTATAAATCACACATGAAACCCTTGCATATTTAAATTTTATGCAAGAGTTGCTGCTCTCCAAGCCTATTGACATTTACTGTATGTTGACAAATTGAACAAACAGTTTCCCTAATTATGTTAGAGATGAATCCGGACATTAGTTATGATCTCTGCAAGATCAGCCCTCCTAAGGATTTCATATTTAATTTATATTTTTTTCTGGATATACAGTATATATGAAAAATTGAAAACTGAACAGTATATACGTAGAAGAGAACTAATTATAGTCTTTTGTAGAAATCATCATGTATTACAGAGTATTGTTTACAATACCATTTTTCATCACGTTTGTGCAACAGCAGTTTTATTAAAGTTTCATTGAAGGGTGACTCTCTGAGTTAGCAACAATGAAAATAGATTTTTATAAAAGATGAAAGAGAAATAATATTTATATAAAACCAAAGAAATGTAACCCAACTATAAAAGAAAATGCCACAAAAACATTTTAGGGTAACGTTTGTTAATTATTTGTAACAGGTGGCAAATCTGCAAATTTGTACATAATGTATATTTAAAGCATTTTATGAGTCAATTTACAACTAAACTAAATTTTTAGTTCTACATAAGATTAAATGCTTTGGTAGCTGAAAAATTATTTAACATGCATTCCACAAATGTGAAGCACCCTCCATCATTGCCATGTGTATCTGTTTGTCTGTCTGAAACAATTGAGCTCAAAGTGGACCAATTTCATTGGAATCTGGTTTGCTTATTCTTCAAAGAAAATTGTTGGGGTATTTTAAATACAGCACACTGTGCAGAATTTTGAAATTTCAAATACTTCCTTTTAAAAAGCATGTTAGAATTCAGAGAAATATCCTGCGCAATCTAAATTAGCAAACTGTTTCAAATTTGCCTTCACACACATCCAAATGTTATGCCCAGCATTTCTTATTGTTTCTAAGTATCTGAATGTTCTTTTTTTGAGTATAGGGTCATGTGGAGTCACAGTGTATATAATGCTTCACACTTTATAGAAATAAAAATAGATGACATCCTCATTTATAATGTTTTCTTGTTTATTCATTTTGGCACAGAGAACTGATTTTTTTCTTTTGGTACATTTAATAAGGTTAATGTACATTTGTTTATGTTTCAATATTCCCTGTGAATTCTTTTAAAGCAACTAAAAGGTAACTTTTAATTTTATTTTAGAAGGTGTAAAGCATTTCTAGTCATCTAGACAAGAAAACCTGAATTCAGCTCACCATGGAAGATAAGTTATTTTTACATCCACTGAATGCAAAAATAAGGTTGTTGGAAATTTTAATACTGACAACATGCTCACCCAAATGTTGATTCTAAAAATTAGGTCCACATTTATCATTATTCATCTCATATACAGTACATGATACCCTTTTCTATATGATATATTCTGCCTCAATGCATTGTAACTGCAAGGTGTATAAGAACAACAAAACTTAGGACTCCACAATACATTTTTAAGGCCAGCCATGCTGCTTTTGTTCACCTTTGCATTTTTATTATATTATGAAATCCAGACATGCCTAGATTACCTTCTCAAAGAATGCTTTTCCTTCTTTACAGAAGATCAGTTAGCTGTTTGCCTCTACTACTGTGACTTCCCATGTTTTCAGTGAGAAGGTTTTCACCTAGAAAGCGTGGATGCCCCCCACTCGCTACTTTCAAGTGTTTCTAGACCCCCTGTTCTTCAAGTTTCTTGTTTAGTTATGTCATGAATTATGAACTTCTGATTCCCTCTTGAAATGAATGCAAAGCTAGCTTTGAGAAATTTGAAATTCTCAGCCTTCTTTTTTTAGTTTTGTGCTCCTTGAACAGTCTTTATGATCAAGCAGGGTGAATTTTGACAGCATTAAGATGTCATACTCTAAATTTCACTTGCAGAAGAATTTATATTTTTAGGTTAGATTATCTTTAGAGTAACAGGTTGGTGAACTAAAGCCACTGGCCCACTTTAGAAAGTATAAAGGTCAATGTGTCTGTGTCTTTATAGTAAAAGAGAGTGGAGAGAAACCTTAAATGCATTTTATAAAACCAGTAGTCTTAGGTCGGGTAGCTGTCAGGTCTATCCTTATGAATTTTTGAATGTGAAGAGACAGAATTGAAAATACTGTAGGACTCATTTGTTTATATAATACTAGCCATCCCCCACATCTCCGGCTGTGTATTAGTGAAAAAGGACAGTGAGTAGGGCCCTTCCTGGCTCCCCACTCCTGATGTCACACTTCCCCCTCCTCTCAGAATCTGTCTTGGATTAGCGCAACCATATCGCTCCTGTATGCGATGAGAGTAGTCGCAAAATCAACCAGAATATTCAAGCAAATTGTAGAAAAAATTTCTTTCATTTGCTAGCTAAGTGGTGGTAAGGTACATGCCCCGAAGCTGGAGCATGAGTAAGGAGGTCCATGCCCTCCTCCCCTTGGCCTGCTATATTTGCGCTAATAAATCTGTGCTGCAGGGGAACTATGATACAAAGCGCAATGACAGAAGTCGCAAAATCAACCAGAATGTTCCAGCAAATTATAGAAAAAAAAAAAGCGATCTAAATCCATTAAGTAGTTCTCGTTAAAAGCATACAGACATACAGATAGACAGACAGACAAATATTTGATTTTCTATATAGAGAGATATAACTGAATGTATTTAGAATATTGAATATATTAGAATTAGGTAGATCTAATTGCAACTTGAGTACATTTTTTTCACAAATGACATTTATATATTGTTCATGGTTATTCCAAAGAAACAGTAAAGAAACAACAAAAAACGAATGCAGTGCAGTGGCATAATACACATAGGATCCCCATGGATAATAAATGTGATCTCTAACAGTACATGGTAAGTATTTACTGTTCATTGGGATCAATCTCCTACCCACACCAACTTTGTGATTCATAATTCAAAATGTCAATAGCATTGGGGATAAAATAAATTCTAAATATATTGCTTTTAACTCTAGGGAATCTAAACCTTGAGTCTGGTGGCGGCATTTGAAAACTTCAATTGACAGGTTAGCTGTCTTACAAAATAGAATTGGTCTTCTTACTAACCTGAATGTGATAAATGTCAGTGAGACAGGATTGCTACTGAAAAATAATTTTACTACTAATTTTGACAGTATTGCTGTGACAGTTTTTGCTTTCAATGGTAAAATTTCTATGTCAAAAGATAAAAGTAAATCATAGCAATATACTATGATTTGGCACAGGTCAAAGTTAATTGTTGTCAGTGGCTTTAAAAACAGTTATTCAGTAAAGATTTGCATATTTGATTAATTGGCTACCTCAAATTAGTCCTTTGCAAGGGATACTGAGTGTGTGTGTGTGTTTACGTGTACCCTGAGATAGACTGGCACTCCATTCTAGGCTGGGTTCTCACTTTGCACCCAGTGCTGCTGAGATATTTACAATCTCGCACTGGCCCTGAACTGGATAAAAGATTAGAAAATGGCTGGGAGGAAAAATAACATGACCAAATACATTTCTTTAATATTTTATTTCCTCTTTGATTTTTTTTTTGGTACATTATCAATGATAGAGAAGAAATATATTTTTTAAAAAATCTGGCATTCAGTTCTAGAAAAAGTCACCTAGAAAAAAATACAGTTAATCATTTTACAGATGACTAGTGTTATTATTTAGAGAGTGTATTCAAAGTTTGGCTACTGAAGCAATATATTTTCAATTAAATTTACTTCAAGAAGCACAATGCCCTACTTTTACAAATACTGTGCTAGTTTATCAATTAAAATGCATAATGAAACTAGAAAGCTTATTTTTTTTAATTTTTGCTTACAAAGACACATTCGCACAATTTAAAATGCATAAACCATTTCAAATTTCATTGACCAGAGTCACATTTCCTTTCTTTTTTAACTTTGTAATTACAAGAGCCATAAGATAAAGCGGCCCAGAATGAAGTCAAATTAAAAACCTTACTTTCAGGATAAAAAAAAATCTATATTTGTATGCTAATTGTTGCATTAGCATATTTAGTATTTAGGTATGTATTTTATACATATTTAATTTTTACATGTTCAGAAGGAAGTATAAAGTGATTAAACAAATAAATTCTCATACTCTTCATCAGAATTAACAGATTCAGAGAGTAAACAAACTCAGACAAGTTTAATTTGCCATTTTGTTTATGACCATAATTAAATTTGGAATTTATATTATGTTTTAGATATTCATTCTTTAATTTTCTGAGCCCGCTTTTTCTAAAACAAAATCACAATATCAGATAGAACACAAGAACAAGTCTTGAATGTAGTGCCAGTCCTTCTTAAGGCAAACCCATGCACACACTCAGTCCACTGGGCAAATTTAGAGATGACAGTTAGCTTAAAGCGCTTGTCACTGCTCTATTGAAGAAAGAAACAAGGCCAAACAAAGAAAAACTCATGCGGATTCAGGCAAGTGTGCCAATTACACAGAGACAGGATTTAAACCCTGAAATAAGTTTGTGCACTAACACAATCCTAAAGTGTACAAATGCTATTTAAACATAAATCTGAATCATGAGAACTATTTGATGTAGAAACAATTTTGTTAACTCTCTAGGCCATCAAACATGTCTGAATCTTTGACAATGAACCAACTGCTGCCTATTATTTATGAATAGCAAACAATCTATTATTTACTGTCCTGTAGTCTAGTTAGAATGCCGAATAAGCTAAATGAAACATAATGAGAAGACAGTGAGATACTACAGGCATATTGCAGAGTATAACTTTTCACAGCTGAAACATCTATTGTTAGAAACCTCCAAACTGTTTTCTCTTAATTTGCATATTATGCCAAGGACCATGTATGTTAACTTCCTGTTTACACATTATGCAACAACATGTTGGAAGAATTATATATTGTTTCATTTTTGGTTACATCCAAGTATCCAACTAGGCAAAATTTCTTAATCTTAACGTGGACTTTTGAACCCTTAGGGAGAGAGCAAAGTTGTGGGTTTGGTTGTCTTTCCTGTTTTCCTCTATCCTCTTTTATGTATGTGAGTCATTTTAAACAACACATCTACTGTAGATCATCTGCACTGATCTATAGTTTAACTTCCACAGCTGTGTTGCCAATTAAGGCAAGAAAATCATTGCTTTTTAGCAGAAGTCATTTAAAAAATGTAAACATACCACACAGGCTACATCATAGTTTTTAGATTACAAAACGGCAACTACATGTCCTAGTTATTAATCTCTCAATTGAGTTATCAGTTAACAGGGCATTACAATTATATATATTACCAATATAAAACACAGTATTATTTTTCCCCAAGATAATCCCATGACATATGATTGGTGTTTTCAATTGAATAAAATTAAATTATGTATTTTTTTAATTTATTTTATTATAATTTTATTGATTTTATTAGTACTAGGGTGTTGTACCGTGTTAGCCATTATGAATGTAGAGAAGAGCCAAGCAAAATGACACCTTTTATTGGCTAACTAAAAAGATTACAATATGCAAGCTTTCGAGGCAAGATTGCCTGAAGAAGGGGCCTGAGTTGCCTCGAAAGCTTGCCTATTGTAATCTTTTTAGTTAGCCAATAAAAGGTGTCATTTTGCTTGGCTCATCTCTAGATTGATTTTATTGAAATCACACAACATTCCATACAAATAGATAAATTTTACAAGACTAGGATTGAAAACAAATCAACCCCCACCCCTGAGAAAGAGAGCATGGGCAGCAGAATAAAACTTAAACCTAGTAAAAATAAGTAAATAAATAAATTAATAAGTGAATATAGATACTGTAAATGGAGAAGAAAAAGAAATGGGGAGAAAATCTGCTTCCTCAGTGCTTTAAAAGCTTATTCTAAAATGTAATTGATTAGATCCTGCCAGGTTCTGAAAAATTTCTGCACAGATCCTCTAAGTGAGAATTAGATTTCTTCCAATTTCAAATAGTATACAACATCAGTTATCCACTGACATAAAAGGGGAGAGTTAGGATTCTTCCAGTTTAGCAAAAATAAGTCTGCGTGCCAAGAGTGTAGTAAAGGCAATCACAGTTTGTTTGTCCTTCTCCATTTTAAGCCCATCTGGAAGAACACCAAACACAGCTGTTAATGGGTTAGGAGGGATTGTGACACCAAGACTGTCTGAAAGGCATTTAAAAATTTTGATCCAGAATGATGTTAATTTGGTGCAGGCCCAAAACATGTGACCCAGTGAGTCTGGAACTTGATTGCAGTGTTTGCAGGTTGGATCTTGCCCTGGAAACATTTTGGACAATTTTAAACGAGACAGATGTGCTCGATATATCATTTTGAGTTGAATAGTTGTATGCTTTGTGCATATGGAGCTCGAGTGAATTCTCTGTATTGCTACCTTCCATTCCTTTTCTGAGATGTTGAGTGAGAGATCCTTTTCCCACTGTCTTTTTGGATCTTTGAAAGGGAGAGACTGTAAAATGGTTTTATATATTGCAGAAATGCTGTCTATGTCCTTGAAACTGAGCAATATTTTTCCAGCATAGAGAGAGGTGGGAGGTAGGGAAAATTAGGCAGGTTCTGTTTAACAAAGTTTCTAATTTGAAGATAGTGAAAAAAATGTGTTGCTGGAAAGTTAAATTTAGAATGTAATTGTTTGTAGGATGCAAAGATGTTGTCTTTGTACAGATTTCTAAGTGATTTAATCCCAAATGTTTTCCAGACATTAAAACTGCATATGTTTGTGAGGGTTGAAAGAGGTGGTTCTCGTGCAAAGGTGCCACTGATAAAAGATTCTCTATCTTAAAATGCTTCCTACATTGGTTCCATGTTCTGAGTGAGTGAAGCACAATTGGGTTGTTAGTATATTGGCATATAACTTGCATTTATTGGGGCACAAAGTAAGGAATATAAAGAGGTACTGCAGGATTTTATTTCTATTGCAGACCAAGCCTGTATATGTTCATTTATTTGTGTACATGTCCAGGTTTTTATAGTTTGTATGTTTGCTGCCCAGTAGTAAAATTGAAAGTTTGTAGGGTCGCTCTTTGGATACGTGGATGTTTTGAATTAATTTTTTCCATACAGACGGCGAAATTTTGTTGATAAAGAGCTTTATGTTTACTTATGATGTTTACCCCTAAATATTTAAACTGTTCTGCATGATAAAAGGGAAGGTGTCCAATCTCTGGGATGTTTGACTTTGGTGAATATATTGCATTAAACAGGCGTCGAAGATTAGATGCTAAGTGTCGGCCTTTAATAAATCTAGTTTGATCTTGTGATATTACCGAAGGCAGCACTTTCTCCATCCATCTAGCAAGGACTTTGGAGAGCATCTTAACATCATTATTCAGAAGTGAAATTGGTCTGTATGATGCACATTGCAATACGTCCTTATTTTGTTTAGGAAAGACGGTGATTAATGCTTGGCGAAAAGTTTGAGGTGGAATTTTATTGTCTCTAGCTTCTGTGAATGTTGCTAATAGGAGGGGAGCTAGCTGAGTGGAGAACTTCTTATAAAATTTGGCAGGGTAGCCATCGGGGCCTGCTGCTTCCCCATTCTGAAGTGACTTTATAGCATCTAATAATTCTGATAGTGCCAACGGTTTATCCAGTTCCTCTGTAATAAGAGTGTCTATTTGTGTTATCTCTAATGCATCCAGAAATGCATTAGATTGTGTGTTTCTTCTTTAAACTCAGTAGAATATAAGGATTTATAGTAGTCTCTAAATGTGTGCATTATATTTTTATGGTCAATGATTTTGTCTCCATTTGTGTTGGTGATTGCTGGGATTGCATTGTGAACTTCTTGCTTGTGGATTTGTATTTTAATACGTTCTTGTTTATTAGGGTGCCTGGTGAGTAGCAATGTGTTATATGTTGTCAGGCATGAAACTAAGAATATCACTGTACTTTTTACACATAACAATACAACAGTTACTGCTACTACTACTACAGATACACACATACAAATAAATAAGAACTAAACAGAAAAAATACATATAAGATGAAATCTAAGATTTCTGTGCAGGTTGAAAAGATAAGCATATCCTGCAGAGTGACAAGATAAATCTCTGTTAAGCATTTTTTGTTTCAGAGTTTATAGCACATCTTTAACCACAGGGAAACATATAATGGTGATTAATTCTTCCATGTTTTGTTTCAGACAATACAGAATATCTTTCAGCCATCAAGGAAAAGGAGAGTGATCTTAATTCTTTCAGTTGCACAAGATTAGATGTGGCAAGAGCTTAAGCATTAGAATAGTCTTTGAGGACGTGTTTGGCATCAACTATATTTACAGAGGTGGATCAGGTTAACTTATTTTCCTTCCAAACCAGCTACTATAATATTGCTCAAGTCAGCGTTGCATTTAATAATTCAGTTAGCAAAGTAACCTTAGTGTATGAAACCTTTATAACTCTCAGTAAGGAATTTAAATTCATAATGCAATATGGTAAGTGAATTTAGGCATCACTCACCACTGATTACAAATGTTTATTTGTCCAGTAGATAATTGGGAAGATCAATGAAAGTGTTAAAGCATATGGTTCACTTTGTAATAAGTTTATATATTGATATTTTAATCACTGGAATAGAAAGGAAGCTCATTTGGCTGATTGATGAGAAGACAAGTCTGTGTGTGTATACAGGTAAAGACAGTTAATTGTAAATATGCATCACTTAATCCAAGTTTGAACATTATCCAAACAATGAAACATATGAAATTTAGATTTTATATATATATATATATA
>JANRMT010062837.1:43691880-43731876 GCA_026402145.1 Polypterus bichir lapradei | reverse complement strand
GCAAAAGAATAAGAAATCAGGAAGGGGGCAAATAGTTTTTCACACCATTGTAATAGCTCATAAGTCTGATGCACAGGTTTAAATTTACCTCCCGAGGAACTCACAATGACAGCAGATCAGTGTCCTGGAGGTATAACAACATTTAAGCTTTCTTTAACAACAGGTTTTTTTTATATATATATAAAGTTGTACTCCTCAATAGTCATCTACTTAATATCTTGTAAAATAAAGGAAAATTATATTTCTTGAGAGAGCTAAGTGTGTTTCTGCTTGATAAGCTATTTATAAGTTTTGGATTTCAATGACCGTTTTATGTATTATCCATATATATAGGTTGCACAGTGGCGCTGTGGTTAGTAGCTCTTCTTTACAAATCCAGTGTCCTGGTTTGAAAGAGACCCTGTGTGAGTGGATGGGTGTTTTAATGACTGAAGTAAAACTTTAGACCCATTTGAGTTTTTTGATTATTTTACCCTTTTTTATTGTAAAGCTGCGCAAGTGTTAAATACTGTTAGTATTCGTCTATTACTAGAAGATGAAAAAATGGAAGGCTCTACTAATGGCAATCTATTGCAGATTGAATTTCATTCATTATTGTGCACACAATTATAAATTAAAAACAATAATAATTTTGTAAATGTCCTGTATTGCTGCAATTGTAGTGGAAATAAAAATGCAGAGTGGGCATGTTAGTCGAGACATTTCTTTTTCTTCCTTGTATTGCATTCTTGTGAGGCATAAGGAAAAGTGTTACTGACATCTAACCATAAACTTCCAGAACAATATTATACAAAGCATAAAGGCAAGTTGAGGGATAAATAATGTAAGAATATAACGTCACAAAGATATAAACAGAAAGTAAACCCTAGCTGCCTGTCTGTGTATAAATACACAGGTTTAAGGACCCTGCCTATAGGGTAGGGTGGCTCTTCCAGTTGCTCACCGTCCAAGTACTGTGACAAAAGCACAAAAACTGCCACTGTGCTGGAGTTACTCATGGGGTAAGGAACAATGGCAAATAACAGTCCTGTAGGTCATATTACAGGTTTAGGCCATTACCTGTCATTTTCTCATTAAGCTAGTGCCCTCAGAGTAATTACTTCCAGGCATACACACAGCTCTCTTAACAGCTCAATTTCTGTCCAATGTGGGCTCTTCTACCTATAAATTCAGGCCAGATAGCCCTCAAGCAGTTGCCAATCTGCATTACCATACTTATTGGTCTTTCTTGGAGCATGCAAGTCCCCCAAGGTGGCTACCTATCTGTATTGCCTAGTTACAGACAGTTCTAATGAAATACAAATCATCCCATTTCTGTTACCTATATTCCTTCCACTTCTTGCCCCATTTTAACTATGGCACAGTCTTGCCAGTCCAACACAATGTCATACTTTTATACAGTATATCTTTTCAAAACCAGTTTTATTTGAGGTTTACCTCTATCATATTCTTTTTCTATTAATTTCTGAAATTCATAGCCTAACAATAATTCACAAATGTAAATAACTAAACTTTTTTTCTGTCTTCAGTAATTACATACAATATCATTTATCACCATAATGTTTACCAAGTTAACAATTCTAGTTATGTTACATTTTTTCTCTGAATTGAATTAAAATTATAATGAAACACAAGGACAACAGAAAACTAGACTTCATCAGTTCTGATTTCAAAGTTCAGTAAGCACAACATAGTGGAATTTAACTGAAATGGATGAGTGGAAACACAACTCAAATGAGTAATTTGGCTAAGTCATTAACACACTTCAATAATAATCACTGTTATTACAACAAGACTGTGTGTTCTGATATGGATGTAAGCAACACTGCAACACCACAAGGAACAGTCCTGTCTCTTCACTCTGTACGCCTCAGTCTATAATTTTAACATCAGGTCATGTTACTTGCAGAAATATCAGATAATTATGTGCATATTACGTGTATCAATAAAGGGGAAGAGACAGAGTATAGGAGTCAAGTAGAGAACTTTGTTTCTTGGTGCAAAGAGGAACTGGCTATTGACTTTCACCTTAACAAAGAGCCTCTATGTTGGGTCACTGTTGAGGGAGTGGATGTAGAGGTGGTCCACTCCTACAAGTACTTGAGGGTCTTCATTAATGACAGGTTGGACTGGTCTTGGAACACAGAGGAATTACATAAGAAAGGGCAGCGCAGGTTATTTTGTTCTCGGTGGGCTGTGTTCCTTTAATATAGGAAGTGACATCCTTCACATCTTCTATAACTCTGTGATGACAAGTGCAATTTACTACACTGTGTTGTATTGGGCTGGTAACATCACTTCAATAGAGGTCCACCAAACTAATAAGCTAATTAAAAGGACAAGCTCAGTTATAGGACACACTCTGGACACCGTGAAGGTAGTAGTGAAGGGGCTCTTTTAGAGTAATACGCCTAATGCCTCACTGTGACTGTGACTGTGAAGTCAGAAGTTTTCTTTCTTTTTAATTTTCCTGCTTCACATTCTGGTGTGTGTAGGGATAACTAAAGTTCTATCTATCTATTGTGGAATATGGCCCGGACACACACAGACGGACATCTTATGTTCACCTAACACACTGTTTATTTACACTATTTACAATTGTACGTGCACCACAAACCCCAGTGCCTCCAGCACCGATTCCCCAATGTCCAGGCCTCACAGTCCTTTGTGCCTTCCTGGCCGCCTCCAGTCCTCTCTCTCCAGCTCCGTCCTCTTCCACCCGACTTCCACTCTCGACTGAAGGGAGGCGGCCCCTTAAATAGGAACCTGGATGGCCTCCAGCTGCTTCCCGGCATTCCTCCGAAGACACGCCCCAGTGTGGCGGAAAAGCCCTCCGGGTGTCCCCTGTCTTCTTCCCCCCAGCACTTCCTGGTGTGGCGGAAGTGCTGGGCTCCAGACTTCTACAGGCACCGGGGCGCCGCCTGGAGGTGGCCACGGGTCCCTACAGGGCTGGGCTTCCAAGCCCTTTACCCATGGCCCCCAACATAACCAGGGCGGTCACCCCCTCGCGGTCTGGAGGAGGTACAAGCCCTCCTCCGGTCCTCCTGGGCGTCCCGGCCGGGCTCCAGCCCCGGCCGGATGCCACACTATCTATCTATCTATCTATCTATCTAAGATTAGATTTACCATTAGGTAAACAAAACAAGTACTTGCATCTCAACTGGACCCATGTCATGTCAGTCATCTTTATTTCAATAAATACCAGGTTGGTTGATGAAATGTCATGCCCTACCTGCATTCTTAGTATCTGCTGTGATCTCCAATTTCTGCACTGAACTAACTTTCCATGAAAGGGTCAGTGACACTTTTGTTATTGAAATATTTTCTGCCACCTTTAAGGCGTTGTCATATATAGAGTATGGTGTGTACCCCTGCCCTAAAAGTCATATCCTAATCTGACAGGCTAAGAGAATTAAACATTTTCATTTTAGAACAGAAGAGGTTACATGAAGAGCTAATCCAGGTCTTCAGAATTCTCAAAGGCACCTATAAAAATTGATCCTATAGAATCCTTTCATTTAAACAGTGAATTGTATACTGAAGGACACTGGCAGAAAGTAATTCTTCACACAAAGGATTGTGTAAATCCAAAATAAACATCCAAATCATATGATTAAAGTAGAAAACCTTGACAGCTTTTAAAAACTAAGAGATACTCAGACACCTTAGCTGTTAACTGGACGAACAAGCTTAACGTACAGAATAGTCTCAATATATTTGACAAATTTCTCATATTCCTATGTTCTTAATAAACCACCATAAGTATTTCATCATATCTCAAATTCATAAATTTACAGAAATGGAAGGATCTACAATGATAAAGTCAATGTACTTCTAAAACAACATGCTTGCAAAGGATTAAACTATAACATATATAAACTATAACATAAATATCATTACATACATGTCAGCAAATTAAAATTAAATCAAACAGTTATTTTCTTGACACCCACTCATCAATTCACTGCAACTTCACCACTGACATTTGTAACATTATCATTATGTATTTTCTCACTACATTCTAACAGCATTAATCTTGACTGTCAACAGAACTTTAACAGAGCATGCACACCAAAAAATTAGCATTTTGAATCATGAATAATACCAATTTGGAGATGTAGGGCTGATTGATTTGTGTGGTTTAAGTTCATGTTGTTCAGTGTATTAGGCTGTGATTCTGCTCTGCACATGTTTTCAGGATGTGAAGGTAGTATTAAAATGATCCAGTCATTTTACACACAGGAGACCAAGCTGGCATGCTATATATGTGTTTGTATACAAGACTAAGAGATTTCACCATTACCACATTCAGATTAGTCATGTAAAAACTAATAAATTCAAAATCTCTGTCTCCCAAATTCCTTTATGTCAAACAGTAATAACTTTACTGTAATTGGAAGGCCAAAATAACAATCTGTTATGTTTGGCCCTCCTCTTGAGGAAGTTAAGCATAAAGTTGCTGTGGTCTTGTAGTGCTCTGTAGTGTGTTTATTAATATATTTGGAAGTTCTAAACTATCAGAATTTCTGCTCATGACAATGTGGTTAGCATTGCTGCTTCATAGCTCCTAAAGATAGGTATCTAAAGATCTTAGCCCTATTCATTGCATTCATTGTGCATTTTAACTGTATCCACATGGGTGTTTTATTCTCAGAACTCTGGCTTTCCTGCCACATCCCAAAGACATATTGGTGAGATTTCCTTGGGGGGGGGGGGGTTCTAAATTGGCCCAATATACAGTACCCTCCATAATATTTAGGACAAAGATAAAATTTGAAATTACAATCCAAACAATTCAGATGTGATCAAATTGCACATTGCAGGCATTTGCATATACTTCGGTCAGACCATGTAGAAATTACAACAACTTTTTATACATGGTCTCCCCATTTCAGGGCACTATAATGTTTAGGACAATTGGCATCACAGGTGTTTGTGATTCTGCAGGTTTCATTGCTTCATTCGTGCAGACATAAGATACCTAGGCTTGCTTCTACCTGCAGACTATATATGGAGTCTATAGTTGCTATTGTTCAAGAGCTATGCCAAGTAAAGTCAAAGAAGGCATTATGAGAATGTATAACAAAAACACAACCATTAGAGACATCAGTAAAACCTTAGGATTGCTTAAACCAACTGATGGTAGTATTATTAAGAAGAAAGAATGCACTGGTGAGCTCATAATTGCAAAGGGACTGAAAAGAATTCTCACTTTGTTAAAGAAAAAGCCCCAATCGCCTGTCCGAAAGATGAGAAATAGTCTGACACAAACAGTTGTGTTTGTGTCAGAAACTATTATCCATAGATGACTTCATGAACAGAAACAGAGGCCTCACTGCTAGATGCAAACCACAACAACCTGTATCCACAAAAACAGGATTGCCAGTTTGAGGAAAAGTACTTAAAATACCCTGCAAAATTCTGGAAAAAGGTCTTGTGAAGAGGTGAAACTGTGGGCGCTTTTTCTATAGTGTCGTTTCTTGTGACTGAAGACAGAGAGATATAATTGAAGTTAGTAAAAATCTTTTATTCATACACACCAGGCAAAGGTTAAATGACAGAGAAGCACAGTCCTAGGACACCTGTCCTTCGTCTGCCCCGAGGGGTCGGTGTTATAGGGTTTTTTGTCTTATGACTTTACTTACACAAGTATTTCAAAATATTAGCCTGAATCAGCATTACCAAACCCAAGGGTTGAGTACATCTGTTGATCCCTTAGTTTTTGATGAGTCCACACTTGTGGTTTTTTGTGTAGAAACCTAGAAAACAAGAAGTAGCACTTATCACGTATACTTTGGGCACGCATGGTCTGCATGACCCCTGCCACGTACACCATGGGCAAGCAGGGTCTGCATGACCCTTGTCACGTACACCAGATTGACCAAGCTGTCTTGTATTTTTCCACAAGACAAACATTAACTTGTATCAGAGTGATGGCAAGAGCAAAGTGTGGAGACAAAGAGGAACTGCTCAAGGTACAGAGCATGACATCTCATCTGTCAAACACTGTGGAGGGGGAATTATGGCTTGGGTATGTATTTCTGCCATACGTACTGGCACATTTCTCTTTGTTGATGATATAGTTGCACCATGAATTCTGAGATGTGTTGAAACATTTTATCTGCTCAGGTGTCAGTAATTGCCTCAAAGCTCATTGAATGGTAACAAGATATTGATTACAAACATACAGCTAAAGCAAAACATGAGTTTTTCAAAGCTAAAAAATGGAACATTCTTTAATAAACAATCCAGTCAACTGATTTAAATGCAACTGAGCAGGCCTTCCAGCCCCCGAATCAGGCAGGAGCTGAAGATAGCTACATTAGAGTCTTGGCAGATTATCACCAGAGGAGATACTCAGCACCTGATGATGCCTATGAATCACAGACTTTAAGCAATCATTGCATGCAAGGGATATGCAACAAAGTACTAAATATGATTGCTTTAATATACCTACCATTGCTATGGGGGACCATATAGAAAAAGTATTGTAATTTCCGCATAGGGTGACCAAAATGTATGCAAATACCCTTAAATTAAAGTCTGCAATGTGCACTTTAGTCACACTTTAGTCACATCTGAACTGTTTGATTTTGTAATTTTAAACTGTGGAGCAGAGGGGTAAATCAAGAAAAAATGTGTCTTTGTCCCAAGAATTTTGGCGGGCATGTAAGTACACCTGTTATTACATATGTGTATCTTATGATGGGCCAGCACTCTGTCCATGATTGGTTTCTTTCCAAATTCTCACAGTGACACAAATGTCCCATGACCAAAAATATACATTAACTGGATTCTGTAAGTGGATGAATGAATAGAATTGCTGCTGCTCTCATAGTAGTGCTTATCAGTTAACTGAATTATTATAAAAACTAGGGTATGGCTTTGTGAACTGAGGCTAAGTATTCTGTTGTTACAGGCTAAAGCTATGTTGTAAATTCAGCCTTGAATAAAATTTTAAATAAAATTATCTGATTAATTTTACAGAGTAAAATGTCTTTTAAATCTCATAAATTAAATTAGTTGTTATATAACCCTACACTCCTAATTTAAATTATTTGAAACAGTATTGACTGGATAAAAAAAAAGCTACCATAACAATTTCATGACTTTAGTATGGACTTCTACAAGACAGGTATTTGTTGTCAGACATGTTTTCCTTCACTATGAAAGACAATGTAAAGTGTTTAAAAACCAGAACAAGGCAGCAGTGTGGAACGAGTGTCATTCGTCATGGAGTATTAAGAAAAACATGCATGGAAAATGGCAAAGATTACAAGAAACCATTTGACATTCACTAAGTTAATGGTCACTTTTAAGATGAGGAAATGAAAAATGCTAAATAATGAGTAAAACTGGCAACATTTATCAAAGGATAAGCAGCTGTTTTAAAGCAGAACATGAATAAGTCTGCTGAGTTTCTGTCCTTGCCTCCCACTTAATAGTGTGATCTCTACTGTTTATTGTGTCACATAACTCTCAATCCACAAGAGTTTCCAAAATCAAGACTGATATTCTAAGAGCTGGGATTGCAGAACACAGGGCCCTGACTGACAGCTGGATGCTGAAAAAGTCTTGCAGGATTAAATTTGTATCTGCACTACTTCACAGCAGAATTCTCTCTGAGGACTCTTCTGTATCAGCCGCTTCCATTGCCAGCCGACATTTCAACTCTATTTGACAACAAACTCTACTTTAGGCTGTTATGTTGTGTTTTTCTTTAAAACTAAATCACATTTGTCTCCCAGAAATCAGTTAGCATACTACTTAGACCAGCTTTAAGTGCATATAAGAATAGTGCATTCAAAGTAGAGCACTGCTGTGTAAATCACATGACTGTCCTATTAAACAATGAATATACTTTTTAAAGACAGGTCATGTTTAGCTAGAAAATGTGTTTTAAGTTACAATTATGAAAGGCAGTATTGCCTAAAAAGAATAGCAAGCTGCATCTTTTATCATATATTGTGTTATATTTTATACCATCGTTCCTACCTTGACTGAAGTTCAAATCTTTGTTTTATGCCTTCTTTGTTCCTGATTATTTTGTTTATGTTAATAGTTTGAATTACATTACAGATTTGATATTACTTACTGTATGTATTTTATTAGTTTGGGTACTGTTTTGTTTCTTTGTGAATAAGTTGCATTTGTTAGGTGTCTTGTATTTTGTGGATGGTCACTGTCACTGTCAGGAACTTCCCTCCACCCTATATATCCAAAGGGTCTCCCACAGTTCTTGGCAGTTCATTTCAAATGTGTTTGGGATTTTGATGAGTTTTTTTTCTTTGTAAAGTTCTGTGCTGTGGTAATTTTTTGAATTTTTTACCCAACTGCTTACTCTTTGACTATTTTTTAAGAATATCTATTTTTTAAAGAATATTGCTTTGGATTGCCTTTTGTGTTAAAGGTGACTCTTTTTTGCCTTTTGTGGTCCTACTGAGCACCACTGCTGTGGAAGAGCATTTTTTGTGAAGAAATAAATCTCTTTTATTTATAAAGAATAAGTGTTTGCCCTTCTTACTAGCCAAGGTTTGATGGTGATATCCCCCTCTGTTGGGCATTTTTGGAAGTGTTTTAGGAATTATGGTTATGGGACTCCTAGTTCATAACACATTATAAGCCATGTTTGTTTTAAATTTGTCTTTGGATATAGGCACTCAAATCTGGCTATTTGAAGTACAGTGTGTTGACTTCATTTTAGTTTGAGTAATTGCAATCAAAAATTGTTTAGTACAACATTAAGGGTTGATGACAATTTAGTACCTGAGATACTATTCATCTTAATAACCCACCAAAAATCCTTTCAGACACTAACAGAGGATCATAAAAACTCCCCAAAGAAGTCATCACATATCTGAGTTGAACCTACGTTTGGAGGGGCAGTGACATTGCCTATTATTTCATTCATCTTTCACCAATCCATACTGTGTATATGTATCAATTAATGATCCCTGATTTTCAACTATAGTTATCTTAAAATTTCAATCTGTCATCATGTTCTCACATTATTGTTTTTCATGTTAAGTGTTCTCATAACTTACTGGACAATAAATGATCTTGTATGTTATCTTGTTTAATTTTGAAAAGTATTAACCTTTAATTTGTAAAGCAGTTTTTGATTGTGTGCTGTATACATATACTACCACCATATAATGATTGATTATTTTACTCAAGCATGGAACCACAAACAGGAGATCACCACTGTAGTTCAGTGGATATGTTCTCCTACTTACTACACTCGTTTTTCAAGTTTAAACTTGGATGCTTTGATGAGAAGTTGATGGAAAGAAATACTGTTATTTTAACTAACATTAAACTCTTTCAGTGGAAATGTTTTTGTGCTTTGTGTCGTGAGTCTTGATGCTACCAAAATATGCAGTACTAACCCTGAAAGGGGCAAAAATCATACAGAAAAGGTAGAAAGCTTAAAGAAAAATTGAATGAAACAAATGCAGTTTTTAAATAACTATTATATTTTTTTTCTTATGATAAAAAGGTCAAAACACAAAAATCAAGCAATTTAAGAAAACAAAATGAACAATAGATGTTTTTCTTTTTGTCTAATGATCACAATACTTGCCTATCAAAATACAAACTCAGAAAATAAAAGTACATTTAAGATGTCTATTTAAACAAGGAGTTAAGTACTTGCAATAATCTGTCTTGATTAACAAACTGGATGCAAGGAAAATCGGTAGCCACAGGGAGTGCTCAAAAGCCATAGTTAAAAAATACTCAAGGCTAACTTAAATTGGTGCTTGAACACACTTCTGTAAAAGCCTCTTCTCTTTAAAAACTTCCTTTTGAGGAGCAGGGCAGAAAAAGAAAGGCTATTTTATTCTTTAGTTAGAAAAACAGGCATTGCACATCCAATGTATGTACTCAAGGTTATTCCTCAGTAGGTAGCAGTACAAACATTTGCTCAGTATTTTTTTTTTAACACTCATGCTTTTACCTCTACAGGATTGCAAAGGGTCAAAGCAGCCCTAGTTGCATCAGGTGCAAGGTGAGAATGAACCTTTAATAAGGTGCTCATTTGTTTCAGGACATATTCACAGTTCCTGTTCAGAGCTGATACTCAATGTACATGTAAAGTATTTGGAAACTGCAGTACCCTGAGGAAACTCACCTGGGCACTGAAAAAATATTTTAAAGCCTGATAAAATAGACCTTGTATTTTGGAATTGCCAGATGCTCTTACTAGTTGATGTATTGGATTTTTTAAGCTTTTTTCTGTGTTAGTTCATTTTACACATTAAATTCTTTAATATAACATAAATATCTTATAATTTATATATTTTGTATTCAATATGTTAAAATATAAAAGCATTGTTCACACAAGATGGCAAAATCAGTGAATTGTTTTTGTGTCTCAGTATCTGAGGCCTAAGTTTCTATGTATGATATATATCATATGGAACTGAATGAGTGGTACTCTACAAGAAAAACAGCTTTCATTTAGTCTGGGATTTTCTGGATGTTATATATTTTTACCGGATGCTATTAGATTGTCACAGAACTCTAATTATAGTTGGTGGCTTACCTGGAATATACCTGCTGGAGTACAACATTTAAAGGAGACAGAGTATTAATCTATGGATTTTCTATGGATTCAGGTTTAATAAGTCATATTTTCCATGAATAACTTTTCTTTTAGTCTGGGAATTGTTTGATGACTCATTTCTTTGCTGGATGCTATTTGGATCATTATTGAGCTCTAAAGGTGGATTATTTGAGGCCTTGGCCTACCTGCAATTTAGCTGCTGGAGCACAGCATCTAAAGGGGACAGTAGTAGTATTTTATGCATTTTCTATGGACTTGTGCCTGAATTAATGGTACTTTTCAAAATATATTTTTATTATTATTTATTTTTCTTGGGAATTTTTGGATGATACATTTTTACTGGATGCCATTAGCTGACAACAAAACTCTATATGCATATTGCCTAAGGCCTAAACCTACCTGGAATTTGCTTGCTGTTGCACAGAATTTAAAAGGGACAGAGAAGTATTCTGTGGATTTTCTAAGTGGTACAGTGGTTGTTTGATTCTTGCAGTTTCTGTTAATTCTGTTAAGATCTGCATTCATGGTGGATTTTCTGCTCTATTGTAAACCTGAATTAAGGATTCACTTTTGTTCTTGAAATTTGGACTTTGGCCTGGTAGCACTGTGACTGTGAATTGCTGTAGGGCTTTGGGTAAGTTGAAATGATTGCATCTTTCCTGAACTACAGACTTGAACACCTTCGCTGTTCGGTTTAGATTCTTTGCTGCTACCTCATCTTTTTTAAAACAAAACAGCATTTTGAATTGACATTATGTTATTTTTTATATTATTAGTGCTTAATCAGTGTCATCTAGGATTAAATGAATTAAATGTATACAAGGGGGGAATCTTTTCATCTTGTTGTTGCACTCCAGATAACTGTCAACTTCCTTGACAAGTATTTTTGAGTTACATCATCAGCCAGATCCTGGACCTATTACCCCAGTGCAGTGCTTATCTACCCCATCAGCTCTCAAAAGTAGAACAGATATTGTTTTCCTACATTTAAATATTATAAGTCATGTACCTAAAATGTATATGATTAAAATCTGGGTAAATGAGACAGGTGCTGACATAATGGTTCTATCAAAAACTTGGCTAACATTTATTTTACTGCCACAGTGTAACGTGAAGAATAAGATATGTACACCCAAAATGTATATGTAAAACCTAAAAATATTAAATAACAGTCCAATAAATAAATAGTTTAGCTGTCTGAATTTCCTGCATTCTGTTTATCAGGTTATTGTTTATGTTTGCTTTGTTTAGTGATGAGAAGACAAGAATTCAGTGTAATGCAAAAAATGTATGAAAAAATTAGAATTTTAAGTGATATAAAAAATAAAATGATTAATTTTATTTTTGAAACAAATGCACAACAAAAATGAACATTTATCATTATGCTTGCAGAAAGTTGCCTTTAGACAGTACAGTGATACTGATCAAAAACTCTGATGTCCTCCTACAATTTAATTATCTCCTCAGTGGGTTCATGGTTGATATTAACTGAAGATGATTTTAAGTGTGTTTTCATTAGTCCTGATTTGTGTCCATCTGTGTTCTAGCTTCTTTTAATTTTGAAAAGCTGTTTAAGTAATAAAAGATTGAAACATTTGTGAAACCTGCCGACTCTACATTTCCATTTTTTTTCTGACAATTTTAATAGTTTCTAGGAGCCCAGGCTTTTTACAGTATGGGCTTACACAGCTAGTAGTTAATAAAATTGTGAGAACTGGAGTGGGGGATTATAGTAAGGATGCAGTAAAAATAGCCAAAAAAGAAGCAAATTGCTACAGATATGGATATTAAGTGCAACATGTAACACATAAGGAATAAGAACATTAATATTAGACAAGACTCATGAGTTGCCAAAGTGGAAATTAAACTCTAAAATGATTTACAGTTCATTTTGATAAAGCTTGGGTACAGGTTTTAGAGCTACTACCTCATAGCTCCATAATCTGGACACTGAATCCAAGGTCAGGCAATGTCTATGTGGAGTGCTCAGATTCTCCATGTTTCTTTGTTTGGGTTTTCTAATAGTACAGTAATCCCTACTCGATCGCGGGGGTTGCGTTCCAGAACCCACCACGATAGGTGAAAATCCGCGAAGTAGAAACCATATGTTTGTATGGTTATCTATACTAATAAAAGGCAAAGCCCTCACTCACTCACTCACTCACTCACTCACTGACTGACTGACTGACTGACTCATCACTAATTCTCCAACTTCCCGTGTAGGTAGAAGGCTGAAATTTGGCAGGCTTATTCCTTACAGCTCACTTACAAAAGTTAAGCAGGTTTCATTTCGAAATTCTACACGTAACGGTCATAACGGTCGATAACGGTCGACAACGTCCGCCATGTTGAACTTTCTTATTTATGGCACCATCTTCACGAAATTTGGTAGGCGGCTTCCCTGCGCTAACCAAAACCGATGTATGTACTTATTTCGAAGGTATGACGCCATTGTCGGCCGCCATTTTGAACTTTCCAACATCACTAATTTTCCAACTTCCCGTGTAGGTAGAAGGCTGACCCCATCTTCACGAAATTTGGTAGGTGGCTTCCCTGCGCTAACTAAAATCGATGTACGTACTTATTTCGGTGGTATGACGCCACTGTCGGCCGCCATATTGAATTTTCCAAACATCACTAATTCTCCAACTTCCCGTGTAGGTAGAAGGCTGAAATTTGGCAGGCTCATTCCTTACACCTTACTTACAAAAGTTAAGCAGGTTTCATTTCGAAATTCTACGCGTAACGGTCATAACGGTCAACAATGTCCGCCATGTTGAACTTTCTTATTCATGGCCCCAACTTCACGAAATTTGGTAGGCAGCTTCCCTGCGCTAACCGAAACCAATGTACATACTTATTTCGGTGGTATGACACCACTGTCAGCCGCCATATTGAACTTTCCAACGTCACTAATTCTCCAACTTCCCGTGTAGGTAGAAGGCTGAAATTTGGCAGGCTCATTCCTTACAGCTTACCTACAAAAGTTAAACAGGTTTCATTTCGAAATTCTACACGTAACGGTCATAACGGTCGATAACGGTCGACAACGTCCGCCATGTTGAATTTTCTTATTTATGGCCCCATCTTCACGAAATTTGGTAGGCGGATTCCCTGCGCTAACCGAAACCGATGTATGTACTTATTTCGATGGTATGACGCCACTGTCGGCCGCCATATTGAACTTTCCAATGTCACTAATTTTCACAATGTCCGCCATGTTGAACTTTCTTATTTATGGCCCCATCTTCACGAAATTTGGTTGGTGGCTTCCCTGCGCTAACCAAAACCGATGTACGTACTTATTTCAGTGGTATGATGCCATTGTCGGCCGCCATATTGAAGTTTCCAACGTCACTAATTCTCCAACTTCCCGTGTAGGTAGAAGGCTGAAATTTGGCAGGCTCATTCCTTACAGCTTACTTACAAAAGTTAAGCTGGTTTCATTTCAAAATTCTACGCGTAACGGTCAACAACGTCCACCATGTTTAACTTTCTTATTCATAGGTAGAAGGCTGAAATTTGGTACTTATTTCAGTGATATGATGCCACTGTCGGCTGCCATATTGAACTTTTCAACGGTCTTTGTTACTTATGGGCCCATCTTCAAGAAATTTGGTACGCGGGTTCCCAACGCTAACTGAATCCTACTTACGTACATATATACGTCCATAGCCTGCAGCTCGGTCACCGTGTGAGGCGGCGTTGGGTCCCCCATCCCAACGCCTCCCACGTTGTTGGCTGCCTGCCTATATAAGGCCGTCTGTCGCTCCAGTCTCTACATTCCCTTCCTTGCTTCGCCACGGTATTCACGTCTCCCTGCTGATAACTACAGCCTTTTTATTTAATCCACGGCTTCTCCGCTGTTTTATTGTTCATTTATTACGATTATAGTTATTGTATAGGTATTTTAGACTTACTTTACATTGTTCAGGTACCCATTTCCTTTATCATTCAAACCGTACCCCCATTAACATGTCTATCGAGGTAATCACCATCGATCAAAGAACTGTCACTTACGAAGTGGTTTCCATGCCCGGAGATGGCACCTGCCTTTCCATTCTCTTTGTTACATATTGCACGGCCATATCAGGCTCACTATTGATATCCGGAGGAACATTGTGTCTTATGTATTGAATGACTGGGACAGGTTCAAGGTGTGGACTGATGACGGTACAGGACATAATTATACTACACAGGAGCACTAGAAGAGTGAAATGCTTAAGTGTACCGAAATGGCCAAATATTTTACACCTTTGGACAACCGCCAATGCCTCTTAAACATCTTAGCTTCACAGGTGACGATTTCAGTAGTGGACACTTTGATGTTTAGAAATGTTTAAACTCTCAAAAGCTGGATGTGAAGTTATCAATTAAACTGGTTGTATACTTACAACGCTTGACAGATGCCGAATGTCTCTTCAACACAAGTCCTACAAATTTTGTCATAACTGAAACAAACCATGAAACTCAAACCGATTATGACAGCAGCAATCCAAGCTGTGAGATTTGAAACAAGATTACTGTTCACATGGCCAACTGTACATTGCATGCTCAAGAGTAAGCTCAGCGCACAGCTACAGCTTGATCATATTGCAACTGGAGGGCCGAACTGACAACGTGGCATACAAAGAGATCTTTAACAAATAATTATTGGTATATTTTCCCTCAGTTTAAAAAGGTTTAATTTTCTTCTTAATAAAAATTTTAAGGCAGTACTTCACCGCTGCGAAGCGCGGGTATTTTGCTAGTTTTTATATATTTTAAGCCCTTAGAAACTCTCCCACACTGTTTATAAATATTCTCCGCACAGTTATACAGTAAACCCTCGTTTATCGTGGTTAATCCGCTCCAGACAGATAAATGACTTTCCACGAAGTAGGATTCTTTATTTATAATTCTAATATTTTCGCAGTTAGAGCATAGAAAACCTGTTTATGACCTTCTAAATACGTTTTTTAACATTATTAGAGCCCTCTAGACATGAAATAACACCCTTTAGTCAAATGTTTAAACTGTGCTCCATGACAAGACAGAGATGACAGTTCTTTCTCACAATTAAAAGAATGCAAGCATATCTTCCGCTTCAAGGTGCGCGTCAGGAGCGGAGAATGTCAGAGAGAGAGAGAAAAGTAAACAATCAAAAATCAATAGGGCTGTTGCGCTTTTAAGTATGCAAGCACCGCGATAAATCGGCTGAAGGGATCAATGTGAATGTAGCCTTTCAGCATTTTTTAGAGGAGCGTCTGTATCTTCTAAGTAAACAGCCTCTGTGCAAACAGCCTCTGTGCAAACAGCCCCTCCATCAGGCGCAGAGAATGTCAGAGAGAGTGAGAGAGACAGAGAAAAGCAAACAATGAAAAATCAATACAGGCTGTTAGAGCTTTTAAGTGTGCGAAGCACCGCGCGGGAAGCATATCGTATATCATTGAGGAGTTTTATTTAATACGTAATATGTGCTCTGATTGGGTAGCTTCTCAGCCATTCGCCAATAGCGTCCCTTGTATGAAATCAACTGGGCAAACAAACTGAGGAAGCATGTACCATAAATTAAAAGACCCATTGTCCGCAGAAATCCGCGAACCAGCGAAAAATCCGTGATATATATTTAGATATGCTTACATTTAAAATCCGCAATGGAGTGAAGCCGCGAAAGTCGAAGCGCGATATAGCGAGGGATCACTGTACTCCACTTTTTCTCTCACATCCTAATCAAATGTGTATTAGGTTAACGGGTGTGAACAGCATGTTAGAATAATCTCTGGCCTGTGTGATCCTGATCTTAATTCATAACTCTCAATATTAAGTGGATCTATGTGGATGCAGAATTGACATCCTTACATTTCTGCATAGAAGTAGAAAAACTAAACAATATTAGATTGCAAAAGCAACAGAATACAAATTAAAGGATGTTACATGCAGTGTCACTAGTGCATTTTAAAGATATGTCTGGTCTAAAATGAATAGGTTAATCTGAAAAGCTAAGCAAAATCAAAGTTAGTCTTGTGTAGAGAAGACTATGTGGAGACACATTTTAAAAATTGGCAAAAAGATCAACAAAATTAATTCCGTGATGAATCATTCTAAGAAAACAATGTATGATTCTCTATAAATCAAAAAATAACTGCTCACGCAACTGATAGTGGAAAATTGTCTAATTTGTTACTCAAAACAGGTATTCTGCTATTGTGACAGAGTAGGGATTGCAAAAACAAACCAGTTTGTAGGACTCAACAGTCTCCTTTATTCTGTACAGTTTTATTTATTCATTTGTGTTTTCTTTGAAAACAGGTAGACCTTCTCCACCCCACCAAAGTGACTGGCATTATCACCCAGGGTGCAAAAGATTTTGGACATGTACAGTTTGTTGGCTCATATAAGCTTGCCTACAGTAACGATGGACAAAAATGGACAATATATCAGGATGAGAAACAAAGAAAAGATAAGGTAAGGGTGGGAAACCCTTGTATATAAATACATCAACATATACAGTATAAAGTAAATGAATTTCAACATTTCATATGTTTAATGTTATTTAATTTTACTCCTTTCTCTTTGCTAAAGTTAGAATTAAGTGTGGCACGTGGAATTGACTAGGATGTTATATTGCAAACAAGTTACATTTGTTTAATTATTTCTTAAGGAAATTGATTTAACTAATGCGTCTTATATGCACAGTTCTCATATTATTTAAGATATATACACTAGCGGTCAAAAGTTTTAGAACACCTCAGTTTTTCCAGTTTTTCTTCACATTTAATCAGTTGAAATGCAATGAATGACTTGAAATGGTGAAAAGGTGAGCAGTAAACAGCCAGAGGTTTAAATTTATATTTAAAGTAGTGTTAATTTTAACAATACATTTTGATTTAGTTTAAGTCTTTCTCTTCTGACTAAATTGTATATTAGTTTTAGTCACATTTTAGTCATTTAATTATTGTTAGTTTTAGTCGACAAAAAGTAAATTAGTCAAACAGACAAAATTAGATGGATATCTTATTTCACATATGAATATGCACAGAATATACTGTACCTCTAAATGTTTATACTAACATGCACACCAATGAGCCAAACCACATGTAGTGATTACTAAACATAAAATGAAGAGTAGGTGTAGAAAGTATTTACTCCAAAGGTCTTGGTAAGATAATGGCAGCTCTGGTCTGTTATCACAGTTTTCTGGCCCTCAACATGCCTTAGTTATGCTGCTATAAGATTTTACCAAAAAAATGTATATGACATAAGTGCTTTTAATCAGGGCTGTGGAGTTGGAGTCGGAGACAATTTTGGATACCTGGAGTCGGAGTCAGCAACCTGTACCTGTAGAGGTTTCATTTGTTAGAAAAGAATATGTCCTCTAGTGTAGCGATGTACTTTCTTCCTATTTCCAGCATACAGTAGAGTTTGAGCATAATGTTCTTTGATTTTTATTTTTTTTACTCATAAAGAGCTTTACAAAATATTCTAATTATGTATCTTTAATTACTTCTTCACATGGCTCTGTGTATAACAAGGTTGTATCAGTATAAAGGTGATGGAAAATACTCTATAAATAAAGAAGAGTCTTCTGTAATTGTTATATGTGAATTCCAAACATGGATGTCCTTTATTTACAGCTACAGGTGGAGTCACAAATGTTCCTGTTAATGCAGCATGGCAGACTAAGGAAATCTAACTGAAAGCTTACTTTAATCGGCTAGGTTTATTTACATATAATGACTATGAAACATTTCAAACACACCAATCTACATACATCCAAATAGCATGGTCCAGAAACATGCCTCTGCTATTAGGCATTATGTAAAGTCCCAAACTAGTTAATCATTTAAGAGTTATTGGTGATACCTAGTTAAAAAGAAATAATATTTCTTTTATATGTAAACTTTTATCAGAGAACAAAACATAAAATTAAATGTTACATATGATCTGATTTTCTAATTTAAATGTACTGGTACAGATGTCAGGATGTCCTAGTTAAATAGGTAGCCATTTTTCTCTTACAATAAATCACTACATTCTTTTCAGAAATGGCTTCTGTAGCTTAGTGTTCCTTGTGTGGTGTTTATAAATAATTTCCTTCTGCTTGCATGTCATATTTTGCTCCAGTCTACATAAAACTGCATTTTTAAAGAGTTTGCCCCATTTTCAACACTTTAAAGGGCTTATGCTATTTTTGTGGCATTTGCCATTTTTTTTCAGTTTTGGTGATACTAAAAAATCACACGTTTGCTAGATATATTGGAAGTAGCATCATTAATATAAATTAGAAAGAGTAACTGCTCTAACACATGTCCCTAAAGACCTCCACTGATCACTTTCCCTATGTGGGTTATTCTCCTATTACCTGTTCTCTTTGCACCCTTCCTGTCAACAAGTTTTTCAAGTTACCCATTATACCAATACATTCTACCTTTGGAATTAACATTTGGTGGTTTTTAAAAATCTCAAACAACTCATTTAAATTTTTTGCTTTGCTTTTTTTCGGATATTCCATTTGCTACTTCAAAAAGGTATAAAAAGATTGATTTCTGTCTGCCAGCTCCCCTGTGTTGGTGGCAGTTGTTTGTATTTTACAACTTCATATTTTTCAATTTTGATACTTCTAACCCTGAATTCTGCTTCTTATTAACAACTGCTATTTGAGTTTAAGATACTCTGGCTACCACATCTTGCTTTGTTATTTGGCAGTGATTTTTTCCTAGTGCTTTGGTGTTTGACCTCTGACATTCAAAAATAACATCACCACTACAGTGGGTATGAGGAACAAGTTATTATTTTACCTGTTTATTTTTGTTTTCCCAAACTGGAATCTGAGACATATCCATACGTTCAGGAGGGATAAGTATTACAGACTTTTTCAGTTCTTTGACATAAAGGTGAAAGAGAGACAAGAGTTTCATGTTCTTGGTACTATATTTTTGTTAGAGGATAAACAATTGTAATTGGGCTGTTTCTGAAAAGGTCCTCATTTTTGAGACCCTCTTCTCTCTGTCACTTTCATTTTCAAAAAGCTACAAAAGACCTTGCTAACAGTAAAACCAGTTCTCTTTGTAAGTAGCAAGTAAAGTACCACAGTGCACAAAGCAAACTAGCTTGTGAGGCAATTGTGCACATCCTCTTTTTATGTTTATTACTTGTATTGTTGCAACAGTGCAGAAAGATGATTTTTCTGTAGGGAGTAATACCAAGAGAAAGTCAGTTTGAGATGTCATTACATGTTGTATTTAATAATGCACCTGTTGTGTAAAAATACACTTGGGCATCAATTACATAAGATAAACACTAAATAGTGTGTTCACAAATAATGTACATATACTGTAATGGATTTACAGGTTCATGTTTTACACTAAGAGAACTCACAAAAAATGTAACTCTGCTGTATGATCATGTAAAATGAATTACCTAAAAAAAGAAAAATATATATCAATGTCTGACATCTTTCATTTTCATATTAGCTCACTACAAGACTTGGATTTCTTCCTTAAAAATTAAGCATTAGTACTGCTCTGTGTTTAGCCAGAGTAGTATAATTTATTAATAATTTGATGTCTTAAAAGTGAACCTGGCAGAAGCTGAAGTAGTCATATTTATGCTAGCTGAAAGATAAATGTTATGCTGCTTTTTTAATCTGTCACTAGTTTTGGCAAAGGTGGCTAAATATTTTTGAACAACAGAGTGGAGTTTTAAAATTTCTGTATTGTTTTTTTTGTATTTGTGAGACTTAAAATTGTTTATATCCAGGATTCAATCCTGTCATTTGCTTTTGGGATAGATCTAGCACTCTCAATCCTGTTTCAAAATGAAGGTAAAGATGGATGTCCATTTATGCAATGAAGCAACCTCACTTTGGCTCTCTGATGCCAAAGGAGCATTTTTATTGACTGTTCAAACATATTTGTTCTTTCTGCAAATTATCTAATACTGATAACTGTTCACCCCTCATCCATTTTAAACACCATATGAATTAACAGTAGTTTTTAATCCTCTTTAAATACTTTTTGATCATCTCTACAATTTTATTCATCATAAACAGGTGCTGTGCTGTTCAATAAGGGTCAATAACAAGCCTTCATATGTACGTGTTAATTATCAGAACATATTTGGAAATATTACAGTTCTGGCAGAATGTTTCCCAGATTGTTGTAAGAAGCTTTAAATGTATATACCACGAGGCATTGGAAGGTTTTTGCCAATTAAAAAGCCTGAAAGGTGATATTAGGTGTCTAACTCATAAACAGAAATAAACAAACTATGCTACTGTTTAAGATTTTTTGTATTTTACACATGAACTGTGCCCCATAGTAACAATGACCTTTAGCAGCCTAGTGGTTCTCTCATCGGACTTCATGCTTTCAGTCTTTTTCAATTTATAAGTCAGACATCCTTAGCATAACTCAGGCTGCCTGCCCAGTAGCATCCTTGGGAAAATACTGCTATTTCCCTAACTCTCTTTTCATCATTTTGGCACTTTTGTCCATTCTACTTCTGGAATATTACTGTATGAATGACAGGGTCTGTCACCCAAGCAGTCCCTGTACTCCAACACTGGAACACAGATTTGCTTTCTCCATGCTAGTGAATTTTTCTTGTTCAGATTAACATATTTGTGCAGGATTTTATTTTTCCAGTGTCATCTTGGTTGTACCCTTGCCTCTGGCACCCATGAAAAAGTCTTTTTGTAAGCTGTATTGTGTATCATGACAAATAGACTGACCAAATTCATAATTATGTTAAAAATTGTTTACCAACATCCATTTTCTTTGTCACAGTTCTTTTCTGCACAGTATGCTAAATTTGATTTTTCTTTAATTGTTCCTCTAAGACACCATGTGTAGTGGCAAGGCAGACTACACCCTGGGCATTTTGTAGTTTGGGGCTGACTGGGATCAGACTTGAGAAATGTCAGACATAGAGACACAGACACAAAAAGATGGTATTTACAAAAGCAATAGTGGGTTTTATTTAAAGGTGCACGAAAACACAAAAACAATGATCCTGAAAATAGTGAATATTTACAGTGATTATTGCCAGTCCCAAAATGAAAATAAGCAAAGACAAAAAAATGTATATACGCATAACCTGTAGTCTTCCTAAATAAATAAAACGTGATCAGGAAGAAACTATACAAAGCAAAGTAATTTCAATAAATCCCAAAAACATTTACAAGATGAAAAACGCAGTGTATATACAAGAAAAACAAAAAATGTACCACACTCCTTTACTAAACAATAAGTAGGAGATATCTATATTTTTACTTACTGTATATACTCAAGAAAATATATACAAATAAGCACAAGCCACTGTGCTTGGTATACTATCCGAATTGACTATACCAAATACACTTTCCTCCACAACAGAGTTACAATGAGATGATCCCTAGAGGCAGGAAGTGCCTTTTTTACCTGGGATCGAAACTTCCAGCCTATCCTGTGCCATGTCACTCTCTTCCACCTATAGGAGCTGACACAGATGCGTTCTGCATACATGCTATGCTCAAATCTTTTGAAGAATATAATTAGAAGCACTGCGGCCTTGTGTGCAGTGTGCGCCCAAAGTTAAAATCCTCTAAGAGGCACACCCCCACACTTTGACGATTTAAACAGGTAAATGCTTTCACTTTACCTATAGTCAATCATATGTACATTGTTCTTAACACATTTTCCTTAAAAATGTGCTTTTTTTATTTTTTTAATAATTTCACAGAAATAATATAGGAAGTATTAAAAAGTAAACATATTAATGTTGGCAAGTTAATTTTAACAAAAAATAATCAGTTAGTGATTATGATCTGTCTCCAACGTCTGAGCTAGTATAGAAGAGGGGATTTTTTGAGTAGTCCTTGCATATTCATTTTGTTTTTGTTACAATCTCTTCAAAAATATCAAACGCTTATTAGCCTACAGAGTACTAACAATTTAGTATTGATGCTTGCTACTTTAAAAATGATTGAAACGAAGATGGAATATCCATGAAAAAATGAGTTCAGTGGTGTTATTAAATATTTTATTATAGAAACCCCAAGGGGATGCTCAGAGTTTGACTAACTTTCAACCTCCAAATAATACCATCAAAGAGAATTGACACTGACAGGTCTTTTGGCTTTCTCTAATGGTGTAACATCAGTTCTTATCTGTTGCTACTCTAAATTTAATCAGCTTTAAGGAAACCGCTGCTTTTTAATTACCTTGTTATGGTCACTGGTTATTTGGCACATTACAAGTAGGTCAAAGCCCAACAGCCTTTTGTCTATAAAAGATGTCCCAGACAAGCAAGTGAATATTTTATGAAGTATATGAAGTAATCTATATGAATGTTACGTTGATCATTACTAAGTATAAAATTCATCTTGGGCTTGTTGGGCAACAATAACTTTGTATTTCTGGAGTATGAGTATTTTCACCCTACAAGACACTGCATTAGTTTAATTGTTTAAAAAAAGGTAGGTTTGTCTCAGGATATTACATTATAACATAGCTAAGACCAGTGGTCACACCCCAGTATTTCCAGATTAGACATTGACTGTAGGAAGAACTGATCTCAGTAGATACCACCTTAGTAACTGTAAACTGAAACAGTTTTGTGGAGAAGGTCTTGTGCACGTATGAGGTACAATTCCTTACTCAGGACTATAAAGTGTGGAAGGGCTTGTTTGTCATTTACCATGTTGTTTTTGTGAATGTGCTACTTGCTGGACATGATTTCCTATGCTGTCCCTAGAGAACATACATTTCTTTTTCCAAATAGTACTTATGAACTGCTAAATAAATATATATATACAGTACATGCCAAAAGTTTGGACACACCTCCTCATTCAATGTGTTTTCTTTATTTTCATGACCATTTACAGCACTCCATCACTCTCCTTCTTGGTCAATTAGCCCTTATACAGCCTGGAGGTGTGTTTGGGGTCATTGTCCTCTTGAAAAATAAATGATCGTCCAACTAACCTGACTTCTGCACAACACAACTGCTGGTCCCAACCCCATTGATAAAGCAAGAAATTCCACTAAATAACCCTGATAAGGCACAACTGTGTAGTGAAAACCATTTCAGGTGACTACCTGTTGAAGCTCATCGAGAGAATGCCAAGAGTGTGCAAAGCAGTAATCAGAGCAAAGGGTGGCTATTTTGAAGAAACTAGAATATAAAACATGTTTTTAGTTATTTCACCTTTTTTTGTTAAGTACATAACTCCACATGTGTTCGTTCATAGTTTTGATGCCTTCAGTCATGAAAATAAAGAAAACACATTGAATGAGGACGTGTGTCCAAACTTTTGGCCTGTACTGTATATTTTGATGATCCACCTGATGTCTTTATTCATTATATAACCTTTCAGAGGTGTGACAAAAGGAATTTATTGCAAATTTACTATGACCTGATATGACTACATTTGTGATATATATGGATTCTTCAGATAAATGGGGAGGGTTTGCGTCAGAACAGGCATCCGGCCATAAAAATCACACTGAAACCTCTATTGGAGGAGTCTAAAATAGCAATATAAAAATCAGAACAGCTAGAGAAGAAGAAAAATATTGTCCAAGTACATTTCTGTTTACAGGTCTGTTTATAGGATCATTATTGTTTATTTGAAATATTAAGTTAATGGTAACTGGGAAACACTTGGACCTCCAGTCTTCAAAGTAAGGTAGTTCATGTACTTCTTATGAAAAACAGCACCCAGGCCGCACTACTGAGGGTGCCGTCAGCCTTGTGCCTCAATGTGCTTCACTGTCAACAGAGCTCTCCTTGTGCATGGCCGTACTTGCTGCGAGAAGGACCCAAAGCCCAATTACATGGCTGATGTAGCCCACACACTCAATTAAGATCAAGGTTCAAAGGCCAGTACTTTACAAATTTTTGTGTGGCAGACAACCCTTAGCATGTTATAAATACACAGATTGTTTAATAGTAATTGGGGTATACAAATAAAGGTCTTGTAATTACTTTAAAACATCATCCTTTCATTTCAGTGAATAATGCAAAAACACTGAGTCCTCATACTGTACACTGTAATATAAACTACAAATATGGCAAATGTTGTTGCAGAGACTAATTATGCAAACACTGGTTATAGAACTAAACAATGCCGAGTACACACAAAAAAATTAAAAGTATTAGTGTTCCCTATCAGTCCACCTGAATTTGCTGGTCTAGCAGATTAGCTTGGGGCCTATGACAAAATAAGCAAGAGGAGTGGATATGCAGACTTGACAGAAGATACTCAGCCTTAAGCTGTCATTGATCTGTGTGGCAAACAGGCCTACACTACATCACATCAACTACACTGCCTACCCTATTATCAATACAAAATCCAAAACCTCTTCACTCTAAACAAGGTCAGGGTAAGTAATGCTAAATAATAGACATGCTCAAGGCAAAGCAATTGGAATGTAATATGTAAGGAAGTGACACATCATTCAAGACCAGAAGAACATATCACTGAAGTAAACGGATCAAGATGGTAGGATGTTATTATTCATTTGGCCAGTGACATTTGGTTGTGAGAAGAGTATGAGTCATGTCAGCTGTTAAGATTCAGGCAATAAACCACGGGTGTTGAGCTCCAGTCCTGGAGGGCCACAGTGGCTCCAGGTTTTGATTCTAACCATCTTCTTAATTAGTGACCAGATTTTTCTGCTAATTAACTTCTTTTGCTTTAGTCTTAATTAACTTGATTCAGACTCCTTAGTTGTCTCTTTTTCCTTAATTAACAGCCAAACAATAATAAGACACGAAACAAGCCACCACATGAGCAGCTCACCTATGTTCATCACACAGTATCTGAAAATAAAGAATGGTGGTCTCGGTAAGGTTGAACTCTCTGGTCACCAAAGGATTTTGACGGTGTTCTTAGAAAAAACAGAAAATCAACAGTTTGGGAAATGTCTGCTGTGGTAGAATGAGAGCAGCAACTAACCTTGGAATTAAGTAATGGGTTAAATTAACAGCAAGCATCAGCTTCTCATTAAGAGACTGGTTGGAGTGAATTTGGTTGGAGTTTGAAGCCCCAATTTAGCTGGTCATCTGTTGGCTCATTTCACATCTCATTTCTGTTTGGCTGCCATTTAATGAATAAACAAATTAATTCAGAGGACTGAATCCTTTAAAACAGGGCTATTAAAATGAAGGGAAAAGAAATTAATTAGCAGTGAAAACTGGTCATTGTGTAGGAAAAAGGGTTAGAATGAAAACCTGCAGCCACTGCGGCCCACCAGGCCTGGAGTTCCTCACCCCTGCACTAAACAAAAGTGTTTGGATTTTCTATGTAAAGACTTAACACCTGGACCAGACAGGAAAAAAGAGAGTGTATTGCAAGATAAAGATATCAATTCTCTAATATACTTTAAAAAACGAGCATGTTGGGACCCAGATACCACTGGGTAATTTAAGCAGCTTCAAATATTTTTGGAACATAGTTATTTTAATTTTTCAAAACTGTGTGAAAACAATGTTTCATCAAATAAAAAATAATTCAGTGACCCTGACTGTTTTTTGGTGTTTATTTTCTATAGCAAAAAAAGATTTAATCATTAAAATATCTTAGCATTGTGACATTCATAACTGGCAGGTTAGTTTCTTTATTATTTTGCTATACCTATGAGTGATACTTTAACAGGGGCCTCATGTATAAACGGTGTGTATGCACAAAAATGTTGCGTACACCCGTTTCCACGCTCAAATCACAATATCTAAAACCTAAACTTGGCATAAAACCATGCGCATTTTCACGGTAGCTTAGTCCTTGGCTTACGTAAGTTCTCTGCTCGGTTTTGCAAACTGGCGGCATCCAGCGTCAAAGCAGTGCATTTGTTCCAGTGTGGTTTCCCTTTCTTTTTTAGATCCACATCCCTGATGCGGCTTTATCATATACATTGAAATTAACCGCATATTGTTTATTAGTTTAAGGCATCTGATTGTAATCAACCTGTAACAATATAATGGTCCAAACTATTCCAAATACCATAGCTGCTTTAGCGTTGTTACTCTCACTGCACCTTCTACTTTTTCACTATCACTGCGCCACCGTGTTCCCATGTTCAATACATGCTTTAATTAAATTAATGATATGAATATTGAAATATCAAGTATACATCTCAGTATTTAAATTATTCAGAGAACTGTAATATCACAAATGTAATGGATTCCGTGTCCTGTCGGAGGAAGAGAAAGCCCGTTTAAGAAGTACGTAGTGATTCACACACATAGAGCCCATAGAAGAACACATACAAAACAAAGCATTTAACATGCTACTTTAGTTACAATGGGATTTGAGAAACTAGTAAATTAAATGATTTTAAGATGAAGTTTATGATGTTCTACTTTAATGACAAAATAGACTACATGATTAAAGTGGAAATTTCAAAATTAAAGTTGACATTTCGAGCTTTTTTCCCACTGTGTCCCTGTTTTTTTTTTCTCTGTACCCTAATAAGTTTTCATATGACACTCAGACAGTGGGCTACGACTTGCCTTTTCACAGCGACTTTGATATCTGACACCTTCTTTTTAATTTGTGTGACTTGTGAACTTGAGTTTTCGAGTTTCTCCGACACTCTATGTCACTCCATCAACTTCCTTTTGTTGTTTATACCATTGTTGAAACCAACAAATAGTACGTTTTTCCTTGGCTCCACTTAGTATTTGCTGAAATTTTTCTATTTTCCCCCGTGCTTTTGCCATTGCCTTTTCACAGAATGCTGAGCTTAAGGGCTATTTATATTGATTTGCATATTCAAAGAGGCATAATTCTGGGAGGAGTTGGGGAGTGGCAGCAGGCGCGTGCATGTGCGTTAGTTTTCACGCTCACTGAGATTTATGTAGCGGAAGAGCGTGGAAGTTGGCGTTCGCACAGATTTGTGTATCTGGATTTTTTTTGTGCGTATGAACATTTCCGCTTTTGTCTGTATGGCATGTTTTAGTGTGAATTCTACGCACGGTGTTATGCATGAGGCCCCAGGACTTTGCAATTGCATCCTGGAGTGCCAAAGTGGCTGCAGGTTTTCACTTTAACCAATTTCTTAATTAGAACTTGTTTATTTACCCCTAAAGCTATATATTTATAGGCTTGGTTCTATCTAGCTCACATGTTGTAATTTGAACATTGAGTTGCCTAGTTTAGTTATAAACAACTGCATTTAAGTTTTAATTGTCGACTTTTTTATTGATTTTAATTTTAAATAAAAGCAGATATTATATACAATTAAGTCAAACTTAATAAAGCAAAATTCAACCCCCACTCAACAGAAAGAGAGGAGAGCCAACAACCAGAGCTACTCTATAAAAGGAAACAAAAAAGGATGAGTACCGTATTCCCCAAAGTGGAAGTTTATTCTGAAATGTTATTAATTAGATCCTACCATGTTTTTAAAAAATTCTGAAAAGATCCTCTAAGTGAGAATTGGATTTTTTCCAATTTCAAGTAGTACAGAACATCATTTACCCACTGACTTATGAGTGCTGGGGTGGGATTCTACCAGTTGAGCAAGATAAGTCTACGTGCTAGTAGTATAGTATAGGCAATTACAGTTTGTTTGGCCTTCTCCACTTTCAGCCCATCTGGGAGGGCACCAAACACAGCTGTTAATGGGTTCGAAGTGATTGTGACGCCAGGATGTCTGATAGGCATGCAAAGATTTTTGTCCAAAATGTTGTTAATTTGGTGCACGCCCAGAACAAGTGGCCCAGTGAGGCTGGTGATCGACCGTCTTGTCCTGGAAACATTTTGGACAATTTTAAATGAGACAAATGCACTTGATAAAAGATTTTAAGTTGAATGCATTGCACATATGGAGCTCGAGTGTACATGGCTACCTTCCACTCCTTTTCTGAAATATTAAGTGACACATCATTTCCAAAATGTACTTTGGGGTCTTTGAAAGGAAAGGACGTTAAAATATTTTTATAAATTGTAGACATGTGCTCTGAATGTTCAAGGCTGATCAGTGTTGACTGTTTTCTTAACCAGCCATCAGTTAATAATGAGGTGCAATTGACAAAGGAACCACCAGCTCTCCATTTGGGCCTGTGAATATGCATCATAAAGCATCTGTGTTAATAAATTGTTTTGAAACAGATGAGAGGGAAGGGAAAAAACAGAAGGTACAATTCAGTTCTGGACCACAAACGTTATGGATAATGTTCTCAGAAAATGAAAGATCTATATAAAGATCTGTCCATAAAGATTAGTCTTAAAATAATGAAAGTACTACCAAACCATAAAATTAAAAAAACAAGTTTCATTATCTGCTAGGCCTATCTTTTACTTACAAAACTGGTTGGAATGAAACCCTATGGCCAGGGCCATAATTAAATAGGATAGCCATAGGGTTACATCATTATGATAAACTACAGGGTTTTTAATTTATTCACTACCTGTTCCAAAAAAAAAAAAAATTCTCACAGCTGAACCATTGATAGTAGCTTGTCTTGTAAAGAACTGATTTCACTTCTTTTGTTTAAATTGCTGCTCAGCCAATCTTACTCTTTTTACCATCTTGTCAGTCTAGCTCTGTGTTATACATTATGAAAGTTTGCTTTGTAGTTGGACGGACAAGCAGCCATGCTCATATTAAGATCTACTTTCTCTTCCCTTGCATATCACAGCCTTTACATATCAAAATATTATTCACATCCTAGAAAAGTAGGCTGTTTTATCACAAACTTAATGCTAACTGGGAAACACACTTCAAAACTGGTGACCAAAAACAAAACACTTGAATACTTGAAATCTTGCCAGTTTTAGTTTCTAGGAGGTACATGCAGCTGTAAAAATGAGAAACATATTATTATGATCATCAAAACTTGTCTTTGGTTCAATGGCAGTGAGGGAATGTTTGGGGTTTGTGAAGTATTATTTCCACATCTTCAGCTGTGTCCATATGACTTGGCGCAGAGAAAGGATCCAATGACTAGATGGATGTATGTCTTCCAACAGGACATTAAACCATAAGGACACAACAAACGGCAGCAGCAGAGTGTGATAGCCACCCACTTTTATCACTTTATTCAATTATTTATATTTACCCAGAAAGTGGTACAATTCCATATATATCCCCTTTTCCCACACCACTGTAAGACAAAATGCTGGCATTTTGAGGCCTGCAGATGAAATCTGTACAATTTGTCATATATATTGAAATATATATTATAGACATTTTTCACATAAACTGTGTAAATTTTCTAATAGTATTATAAGCAATATTATAAGAATATTTACATATTAAGCTATATCTTGTTTGCATTGAAGGAGTCTCCTCTGGTCTCTTCAAATTTTATGGTCCCATTTTAATGAATCTGAACCTAGGTGAAGATGGAGAATTTCTTGTGTACTACAGTGCAGTCTAGCATCTGTAATTATGATGAAGTTTTGCAAATTTCTGATTCTGGATCTATTACTGGGAATAATAAAACCTTATGACCATTCTGAGGTCTTTTTTGAGGTCATGTGGGATAAGATGGACAGCTGGAGCTTCTATACATAATATTGTCAGAGAACTACTCGCAGAAGGTTAAAAATAAGGAATTTCAAATGTAAGTACAGGTAAAATTCCGTTACAACGAACTGCCAGGGACCTAAAAAATATTTTGTTGTAAATGGATGGATGGATGGATATAATAAACATTTTGTTGTAATGAGATTCTGTATTTGTTGCTATTGTTCTTTCTTTAACTTGCATCCAGGCGTTTGCAATCATTTCAATAGCTTCTTTCACGTTAATTTTAATCTTCTCCTGACTACAGGTTATGCTTACGAGAATTTTTCTCAGCATTTCCTTGAGATAATACAATTTCAGGGTGTGAATGATGCTCAAATCCAATGGCTGAAGCACTGCTGTGCAATTGGCTGGGTGGAATTCAATGCGAACATTATCTAAATGCGGAAGCATGTTGTGGGAAGCACAGTTATCAATCAGAAGTCGAATCATCCTTTTCATCATATTGTGAGGCTTCTGAACTCTTTTGGGATTGGGATAGGAACCCCCCAAAACGGAAATGTCATGCTCAAGTGCGTCCCGAAGCGCAGTTGCCACGTCTGTGTAAGATTGTTTGTCTGTTGCCAGGGTAGGGCAACAACAGGCTCACAGTGGTGCAGTGAGGTGCCACAGAAGTGAATCCTAAAAGATCGGGTCGTGCTATAAATCGCTGTCTTACACCCCAAAACACAAGGCTGAGTCTCAGTACTTTAGCAAAACCAGCTTTATTCAGCTTGAAACGGGATCAGCACGGTTATTTATTGTAGCATGATCTGCCACTCTCCTATACACAGACACAGCAGTCAGGCAGGGTCGTGGCCAGATTAGTGGCCAAGTAATACTACTTCCTGCATTTACAATGTTCCTTACATCACTGATTGAGATCTTTTCTGTTTGCTTCGGTGAAGAGCCGCAGCAGAGCTGTGAGCCTGTTGTTGCTCCAGCAATGGACAGTCTTCCACAGACACGGTGATTGCAATTCGGGATGCTCTTCGGCGTGTTTGCCAGTTGGGGGAGGTCCCAAGAGAGTTTAGAAACCTCACATTTTCTTAAATGAGTGCTGCATTAATAGGAATGTTTCTTGAACGATCATCACTGAACCACATAAAAACGGCCTTTTCTACGTCTTCAAATGCAGTAGTTTGCTTATATTTGCAACTCGAGATTTTTCTTCTTTTTTTGCTCGATCTAACAAGGAAGTTGACAGTGTTGATGGTAAAATTTAGAATTCACTGGCAACGTCTTTTTTCTTTTTACCGCAATCGAGAGCTGCAAAAATATAAAGTTTTTTTTTTTTTAATATGAACTGTTTATCTGTTTATTGTTTTTTCGTGTCTGCCGTTTCTATACGAGGGTGACAATGAGTTAAATTCCAATGGATGTTTTTTAAATGTTGACGAGCAATAAGCAAAAGTTATCACTGAAAACCACATAAAACAAACACAGCAAAAAAACAGTACGAGGAAAGTTCGAAGAAAGAAATTTTTTTTTTACAATGTTTCTGTTTGGGGATCGTGCACAACTGAGCTGCGACCACAGAACTAACTGCTTTGTGGATGATTCTTTCAGGTATTTCAAGGTCTTTTGGGCACTTCATTGTAATGAAAGTATCTGCTGAATGTATTTCACAGTAACAAGATTTCTATAGACTCGTGTCATATGGGGAAATTGTCGGGACCATAAAAATACTTCGTTGTAATGAAAATTTTGTTGTAAAGATATTCATTGTAATGGAATTTTACCTTTATGTTGGGTACCATTTTAGACTATTTCAATGTCATTGATTTTGAAAATGATGTTAGTTTTGACTTTTACTAAGGATCTAGCCCTCTTTGGACCTCTACTGGAGGGTGACAAATGACAATTTTCTATGGCGATCAAGAATATTTGGACTTCAAATCTACATCAACATCATTATGTAAATAATATAAGTAAATAATAGTAAGTAAATCATTACATTTCTTACGAACACCCTGAATTAGGGAGGCTTATGCTAATTCAGGCTACTTTTCTACTTTATAAGGGCAAATAGCACATTAAAAAAGTTATTTTCTGTAATTCACAATGTATTCTCCCAAGCAATTGCTTTCATGGCATTATGAGAAAGGGATTGACTGCCAAGACAAGTTGTCTTTATGCAGTAGGCTTGTGAGCCCTGGGAGTATACAATACAATACAATGCAATTTTTGTATAGCCCAAAATCACACAAGAAGTGCTGCAATGGGCTTTAACAGGCCCTGCCTCTTGACAGCCCACCAGCCTTGACTTTCTAAAAAGACAAGGAACAACTCCCAAAAAACACTTGTAGGGAAAAAAATGGAAGAAACCTTGGGAAAGGCAGTTCAAAAAGAGACCCCTTTCCAGGTAGGTTGGGCATGCAGTGGGTGTCAAAAAGAAGGGGGTCAAAGCAATACAATACACAGAACAGAACAAATCCTCAATATAGTATAAAAATAAAAAATTTACAAGTACAGAGCAGAATTTAACAGTAGATGATATTAAATAATATGATTTGGATTTGTTTAGAGTCCTTGAGATCTCAGCCATCAAGCTGCCTCCCCCATTTAGCCATTCCACAGCTGAAACAGCGCTGGGACAGCCAATCCGATGAAAAGACGCCTCTACCCCACAATTCCTACGATCCTCCATCAGGGATGACTTTACCGTAGGCAGGCAAAACAACTTGGCAGGTGGGCCATGGCACCAAGTGCCACAATTGAATACGGAGAAGAGAAACAGAATAGGTGAGGGTTAGTAACAAATTTTAACTATCATGTTACTTATGTTTTAGTGCTAATGACTAATAACAGAGATGCAGTCTGTACAGTTAATCAGCAGCTCTAGTCAGGATATGCTAAATTGAAGTAGTGAGTCTTCAGCCGGGATTTAAATGCTGAGACCGAAGGGGCATCTCATATAGTAGCAGGCAGACCATTCCACAGTTTAGGGGCCCTGTAACTAAAAGCTCGACCTCCCACTGTTATTTTATTAATCCTTGGAATCATAAGCAGACCGGCATCTTGAGATCTTAATGTGCGCTCTGGTTTGTAAGTCATGAGAAGTTCAGACAAGTAAGCTGGACCTTGGCCATTTAATACTTTATATGTTAAAAGGAGGATTTTGAAATCTTCCCTAAACTTAACCTGGAGCCAGTGTAAGGATTTAAGAACTGGAGTTATGTATTCATACTTTCTTGTTTGTGTAATAATTCTTGCAGCAGCATTTTGGATTAACTGGAGTCTGTATAAAGAACAGTTTGAACATCCGGTGAACACCGCATTGCAGTAGTTAATACTACTAGAAATAAATGCATGAATTAATTTCTCAGAATCCTGTTTATTTAGAAAGCACCTTCATTTCCCAACATTTTTAAGATGGAAGAAACATGATTTGGACAACTTTGTAATATGCGCTTTAAATGACATGCTAGAGTCAAAGATAACTCCTAGATTGCGGGCTGATTCAGTAAAATTAATGGTGATTTAATGAGTTAAATGATGACAAAATATTGTCGTGATCAGCATCATTCCCTCCAACAATCAACATCTCTGGTTTATCTTTGTTTAAAGACAAGTATTTCTCATCCATCCACTCCTCTAATTCACTAACACAACTAATTAAAGACAACATTGGAAAAATTTAATTTGATCTAAATGAAATTTGGTGTCATACGCATATGAGTGAAAATTAACATTATGTGTCCTAATGATAGATCCCAGTTCTTTAAGAATTATCATCATACCAAAACTAATAAATATGTCCTCAGTGTCAATGACAGACACTAAAGAAATACAACATAAACATGTTCTTAATGCAGCTTTCCATAAACAAACAACTGGAGTAACTTTTGGGGTTGGGGTTTCAGTCCTTTTCAGAAGTTCAGAAAGCTATACATATGTAATTTTAGTAAAAAGTAAGCCTTGCAACTTGCAAACAAATTGGTTTCTTAAAAAAAAAAATTGGGCTCATAGACCACAGCATTGTTTTTATTGTTAACTCATTTGTGGCTACATTGGCTCATTATTCAAAAATAACTTCTACTCATAACATTTTTATATAATTAACTAATTAAAGGTTTTGACTCAAACACATAATATGCCTCCAACATTAAACAGAGCCATTTCTAGTATACTGTACTATTCATCCAGAATGACTGGTTAGCATTGCTAGACCTGTTCTATTTGCAGTGAAAGATGACAGCACAAGGTGTCAAAATGCTTTAGGCTATTACAGTAAAACTAAATTTATAATCCTCCATTTGCTCAGTGTCTTCACCAAAAAAATAAAATATCTAAATATAAAAATTCCCAACTAAGAACTTTTTTTTATAGATTACTATATTGCAAACCAAAAGCTTCTCTGTATTCAATGGCAAAGTGAGTCATGGAGATGCTGCCACTGTTGTAAACTGAATGTTTATTTCTGTTCATTTCAATGAAATGATTGGTACAGATGAATGATATTTAAACATGAAATGTGAAACAAAGTTTATATTGACTGGTCACTGATGATCTGAAATGCAAGCAATAAAATAATTCAGGAATACACAATGATACCCAATTAAAATCAATAAATAACTAATGCAAGAAAACAATTAGATTTTTAGACATACTCATAAAAAAGTGCTATTTTTGTCTTCTGACTTTGATTCTATTTATTTATGTAGTACTCTAGTCCAAAGAGATAGAAATTACAGATTGCATAGTGCTGTTCTTTACATTCAAAGTTCAAGTTTATTGTCATGTGTACATTTAAATGAAATTCTTGCTTGCATGCTTAACAGAAACTGGTAGAGTAATGCAATACCAACAACAGAACAAAACTGACAATGTTATTTGGGGCAACATTCAGGGACTTAATAAACTATGTTGAAAGTTGAAGCATTAACTAGATTTTTGTTTAATAAATATTACTTAGCCATATTAAAGAATTAGTCATATGTTATAATTTCATGTAATATAAGCATTGATAAAATACAGGTTTTTTCAATACATTTTATAATATCATTAAGTTAAATATATAGATTATATAGATTGTGAAGGATGGCCGGCCATATATCCCGGACCACACCTCCAAGCCGCCAGATGGAGCCCTCCCAGCGGCATAGAGGTTCCCCGAATTCCAGCAGAGCCTCATGGACCTTGTAGTTTTTATTAACAACCCTGCTGGATACCATGGGGGCCACCAGGAGCCGCTATAGGGAGGCTTGGGGAGTGCTATGTGCCCTATAACCCGGAAGTACATCCTGGACACGTGATCAGTAGGAATGACGTGCTTCCGGGGTGAAGAAAAGGACTTTGTAGCTGACCCAGAAGTGATAGGGAATCTCATGGACTGTATGGTGGATTCACTTCTGGGTCAGGAGATATAAAAGGACCATGGGAACTCCCAGACGACAAGCTGAGCTGGGTGGTAGGAGGGCAACGCGTCTGGGAGTGGAAGATTGTGATTTATTGGATTGATTATTGTTTATTGAGAATAGTGGAGTGGTGGTGCTTTGTGCACTTAATTATTATAATAAATAATAATTATTGGACTTTTACCTGGTGTTTGGCGTGGTACCTGAGGGTTCAAGGGAGTGATATTGTTCCCTACTGTTACAAGATCTAAGATTCCAACTCAATTAATAAAAAGAAATCATAGTATTGTTAGTTATTGGTTGTGGAGTGTCTAAAGCTAATTGCAGTTTGTATTTCTTAAACATAACATAACATTTTTCAAAGAAGTGGCTAATGAAGACTTAACATATTAACATCTCAAGCTAATATCGATGGTTATAAAGGAACATGATGGATATCAGGTCATTGTAGGACTTTTCCAATAAAGTACACTGTCAGAGAAATACTGAATCATTATAATCTTCAGGTAATTCAGACATGGGGTTGTTAATTGTGTAACATTAATACTGTAGATAGATTCATTTCTTGTGTAACAATAAAATCCAAGCCTATAATGACTTCTTAGGCATAGCCATCAGCAGTGTGTCTGTTTGCGGAGACGGTGTCAATCACATTGAGTGGTTTACTTACCTCGGCAGTGACATTCATCTGTCTGGTGACACTTCCTATGAAGTCAATAGACAGATTGTGAGAGCATGGGGGGGGGGTCATGAAGTCAGTGGAAAGGGGTGTGTGGTCCTCTCGATATCTGCAAAAGGTCGAAGAGCCAAGTCTTTAGAGTCCTGGAGCTTCCTGTTTTGCTATATGGTTGCGAGACGTGGATGTTTTTCAGTGATCTGAAACAGAGATTGGACTCTTTCATTATTGTGTCTCTTTGGAGAATCCTTGAGTACCTCTGATTTAACTTCATGATCAACCGCTTGTTCAACACAGAGTCCCGAATGAGGCACATTACCTGTATTGTGAGCAAGCGTCGGTTATTGCACTATGTCTATGTGGCGCGATTCACCATGGGTGATCTGGCTCACAGGATTCTCATTGTTGAAGAGCAACAAGCAGCTGGACCAGGCCAAGAGTATGCCCACATAACACCTGGCTGCAGCAGATAGATATTCATTTTTTGAATGTGAAACTGGACCGCGTGTGTGCCTGGGGGGTTGGCAACCAGGATCCCAAGCTGTTTCGTCATGTGGTTGGTGCGGCAACACACTGTACCAGTGCATGCTGCCCAACTTGACCTGACATGACTAAATCTGAATAGATGTTTATACATAACAGTTTACAGAGTGACATTTACATAGCTACTTTCCTCTTCCTTTAATTTCTAAATACATTAATTGACTTTTTGCTTTCCTTGCTTGTATTTTTTAGTTTAAGAAGAATACTACACTTAGCTGATACAACTGCAAGCAGAAGGAGAAGTGAGTTGTGGTGGTAGAGGTTGACATAAGCAGCCAATGGAACTGCATGTTCTCTGCCATGTTCATGGCTCTGCCAGCATTTCACTAACTTCCATTTGGGATCTGTTTTGGTGTCTAAAGTGGCAATTGGACAAGTTCATCATGAAAATAAACTATACAAGTTGAAACAATCTCTGTAAAGGTTCATTTGAAACAGGAAACTAATCCATAGACCCAGCCACAGTTATGACTGTTATACTCATCTTCCATCTTACTGCTGTAATGACATTTACTAACTGTAATGCCTTTCCTGAGCTTCTACATGCATTATGTTTTCAAATTGCAGAAATAAAATGCAGTGCTGCAGCCTTCAATAAATTCCAGATGTCTTTGATGATATCTAAGCCATACATGGTTTTATATTTGAAAATATATAGTGCAGATTGTTTTAGTAAGCACACAGTCATCCACACATTTTGATGAATCCAGTTACAACAGTTGCAATCTTGTCCAGACCTAATAAGAAATCTCTAAACATTTCCCAGTTTATAGGAGCAATACATTCCTAAAGCTTTTCTTTCACATCTTCAGTTCAATGCTAAACCTCTTTTCTTCACTCCCAGCTTGAAAGCTGGAAGCAGAAGTCCTAGGAAGTGGTCTGGCTGTTCAAGTTCATAATAATAATGATAATTCTTGGCATTTATATAGCGCTTTTCTCACTACTCAAAGTGCTCAGCAATTACAGGTTGAGGGCCTTGCTGAAAGGCCCAACAGAGCAGAGTCCCTATTGGCATTTATGGGATTCAAACTGGCAACCTTCCGATTGCCAGTGCAGATCCCTAGCCTCACAGCCACCACTCCGCCAAAAGATCAGATATTAAACACCCTTTAATGGGGAGTAAAACACATCCATCAGCACAACTGGTAGTGTAAATAATCCTTAAATAATCTTATATTTTAAAATATTCTCATTTTCATGAGCACATGGCACACTGGCAGGTTAAATTACACACTCATTGCTATTAAGTGACCAAATATGATCAACAAAAAAAATCCTTTTCAGGAGAAGTATTCTGTACTTCATGATCCACATGCCAACCCCAAGTTAAAGTGATTATATCATCCAGCCATTACCACTTCAAAATAAATAAATTTCTGTAAACTTTATAATGTATCATTGTATGTTATCTCTTTTTAAGTCAAATGCGGTTGATCATTATGGGATGGCAATTGCTTGGTAGATAATTCTTGATTGACTAAAGGTAGAATGTTAGGATCTCTGTTTGTTGTCTTTTGTATCTATTTTTATTATAAGCCCCTTTTGAAGGCTGAATTACTGTAAAACAAAATGCATGGGTTGTCTTTGATATCCTTTCTGTCAATTACATCTGCAACATGTTTCAATATAATGCATGCTGTTACAATTATTTTTGATTTTAACTAAATTGTACCCAAATATCTCATATATCCCTTTTGTAGCAGGAATTATGCTTTATATCATTTTTGCTATTCCACCCATTTCCTTTGTATTATGGTTAATAAATTATTGATGAAGATATAACCACAAGTCAATAGTTTTTACCAGTATTAGCTGCAATCATAACCAAACCTCTATGAAACACTACATTACACAGTTGTTATTTATCAGAACATATGTGACTTTTGCACTTGCAAATTATTTTTTTCAGTAATGGTTGCAATTGATTAGCATAACAATAATTTTATAGTTAATAACCTATGCCCAATTGCTATTCAGTGTGTAACTGTGCATTTGATGGCAAGGATGAAAGGAACTGTATATGTTGCTATGCAAATTTAAATAACTAAGCAAGTGTTCCTGCCAATTTGCAATTTTAAAATGTCCCAGCAGCTACAGAATGGCATTCTCTGTAACATCTGCACTTGACATCTGTTCATAAAGCAGAACTGTACAAGAGTAACTCAATATTAAGTGACCAAGGCATACTTATATTGAATTGTAAATATTTTCCCCCTAGCTAAGGAGATTGAAACAGAATTAAATCATCAAACCATACAAGTAAGCTTTAGCCAAGTTAAAAAAATCATTTTTTTAATCGGTTTTGGACATACTTTTAAACTTCCCATTTCGACGGCTTATGGCAAAGTGGTTAGGGTTTCTAAATCACAGCAGTGAATTTTTAGTTTTGATACCCATTATCAGCAGCAATATGCATTTTATTAATCATTATATTTATATAATTAAGGCACATGAAATGTGTTTTTTTTAAATTATCTGTGGTTCTATAGTAAAAACTTGAATTATAATCTGAAGTTGTTAAATAACACTAATATTTTTATTAGTTATTAGTTTATTATATTTATTATTATAAAGTATAGGACTTTATGTGTCTCCCCGGAAAATCCTTGGGTACTGTTGGTTTGACTTTGTGTCGAATGAGCGGTTGCTCATGGAGTCCAGAATGAGGCACATTACCTGCATTGTGAGGGAGCGTCAGTTATGGCACTATGGCCATATGGCTTGTTTCGCCGAGGGTGATCCGGCTCGTAAGATCCTCATTATCTGGGACCCGAGTGGCTGGACCAGGCCAAGGCATCGCCCACATAACACCTGGCTGCTGCAGATAGAGGGTCATTTCCGGAGGGTGGGACTGGACTGTGTGTCTGCCTGGGGGGTTGCAAACTGGGATCCTGAGTTGTTTCACCGTGTAGTGGGTGCGGCAACGCACTGTACCAGTGCATGCTCCCCAACTTGACTTGACTTGATAGGACTCTATCCTGAGATATACAAATTTAAGGAAGTATTAATTTAAGGCTTAAAACAGTTCCCTTACCAATCCAACATCATGGAGTCAAATCCCATCCCAGGACTATCTTTATGTTTGCATTTGTCTTTCTGCAGGTCTCAGCATTTGCTCTAAAGTCATATTGACCTGCCAGTTATGTTAAATGGAATGTGTAAACTGACCTGGTATCAGTGAGTTAATGTGTTTTGTAATGAACTGGCATCCCATCCAGGGTAGTTACAGTCCTATCAAGGATGGTTCCCATCCCAATGCATCTGGTATAAGTTACAGTTATTGCAACACTCAACTCAGGCTAGTAAGTAGATAGATAGATAGATAGATAGATAGATAGATAGATAGATAGATAGATAGATAGATAGATAGAT
>JANRMT010062837.1:43667269-43691870 GCA_026402145.1 Polypterus bichir lapradei | reverse complement strand
GATAGATAGATAGATAGATAGATAGATAGATAGATAGATAGATAGATTGCTTCAACATCCAGCCCAGAACTGAAGTCATGGGGAAAGTTTAAGGGATAGCTTTGGTGGGACAAAGCCTGGCCCCCCAACAGATGCGCTATATTACAAAAATAAACCTGCAATAAAGTTTTTGGAATTTTTTTCTCAAACATTTTTTAAGACCATAGCTAATGTAAATTAATAGTCAATGAATATGATAATTAAATCCATCCTACCTTAAGCAACTCTCTGTTGCAAGTCACCTATACTTAAAACAGAGAAACATTCTTTATGTCTTCAATTATGGATTAGTTTACCGTTTCATACTTGACAGAGATCACTACAACTTGGATATTTTGTATACAGTATTTTTCTCTTTTACATGTCAAACAAAGTCCTTTTGGCAAAGAGATCTTCATTTGTCAATTTGACCTATTGAAATGGCCTTAGAGTTGTGCGTTTATGTGCTGCCTGTAGAAATAGTGGTTTGGCAGACTAAGCAAAAACGTATCGCACATCAGATCCATCAATGTGTCAAAAATGTAATAAACAAAAATGTGTCATTGATGAAGTAAACAAGTTAAAAATATTTAAACTTTCAGAACAGTGAACTCAATCCTAGAATGTAACCAAAATGTTACACCACTGCTACATTTTTTTTAACTTTTCTAGCTTCTTTTAGAAAATAATAACATGTTTATTTTTGCAACTGTTACAATAAGTAGACAAACAAATAAAAAACTATATTTTCTGTCATAACAGTACTTCTGTACCTTTTCATAATTTCAAAGTTTTAAATATGTTACTTTAAGTGAAATTGTTTATATTATAGCTTTACATTATGAAGGATTTATCATTATAAAATAAATATGTAATGTAAGTATGGCTGTGGCTTTAAAAAATGTAATTGTTTTTTAACAGTTTATCTGAGCAATGGATAAGATATTAGGACGTCCTAGCTATTAGATAAACAAAAAAGCTTGACTGGGTGACTGGTCTTCTCTTATCTGACATTTCTTATGTTGTAGCAAGAATCTAAAACAAGCAGTTCATGCTTAAAAGAATACAAATTTTGCTGAAATGAAACAGTTCTGCAAAGACTATTTGGCAGGAATCCCTTCACTAGTCTATGAGAGTCTAATCAATAAGTAGAAGAAATCTCTGAAAGGTTGTGTGACCAGTTAGTGAGTCCTTGGGGTGATTACCCTCTTACACAAGGCACGGAAGGCTGCAAGCTTTATTTAATAAATACATAAAACAACTATTGACATTCTTCTGTTATTTATTCATTTAGTGCCATTTTATCTATTTGCTCAAGAATGTGATAATATTGGCTGTGGTAAAACTACAATATAAACAAATCTCAACAGCATTGTGTCAATCTTTTTTCAGTATGTATTGACACAATGTGTATTTTATTAGTTCACTTTCAGAGTAGCTAATGATGAACTGGCATTAATATGCCATTAAATCTTGAAAAACTGCAGAAAGTGAAATAGCAGCAAAATACTGCCATTGTGAATTGACCCAATTCTCACTGCAGCAGATGCTAGGAAAATGCTAACAGGTTGTCAGCTTTAGTGCGAAGTGAAAGGGATTGCAGGTTACAACATTAATTGTCTTCATCTGAAAAGCAACCTTTACATTGGCGGTATAGCCATTTAGACCATTTTAGACTCAAGACAGCAATCTGTGGAAACAAAAACCTGTAAATGTTACCTAATCCATCAAGATTATTCAGATGGATAAACTTTCTACACAGAAGGGAAAAAAATCACATATATACTGTGTTACACTAAAGACCTTCTTAACTATACTCATGTAGAAGTGAATTGTAGAGTTGTCTATTTATCTATGCAGCTATACTGTATTATTTCATTCTAAGTTTTATTTTTTACCAACACTATAGTGATTAATGAGGATGTAAGCCAGTGGAAGCCAATCTAGTCTTTGCTGTTTTTCTCCCCATAACATCTTTTTTTTCATTGTGCTATTTTGATACAAATATTAAAAATATAAATTCCCATCCTTAGATACTTGATAAAAACTGTCACAAATCAATACTAGCTTAAGAATAAAGTGCTTTATGTTTTATAATCTATGTACAAACATTTCTAAAAAGTTACTTCTCAACAAAAATATTACACAGATCATTTGTGCAGAACATTTGTTTATTACATAACTTGTAAATGGTAAATGATTTTAAAAGTTATGTCAATATTTTACGGCTAGAATCAGAAACTTAATTTGATCAAAAGTTAATCATTAAAAAACATACACAAAGATAGAAGAATATAGTGACAGTATATTATTAATTTCTTCAGGGAAATGTCTTAGCACATTTATACTGACAAATCTGCAAAAACCTGAAAAATAAAGACTTTTTTTAACATGGTTACCATGGGCTAGCACTGCTGCCTGGTAGTCCCTGCATTCTGGATTCAAATCCTATCTCTAGTCATTGTCCATGTGTGGTTTACACACTCTTCTCATATGTTTTCTTCAAGGTCCACCAGTTTTCTTTCCCTTCATCCCTAAAGACATGTGAGAAATGCTTTTTTAAGGGTGTGTGCATGAATAAGCCCTGTGACAGACTGATCTTCCGTTCAGGGCTATCTTCTGCCTTGTATCCAACGCTGCTTCTCCAGCCACCCTATACTGAATTAAGTGCGTTTGAAATTGTCACGTTACATAATCAACATTTGAAACACCTTTGTTAAAGTGTTAGGGGAAAGCACCCTTGTCGGAGTTCGTCCAAATTATAGAAGACCAGTATTATTCATTCATTACCCAAAACACAAGAGACGGATGATTATACAGAAATCACAAAAAGATAAACCAGTGTCTTTTCATGATACTTTTGCTTTGAATGTTTAACCTTAAGTACCTTAACATGTTTTCCCTTTGTCTTCCTATCTTATAGCCTTTAAGTTTCTTGTCTTTCTTTCACTATGCTGGTGATCCTTTACCTACATCACATTTGATTCTGCATTTGCTGGACCACTGAACAGAAGCAGCCTACTTCACCTACATAACAAGTAGTCTACAAAAGGCCAGATCTCTAAAGCACCTTCCTAATTAAATTCAGAAGCATCCATTGCTAAAACCACAGCTTTTGATACAAATTAAAGGAGTTTGTTGCAATATTTAACATTGTGTAACACCCATTTTCCACTTTTGATTCAGAGAAGAAAATGTTTCACTGTTGCACAAAATCAGACAAGCACATGCACCCTGACTCACTTCTAGTTCATGGCATGCAGAATATTCTGCTGTGTGGGCATTTTTTTTCCAGCAGATTAGGACACTCTCCCTTTAGCACATGCTGAGCACTATCTTCCAACAAAGATCTTTCATACTAAATCACCCTTTCCCACCTGGATTGTTGTCAAACAGTTGCCCTTAGTCAGTAAAATCAACAAATAAATATACTTGTATGAGTGGCTGTTATTTCATACCTGCAGAGCTTTTAGTGTTCTCCATACCTGTGAAGAAGAACCAGAGCTAGTAAGTACCTGGAGAATTTATTGGTGTTAGTCACTGTATAACATCCTCTTGCAGAATAACCATATTACTGTGCAAAGCAATTGGAAAAGTGAAAGATCCCTATATTCTTCTTTATCCTTTTGAGAGTGCATGATAAAACAGTCTTCACATCCCTGGTATTAACTAATCAGATTACAGCCCCTTACAGCAAAATAAAGGCCAAGTAAAATCTCTTCATACTTCAGGTATGGTTCTGAAGTTTTAATTGAATTATTCACAATCATACTAGAATTTTAGGTTTAACACATTTAAACTATTTGTTGTTGAGGATGAAGCCACTCAGTTCACTCTGGTCACGTTAAAATGCTCATATTGGTTTTTGGAATTGGTGACTATGATCTATAAAATATACTAATATATTTAGCAACTGGCTGTTCTTTATGGTTTGATTTGGGGCCACAATTTTTCTTTTATATAAATATACACATCAGTTTTATATTGTTGCTATTCAGGCTAAATAAGATGTGCTTCCTCTAGCCCCCACTGGGATGTTGAAGATTTGAAGGTTTAACTCAGGGTAGTTTTTATCCTTTGTTTTATTTTGTTGTTCCTTTGAAACTTACTGTATTTGCACAGTCAGAGCATGTTCTACCTATATATGAAGACTTGTGAATTAATATTTATTTACTTAGTACTATTACTGGGATTGTGCATTTGCCTGAATCTAGCTGACAAGCTCCTCATCAGGCTATGCTAGTTCAAGTTAATACAGCTCTATTTGTCTTATTTACATAGACTTCATTGCTTTGTTAATGTGAAAATTCCACCTTGAAATGACCTCTTTTATGGTCTCATGGACTTATCATGGAAGATGATTTGTCACGCAGAGCAATATTTAGATGTGAAACTTGGAAAGCTGAGGTGGTTACAGAATTTCACATTAACACATTTCTTAATTAAAAGCCCAGTCATGCTGTTAATAGAGCATATTACTGTATTTGATTGTGTGGGTCCATAGAGCACTTATTCTATTTGTCAGACATTTTCTTTTTTGAAGAACGTCCTCCAAATATTTGGTGGACTGTTACAAATTAATACTTCTCAATTCTTAATTTTTCTTTTTTCTTCTGTGAGAATTTTGATTTTAAGACATACTTTTTTTAAATGCACAACTTTGCTGTTTAGCTTTTGGTTCATTTGTTTTTACATCTCTTTGTTTATTGGTAGCTGTTTTAAGAAGACAAAACAATTAAAATTGCTGAATACAGATGTTCAAAAATAAAAAAAACTGTTAAGGATTTTGACCCTTGATATATAAGCAAACAAAAACTGAACCAAAAACTTGTGATCCCTTGATAATAATTAAGAAAGAAGCAACTGCATGTTAAATGCTACCAATTACTGAATGAAAAGTTAACTACAGTCTATATTATATAAGAAGATATCCACATCTGCACTTCATTAATAATTTCATTGTCACTCCCAAATTTCTAACCATGGATGGCATCTTTGAAAGCTATAAAGATGTGAAAATCTTAAGGAGTAAAATCTGAACAATAGTTTGCTCGAGTTTTGTGATTTTTTTCCTTTCTTTTCAGTCTTGTGTGTGCTGGTGTTTCAAAAGAAAATTTTAGCTTTTTATGTGTGGCTAAACTCTCAAGAAATACTTATACATGTGCAATGTTTTAAGAATTTGTATGTGCAGATCTAAATCAACGTCTTGGCAATGTGGCGGAAGTCTACCAAATTTAACCTTCTGCATCACAAATAAGAATGTCAGTGACTTCCACTGCTGAAAGGGATAACCTTCGACTATTCTGATATGTCGTTGAATGATTCCATTCCATTAACTGTCTTTCTGTCTTAGATTCAAACTGATAGATTTATGTTTCATCCCCGTTGATAATCTGCAGCAATGGATTTCACCCTCAGCCTCATGAAAGGACAGCAAATATGAATATGCCTCTTTGTTTAGTTTTGTGATTGATAGTTAGGCTTCATAGTACATAGTTTTAAATATTGTAAGGTATCAATAATATTGTTGATACTTCCCTCTGATTCCAAGAGCTCTGTCCTCTCGATGTGTTTGTCAGCATACTGAAGCAACGCCACAGTGACTGCAGTTAGACAGCCAAATAAAGTCACATCAAAGAAATCCACTTGGCCTGTCTCAGATGCCAGAATTTGTATGCCCAACCTTTAACAGAACTTTATTAACTACCCTGATATATTCATTAATGATTCCTTCTCTGCCATAAATTTGGTAACAAAATGTTTAATAAACCCATCACCATTCTGCACTATTTTCGTGGCACTGCATTAGCAATTGGAACATTACAAATTGACTATGAAACAAATTCAGATTAGCCCTGTTCGTTTTAACTAAAGTAAAGAAAATGTTGAAAAATGTTTAGGGCAAGTCTTTAAATTGTTGACATACACTGTTGAGATTAAGCTTTACTCTTTATTTGTTGGGACCATTGTTTTTGCATTATAACAGCATCAATAAATATTTACAAAAGATAAAGGACAAACAAATAGTACAGAAAACTTCACTATCCAATCAAACATAACTTTAAGGTAGGAAAGGTGTTACAATATTTTTAAATGTTATTTATTTTTTACTTTAAGCCTTCCACCTACCTTGTTTGAAGAGACAGAGAGAGAGAGCTAAACATCCTGACAAATGTCATTTTGTAAAATCCCATAATATTCCATTAACATATTTAGGAAAGAAACAAACACAAAAACATAAAACTGAAAGGAACCTAAATGCAGGGAGCCATGTTTGATGAATGGGAATTTTCTAGTTAAAAATATTCACAAAGCATGATATCATAGACACAAAGTCGTATGGCATATTTCCTTATATGCAGCTTGGATAGGTGAAAGGACTTGCTCAGAATTACAATTATTCCTGATAGTAGATTTTAAATCTGGTTTCTAATCCAAATGCTTTCCCACTGCCTGCTTGTTTGCTTTTAGGCAGAAAATACTTTATCTCATCCACACTCTTTTTGTTACTCTGACAAATTCCATTTACCAAGCTTCACTCTACTGGAAGATAACGCTAATATTCCACCCTAATTTTATTTTGTTGGTTGATTTGATCCTGGCAGAGAGCTGGGTTTTCTTAATTACTGGTTGTCACTCACACCGCCAGTGATGGATTCCTGCATTTATATCTTTGATCGCAGTATTTATCAGTTACCATGGCTTGCTGTGTTATATGATAGGACTGCAGATTTTTTTTTCTATGTTATTGTGTGTTTTAAATCACGAAATGGCTAATACAGTACAGTACACTTCAGTACTTAAATATCATCACATTATGAACTATTAGTCCAGGTATTAAACAACATTTACAGAAGGGACTCAGATAAAATGTATCCTTTATGTTTTAAAATGATTAAATGTATATATTTACATACATTGACATAGACAGAGGCAACACAAAACATAAACACAATGACATGTCTGGCATTTGGTATCTTAAAAGAAGGATGAGCTGGTAAGATGAGAGTCTCATTACCAAGGAGCAAAATTCCATATATGGTTAAAAACAGCCACAGATACAGTTAGTTCATGGTCACTGATATAAGTGAGATTATAAAAAAAGATAATTATTTCATAGTCATAATCTTGTATCATAATGGGAAATCAGGAGAAGTCAAGTTCTCCTAAACTACTGGGCGACAGTACAGACCATGTGCATGCAAGATGTTTTGGAAAATTGGCAGTGCTAGAGCTACTGTATAGTTTTTCAGTGTGAACATGAGCCCTATGATGGCCTACCCTGAAGCTGCTGCTTTGTAAATCAACCCTGTCCTAATTACTTGCCTACTGAGTAACCTACAGTGATTAAATCATCTGGGTTTTTTGTGGGGATGTAATTTTTAGAAAAGGCTTGTTGAGTTTTGGGGTAGAGAATGATAGAAGGACTTCTGTTTAACAGAGCAAAGTAGGGAGAGTTAGGGTTGGATGGTCTGGCTTTGGTCTTTTTTTTGGTTATTAAGACTGGACTACTTTGGTACCCTGTGTCTCTTTGGAGAATCCTTGGGTACAGCTGGTTCGACTTTGTGTCAAATGAGTGGTTGCTCACGAAGTCCCGAATAAGGCACATTACCTGCATTGTGAGGGAACGTCAGTTACAGCACTACAGCAAAGTGGCGCAATTTCCGGAGGGTGATCTGTATCACAGGAGCCTCATTGTTGAGCACCTGAGTGGCTGGAGCAGGCCAATGGGACACATGCATAACTTCTGGCTGCAGCAGATAGATGGTCATTTCCCAAGGGTGGGACAGGACGCTTGTCTGCCTGGGGGGCTGCCAACCAGGATCCCGAGCTGTTTTATCATGTGGTGGGTGCAAGTTTTACCAACACGCTTTACCAGTGTATGCTGTCTGACCTGACCATAACTTTTTAATTTTTACACTATGTATTTGATTATTAATACCTTCTATCAACAGATCACTGACAGTTTGTAACAAATATCAAATTTTCTCTAATTAAAGAAAACAGTAGCTCTTCTTAGCACCCTGTAATTCATCAGCAGTGTATAGATTTACATTTCTCTCTATTATAATAAAAAAATCCTGGGATGAGATGAGATTTTTTAGTCTGGGATGAGACGTGACTTTTTCAGAGAGATACTTTCAAGTCCCGCGAGACGAGACTTTGTGCCATTTAACCATACCCAGGGCCGTAAATAAAAGACAAAGAGTAGATGACAAAGTAGAATGTCATAAAGAATTAAAAACTGTTGGCGCGATACACATGCAGAGCAGGTTAGAGATAATGAAAGTACTAAAATTTGAAAGTCTCAAAAAAATTAAAGTAAAGATTGCATTAGCGCAAACAAATGGAAATTATTACTCTGTGAAATAACGGTACAGCCAAAAGAAATTGAATATATTGTTCGGATTTAAACTTTAAACCGGAGATTTGTAGATCATTTAATTCATGTTGCCATCAGGGAAAAGTAGTTATTCTTCCCAATGAAGAGGCGTATGCGCGAGAATTAAAAGATTTGTTGTTTGGTGAAAGTGAAATCCACATATGCGAACGACAGAGATGCGTAGTGGCTGGAGCGTAGCGCAGGCCGGGGGGGGTTGGCGAGCAAAGCGAGTAGGGGGCAAAGCCCCCTAGTTGATTAAATTATGAAAATGTATTGTCATATTTTTTGTCTCAGACTAAAAACCAAGCATTTAGGCACACAAGAAAGGTTTTTAAAAAGTCATTTAACCCACTAAACGTTCCCATATTGAATGAGCATGTTAGTTGTGGAAAAGCCATAACCATAACCACAAATTAGCATGGAAAAAAAATAAAACTACTTCTCAAATATAACACAAGTCAGAAATCAGCACAATGCAAATGTCTCCCTCTTGTTGTTTAGAAACACTTTACATAGTCTCTGGGTAAAATTTACAATTGGATAGTGATCTTCTTTTTACTGAAGTGGATTAATGTGCAGTTAAGGCATCTAATATTAAAAAAATCTCTCAAAAAGACAATAAAAGTCTAAATAGCTGGTAACACTAGTCAAAAATTGAAATAGACTAACATACTCAACTTCAGTTTTAGTAGTCAAAGGACCAAATACAAACATAATTTAAGCAAAATGAACAAATAACATAATATTCATGTGCTTTTTGTTACTTTTTAAACTGTTATTAAAGGACATTTCGAACAATGAGTCATTCAAAAGTTGTACTAATAATAAAAAGTAATGTAACATATTAGTATTTATACTAATAAAAGGCAAAGCCCTCACTGACTGACTGACTGACTGACTGACTCACTCACTGACTGACTCATCACTAATTCTTCAATTTCCCGTGTAGGTAGAAGGCTGAAATTTGGCAGGCTCATTCCTTACAGCTTACTTACAAAAGTTGGGCAGGTTTCATTTCGAAATTCTACGCGTAACAGTCATAACTGGAACCTACTTATGTACATATATACGGCCATAGCCTGTAGCTCGGTCGCCATGTGAGGCAGAGTTGCGTCCCTCATCGTCAATCCTCCCACGTAATTGAGTGCCTGCCCATATAAGGCCGTCCGTCAGTGGCAATCCAATAGACATGCTGCCGCTAAATATTCGCAGGTGAAGGACTGTGCTTATGCAAACGAAGATGAGATGGTCAGGTAAAGCCGTGGACATTGCAAGATCGCACAAAAGAGCGGCTCACGTGAACTGACTGTGAACGCAGTACGTAGAGAACAAGGAAGAGCTCCAAAGAGCGCTGAATAAAAAACACATTACACAATTGAGAAGGTAGCAAAAAAATATGAAGCGAGTGACGCATACAAGCATATTCATAAGTGCAGCTACTGCAGAAACAAAGCATGGTGTAAACCATAAGTCTAAATTAAGTTTATAGACACGCTGCCGCTGGCGTTTGTCATGCCTACGACGAATACGATATTTGCGAGATACAAGTTTAATGAGAAGACGCGGGGTATAAACAAGACTTTTGATCACTTTCTAACTGAGTTAAAATTGCTGGTGAAGGACTGTGCTTATGCAAACGAAGATGAGATGGTCACTGATAGAATAGTTTTTGGCACAAACTCAGCAAAAGTGCGAGAGAAACTTTTAAGTGCCTGGTCTGAGCTAACATTAAATAATTGCTGGTGAAGGACTGTGCTTATGCAAACGAATAGGAAAGCAAGGTATAAAGCTTAACTTTAAATTAAGTTCATAGACACGCTGCCGCTGGCGTTTGTCATGCCTAAGACAAATACGATATTCGCAAGATACAAGTTAAGGACTGACTGTGCTTATTCAAACGAATAGAAAGCAAATGTTACATTATTTTTAAAATGTTTCCTTTTCTTTTTCATAACTTCTTTAACACACTTCTTTTCCGCTGCGAAGCGCGGGTATTTTGCTACTACTACATAAAATAAATTTTTCTAATAGTATTTTAAAACATCATATACTTAAAAACTAAGCCCAATTAGGCTTGTGGTGGCTGAAATGCCTTTCGTAAACACCAGACTTTAACTCAATTGATGTAAAAACTGCATTTATTAATGTACTCAAGTCTCAAGATAATATTATTGATGAATTGTAGGTCATTGTAGTACTTTGCCAATAGATTAAAGTGTCAGAGAAATATTGAATCATTATAATCTGCAGATAATTCAGCTGTTTGTTTTTAGTGTAACTTTTATACTGATTACATATGTATTCACCACATGCAAACCTGAATTACACTACATAGTTCCTTTCCTCATTTATTGCTAAATAAGTGACTTTTTGCTTTCCTTGCTTGAATCTTTGTATTGTTACATTAAACTTACCTGGTACAAATGCAAGCAAGAGGAGAAATCAGTTGCTGCGGCAGATGTTGGTTCAAGTAGTTGATATGTAAGTGTGTCCCTGCCATGTGCGTTCTAATCAAATGTCAGTTAGTTGGAGGTTTCAAGGTCTTGAAGATGAAGACATGTAGTCAAAAGCCAGGGTAATACTATAGATTAAAATTAAATCTCTCTGCCCTCTCTGTCAATTATTCCACATGTTAATAACTACTAGATCTAGCTTGAGACTACTGTAATGCCTTATAATATGATCTTGCAAAGTATGTACTTAACAAACTTCAATAAGTTCAGAACTCTGCAGCTAGGGTCATCACTTACAACAAGCCCTGGGAACATATTACACCAACTTTGAGGGAATTACTCTGGTTCCCAAATGAATCTTGTTTTCATTGCAAAATAGTTCTGTTAACTTACAATGCCTTAAGTAATTGAGCTATATCTTATTTCTCTGACCTCCTAAAACTATATGTTCCTCCCTGCCAACTCTGATCATCCAAATCAGTCTTCTGCTTACCATTCCTAAGGTCACAGAAGTCAAGTCATTACCAGTTTTTAAAAATAGACTTAAAAATTATCTGTCTACTAAATCTTTTATACAATTCTGTCTTCTTATCCTATATTGGTACAGTACCTTTTTACATTTTTTAATCACTATTATTATGCTTTGAACTTCAACCATGGGCTCTGATTTAATTATTATTAATATTATTATCATTAAATATATATGAATATCAACAATATTTTGTTTTAATAATGATTATGCTAATATATATGAAAATATCAAGACTGCATAGTGTGAAAATTGAAGACTTCTGTATTAAAAAAATGCAACAAACAACAAACTATAAATATCTACATGCCCTGTCCTGAATAGCATGTGACAAGATCTGTAAACTGTAAGACGTGGGAGCTGACTCCTCTTTTTCTTCAGTTACTCTAATTAAAAGCAAACCTCTCAACGTTCCCTAAAACATAAATCTGCAAATCTGGTGGCAATTACAACAGTTTACTGTGCTGATCTTCCACTAAGCTTCTAAGAAAACATAACCTAAAGGAGTCTTTGCTACCTCCAGGCCTGAGGCACTTCTACAGTTACTGAACTTGGTGAAGTAAAAAAGGACCTTAACACAATAGCACCTCCTACAGCCTGCTACACAAACTTCACCCTAGATCTCTTCGATTTAAAGAGCACACTTGTGGGTCTGCCTTGAGCATTCTGGCCACCATTAAAATCAGTTAGTTTTTAATCCCATGGGAGGAGTGCCATTAATGTCTGGTGAGCTGTTCAGGAATTCTAAACTCCGTTTCAAATCCTGATGGAGCCCATCTGTTTCTTTTACTATACAGAGTTCCTTTCCCAAACCCCAAGGACTGTAATTCTACTTTTTTCTCCAGAAGAACGTTTTAAAATTCTGGAACAACTTCAATCAGTTCTTATCTTACATAACACTTTCACAACAAGTATAAACTCAAAGCAGTAACAAAGTTCATGAACTGAGGATATTCAAGTAACTTGCTGAATGTAATACATTAGAGAATAACACACATTGTGGCTAATTCATAGTACACTCACAAAAAAAGAAAACGTGAAAATTAAAACGAAAGTTTGGAAATTACAGTTTTTTAAAATACAAAGAGAAACTGTGAAATTTCTTTCAGCATTTAAATATTAAAAAGAAGAGGCTTTATTGACAGACCAATAGGAAGAATGGGTATAGTTCTTCAAACAGAAAACTATTGAAGTTTTGGAATAACCAAAGGGTCTATGTTAAGAGACCTTGGTCGACTCATAGGCTTATACTGTATAATGGTAGCTGCCTAGTTAATATTTTTGTTTATGGTTTTTGCCTTGGATGAGTCCTTTAAATCTCCTTGGTGATAACAAACTTGTCATTTTAGTATGAGTGAATGTAGGTGTGCACAGAGGTGTACATTATGATGGTCTTCGCTTTCCCCTTGTGCACACTGCTGTTATCATAGGTTATGGCCCCAAGACCAGAAATTAATAAGCTGGTTAGGAAACATATGGAAGGAAGAAAAAAAAGTCTTAAAGAGGATTCTAAAGCAGAGAAAGCTAGTGATATATTCCAGAATGAGGGCTATAAGATCACAAGATTTACAATGTGTTCTATATGCCAAAAAAGAACACAGAAAAAGAAAATAACTAATAGGCAGCAGACCAAAATAAAAAGGCACATGCTCAGGAATGTATAGTTATACCTTATTATTACACAAACTGTTTTGCAGTAATGTTTGGCTATCTAGTGTAGGATTTATTAAGGCTTTTCTATTCAAAATGTTGATATATCACAGTATAAAGACCAGCAGAAATCATTCTTTAAATAAATATTCAATAATAGAACAGTTTACAGTTAATTGTTTGGTGTCAATGGAATAATTGCATTTGACAGCCATTTATTTAGATTTATTTTCTTATATATTTTGTTTAACAGTGATGTAAATTTTAATTTATTTGTAGTTGACATTCTATTATCAGTCTTCATTACTTAAAATAATTGGCGTAATATCCACTTCAATCATGTCACTGCATTGTGAATATAACTGACAGTCAGCTAAAGAAGTAAAAATAGTTGTAAAATAGGGTTTAAAAATTATTTTGAATGTTTTTTATTATTTCCATTACTTTACTTTTGTTTCGTTTGCATACTAGAGTGACTGAACAGGAGCATTTTCTTTCTTATTGCTCTAAATATTCAAAACTTTCAGTAACACATTTGTGGTCAGAGAAGAATAAAAAGTAACTAGAAAATAGCAACATCAGAATATTGTTTCACAAAAACAGGTCATTCAGCCCAGTATGTCTTATCATTTTCTTATAAACTGAGTAAATAAAAGACCAAAAACTCATAAAGGTATGGGGATTATGGTGTGCTAATTGCCAGAAAAAGCAGTTACAGGGTTGCCTTCTAGTTCCAAGATCATGTGGGATGCTAAGAAGATAATTTACTAATGTGATGGTTTCCCAGCTCCCTTACTTTGGACTGAAAACTAGGCTGGAGCTCTGCCCCAACCTTACATTCTTTATACTAGGATAGTTCTTTGAGTTATATGAGTTGTAAAAAGTAAAACATTTTAAAAAGTGATGATATGTATTTAGGAGACTTTTTGATCTTACCATCCTTTTCTAAATACAAGGAAGAAATACATTCAGCTTTGGGGGTGAAACAAATTGTGTGTGTGATTTACAGATCATTGTCAGCATTGCTGAGCTACTCAACATTAGTATGCAGTTCTTAAGGAAGATTTTGACATGTTGATTGTGCGATAAAGTAGAGTATAAGATCATGGAGCAATCCAGCAGTGGTAGCATGAGGAGTAAGGGATTGATCTGGATAGGGAAATGCAGTACCATAGGACAATCTCACACATGTACCACATTCACTCATTCACTCATACCAGGCCATTTTAGATTGTCCAGTCTGCATGTCTCAATATTTTAAGAATTTAGCAAAATACGCTCATTTATATTAACTTTTGCATGATTTCTGGCAGGAGAAGCATTAGATAGAGAAAATTCCACTAGCCATAGCTTTATACCATTTTAATAGACTAAAATCTCTATTCCTCATTTAACTGTTCTGTTACAACGAATATTTTTACAATGAAATTTTCATTACAACTAAGTATTTTTATGGTCCCGACAGTTTCCCCATATGATGCGAGTCTATAGAAATCTCGTTACTATGAAGTACATTCAGCAGATACTTTTATTACAACAAAGTGGCCAAAAGACATTGAAATGCCTAAATGAATCATCCACAGAGCAGCTAGATCTGTGGCTGCAGCTCAGTTGTGCACAACAATCCCCAAACAGAAACATTGTCATTTTTTTTTCTTTCTTCGAACTTTCCTCATACTGGTTTTTTTTTTGCCTTTTTTGCTTCCTGCGGTTTTCAGTGATACTTTTTGCTTATTGCTTGTCAACATTTGAAAAACATCCGTTGGAATTTAACTTATTGTCACCCACCTATAGAAATGGCAGACACAAAAAAACGATAACAGTTCATATTAGAAAACAAACTTTACATTTTTGCACCTCTCGATTGCGGCAAAAAGAAAAAAGACGTTGCCAGTGAATTCGGAATTTCACCATCGACGCTGTCAACTTTCTTGAAAGACCAAGCAAAAAAAGAAGAAAAATCTCAGGTTGCAAACATATGTGAACTGCTACATTTGAAGACGTCAAAAAAGCAGTTTTTATGTGGTTCAGTGATGCTCATTCAAGAAACACTCCTATTAATGCGGCACTCATTCAAGAAAATGTGAGGTTTGTAAACTCTCTTGGGACCTCCCCCAACTAGACAGCACACCGAAGAGCGTCCCAAAGTCCCATCTCTGTGTCAATTGAAGACTGTTTATTTGTTGCCAGAGCAACAGTAGGTTCAAAGCTATGCTGCGTCTCTCAGCTATGCTGCGTCTCTCCGCCAAAGCAAACAGAAAAGATATCGATGGATGATGCAAGGAACATTGTAAATGCAGGCAACAGGATTACTTGATCACTGATCTGGCCACAACCCTGCATGACTGCTGTGTCTGTGTATAGCAGAGTGGCAGATCACACTACAATAAATAAGTGTGCCATTCCTGTTTCAAGCTGAATAAAATTGGTTTTGCTAAAGTACTGAGACTCAGCTTTGTGTTTTGGGGTGCAAGATAGGGACTTATAGCATGACCCGTTTCACTGCAGCACTATCAGCATGTTTTTGCCATGCCTTGGCAACGGACAAACAACCTTCCACAGACGCTGCAATCGTGCTTTGGGACGCACTTCAGCATGTCGTTCCCATTGGGTGGGGAGAGGGGGGGTCTCAATAGAGTTCAGAAACCTCACAATATGAAGAAGAAAAGAATGATTTGGCTCCTGATTGAAAACTGTGCTGCCCACAACATGCTTCCACATTTAGATAATGTTTGTGTTGAATTCCTCCCACCCAGTTGCACAGCAGTGCTTCAGCCATTGGATTTGGGCATCATTCGCACCCTGAAAGTGTATTATTGCAAGGAAATGCTGACAAAAATTCTCATCAGCATAACTTGTAGGCAGGAGGAGATTAAAATTAACATGAAAGAAGCTATTGAAATGATTACAAATGCCTGGGTGCAAGTTAAAGAAAGCACTATAGTAACAAATACAGAATCTCATTACAACAAAATTTTCGTTACAACGAAATATTTTTTAGGTCTCTGGGAGTTCGATGTAATGGAATTTTACCTGTATATATATATATGTTCTTTCAATTTTCTAAAATGCCATTCTTAGGATCTATCTTACATAAAAGAGAACACAAGAGGGAAGCATAATTGTGATGCATAATTTGCACTGATGATGTCATAACCTGACACTGATGTTATGAGTTCATTCTGGTTATGGTTAAATTTTCCATATTCACTCATAAAACATACTATGATAATGCACATGGTGTTTCTGTTGTGTTGCTCTGTCTCTTTGGAAGATTCAATATCAAAAGAAGTATTCTAGCTTTGACATTTATACTTGAATCTCCTCCTTCCTTTCCTCCTGTTTCTCACCTTTAAAAAACAACATGATCACATGTTTCTTCAGGTCTTATGACTACTTATCACCCCTCCACTTATGCTCCCACTCTCTCTAAGAAAAGGGTCATGTACAAATGGCATTGGCTGCATTGTCTACTAAAGTGCACAGAGGAAATCTTATCAGATACCGCTTGTCAGGAATCTGAGTTTTAGATACACAGAATATGTTATCCAGCTTCATGTTGCTTTTGATCTTCGTTATGTTTATTATTGATAAAATTATGACAATAACATCAGCACATTGCCATTTTCTGGGGGACTCTTCTTTTTTGAGCTATGCTATTTTATGTAATTGATGCATTGCTGCCCCAGTACTGTTTATAGATATAAACCATTAATAGTACGTGAGCTCTGATGTCTTTGCCATTCCCTCCATAAAACATGGAGGCAGACAATACCTGGAGCCTCATTTATAAAACTTAAATATGCACAAAAAAAGGAAGCTTGAAATGTGCGTACACAACTTCCCATGCAAACATCAGGATTTATTAAAGAAAACTCTATGGGGAATGTGTGTATATTTAAGTCAACTCTGACCTGTGCGTACATAACATTTCGGAGTAACTGGGAAATTACAAAACCCTTGATCAAGTAGGTTAATGAAGGCATACCATCTAAATGATGACTCACAAGCATAATAATTAATATAACCAATCTGTTATTATAAAGTCTTTGGACTGTGGGAGGAAACCGGAGTACCCGGAGGAAACCCACGCAGACACAGGGAGAACATGCAAACTCCACGCAGGGTGGACCCGGGAAGCGAATCCGGGTATCCTAACTGCGAAGCAGCAACGCTACCCAGTGGCGCCCTGCCCAGGGTCTGTTTCCTGCCTTGCGCCCTGTGTTGGCTGGGGTTGGCTCCAGCAGACCCCCGTGACCCTGTAGTTAGAATATAGAGGGTTGGATGATGGATGGATGGATGTTATTATAATGTGTGTTGGCGTGATTAACATAATAAAGCTCAAATGTGATAAATATGATGTACATACTGTATTTTGGTTCCCTTTTAAAAGACTAATGCTGCATATTTGCGCTAAAAACTTTTTTTTCTGTCAGCTTAGATTAATTGTCACTTTTCAGGGAACTAGCTGATAGGTCAGGATTATCTCAGCCACACTTCACTGCGTCAGTCCTGCTGTACTAGAAGACTTTTACCAACTGACAAAGTGCTACATCCAGTTTTCATGTGGCATGGGTGCATATACAGTACATGTAAAATAAAATGTTACCAACCTAAAAAGGCAATTTGCAGCAGTGTCTGATTTCCCTAACGTATTTAGAACACTTTTATGCACTCATATTGCAATAAGGACACCTACAGACAATGAAGCTGCTTTTGTTAACCATAAGCAGTTATATTATGTTAACATACAAATCTGTGATTCCAAGATGAGCTTGACAATCATCAGGACTGCTCTGGCATAATTCTACATAAAAGCCTTTCTTGATTTCTTGTTTTTTTTTTTATTATGAAAATAACATTTTAAAGTAGTGTTGATTAATTTTTCTTTAGTGTTTATTAAGCAAGATGAACATAACAAGCAATGCTTCACAAGAAGTCCATTTAGATTCAGCTAATGATGTGATGAAAAATTTAAATACGTTATGTTAGGCTGCCTCACAGTTAGGAGGCCCAGGTTCACTTCCCAGGTCCTCCTTGCGTGGAGTTTGCATGTTCTCTCCGTGTCTGCGTGGGTTTCCTCCGGGTACTCCAGTTTCCTCCCACAGACCAAAGACATGCAGGTTAAGTGCATTGGTGATTCCAAATTGTCCCTAGTGTGTGCAGTGTGTGTGTGTGTGTGTGTGTGTGTGTGTCCTGCGGTGGGCTGGTGCCCTGCCCAGGGTTTGTTTCCTGCCTTGCGCCCTGTGTTGGCTGGGATTGGCTCCAGCAGACCCCCGTGACCCTGTAGTTAGAATATAGCGGGTTGGATAATGGATGGATGGATGTTATGTTAAAAGCAGAAAAACATGTGGAATTAGAACTTAAAAAACACTTCAAAGAAAGAACTCGATGGCAAGAAGCAATGTTTCCATACGAAAGTAAAGATGAACCAATCTTCTTCTTATTATTCTTCCTCTTAATCTTAATTAATTAAGAAAAAAGCAAGTTATAAATTCTCCTCAAATTTTATTTCATTGCAGACAGTATGAACACAAAATAATTCATGTTTTTTTTTGTCAACATCATTTGATTTGTAAATAAATATCCATTCTTGCCATTCAGGCTTGCAACACATTTCAAAAAAAGTTTGGACAGTACAGCATTCACCACTTTGTAAAGTTCCCCTGTCTTTTAACAACACTTAAAAGATGTTTAGGCATTGAAGAAATCAAGTGACTAAGTGTTGCAGGTGTTAGTTTGTCCCATTCTTCCTGCAAACAACATTTTAGGTGCGCAACAGTACGGGGTCTTCGTTGACGCATTTTTCTTTTCAAAATGCGCCAAACATTCTCTATAGGAGACAAATCAGGGCTGCAGGCAGGCCAGTCAAGCATCCGCACCCTCTTCTTACGCAGCCATGCCTTTGTTATGCGCGCAGTATGTGGTTTGCCATTGTCTTGCTGAAATAAGCATGGGCGTCCCTGGAAAAGACGTCGTCTTGAAGGCAGCATTTGTTCCTCCAAAACTGAGATATACTTCTCAGCATTGATGGTGCCATCGCAGAAGTGCAAGTTACCTTTGCAGAAGGCACTGACACAACCCCATACCATGACAGACCCTGGCTTTTGGACTTGTATCTGGTAACAGTCTGGATGGTCCTTTTCCTCTTTGGTCCGCAGCACATGGCGTCCATTTTTTCCAAAAAAGATGTGAAAAACCGATTTGTCTGACCACAATACACGTTTCCACTGCACAATGGACCATCCCAGATGCCTCCGAGCCCAGAGAAGTCGACGGCGCTTCTGGACACTATTTATGTAGGGCTTCCTTTTGGCACAGTACAGTTTTAGCTGGCATTTCCTAATATAACTACGTACTGTAGTGCTTGAGAGTGACTTCCTGAAGTAGTCCTGAACCGACGCAGTTATATCATTTATTGATGAATGACAGTTTTTAATGCAGTGCCGTCTGAGGGCTCGGAGATCACAGCCATTCAATTTAGGCTTGCGCCCTTGGCCTTTGCGCACGGTAATTTCTCCAAATTCCCTGATTCTTTTCACTATGTTATGCACTGTAGAGGGAGAAAAGCCCAAATCTCTTCCTATCTGTCTTTGAGAAACGTTTTTCTTCATCATTTCAAAGATTTTTGCCCGCACTTGGTGGCAAACTGGCGATCCTCTGCCCATCTTTGCTCTTAAAGGATTAGGCTGCTTTTGTACCGAATCATGAATGCAATCACCTGTTAACATCACCAGTTTCAAATCACATCATTATTTAGTTATTATACCTTATTACTACCCCTGAATTGCCCCCATCCCAACTTTTTTTTGGAATGTGTTGCAAGCCTGAATGGCAAGAATGGATGTTTATTTACAAATCAAATGATGTTGACCAAAAAAAACATGAATTATCTTGTGTTCATACTGTCTGCAATGAAATAAAAGTTAAGGGAAATTTGTAAATTACTGCTTTATTTTTTTATTCACATTTTCCACACTGTCCCAACTTTTTCTGATTTGGGGTTGTATTTGGAGTCAATGTTTTATAGGGGATGATTTCTATGGCAATACAAGATGAAAAGGAAAATATTTTTTGTAACATTATAGATATTGCAACAAATGATGATAACTGATTTAATGATAAAATACAACAACAATTTCAATATTTTGAATACTTAATATTAGATGATGGATGACAGTGTACTTCTCCAGAAGAATTTATGGACTTGGAAATACTGCTAACTTATGAAAAATAAAAGGACGTATTGGGAAGATATTTACTTCATTACTTACAATGTTCTTTTTCAATTAAAAAATGTTGCTCATTTTATTAAGGCCTCAAATTCATTTGCGAAAAACAATATCTTCATTATCCAACTTATTTGTAGCAGTACGTATTCTGCTAGCAATATGTGTTTCTGTGGTCAATGCAGAAAGGAGTTTTTCCAAATTAAAACTGATAAAAATGCATCTCAGGACAGTTATGACTTAGATGAGATTAGATGGGTTATCACTCATGTTAATTGAATGGATTTCATTGAATGAACTTGATTGATAAGAAATGATAACACATTTTACAGCCATATATTGTTCTCTGATGTGGCAATTTTTAGCATATTTTATTTCAGTTAACTATGGGAAAAATCTGCTTTAAAATATATCAATCATTTCCATAATGTAGGTATTTTGTATTTTTTTAATTTATTAGTTTGTATTTTAATTTGTATAATGGTAAATAAATTTTAATTATTTATATTTGCTATATTCTATGTAATGTCCAGTTTTTAATATTTTTTGTAAAAATATTAAAGAGGAAAATTTCTCTGAGAGGATGCCATTAATTCATGTGGCCAAGGGGTGCCAATCACACACAAACCGTCACTCATACATCTGTTAAAAGCAATTTTAAAACCTGCAAAATGAAAAAGGAGCTATGTTAATACTATACATTTACAAAAGTCATATGTAAATAATATTTATCAATTATTTTGAAAAGTATAATATCTTTTGCAAGGTCATCTTGTAAGCGAAATTCCTTTTAAACCTGGAGTGTCAAACTTCTGTTGCAAGGGGTCTTTGTAATGCAGATTTTCATCACAATCCATTCATAGTGTAGTGTATTTAGTGACTTGGAACACTTTATGTAATTAGATGCTTTGATTTTCTGGTTTAGAATTATAAATGCCATACCATTAGCAAGCTTGTTTAATCTAATTCAGTGTCATAGGGCAGGACCCTATACTGGAGTGAAAACCCATACTACACGATTTTTCATGCCTCTTTTAAAGTTATGCAGAAACAGCATGATAAGTATGATTCCTGAAAGTTTCAATAAAATACTGTAAGTAAAAGTAATGTATCTTATTTTTGAAATCTTTGGAAAAAAATAAAATCTTGTCCCAGAGACATTTTAAATCCACCAGGGAAGTTGAGACACTAGTAAATGAGAAAGAAATTAAGCCAGGAATTTGAAAATTTCGATGTGTTCTTTTGAGACTACAAATACTGCTGACAGCAGTTGATTATTTAAAAATGCACACTGCAGTGCACTGAATACTGTTGAAATGAAAGGGAACCAATAGTGAATGAGTAACAAAATCAGAAAACACCTATGTTGGCATCAGGCTCACCAATGGAGATCTTCTGCTGACATCTGTAAGTTTAAAGATTTCCTGCTGTTTGGTATTGGTTACGCCAGCTATGATTTTTTTTTTCTTTTTATAAACATAATAACCTTCATGAATCTCTGAACCAAGTCATTCATCATCTTAAGTTCTGTTTGCTGGTTTTCATACAAACTGGACCTCACAGTGGAAGTGGGTTTTGTGAGAGTGTATGCTGTACATGCCCAAAGTACACCCAAGTCATTACAATAAATGTATCCATGTTCCTCCAGTGATAAATCTACAGTATTCAGCATAAACAAGTACACTCCTTTTGAAATTTCAGATTTGTATTAATTTCTCTGAGAACATAGAAACAATTACCACAATTTTGACAAAAGTGAGTTTTATTATACATTTTAACAACATAACAGCTTGGTCACCAACATCATTAAGATAAGAGAATAATAAATTTTATTTAAATGATTATTGCAAAAATGAATACACCCTACAACAGATTCTGCCAAATGTAATATTTTGTATGACCTCCATGATTTTTAACAACATTTATTTATATAGCATGTTTTCATAAAATTGATGTAGCTCAAAATGCGTTTACGAGATGAAGAAAGAAAAAATCTAAAAATAAAATTAGGCAATACTAAATAACAAAGAATAAAGGCTCAATGGCCAGGGAAGACAGAAAAAACAAAACAAAAAAACCTCAGAGGGTTGGAGAAAAAAATAAAATCTGCAGGGGTTGCAAGGCCCCGAGACCACCCAGCCCCCACTAGGCATTCTACCTAACATAAATGATCTAAATCAATTCTCATGGTTTTCAGGATTCACATGAAAGAATCAGATGATGATGGTCATGTGGACATCTGGCCTTCAATCCATCAATGTAGGGACAGCACGGTGATTTGATCAGGAGGTGGTGGCACAGATCGCCACCACAAAAAACAGGAAAAAGAACACAGTGAACCAAAAAAGTTGAGGTCATCAGGCGCTATTGATAAATACAGTTGTGTGTTGTCAGCATAGCTGTGGTAGCTCACGTTATGCCTTGAGATAATCTGACCTAATGAAAGCATGTAGATTGAAAAGAGAAGAGTTGAACCAGAATAGATCCTTGTGGAACACCATATAGAATATCATGTGTCTTTGAAGAACAATTACCACAACTAACAAAGAATTTTCTACCTGTCAAGTAAGATTCAAACTAATTTAAGACACTGCACCAACTCTTCTAGACATGGAATGAACAAGTTGCCACCGTACTTCCATGTTTATCTTTCTCCATTCTCAGACAATGAGCTCTTTCAGAGCCTGGACGCTTGATTTAGAATGATGATGCTCAACCTATCTTTTAGAACTTGGGCTGAGGTCAGGTGACATGTTTGGCCACTGAATCACTTTCACCCTGTTTTTCATCAAAAATACATCAGTGGCCTTGGATGTATTCTATGGGTCATTATCATGTTAAAAGAGTACCCGGGGAATCAGTATTTTGTAGTTCATCTGTGAATTCATGATTTCATCAATGAAGTGCAGTTTGTCGTCACCTGCAGCACTTGTACAACTCCACAGAAGAACACTGCGAGTACCATGCATTTTTCATTGTACTCTCTGCCCTTGCAACACCCTATATTTTGGATGGCATCAGTTCCAAAAATATTTACCTTTGTCTCATCACTCCAAAGTATAGAGTCTCAATAGTCTTCTGCTTTGTTAACATGGGCCTGGAAAATGCTAAATGAGTTTTTTTTTTGTGAATGGGGTTTAGCAGTGGCTTCCATTGTGGATGACACCCTTGCATTCTGCTCCTCTGAAGCATTTGTAATATTGAGTCACAGGAAACAGTTACCCAGTTTGGCTTTCTCCTTAGCTAACTGTGATGAACTTACATAGTGTTTTTCCTCAACTATTCTTATCACAAAACGCTCATGGAAAAGTGTTAGCTTTCATAGAGGGCCTGAATGTCTCAGAGAGCTTGCCACAAGTCTATCCTTTTTGAACTTCTAATTCATTTTTGGTACTTTATTCCAACTTATTAGCAATGCTTTACTAAGTTTATTGTCACCTTGACCTTTTAACCTTTTTTTGGTAAGGATATTATTTCTTCCTCAAATCTTGTGATATTTCCCCAACATGTGGTGCCATTATTGTCAGCATTGAAGTGAGCGAGACGGGGGTTATTTTACTTGTTAAATACCACCCTTAATTGTCAGTTATCTGGTAGTCATCTGTGTGATAACTGATTAGACTCATTGTTGAGTTCCTGTTAATTAGTGTTTTAGCAAGTGCTACTCTTGAAGACTTTTATAGGGATATTCTGTTTTTTTGCACTGTGGTCTCTGAAACATCTTGTGGGGTGTACCCATTTATGATTAGTAATGTACCTTCAATAATGAAGCTTCTTATACCAAATGAAAACCTCAAGATACATCTACTTTATTAACTGAGTCATTACTGTACTGCACATGCAAACTGAACAAAATGCTAACTGTTCTAATTGATTTTTAACTTTCTTCCTGATGGTAAAGTGGTTATAATAAATAATAAAGTATACTGCACTGGAAAGAACAATATATTCATTATTTGCATCTTTATTTTTAAATTAGGCAAAAAATCCTTTACTGACTTTTAAGAAAATTATATTTACATTATGAAATTTTATGTTTTCAACTGCTTGGTAAATTAGAATTATTTTACCAAAATAAAAAAAGTCTGAAGGTGAGTGCAGCATTAGACAGCATAAATTAGTTCACCATGGTGAGTTCTAGGAAGCAGGGCCATTGCAATGGTGTGGGCACAGAGCCACTACTGAGCCTTCAAGATCTAGAGTCGTGTGTGCTTCATCCCTTTGACCAGTTCATTTTAGCAAAGGACTGCCTCCATTACAAGAAAACCAGCTGAATGTATTCTAAGTAGCCGATTAGCAACATAACATGTAGAACAGGGATGGTTCCTGCCTTGCCCCC
>JANRMT010062837.1:43633345-43652813 GCA_026402145.1 Polypterus bichir lapradei | reverse complement strand
TTTTTTTTTTTTCTGTCTTCAACCAAAGCCTAGACACTGCATGCCACCATCTTATGTAATGGCCACATAATAATGTTATGCACCACACGTTAAAAAAGTTAAAATTTAAAGTTGCATTAATTAACCAAACATTGATCTTTAGACTAGCAAATATTTCTTTTCCCTAGCTTGCATCTTAGTTTTTATTTTTTCTGTCTCAAACCAAAGGTTGGACACTCTGTACTGCCATCTTAAGTAATGGCTACATAATGATGTCATGCACCATGCCCATGTAACCAGCAACAGACATCATTGCTATCAACTATATATGATAAAGTATGATAAAGTAGTGATGTCACCAACATAATATTAAAAATAAACTAAAAATGTAAAATATTTAATAAAGCAATAATAAACATGCAATTAAAAAACAATTAAAAAGGGAAAAAGTACAAAAACAAGACATAAATCCAAATAAGCATGTGAGCAACAGTTTTAAGACAACACTAAAATGAAAACTTCTGCTCAAAAATGCCTTGGCGATTGAGTCTTTCTATAAGAGGTTACAAGCTGTTAAGAAAAGTAAGTCTCATACACAGACAATATTGTAAAAGTGACATCAACTCAACAATAATACTCCAGGAACATAAAGTACAGCAATTGTGTTTGGGCAATTCAGTATAAAAGACAACTAGCCAACTAAGCCAGAACGTTTTATGTTATTCTGCCACAGAAAGAATTGTTGATTTTTAATGATAAAAAAAAATCAGGAGATGAATCATAGTCTAAAGCCTTGCAAAGTTCAAAACCAGGAAGTCTTAAATAATCTTTCATCAAGCTTAATCAAAAAACCATATATCAAAGTCAAATGAAAACAAAGCCCTAAGTCAAAATCAGAAGACCAATTAACAAAATGCACTCGCCACTTTAGATTTTTATCCAGAACTTCCAGCGAAGTCTTTGAGCTGACCTTTATGCCCTCTAACCCATGACATCCCAGATCACTACCTTCTGTTGTCCTAAACAGCCACATGACTAGGAATAGTACACACACTAAGCCCAAAATGGTGAGGCTCACAGAAAACAAAATGGCAGTGTTTTATGTCTTTTAATGAAAGTTTTTACAAAATAACTTTAATCAAAATAAGATTTAGTAATTTTCAAAACTTGTAGCCTCCTTAGCATTATGTTTACCACCAGAAAAAAATAAATAAAAGCATTGAATTTTTTTCAACAACAAAAAATGTTATTATGTCTAACAGAAACATGTAAATACCATATAAATACCATAACATCAGTATAATCGCGTTAGGAAAGCTATGTCTAATTTCCACTATTGTACTGATGTAAATTTTCATATGCTTTGGAACAGTCACCGATGCACATAGGCACTGTTCAACCAGATATTGAAAGATTTTTTGTAATATTTTTTCTGGTGCTTGCACATAACAGGGTAAAATGTCAGTGCCTGACCTGTATGATCGTATTGACAACACTACCATCATGCTTAGTCCCTTTATTGATGTAAACTACTGCATTCCTGATTTACCGAGAGCTTGCTTCACACAGCATGTAGACTTGAATATGGAATCGTGCCCATTTAGATGCTATGTACTGAATCCCAGACAGCCTTTCCTTGTAACCAATGAGACTTTCATCGATACTTATGTTACGATTGGGAACATACACTTTACTGCATATTTTTGATATCATCTGATACATATTCCACAGTTTCTACAGTTTCAGTGCTGGGCAATTGGTTTCATAATAATCATTGTTATTAGTGAAATGCAGGTATTTCTTAATGAGTGAAAAGTGACATAACTCATAACTTAGCTAGAAATCGGTGTCTGCAGCAACCAGTTTGTGCAGCATTACATTCTCTGGATTGGTATACCCATTATGCCGTTGTACAGCACTGACCACTATTGACTTCTGTTGTGTCATAAAATTCTTTTTCTCCATTATGTATGAAAACATGGAATTAGTACCAGGAAAAAAAACATTTTTTGGGGCACAGTACTCCTTTATTATATGTTTTATATCATCTGAGCATGTGAGTGCCTCACCATTAGTAATAATCCTCCCTTCAAGATTAGCTCTCCATTTTGATGGCTTTTCTGAAATTAACCACCCATTTAATATACCAGCATAGGCAGCACTCAAGAAAACTGTATCAAATTTCACAGATGTGTATGGAACAAATGATAGGATTGCTGTCTTTCGTCATGTATGGTAATGAATGATTAAGTCAGGAACAAGACTAATGGCTAGGTCATAGTACATAAAAGCCATAATACTCTACTCACACAATTGTATTATAATGCATAGCAGAAGTCACATCACAATGGCCCTATGATGGACAAGTCATTTGAAATTTTTTGTAGATGGCAAGTGATGGAAGTCTGTTCTATAAAGGTTACACAAGAAGGGAGACATGGCAGATGCCTGAGGTGCTCCAGTATTACACTCCACCTTTTCTAAAACACAGTCCCTCAGCCTCATAAACTGCTGAAGGTTGGTCATGTAGTCCATGATCCAGGAGACTGTGGTGGCATTAAGATTCAAAGCCTTGAGCTGTTTCCCCAGTCAATGAGGCAGAATGGCGCTAAAAGCACTGGAAAAAAAAGCCAAGAAGATTTTCCTGACTGTGGTGCTGGCTTTGGCCAAGTGGGAATAGAGAGAGCATACTTCACATCTATATGTGTCTGATAGGCAAACTGCAGAGGATCTAGATGTTCTGAAACCAGGGGTAGTAGCTGTTTTAGGACAAGCCTTTCAAAGGTCTTCATTGCTTCATGTATGAAGTAAGTGTAACTGGTCTGAAGTCCTTGGGATCACTGAAATATCCTTTAATTGGCACTGTGGCCACACAGGATGTTTTCCACAACTGGGAAACCTTCTGCAAATACAGGGAAAGCGATAACAAATACTGAAGGACTCAACAAGAGGTGTCTGGTACATATTTTCTGCACCCTGAGGCTGATTCCATCCAACCCTGAAGCCTTGTTTATGCAGAGTTTTCATAGCTCTCTCCCTGCTTGATCAGCAGATACACACAGTCCAGGGAGTGGAGGGGGGCTGGAGGCCATATTTGTGATTTTATTGTATGGGAAGGTTGTGAAGGGTGCAGATGACTACTGGGATTCCAGAACCTTCTCAGCTTGCCCACATAGATTAGCAATGTTGCGGGAGGGCTGTACTGAGAAGAATGAGTATAACTTGTTGAAAAATTGGTTCAGTTCATTAACTCTGTTCTTGTTCCCATCCTCTGCATGTTTTACAGCCTACTTTAATTGTAATGTGTCCAGGGTTGCACCATTTTTTATTCACAAAAACAGCAAGTCTGCCTCCTTACTTCTTACCACTTTTGCTTCCGTATCTGTCTTTATGCACAATTGTAAATCCATCCAGTGGAACTGCGGACTCTGGTATTTTAGCTCTAAGCCATGTCTCAGTACAGCACAGATGAGTTTGTATTTACTGTGGCTCCTGATCAGCATTGAGAGTTCATCCATTTCATTTCCCTGCAATGTTACATTGCCCATAATAATCAAAGTCAGGTATGGTCTGTACTTTCTACTTTTGTTGAGGAGGCGCTGTCCTCCTCTCTTTCTGCAGTGTCTATGCAATAGCCCTGCTGGCAGCCCAGCCATTAGATCCGGCCCTCTAGTAGACAAGGGGGGCAGGCCTAGCAGTTGCTGTCTCATGTAAGTAAGTGCAACTGCTTTCTTTCATTTATCCATAAAAAGTAGCAGACAATAGCAAACAACAAACAAAGCAAACAAACACAGGTTTGCCTTTGCAGGCATCTGTTATTAATAATGGAGACAAGTCATAGTACAGAAAAGTTATGGAGGACTTTCTTGTTTTGCGTGGTAATAACAACCTACAACTCAGCAAGACAAAAGAAGCCTGTGAGGCTACTCACCTTTCAGGGGGAGAATGTGGAAGTGATACAGAGATACAAGTACCAGGGGGTTCATATAAACAACCAACTAGATTGCTCAGACAACAGTGATGCTCTACCAGAATGGCCAGAGTAGACTGTACTAGCTAAGGAGACTCAGGTCTTTTGATGTATGCAGCAAGCTGTTGGAAATGTTCTACAAGTTCATAGCAGCCAGTGTAGTGTTCTGCACTGCAATTTTCTGAGGAAGCAATCTGAGGTCAAGAAGAGTACCTTTTCAGCCCACTGCTATCAGGCAATTCAGTACTTCCACCTGATGTACGTTTATTTTTATTTATTTACTTACTTATTGATTAATGGATTGATTGGCTGTACTTTTAATTCTTGTTAATTAATGTTTAATTTTTGTCTAATTAATGTTTCTGCTTTTGTATGCATCTGAATTTCCCCATGGGATTAATAAAGTTTATCTAATCTAATCTAAAACAAATAACATATCAAAAAATACATTTCTGAAAATAAGCAATACCAGAACACCAGGGCATAGTTTACAAAGTATATAAAATAAGTAAATATTGCACTGTAAAATTGTTTTGGTCTCTGTGTATTTTCCTGGTGCTAAATTGCCATCTATTAAAGAACAACAATAAAGTGATGATCTGTCATCTGTATTTATGTTTCTTTACAAATTTTGGCATGCATCTTGTGTAATTTCTTTAACTTAGGTTATCTTTTTAAGTCTATGATGCCAAAGATACCTACTAAACACTAAAAAAAGAAACCATCCAAAACTACCCCCGACTTCCCCATGCACAAAAAGTTATATTAGTTTCATTAAAATTGCTTTTCATCCTGAAAGCTTCTCTTTGATGAACAGTCACTTTCTCACCTGGACATGATCTTGTCTAGATTAGTTAGGACAGTTGCCTGAAAGTTAAAATTGTAAAAAAAACACATAGAGCGAATGTTCTAGTCTTATTCTAAGGTAACAAGACAATATACTTTAGTGAGGTAATTTTTTTTTTTTTCCTGAAGATCTTTATATTATGTCAGTAACAGTTTGCATCAAATGAAATCAAAATAATATTTTCTGAATATTTGTCCACTAATAAAACCAAAGAATCGTGGCACTATTGGAAATGTATTCCTTTTTAGTTGTATAGTATTTTTTTCTTCACCATAAGTACTTCCTTACACAGAGGACACTTCAATAAACACTTATCCAATTCAATTCAGTTTATTTTTATATAATGCTCTTCACTAAGTGTAGGCACAGAGAGCTGTAGCAAGATTTATAAATGCCTTAAGGTTTTGCCATGGGTTATTATATACATTTTGGGCACACAATTCTCATATATAAGGCCACGTTATGTTCAGCTTAGGTAAGTGTTTAAAGTGAATATGGCACTGTTCTTTATAAGAATGACAAGAAGCCTACTCTCACAGGTCACTAGAGTCTGTTTTGCACTACTGTGAAATGTGCTGGTCTTATTTATTATTGTGTGTTTGTGTTCACATGTGTGGTGTGTTGCCTAATTTTTTTTTATTTGGTATCAAGAGTTGCCATGTCCTCTAGGATAGAATCAGTGATTATTTCTAAAGTGCACTCATTGTACCCATTTAGAATGCAGTTTAGTACATTGCTTAGGATCAACATTTATGCTGGTCTTTCTTGAGCAAGCCTTGCATGCAAAATAATACATGCAAGAAAACAGAGCATTCAATGAGTGATCAAGCTAAACCTAGAGAATTGATGGCAACATGAAGTATTTTGAGCTTGATGTTTACTGCTCTAATTTATTTATTCAGTAAGACTACCACCACAACGGATTTTGGGCTCTATGAAAGGATATCAAATTGGGTCTCATACCCAGACCAAACCAACCCTGTACCATGTGTAAACCCGCACCCAAACCCATTTGAAACATTTGACAGCTTTACCAATGTAGGGCAGTATTGCACTAGAGGAATCCCTTACTTACCAGGGTTGTCAATTAGCCAAAAAATAAAGATTTGAATATTCAAATTAAAAATAAGTAAATATTCAAATTCAAACTTGGGTTAACAATTCTAGGTGTTGCTTGTTATGTTATCAAGTGTATTATTGCTTTTACTTTTTGTTTTACTTGTGGTGTATCTACAAAGCATGAAACACTTATGATACTGCATGTTTTGTAGATACTGCAGCCTTCAAATTAAAGAGGTGCTTAAAAACACCTTTCTCTGTGCATACTAAGTGAAATGGTCAAATAGAAATATGTGCAGATGTGTATTGCAGCCAGTAATACATACATGAAGTGCAGACAAAATCACCTTGGATTACATAAATACGCTAAATGCAATCATAATTTTAATTTTCTCGAACTAAGTTTTTTTTTTTTTTGTTCCTTGAGGCCAAAAGATGATCGCTTTTATATAAACTGAGAAACTCTGACTCAATTAACTAAAGTTATACTTGTGTTCATGTCTCACAAATGAATTCACTCAATGTACTAAATGTTGCACAATAACGTTTAGTCCTCATTATAAGTTTTATTTAGAAAATGTTTTCATAACAGTTTAAGAATAGGATTTTAAACTTTACAATAATATATGAAAAATCAGAATTAGGATAGTTATTTTCCATTTGCTTTATTGAGAACGTCTTAACATAAAACAACTGTCAGAAATCATAGGTTTAGGAGTGAATCAGAACAGGATTGAATTCAGAACAAAGAGAAGTGTTTAGAATCAATACTCTAAGTTCACCTGTCAAATCAAAAAGGAGCAGTGGGATAGAAAACAAAAAAAGAAAAAACTCTCCTAAACTTCACTGTGAAGGGATGTGGCTGTTAGTTTTACTAGTTAAGTTAATAAACTAACCTTTCAAAATTATGAAAAGGCTCATCATGGAAATTATGTACTAAATAGATCTGCAAAATACCACAGCATTGCATAGTATATCTGGAAAAAAAACAATGCCAAAATTAGTGCAAGGTTAAAAAAATCAGTTCTTTTACGTTTCAATATAAGACTTTGATTTAAAACCCTTTTTCAAATAAATTCAAATTGTATTTGAATAGTGACATTCTACTGTATATAACAGCACTAACACTTACTATTTAAAAATGATGAAAGGGTAGCTGAAACTGCATCTGTACTGACACCAGAGAACTGATTTAGCCTGGTGCATGAACAACCTTTGCTCACAGATACTCTTATTAATAAGCAATCTAGCATTAACAAATCAGAACAGCAGAAATGTTGTTTCTATTTACTGCAATATTACACACTACTTGTGTATTACTTAATAATACGCATAAGCCTGTCAAATGATTTGATATGGTTTCTAATTAGATTTTTTTTCATCTTTTGGTTGTTGGGTTGGACTTAACCACCCTGTAAGCTGGTTTTGTTTGTATCACATATGGAGAATGGACCAATGTTAATAAACTGACCTTTCCTTGAGAAAATATTGGGTGACCAACTGTCGCCATCTCTTTGCTCTTTCAAGCTTTTCATGCCATTCTTTCATTCTGGAACCCAGATACAGTATTGGTTTTGACAGTTCAGTTAAGGTAAATAAAGATCTAAAATTGTCTAGCTAGAGGGAGGTTGCCACACTATTATGCAAGGAATGACCTAAGCCATTCTGGCTAAAAGAGAGGTAGGTTGACACCTTGAAATTTGAATGTTGGATTGTATTTTTTTATTTTCTGAATTGCAATTAGATTATACTTTTAAATTTATTTTCGATAACTGGCCAATAAAAACTGATAAAATTATATTCCAATATTTTTAAGAACCTCAGTCAGTAACAGGCTTTTGGAATAGCCCTATTATACTCTTCCCTTACCCTCGTGTAGGGGGGTTGGCACCGTATATTCTAACCTACTACTTGAATTTCCCTCCCGAATCTTAAAGACTTGTGAGTTATATTAATATTAAATTGGTCCACTATAAATGTGTGCAGGTGTGTGAGTGAGTGTTACCTTTGAAGGATCAGTATTGCATCCACGGTTTTCTTTTGATTGTGCATTATGCTGACAGGTTCTGGAAGAAGCAAATTTTGAAAATATTGAGTGAAGTTACAATTCTGTAGTCTAAATAAGCAGCTCCTAACTCTCTGTTTTGTAAATTTAGTTCATCCCAGAAGAAGATGTTTTGCTATAAAAGAAAAGATGCATAGCTGGGTAATATTTATTTTGAAGATGGTTCTTATGTTGAGCGAATGTTTCACATTCACAAAAGCTGCAAAACAAAAAAAAAAGAATTCTTACCAACATGACAGCAGTTTTTAAAAAAATTGCCCCAGTAAAAAATACTGTATTATTCCTGATATTATCAGTGGGCAACATGTTCAATAGCTGCTGACTGGGTTTCCTCCAAGGCTCTGGTTTTCTCTCACGGTCCAGAGAGAAAGTTGCTCTGGTGCTCTAGTTCTCTGCATGCTTCAATATGCTAGCATGCTAACTAATGCTCCTTTCTTCTTTGCACCTATAGTTATGAGGTTAAGGTCTGCCTAGGCATACTCCTTCATTTAAAATGTTTTAAAATAACATAAATAAGTAAGCAAGCATCATTTTAAGGCTAAGCGTTTGACAAGAAGATATCAAAATCTATTTAAATCAAACTTAAAGCTTTTTCTTTGTCTATTTCTTCATTACTCACACAAAAATGAACAAACCGTTTTTCAGAAAATTTTGCATATGTGTTATTCTTGGTCCAACTTAAAATACAGGTTATAAGGCCTATTAAAGAAAAACTACATTTTTGAAAAAGTCAACACTATTGTATACATGCATATTGTTACCACCATATTGCTATAGAGATAAGCCACAATACAACAGAATGAAACCTGACTTTTTAGTACAAGCCGAGTCACTGTCCAGTAGATGGTAGAAAGAGAACAACTGAGGACAGCGTTAGTAAGTTTCACTGTTTCTTGAGTGAAAGTCCATTTTGTGAAAGTGCAATTACACTTTTAAGCTGTGATTCCAGTACAGCATCATGAATGAATGAATCAACATTGAATCACCTTTATAGTGTTATCGAATACCACCACTTGTGCTCTCTCTACTAATAATACAGAAACCTGCAGTGATGTCAGTGAACCCCAATTCCTAACTCAGCCCTGTAGTCAGTTATTCAACAAACCATTTGTGCTTGAAAGTTTGTGAACCCTTTAGAATTTTCTATATTTCTGCATAAATATGACCTAAAACATCATCTTTTCACTCAAGGCCTAAAAGTAGATGAAGAGAAACCAGTTAAACAAATGAGACAAAAATATTATACTTGGTCATTTATTTATTAAGGAAAATGATCGAATATTACATATTTGTGAGTGGCAAAAGTATGCGAACCTTTGCTTTCAGTATCTGGTGTGACCCCTCTTTGCAGCAATAACTGCAATTAAATGTTTCCAGTAACTTTTGATCATTCCTGCACACCAGGTTGGAGGAATTTTAGCCCATTCCTCCGTACAGAACAGCTTCAACTCTGGGATGTTGGTGGGTTTCCTCACATTAACTGCTCGCTTCAGGTCCTTCCACAACATTTCGATTGGATTAAAGTCAGGACTTTGACTTGGCCATTCTAAAACATTAACTTTATTCTTCTTTAACCATTCTTTGGTAGAAAGACTTGTGTGCTTAGGGTTGTTGTCTTGCTGCATGACCCACCTTCTCTTGAGATTCAGTTCATGGACAGATGTCCTGGCATTTTCCTTTAGAATTCTCTGATATAATTCAGAATTCATTGTTCCATCAATGAAGGCAAGCCGTCCTGGCCCAGATGCAGCAAAACAGGCCCTAACCATGATATACCTCCACCATGTTTCACAGATGGGATAATGTTCTTATGCTGGAATGCAGTGTTTTCCTTTCTCCAAACATAACGCTTTTCATTTAAACCAAAAAGTTCTATTTTGGTCTCATCCATTCACAAAACATTCTTCCAATAGCCTTCTGGTTTGTCCACGTGATCTTTAGCAAACTGCAGACAAGCAGCAATGTTTTTTTGGAGAGCAGTGGCTTTCTCCTTGCAACCCTGCCATGTACACCATTTTTGTTCAGTGTTCTCCTGATGGTGTACTCATGAACACGAACATTAGCCAATGTGAGAGAGGCCTTCAGTTGCTTAGAAGTTACCCTGGGGTCCTTTGTGACCTCGCCGACTATTACATGCCTTGCTCTTGGAGTGATCTCTGTTGGTCGACCACTCCTTGGGAGGGTAACAATGGTCTTGAATTTCCTCCATTTGTACACAATCTGTCTGACTGTGGATCGGTGGAGTCCAAACTCTTTAGAGATGGTTTTGTAACCTTTTCCAGCCTGATGAGCATCTACAACTATTTTTCTGGGGTCCTCAGAAATCTCCTTTGTTTGTGCCATGATACACTTCCACAAACGTGTTGTGATGAGCAGACTTTGATCGATCCCTGTTCTTTAAATAACACAGGTTGCCCACTCACACCTGATTGTCAGCCCATTGATTAAAAACACCTGACTCTAATTTCACCTTCAAACTAACTGCTAATCCTAGAGAGGTTCACATACTTTTGACACTCACAAATATGTAATATTCGATCATTTTCCTCAATAAATAAATGACCAAGTATCATATTTTTGTGTCATTTTTTTTAACTGGTTTCTCTTTATCTACTTTTAGCACTTGAGTGAAAATCTGATGATGTTTTAGGTCATATTTATGCAGAAATATAGAAAATTCTAAAGGGTTCACAAACTTTCAAGCACAACTGTAGTTTAATAATGTGAGATTAAACCTCCATTTGTGAAACCACACTAAACAAGGAAATACAAAGAAGAAGCATTCATGGTTCCAACCCAACAAACAGTTACCACAATTATGAAATCCAATTATGCACAAAAAGAACAAGGTCCTGGCTCTTGAGAGTAGAAAAAATGATAGTTATTAGAGAGGTTGTGTAGATGATGAATTTCAGAGAGCAATGACAAATGGTTCAACATTTATTAAAATAACACATAAATATTTGTTTTCTTACCTTAACCTAATAGACTGTACAAGCATACTCAGGCAAAGCTTGGTACTTCAACTAGTACTACATGTTTCTTATTACCCTGCAGATGCCTTGCTGCAGGTTACTGTAAGCTCTTTATGTTCTGAAATCATAGACAACACTAGAATAGTATGCTAAATGTACAGCACAGTTTGTCGATGAGTACTTTAAGCCCATATTCAGTACACTCAGACACACACACATGCCCACCACACACACAAATATTTTTTTTACTGCTAAATAGAATACAGAACTCTGTATTGCAGTGCTCATCAAAATGGTGTGTTTTATAGTTCAGTAACCCTTTCCTTTCCCTCATCTGCTGCTCTTCCCTGTTCTTCAGGATAGCTGATGCCAAGCAGCCTTACAGTTATGTAAAATCATTTTTAGTTAACATGTAAAAACAAGTGTACAAACTCTACCGTAGGTGAACTTAAGGTTATTGTGAATAAAGAAAATTAACTACCATTTTAATTTTTCTTTATAACATGGCACAGTCTTTTTCTACCGGAAACAATGCACTCATACAGAATAATGCTGTCACTGATGCTTTGAGGCTCCCTAGCCGTAAGAATATTAATCATATTCCAGCCATTTCTGGGTCCAAGATCTGATACCTCTTCCGCTCTTGTTGGTTACTTAATAAAGTGGGTTAGAAAGCAGTCCCTTGCCAGCAGGGAAATGAAGTATGGAGCCTTAAGAGTTTCCTTAGGACATTCTCAGCCTTTTTCCTTGATAACTGTATCTGCACATAATCCTTTTTTATCTTTTGTTCAGTCTTTCTGTTTCTGTTTCATTCTGTGAACACTATCTTGTCTGCCTCCTTATTTCTTTCCCTCCTGGGCTTTAGAGCACAAGTTTATTTTTATCCTCAGGCTATAATACCAGAATGTTGTGAACTTTCATCACATCTTCTTTTTATTACAACAGTTGTAATAATGCATACACTTTAATAAACAGGCTGACGAAAAATAATCTCATTACATCCATTTAACATATAGCAGTATTTCCATTCTTTATGGTAATTATATATATATATATATATATATATATATATATATATATATATACAGTATATATATATACAGTATATATATATATATATATATATATAAATGAACAGAGCAGACAGATATAAAAAGTGAAAGCTTTAGAAGGCAATATTTCATGATTCTTCCTCGGGTTAAAAAAAATAAAGTGACATCCTCAGGGAAAACTACACTATACTGAAGGCATTGTTTGAAACTAGTGATGCCATTCTAGTGAGAATGTAACTGTTGAAGTATTACAAATTAAAAATAAATTTATGACATGTTTATGATATTTGAAAGGCAGAATAACAAAATATTTAAAAATGTATACTACTGGTGTGGGATGGCAAAGTGGCCAGCACTGCCATCAAACAGCTTCAGATCCTGAATTCAGTAATCATCCTAGACATTTATTTAAATTATTGTCATAACAATGTCATTTGCAAGAAATTTAATTTGGTGTACCTCATATCATCATAGAGTCTGATGGCTGAAGGTAGAAACGACCATACATAGCACAATCCTTGGAGCAACATAGTTGTCTCAGTCTGTTACTAAAGTGCTCCTGTTTTTTGCCAAAACTTCATATGGGGTTAAGAGTCATTGTCCAGGATAATGTGACTTTTATTCTATTCCTACTACAAGTGACTCCAAGATTTAAATTGCATTTTTAATTAGTTTATTTAGTCTGTTGGCATCACCTGTACTAAAGCCATTTCTTCAGCACACAACTACATAGAAAGTTACATTGAAAACAATGAGTCTTCTTCCAGTTTCCATCATTACACAACCCATGTATCTCTCATAGCCCCTTTAAAATGAGGGTGACATGGCAAAGGATGACAGGTAGACAGAAGTTGCCTATGCATAGGCAGGGTTTGAATTTTTCCATTGGGTTGGGGGTCAATAAATATTGACTCTTTTTAATGCATGTTCAGACATAAGTATGGACCACAGACATGAGTATGAAAATATATGAATATATGTACGGATATACAAAAAAAAAACAATGTTGTTAACATTGTGTGTAAAGATTAATTGCATTCCTTTACAGTAATGAATAACCATATAAGCTGAGACAGTGTAAACCTATATGAAGAAGAGGTGTATATGCAAAAACTAAACTATAATGCAATTTAAGAAAATATTCAGTTTAGAAATAATCACACCATCCCACTTACTAATATAAAAATAGGCACATTCTCTTAATGTTTTTAACTAATGCTAATTCAATCTTGGCTCAGGCAAATAGGGGGTCGGAATAGTGGAGTACAGTATCCCCCTTGGCTCCCCAAACTCCAAATATGGTGTATAGTCACAGATTTTCATCCAGGTCAATGAATTAAGAACTAGGAAAGAAGACAAGTATGTGAACTTCCTGCTGTCTTCTACGTTTCTCCATGATCTCCTTTGTTGAGTCCTCAAGGTCTTTTACAAAAGTCTGGTCTCTGAAGACATATATGTTAGGCTAATTAGTTGTCTTCAGTTTAGCCCAAGTGACATGAGTGTGTCCTGTGATGGATGGGCTGTTCATTCAGGCTTTGCTTCTCCCTAGGGCCAAATGCTGCAAGCATAAACGCTATCCCCCTACAACTCTGTAATCATTAAAAAGGGTTTAAAAAATTGATGGATGCACTGAATACACTATAACTTTTGCTGAAATTAAAATCATAAGAAGATATAACATGAATGTCTGCAAACATCTATTGTATAATGACTATATTCACAGTACATATTTTTATCTAAATAGTGTACGTTCCATAATGGCATATTTGTAAGTATTGTATATGCAAGTTTACAAGTCAGAGTTTTGTTTAGGCCTTATGCAATCTATACATACAAATCAAGTATTACACAGTATACACAGTGCATAAATATTTACTATATAATTATGTTTGCATTGTAGTAGAACATTAGCACAGTTGTGAAGAGAACAGGCCATTTAGCTCAACATGGTTTGCCCATCCTAAATACTCCAAACAATATGCATTATTTTTAAATATTTACAGTACTTTAAGGATTTCTAATGGAAAATGTCTTACAAAGTAATTTTGTTAAATTAGAACTACTCGCTGTATATTTTGTTAAAACAGTTTAGATTGTGTTTGTCATTTGAATACAATCCAAAAATATATGAACACACAGTCTGCATTACCATATACATTATAGCTGTTCTGCCTCATCCAAGGTTTACTTTCAGGATAAAATCCTGGGTTTATTCCTAGCAAGAAGAATTGCTCCAAAGTAAAGATTGTCATTGGTAAGTGTTCCCTGCTCTTCATTCAGCTTTGGTTCCTACCTTGCACCTCATCTTGACATTGTGATTTTAGCCATTCTGAAATATTTAATCTACTGTATGTTGTACTTCCTGTGGAGAGTGTACCTCTGTTAATACTGTATATTAGTAGTAATTACACTTGGCTTCCGTGGACTTAAAGAGACATGTTATCAGTTGTAACTCTATTACTCCCGATATTTTTGTCTGTTACCTTCCTGATTGCCAAAAGCTTATTTTGATGGTGACCTTTTTTCATTTTCATTTTATATGCTTTTTTGTCATTTGTGCGGTAGTCCCATACTTTGTTGTTCCTATTTCTTATTACAGTCCATCATTTTTTTGTCTCTGCCCAAGTACTGAAAGTTTATTTCTTTTAAAAGCCTGATTGAATCACTGTCCACAGCATCTCCTAATATTGCACATTAATTGCCTTGTGCAACAAGGATGTTTTTTTAATAGATTTTTAATGTACCATATTTTCATAATGCCTCTGGGGACATGGCGAAATCAAGTCAAGAATTAGTATTATCTATTCATTCAGCTAGGCGCACAATCGGTTTCTATTAATTTTTTTATGCAACCAGGTGTTTTTGTGAAAGGAGGTCAATGTATAAAACCGCTTAAAGCTTATTAGTATTCCAAAGACTACTCTAAGCAGGTATGACAATTTATGCCTTTTTTATCTCTCATTGACAGTTTTTGTGACACACTATTGACTAATCTGCAATGAATTAATACAATATATTACAGCTTATTTTAAATCGGTATAACTGTTTAGTCAAAATTGTTTCTTCTTACCAATGTTATTATAATCCTACACTGAGTTTTCCATGGTTTTGTCCACATTGGAGCTGGCACACTGGTACAATAGTTTGTGCTGCTGATTTCCAGCTCTACTGTAATTGTCAATGTCAGCGTGTAAAGAGTGCTCAGCAATGGACTGGCATTCCCTTGAGAGTTGGTTTCTTTTTTATTCTACTACATAAGACATAAATAGACTTGTTACATCAACATTCTGAGTAACTGCTGAAAATCTATATGAGCATGAAAAGCAAATGTTGATATTATAGTTAGAGAGAAAGTGCATCTGGCATTATGAGTTTGATCATTTTAATTAGAATCTTTCTCAGTGTTGTAAATTGGATTCCAATAACCCATTTTATTGCTAGATAAAACTCAATGAAGGACTAAGAAATTTCACAGTTTTATAAATGAACCTGCATAAGCTTGAATAAAAATGTGTTAATAAATTGAAATGAATAATAAAGCTAACGTTTATTTTGAGTAACACTGGTATTGGAATTTGTGTAGGAAATGGATGAGTATCATTTTAGTTTCATCTGTTTATCTATCTTCTGAAATCAAAATTTTACCAGCGCAAGGCTATAGGGAGTAAGAGTTAAAACACCACTAATGGGTACAGGAACCACAAGTGGATATGATGCCAGTTAATACCAGGGCACACACATTCACATGATCTTTAGTTGGTGTCAGTTGTGAACATAACAATATGCACTAAGCGAGGACAATCACAGAAACATGAGAAAGATAAATAGTCTGTACACAGTAGCAAAAAAAAAAAAGACACCAGAGTGGTTCTTCAGATCAATACTGTAGAAGAACCATTTTTGGTTCCAAAAACCCCATCCAGAAAGAACCTTTATTTATTTAGATCTGTAAGAGCATCCATACAGTGAATAACCACAAACAGCTGGTAACAGATTTGTGAAATACCAATAATACAGGCTAAGTCCAGGTTTTCTTAATCTGTTAACTTTCTTGCTAGGTAGTTTTTTCTACATATTAAGTTTTTTCAAAGTACAAAGAACCAACTTTATATGCAGTGAACCCTTCTTAGAATGAAATGGTGCTTTTTCAAGCAAAAGTTCTACGAGGAATCACGCATCCCAGTAAAGAATCATAAAGTACCATTAAAGGACAAGGAGATGTGTAGGATGACACAATCCACTGTGCCACCATTAAACCCTGTCATTTTATTTTAATATTTTTTATGTGGTTGATGCTGTTGCCTTATAATTCCATGGACCAAATATTGTCTATATCATTGCCTCGGCAGAGATTGCACAGTCTGCCAAAGCCCATGTAGGTACCCTTCTCAAATTTCAGTAAATGGCGGCAGCTCATTAGGAATGAATTTGATTGGGTGGGTATGCCCTGAGAAAGACTTGCATCTAATTCAAGTTCGGTACCTTCCTTTTGCCTAGTGCCGCTTTACCCTGTAATGGATAATGCGAACAGTGAAAGGATATGCCTTGCTGGGTGAGACCTCATCTCAATTAAAGCAGCCCCTTGTATGGACAACACAAACAAAAATTGTGTATTTCCAATAATTGTTGGGAATCTGTAAACACAACTAAATTCTTCACATTTGCTATCGTTTTACCCTACAATTCAATTTAGATGCAGAAATTCTGACAGGAATATAACAGGCTGTAAATTTGACTACCAATGACCTAACTTGTATTGTAGAAAATTACTAAATCATTCGTAATCTCAAAGGGACAGACCTCTCGATCCATATTAAATCATCTACTAGCATAGAAAGCTATATATTCTAATCCCCCAGCATACTTGTTATTATTTCATGTTCCATTTAAACTAATGCAACAATTTAGCCCTTCTATTGTAAACATTTTCACAAAGCCCAGAATAGGCTTTTCTTTTGTCGTGAATTCCTCTTCCACAATATATCCATAAAGCCATATTATTTGTAACACTGACTATGCTCTTACATTGTGTCCAGGAAATAACAAACTCTATCTTTGGTGTTTTACCAGGTGTACACTTTTGTGCTCAGTGTCACAAAGATGTGGGTTCAAATATATAAGGGAAACAACCTGAAATAGAATCTGAATAAACCAGATATAGTACAAATACACTTTTATTCATAATACTAATCTCTCTCTGAATTGCTCTACTATGCCTCCCTAAGAATAGACATTTAAGGTTAAAACCTATAAAGATAACCCAACAAAACATTCTTAAACCTGATAAATCCAGTTCAGATTTGTAGACGACTGGATTGTATTCTGGCAGTGTCAGGTCCCACTCTGCCTATGCTCTTACCATGTGCTCTTCTGCAATATGCCATTTAGAATATTAGAATATTTATTGCATATGTAGTATATGTATATTTTATATAATATATGTAACATCAGTTATATTTACTGGACACTGAGATATTAAAGTTTGCACTTAAAACAAATGTGCTTATTGAGGCCCACACCAAACTGTTATTGTGAATGTAAAGTAGGGAAATAACCTCACAAATATTACACAATATTTTATGTATAGCACTAGTAAACTACATATCAGTAAATGACAAGCCAAGACAAAATGTAATAAAAGGACAATTTCTTGTATCTCAATTTAACATTGGTGACATAAACATCGACGGTTTATGGTTTCTACTTCTCATGAGAGACATGTTTGTCAAGTGGATAGTTATACCTGTGCTACATGAACAACTTCTGGTTTCTGACTGGTATCACATGTCTGGTTAGCTCCCACATTCTTTGGGTGTTTTAAAAAGAATGCTGTTCTGCTTTTCCAGCTATTTCATTTGTTTGACTTAGGAAGCATACCACTGTCATTATCTGAGCTTTGAACCTCCAAACTGGTGCATTGGGAGCTCTTTTTGTAGTCATTTTACATGACCTTAAACCCTAAAGTGCAAAAACGTATTCCTTTGGCGTCAGTATTACAGCTTTGAAAATAATTTTTCCTTGTCATGTTGAGAAGCCTTTTATTTTCACTCTTTAAAAAAACCTTCTGTCTGAAATATGAAATAAATACTATATGAATAATGAGCAGATGTTAACTATGTAGCAAAGTGAAATATATATGTTAATATTTCAGCATCTTAATTAATACTGCTTCTTTTATTTTATTGGGTATAATTAAAAAATGTCAGCTTATTAGCATGTGTTTTTTTTTTACAATCATAAGTTGTTTTATTTATCCTGAAGTTTGTGCCTGGCAATATAACATACTGACATTCTCATTCATTATTCAGTCAGAGCTTCAATGATCCATAAAAATGGGTTTTTGAAATGAAGTCTGCCACTAGATATCACAAAGAATGTCATTATAAACTAAGATGATATCTCTGTTGGATTAAAAACATTGAAGGAAAGTAAAATTTGTTTTTAATTGTAAGCTCATTTTTCCAAAATTTTTTGCTATTAATCATTTCAATGCAAAATAGGTTTTTTCATGTCTTGTCAGTAGTGCATCTTTTTCCTATGGAAACTTTCTGAACTGTGTATTTTTGTTAAATATTTCACATAGAAATATTTAATGACATGTTCCTTTTTTCCAAGGATATCTTATCTGTATGTTCTTTTTTTATGCATTGATAACTTACTACATTCAATGAATTCTTGCAAATGTTTTGAATATGCCGTGGGTTTAAATAGTGTTCATGCTGGAATGCACCATGCAACTTTTCATATTTCTTTATAAACTTTAATATTACACTTTAAATTTACGATGGCATTAGGTAATGATTATGAAAAGAGCTTTATTAAAGATATTATAACTGAACATGAATACATAAACAGTTCGTTAGAATTGGATTAGCAGGTTAAAAATGGACAGATGAATTAAACATTAAGGAATATGTTTACCTGCTGTAAAATTATTAGTTGTTGAAATACTTAATGTAAATTGTCTTTAGTTTTCACATTGATCACTGTTAACTGTGTTTCACTAAAAAGATGCATATTAAAGTAGTTTTAATAATTTTATGTTGGAGGTTTGCTTTTCAAAGCTATTTCATATTCTCCTTGTCACTGAGTGTAGCAAATTGTAACGTACTAAATAAATACTGTATATAGACAGTGGTAGAAGTCATAATGGAAAAGGGGGTATATTTACTGACTAGCAGAATACCCGCGCTTCGCAGCGGAGAAGTACTGTGTTAAAGAAGTTATGAAAAAGAAAAGGAAAAATTTTTAAAATAACGTAACTTGATTGTTAATGTAATTGTTTTGTCATTGATATGAGTGTTGTTGTCATATTTATCTATCTATATATATATATTGGCAGCGGAGAAGTAAAAAGAAAAGGAAACATTTTAATAATAACATAACATGATTGACAATGTAATTGTTTTGTTATTGTCATGAGTGTTGCTGGCATATATATATATATATATATATACACACAGACAAACACATATATAAACATATATATACACATCATATATATATATATATATATATACA
>JANRMT010062837.1:43593043-43625807 GCA_026402145.1 Polypterus bichir lapradei | reverse complement strand
AAACCCTTCTCCACGCTGCCTCTGGCTCCTCTTCAAAGCCGGTCCCGTACACACGCAGCTGACACGTCATTTCTCGATTCCCATTCGTCCTTTTCCACAGATAACTCAACCTCCTGGCCACAGACCATACTGTTTTAAAATACACGGGCAAATTTATCACCAAATCTCTCCACTATATGCTAACACTTCCACCTCTCCAGGATATGGACAGTTGTATGTTTTTGACACAACGCAAACTACTGAATTGCGTTTACAAAATAAAGCAAACTCTGCATGCAGCAAATATTTACTTCTCCAGCTAGATTCCATACTCAGAACCATCAACTCCTTTGCTAAATCATACAAACACATGCATGAAATCGCTCAGTCCAATCCAACAGCATCTGTACGAATGGTTTTCAAGGAACACACTGGGCAGGATTTATGACGATACAATGCCCAGACATTCACACCGATGTTGCAGCAATTTTCATTGGAGAAGATCGCGACCCCCCTGTCAAAAGGGACATTTGCATCTATCCCAGAGGCAACTCCTGTAAACAGATTTCCACGCTCAATATGAATTACGATCCTATGGCTTACCCACTTTTATTCCCTTGTGGAGGCTTTGGCTGGCACAAAGATTTACAACATGTTTCCGATAAAAGAACCACCAACCAAATCAGGCTTACTCAATGCCAATTTTACGCGTACATATTATCAATGAAGAATACATTTAGTATTTTGCACTTCAGCGGCAAACTATTTCAACAGTACATCATAGATGCAAATGTTAAAACAGAGGGCGCACATCTCAACTATCTCAGATTACATCAACAAGATCTGCGCATGGAACAATACAAAGGACTATCAGACACACTGCAAGCAAAGGCTGAAAATAACAACATACGTGTAGGCAAAATGATCGTATTACTGTCCACATTTTCAGGAAGTCCAAGATACATGCAACAAAACTATTGTTGTACTTGGCTTTTTCTACGGTTAGATCTTTCGACTCATTATCTGTCATCTCCAGCAAAACACCTATTCACAACTGCGTCTTTCAACAAGTATTTCTTTCTTCTTGATTTCTGAATTCCTTTCTCACCGTTTTCCATTCCTATTCTTACACCGCCGTATGCTACGGCAGGTGTCGGCTAATATAACATAAAGAAGCAATCAAAATCATTTAGTTCAGCTGAAGATATCTAGAATTCTAGTTTTATTTTAAATGATGAAATGTTATCTTTTGTGATAAAATTTATCACATTCTTCCCTTGTACTCACTGCAAAGTTTTATTCGACATATTAGCTCGTTTACTATGTTTTCAGAAAGATCTTTAATAATGATATGTAACATAATTATTGAACATTTGTACTGCTTGTTTAATATGCATGTTACAATTGCTTTTACGCAAAGGCTTAGTAAGTGTTTCTTCAATAGAGTAAGCTTCACAGTTGAGCATGATACTGTAACTTATGAGAACAGATGCTTCTTTTGCATTTTCATGTTTTAATAAGTATAGGCATTGAAAATTTAAAGTGTATATCTTTGTCTTTGATTTTAAAATGATTGGTTTCATATGCCTACAAACTTTAGCCAAAGAACTCTTTGCTAGTATTTTGCTACATACCACTGTGCATCAGAGGCATCTTTATTTCCAACAAATGTAAACCCAAAATTCAAGTAACTGTCATCATACTTTCATTTTGGACTGTTATTAGATGAATCCACTGTGTTTTTTGATGCATATTTTCGAGGAATAAAAGATGGCTATTGGTTTTTCCTCACCTTTACAGGAAGAAGTGACAGTATTAACTTCATTATCAACGGTAGATGTACTGTTAGAATTACTTGGGTCTTAAAGTTTTAAAGTTCCTTTTTATAGGCACAAAGCCATATAAAATTTTTAATGGTAATATTTCATAATATTGAAACTGAAAATTTCAAAATAAACATTTACCTACACATTAAGCTTACTATTTTTTTTTTCTGCTACAGAAGTAATTTCATAATTATGAAGACAGTTCACATCTCACAACATAACTATTTTGTTTCATGTACTTGAAAGAGGCTAAAATCACATAAAGTGTTGTTAGCTCTACATACTGTACAGTTCTTGTGGCAGTTGGCAGTAAAGCCACATGTGAAGACAAGGTACTGTGTAAGCTAAGTTAATACAATTTTTCATACAGAGTATATAGATGAGTAGCGGCACCCCAAAACTTGAACTGGAAAAGAGGATTAGCAAATGTATAAAGGATAAATAATTAAAGCATCCTAAAGTTGTGCTGAATTTTACTGCATAAAAAGTGAGCCACGTATCTGCTAAAATCTTGTAATGTCACTGGTGTAGTTTTATACAAGCCTGTAGTTTTTAACAAAATTTCTCCAAGACCAGAGCTTTCTGTTTTCATATGATAACACATATGGTGTTTTATATGTATGGACTTGCATTCATTGACCTGAACCTACACTCAGAGACTCTCCCAACTCTCCTAGCATTGGGCACATGGCCAGAACAAATTCTGTATTATGCCTTGAAGCATACAGTATGTAAGAAGCATTTATCTGTTGTATATTCAAATATACATACTGTAACAAGAGTCGGAGACATCATAAAGAGTTGGGGCAGCCACCCGTATAATTTTCTCGGCTGCAAACTTGGTTTTTAGTAGCACTATGTGCTTAGGTCAGAGTCCAGAACAGAACTGCCTATACTGAGGCAAGATGGCAGTTTTACAGGCCTGGAAGGGAAATGACGTCATCGGTGCAGGAACTGGGAGTGGTGTCCTCATGCCCGGAAGTGACATCATCCTTGGGGCCGGCAACAGGCGGGATTTCCCGGGAAAGGTCTGCAAGGGACTGAGAGAGATAGTCAGTACACTCCGCCATCCCTTGGTCTGGCGTAGAATTACTAGTGTTTAGGCCCTTCAGCTGATTCCCATGCACACGCGTGTGACAATACATTAATTATTGAGGTTTCCCTTAAAGTTGAAAACAGTATTAATAAAAGTAATCATAGCTGGCAAAAGTAGGAGAGGAAAGCATAAATCTCAGAGAAAATTAATTTCTGTTTTCTGCAGTCATTATTGTGCAGGATACTGTGGACATACGGATATATACTGTAAATATATCATGGATAACATGTTGTGTGATTCTGTCAAACAAAATGTTAGGTCACTTAAGTAAAGTTTTGTTATCACTTTCATGTTGTTTGGTAAATTTCTATATATTAAATGAACTTCTGTATTTTTGGCAAGTATTGGATACTCATCCACTGCTTCACTTAACTACAGAAGTTGCTTTATAACAGCAAAAGTAAGTAAAAAGTAATAGCCATGTATAAGAGACAAGTATAGAATTAGCCTTTTTACAGCCAGTGCAGGTGAGTGGTCCTAAACTGGACTGTTGGCATCTTCAATGGCTGCTACCACCATGCCACTTGTGTGTTCTGCAGTTTCTTTTGCTCCCAACTACTTTATGTTTTTGCCCGCTCTGGCTCAATCTCACTCCATCCACCTGGGGTTCAGAGGCAATGCACATTCTGCATTATCCCCTGGCTCCATGAGTCCACCCAAGGACAGAATCCACATCCAAGGCTCGCCGCCCACCAGCATCCGAACCAATGGGCTTTAGCACCCAGGTGATGCATCCCAAGTGCTCTCTAACTGCTGTGTCTGTTACTTACATGCCGCTCATGGGGCTACTTTTATGCCAGCTTTACCAAATATTCCCACCTTCTCAGAAAGTTCTTAGCTACCTGTGGAGTATGCCCCTCTCAGGACTGGGACCAGAGGCGCTACACCATCATGCAGTTTTAATGATAAATATAACTGATTGTCAAGGGAAATAAGTGTTATGTTTCTAATTGACATCTCCTAATGACAGCATATGGTATAAAAGAGGAATTTGAATAGGAATGAAGGAGGAACTGCCTTAGTAAAAGCGGATTGATAAGTATGATATATATAATAGTGGCTGAGGTGACATCTTCATTCTCATGTGTGTGTAACACAGTGCCATAATAAAAGGTGTTAAAATCTGTACTTATGATTAAAAAGAGAACAGCACTTCCTGCATGAGAGAAAATTGGAATATAGATTATAAAAAAACAGGTAAAATTTAAATTAGGTTATAATTCTTAACCATTTTCAGGTGTGATATGACAATGTTTTTTATAAGAAATATTAAATGTATTTAGTAGAGGCTGTGTGTTTTAGAATAATCCTGTTTTAACTAGTTGTACAAGGTAGGTAGTTTTATTCAAGAAATCAATCAAAACATCCTTTATTTATCATGATTGGAAACTTACTAGAGTGATCCAGAAGCTGAATATTTAATCTCTAATCTACTGTTATCAGTAGATTATCTACTGTAATGCATATAATTGTTGGTTTTATTGCTTTGAGAAATTGTTTTTACCAGTATAACAAATAACTGGTTAGAGCTGATAGATCAGACCACATTTCAGTGCTGGTTAGCTACCTAAATAGGTGGCACAGCAAATACAAAACATTGTATACTTAAATTAGTTACAATATCAACAACAACATTTATGTATATAGCTCATTTTCATGCAAATGATGTGGCTCAAAGTGCTTTACAGGATGACGAAAGAGAAAAAAGACAAAATATATAAGAAAATAAAATTTGGCAATACTAATTAACATAGAATAAAAGTAAGGTCCGATGGCCAGGGAGGACAGAAAAAACAAAAAAAAAACTCCAGACGGCTGGAGAAAAAACATTAAATCTGCAAGAATTCCGAGGCCACGAGACTGCCCAGCCCCCTCTAGGCAATCTACCTAACATAAATGACCTCAGTCAGTCCTCATTGTATTCAGGGTTCACATGGAAGAACCTGATGATGACGGTCATGTGGACTTCTGTCCTTTAATCTATCAATGTAAGGACATCACGGTGCTTTAATCGGGTGGTGGCGCAGATCTCCACCACAGAAAACGAGAAGAAGAACAGTTTAGAAAGTAGGGGTTAGTATGGAATTCGGAGTCACCATGAATGATAATAATAATTAATTGAATATACAGAGCATCAGGATTAAACAAAAATGAAGTTATTAGAAAGTCATGTTAAAGTAATTTGTTTTTAGCAGTTTTTTTAAAGTACTCCACTGTATTAGCCTGGTGAATTCCTAATGACAAGTTATTCCAGATTTTAGGTGCATAACAGCAGAAGGCTGCCTCACCACTTCTTTTAAGTTTAGCTCTTGGAGTAATAAGCAGACACTCATTTGAAGATCTAAGGTTACGATTTGGAGTGTAAGGTGTGAGACATTCTGAAATATAGGATGGAGCGAGATTATTTAAGGCTTTGTAAACCATAAGCAGCATTTTAAAGTCATATTCTAAATGACACAGGTAACCAATGTAGTGACATCAAAACTGGAGAAATGTGTTCAGATTTTCTTTTCCTAGTTAAGATTCTGGCAGCTGCATTCTGCACTAGTTGCAATCAATTGATGTCTTTTTTTGGTAGTCCTGAGAGGAGTGAATTACAGTAATCTAGCCGACTGAAAACAAAAGCGTGAACTAATTTCTCAGCATCTTGCAATGTTATAAGAGGTCTAACTTTTGCTATATTTCTTAAGTGAAAAAATTCTGTCCTAGTAATATCAAAATAAAATTAGTAATAAAAGGAGTTACTAAGATAAAGACAAAATGATGTTAAAGTAAAATAAAAAATAAAAAAAACTAAACATAAAAGTCATGCTTCCGTAAGCACAAGAATTTAAGGTCATCAATACCAAAAACCAACTTAACTATACTGTAGCTCTGTTATTAAGCACAATGATCCTTTCTGCTTGAAATAAAGCAGTATGTTTTTCTTCTGAAGTGACTTGCCCATGGAGTTTACTTGCAGCCAGTTCCCTCAAGTTTGACCTTTTTTGTTATCTCAGCCTTTTTCTATTTCCTGATAGCCTTACAATCACTTTTATTTAATTTTTTTTTCTTCCAGCGTTTACTGTTGTAATGATGTTTTTGTCACCATGAATATTTACAACCAAAAACGTTCTAAAAAGACCGAACTTAGGTCCAACTAAGTGTTCACCTGGTGGCCTCAGTATGTGTAATAAGCCTGGTGGATTTTTGCAGTTGACAGGAGATTCAATGAGGTGCAGTATTAGTTTTAACTTTGTTACTATATGTAGTGTCTTTGTAGTCTGTTGTAGGATAATTTAAAAATGTTATGTACAAAACTAGCATTTGTCTTGAAAACTTCCTGTGGCCTTTAATCATGTTTTGGCTGAATAGTGGAAGCTGTTTGTGTATTTCTCACTTTACCTACAGGAAGACTTGCTGCAGTGAAAGCTCCATTTACAATCAACAGTTCTATTCGGTTTATTAGCACTGCAATATTAATGTGAAGTCTTTTTTGAAAACTATAATCTACATAAAATAATTTTGACCTTGTTATTGAAAGACTAAGATGATACATTACATTAGCAGATCTAGTGAGCACTAATAGATATTAACACTGTAAGGTCTGTTGAAAATAATGTATTACTATATATATTACTATTAAACCAATGACAGGTAAAGTGAATAACATTGATTATCTCGTTACAGCGGCTCCATTTAAGTGGTGGGATATATTAGGCAGCGAGTGAACAGGCAGGTCTTGAAGGTGATGTGTTGGAAGTAGGAAAAATGAGCAAGCATAAAGTTCTAAGAGATTTTGACAAGGGACAAAATGTTGTTGGTTAGACTACTGAGTAAAGGGATCCACAGGCAGGTCTTCCAGCTATGCGCTGCTTACTACCCACAAAAAGTGGTCTAAGGAAGGACAATCTCTGAACTGGCAACAGGGTCATGGTCACCCAAGGCTTATTGATGAGTGTGGAGTAGCAAAGGATAACCAGTCTGGTCCGACCCCACAGAACTGCTGTGACACAAATTGTTGAAAAACTTAATGTTGGCTATGAGAGAAAGGTGCCAGAACACACAGCGCATCACATCTTGCTGCGTATGGGGCAGAGTAACCACAGGCCTTTAAAAGTGCCCATGCTAACCCCTGTCCACTGCCAAAACTGCCTACAATCAGAACTGGACCATGAAGCAATGGAAGAAGGTGGCCTGGTTTGATGAATCATGTTTTCCTTTAGATTATGTGCATGTTTTGTTTACTTGGAGAAGAGGTGGCAGCAGGACGGACTGTGACAAGAACACAAGTAGTGTAATGCTCTGGGAAATGTGATGCTGGAAAACCTTTGGTCCTGGCATTCATGTGACTGTTACTTTTGTACGTACAGTACATCCTACCTAAAGATTGCTGCATACCATGTACACCCTCTCATGGAAATGGTATTACCTAATGGCACTGGCCCCTCTCAGCAGGATATTGCATTCCACCACATTGCAAAATTGTTCAGGAATGGGTTGAGGAAAATAGCAAAAATTTCAAGGTGCCAATTTGGCCTACAAAGTCACTAATTCTCAATCCAATCGAACATCTGTGGAATATGCTGGGAAAAAAAAGTCTTCTGAGTGTGATTATATCCAAAAATCCACCAGACTCATTATGTTTACTGAGACCACTGGCACATTTAAGTTTTTTTACGCCTTGCTGATTATTAATAGACATTTTAGATGATTTACCAACACCTGTGTAATGGGAAGGGCTGAAATAGGTTTGTTGTTGCTCAACACCCCTGCTTTGTAGCTAGCAACAGCCATTAGGCCAAAGGAGTTCTCCTTTATTGCACTGGCAGAGAATGCTACCATGTAATTCAATGGCGCAAACTGAAGTCCCACTACCAGGGAAGATGAGCAGATGACAACAGGGCATTTTCTGTAATGAATTCCTGAGTATAGACAACCACTAATGTCAAACATAGTGTTTCTCAGTAAGTGTACAGAATGATGAGATGTCCTGCACACCACTTTTCACACTACATCTCCACCCCAGGATATAAAGTCCCTTTTTTCACCCATACAGTACCTTAGGTAGGAATTATATTTCACAGTACTTTTTGTGATATTGCAGAAGTTCCATAAGATGCATAAACATGAAGAATGAGTGTACTATGTGCTTCATATTGTATACCAATTGATTTGAGGTTTAACAAGTCATCACATTTTCATTAGAAGATTGAAATAACACTTTGATAAATTACTAATCAAGTTCTACTTGTAACATCCTCGTCAGTCAACTGTGCTTATCATATTATCACCTCTGTTTGCACTTAATACTGTTTTTAAATGCAACAATTAAAGTCAGATTGCACCTTTGGTGGACTCCAGTCCTGGTCCAGATTATTCCAAACCAGACAATACACAGAGATTTATGCATTAAAAAGTGGGTTACAACCATGGATGGTGTAAAAATCAAAAGGGACTTTAATTAGACTGAACATGTATTATAATGTACCACTTGGCTTTATTTTTTTAACTTAAGTTATCAATGATTTCCTTCTATTTTTGTGTCATTATGACAACTTGGAGTTCTAAAAACAATTCACTCTCTACACTTATTGGATACAGTCCCTCCATCCAGTCATATCATTATTTGTTTTTCAGTGTACATGCTCTTCTTGCAGACCATACTTAATTTTAGCACTTGTGTCAGAAACACAAAAAATACTACTTTTATGATGACCAATCTGTAATATTGCAATTGTGATACAAACTCCCAAGAGCAGATTCAATGCTTCTAAAAAAAACAAAGAGACATTAGGCAGTTCTAGCTACCCAGTTCTCAGCTATATCTGAGCAGGAAAAAAACCCACTGCACACCAGAAAACAGCTCCAAACTCTTTACGCTAAGAGGATATCTTCCTAGCTGAGAAGGCCTGTACATTCTTGCCTGTAGATATTTAGTTTATTGTAAATTAATGTTATTTTTGTAGTGTTTCCAAAAAGATAATCTGTATTATAAAATGAATGATATGAAAAGTGGTATGTGTGGAATAAAACTTATAGTTCATATTATTTATATATGATTCCTAAAAAAATCTTAGGACTGCATTTGACAAAAAAAATAGTTTTTTTTTGTAATTTCCACAAATAGCTGCACATCAATAAAGTTTTACAGAAATGACACAGCTTAAAATAACATAACATCCTTAAACCCATTTAATCCAAATCAGTGTTATGGGAACCACTTAATTATTTGAATATGTTACTATCATCATCCTGGTATCACATAAGCAGAGCTAGTATCAAAGAAATTGGATTTATAATTATAGAGTTTCAATAGAGACAAATATCAATGTGAGGCTCCCTTGGTGATACTGAAAATTACTTTTAAACTGCTTACAGTATACTCTCAAAAAACAGACAGTCCACTGTGACTTGACTTACATGTTATACTATAAAATACTTAAGAAAGCTACTTACTGAGAAGCATAAAATGAAAACAGATTAAAATCACAAGTGCACCATTTATTTTAATGGTGCAGCACACATCTTCAGTTCTATCAAAGACAAATAAAGAAAATGCCCATACTACTTACTTTCACACACAAACATTCTACTTTAGTCACTTTTAAGACAGTACAGTCATAAGTTATTTTACCCTTTCTGCTAAGCAAATTTGTTTTTCAGATACATCCCTTTGAAATTTGCATTTTTAAGCAGTTTTCTTCTGATTATCTCCCAGATGTTAATAAATATGACTTGTAGGCAGTTTTAATAGGGAAATGACTTGTGATTTGACACTCTCTTTAGAGCAATTCTGAAGAAGCTCTGTAGGCAAAGTTCAGACTGTTTTCAGTCATAATAAACATAGTATGGTGTGCTTATAATAGAGCAAGTTATTAACAACGCATTTAATAAATGAGTGTATCACTTTACTGATTTTATTCCAAAGCAAATAACATCAAAAGCTAGACTTAAAAAGACTAAAAACCACTGGACCTGTAGGGAAATAAACAAGATGCCTGCCAGCATTTTCAGACTAAAGAATTTTCATTAGATCAGCTCAGCAAGAGTTTTTATATCCATGGGAAAGTACCAAAGCGGGAATCTTTACCTTTGCTGGCGGGGGCTTTCCATCAAACCTTAAGTGAGTGCTTGTTCATAGTAAAGCCTGACTACTTATACTGTAGCTAAAGTTTATTAAAAATGCAACATAATTATAGAGTATGCTCAAAATAGTTTGTCTCCAATTTTAAAATGAAGTTGACAACAAAAAATGACACCCTAACTGGCTTTGCAGTATTGAAAAACAGAGTACAGTGAGAATATTAAAGGTTCAGAATGTGTCTTTACTGAGAACTTTGTGACATATTCTAGGTACTGACAGGAGACTCTCTGCACAGGGATTCTTGTTTTCCCAATTAGTTATTAGCCATAAATTGGCCTGAACTTAAAAAGTGCTTAAGTGCTTTTCCAGGATAAGTTACTATACATAACAGGTATCTGCACTGGCTGCATGAACCTTTGTTGTAGTTAGCCCAGCAGGAATTTCTCAGCAGTTTCTCTGACTTCCACCTCCTATGTGGAATTTAGAAAAATCAAAGGATTAAAAATTCCTGTTTGCTTTGTTTGTAGTTTCTTCTCATTAAAAGAAAGATCATAAAAGAGAACTTAATAAGAAATAAATTGTATATGTCATAAGAAAAATTGAAAAATCTGAAAAATAATCTGACATGCAAATGTTCGAAGTACTGTGTAGTAAAGAAGCAAACTGTATCACATCCAGGAATATTTTCTTCCGTAGCAGAGGAATGAAGGTCAATAGGAACAAGACAGAATACATGTGTGTAAGTGAGAGGGAGGTCAGTGGAATGGTGAGGATGCAGGGAGTAGAGTTGGCGAAGGTGGATGAGTTTAAATACTTGGGATCAACAGTACAGAGTAACGAGGATTGTGGAAGAGAGGTGAAAAAGAGAGTGCAGGCAGGGTGGAATGGGTGGAGAAGAGTGTCATGAGTGATTTGTGACAGACGGATATCAGCAAGAGTGAAAGGAAAGGTCTACAGGACGGCAGTGAGACCAGCTATGTTATATGGGTTGGAGATGGTGGCAAATACCAGAAAGCAGGAGACAGACCTGGAAGTGCCAGAGTTAAAGATGCTAAGATTTGCATTGGGTGTGACGAGGATGGACAGGATTAGAAATGAGTACATTAGAGGGTCAGTTCAAGTTGGAAGATTTGGAGACAAAGTCAGAGAGGCGAGATTGCGTTGGTTTGGACATGTGCAGAGGAGAGATGCTGAGTATATTGGGAGAAGGATGTTAAAGATAGAGCTGCCAGGCAAGAGGAAAAGAGGAAGGCCTAAGAGAAGGTTTATGGATGTGATGAGAGAGGACAAGCGGGTGTTGGGTGTAACTGAGCAAGAAGACAGGAAGATATGGAACAAGATGTCCTGCTGTGGCAACCCCTAACGGGAGCAGCTGAAAGAAGAAGAAGAAGTGTCTGCAACAAACTATCCTTCACTTAAATAGGAATCTCAGCTCTCTTATTCTAAGCTTCGCTAAAAACCTGACACTTACATGACCTAAATTACTCAGAAGAACATCTATTGTATAGCCTGTAACAGGATTTTTAGGAAATTGTCTTCAGTTTTATATCAAATGATCTTTTTTCAAAATGTGGCTGACCTAGGACAGTTGGACCGCCTTGTATATAACTATTTTTATGGGTTTTTTTATACTACTTAGTATTACAACTTTATGTTGAATTTCTTTTTTTGCACTAAATTTGTAGGTGTGCTGAGCACAAATGGAAGTGTCCTTAATAAGAGTGATTTGCATTGAATTTATTCAGAACTAAGCTTTGACTGCACTATAATGCCCTCACACAATGCTTGTACTTCCATAGTCTCCTGACTCTCTTAATCTCCCCCTACAGACTGTTATCTTCTCATTGACAAGCAGGGACCAAGCAAATTTAGGCCAAATTCCATAATTGATAGTAGATAGTCTAATCTCTTTGTTCAGCAAATAACTGTTATTCAGCAGGATGTCAGTTTTAATGAATAACATAAAACATAATGTCAAGATAAATTTCACAGGAAAAGTTTAATTTAATCATTGAGCGTGTAAACATTTGTTTTAACACTATATGAAAAAAATGCCACAAATGGTTTTCTGTACATTAATAAAAAGACTTTTATGCATTTTTGTTGAGGAGTAGGTTCTTGTTGACATGCTGTGTAATCAACCGCGTTTGCAACTTGTTAACTGTCAGGTGAGCAGTTGAGCACAGCAATTCTGATAGCAGCAATGTTCCTCTTGTCACATTTTAAATCAGTCTTTGACAGTAAAGGCCATATACTATTAAATAACTTTACCAGCGAGTTTCAGTCATAGCGTTCATTTATAAAATCATAGCAAATCAGAGGCAGTTGATTGTGTGCTTCCATGAATTCAGTAATGTAATGTAACATGTCCAGCAATTCACTACAACAAGCCTGCAAAATGTAGTTATAGGAGCAGGCTCTGTGTGCATGAGCACTGACAACCAATGAATGCTCATCCAGAAGTATTATGTAATGTAATGCAGTGATGAAGAATAATAAATGTGGGTATTTTGGACCTAACAAACAAATGAAAAGCTTGTCTGTCTTTTGTTTTGTGTTTTACATATCACAAGAGAATGGTGAAAAGAAAAAAATGGGTAGAGATTATGGCTGAATCTTTTGGCCCTTCATACATTAGTAGCTGCCACAAAAAGGGGTGAGCACAACTGTGCTGGAAGGTTGGCACTCTGTTGTTAAATGTGACACGCCCAACAATTTTCAGTCATATAAATTGACATACTCTGGCAACAAGATCAGCAACTGCAGTTGGCAAGTCTGAAATGCCACACAACTAAAAATCGTGTAATGTAACATTGACTTAACTTGCAGTAAGCAAATGAGATATGCTAGTGAAGTCTAGTTTACAGAATCACAAAGACATGCAACCATTTTGCCTGTAAGTCTCAAATTCTAAATGGCAACAGTTAGCTTCTTAGCAAGGCTGTCTGTAAACTTTTGTGACTGTTGCACTACTTTTTAAATTTATTAGTACTTTTCTATTTAGCATAACATTACTGTGATGTACAGTAAATTTCACTTATTTGCTTACTTCAAAGGTTAGATTTGATTTAGAGATTTTTATTTGTGGCTAGCTGCATTTTTAACTCTTATGCCTTTTCAGCACAATTTTTTTGTAAACTGGATCAAAATAATTAGTTTCTGAAAAAAAAATTTGCAATCAACCACATATTATATATTAGAACATTAGAACAACCTAGACAAGAACAGGCCATTCAGCCCTACCAAGCTCACTAGTCCTATCCACTTAATTCTTCTAAAGAAACATCAAGTCAAGTTTTGAACGTCCCTAAAGTCCTACTGTCTACCATACTACTTGGTAGTTTATTCTAAGTGTCTATGGTTCTGTGTGTAAAGAAAAACTTCCTAAAGTCTGTGCAAAATTTACCCTTAACAAGTTTCCAACTGTTTCACTGTTCTTCATGAACTAATTTTAAAATAACAGTCTCAATCCACAGTACTAATTCCCTTCATAATTTGAATCAAGTCACCTCTTCTTTTGCTTAAACTGTATAGGCTCAGCTCTTTTAATCTTTCCTCATAATTCAACCCCTGTAGCCATGGAATCAGCATAGTCATTCTTCTCTGGACCTTTTCTAGCGCTGCTATGTCTTTTTTGTAGCCTGGAGAGCAAAACTGCACACAGTACTCCAGATGAGGCCTCACCAGTGCATTATAAAGGTTGAGCATAACATCCTTGGACTTGCACTCTACACAACGTGCTACATCACCTAACATTCTTCTGACCTTCTTAATGGCTTCTGATCACTGCCTGGAAGTTGATATATAGTGCTTCATTTGACTCAATCTAACTTTGCAAGCAGATATGTGGATTTGGTAATATAGCATATTACTAACACAGTTGTGTGGTAAGGTTTGTCACCTTTCCTTTCAAGAGTGCTCCCAATCTAAGCTACCTTTATTAAAATGGCATGTACCTTAAATACTACACACATGTGTCTATTTAAATTGACAATATATCTCTAATAAAGTCTGTAGCAGGAGTTGCAATGCAGCAAAGCAATTAGATTTCCCAAGACAAATTTAAATTAATCATTTAATCAATAATATTATTTTGTTTATACTCTTAACAAGTTAAGTAAATAATGGTTCATTGTTAAGTGTCCCAGCAGTGTGCCATTATCATTCTCCTCATTGCTTGTTGGGTTATCATAGTTGTTATGTAGCTGTCTAGCTGTGCAATATCCAAAGTTCAGTTGACTGTTGATTATATCTCATACTGTATTTAATAAAAGCAGGAACTTCCACACAAGTACATTTTGTGAGGTATATAAGCTCTGAATGCCCCCCTTGCTTTAAATTACAATTTGTATGGCTACATGGTAAAGGTTCAGTGGTTCTGAAATTAGAGGAACATTGTAGCAGGTGTTACATAGGTTGACTTGCTGATGTTTCATTAGGTGTGAAATCTAAGGAATCAATGGCATAACACTCATCTGGCATGGCATCAGTCTTATACGGGCAGTGTGTGATTAGAGGAGTATACCCCTGAACTTTAAAGGCCATAGTTTAGATTGAGTTATAAGGGTAATTGTGCAGTCAATTTTCTGCAGATTTCAAGGTAGGGTATAATATGGCTGTTTCATCATGAATGATCCATTGACTTTCACTACATGGGACACCATGGTTTGGTTACATTGTAGAAAAAAACTCATTGTACCTGGAAATGCTCTTTTATAAGTATATTGATTTAAAGAGCACAGACAAAAGACTACTATTGTTTAGGAGAAATATATTAGATATACTGACATTCATTATGTTTTCCACAAATGAATAAATGCTAAGCATGTAGATGTAATGCAAAACCTAAAGAATCAAGACTTTGGTCCAATACATTAAATTGGTTTCGAGATGCTTTAATGGTTTGTCTTCAGGATACCTTTCCTTGACATGAGCTAGATTCCCAAAGCCAAGGTCAATAATTAATAATTTTCTGTTATCACCTTCACCATAAGTCACAGAATGTCTTTCCTCATGGGAAATGCATCTTCTAGGATGACAATTCCCCTGTCTCTACAGCAGGTGCAATAATCCAGTGGTTAGTGGATCATATCCTTTTTACTCAACATATCTTACTTGTATTGAAGATATTTGAAACTTTTGTTTTGTACCATTTTCCTCATTTATTAATAAAAAATAATAAGATTGTTTTTTTCCAGTAATTGTGCTGCATTCCAAATGCAAAATTGTAGACATCTTTATATTTTAACACACACTGGAGGTACCCTCATTTGGGCTGGCTATGTTCAACAAATGAGTTTGTTACCATTTTGACCACCATCTGTGTATATTATATTTATTGTCTTCTAAAATCAATAATTGTACCATTCATTTTTTAAGCCATCTTAATCCTGAGCAGGGTTGCAGGGGGCTGGAGCCTATTCCAGCAATCATAGGCCACAACCAAGGAACAATCCCTGGAAATTTAGCAGGTATCTAGCATCGCCAGTCCACTTGCAGGTCTTTGGATTGTGGGAGGAAACCCACCTAGACAAGCAGAGAAAATACAAACTGCACAAAGGGACTGCCTGGTACCTAAACCCTGGTCTCCTTACTGCAATGCAGCAGCAGTACCACTGTGCTACCATGCTGTTATCATTAATTATGAATTCTTTAATATGTAGATTTTATACAAGAAATGATCTTAATAACTGATAATTTTAAAATCTTACAAAAGTACATTATAGGGCTTCATATATGAAATCTACATTTAAATAATACCAAATGTTTATTAATGTCTATTTTGTAACTTAATTTTTCATATCTATGCTTAAGATACAATCTAGCTAAAGCTTAGGTATTACACAAACAAGCATTTATACCATAATACATTACTTCACAAGTGTTCTTCTTAACTTTATTCATTCCCATATAATATTCCATATAATATTATAATATTTTGGATATTACCTGTTTGCATAAGTCTGTTATGATGCCTCTGTATGTTATGTAGTGTAAAACAAGAAGCAGGCAAGCAAAAAAGGTTCAGGTACAACTATGATGTTATCAGACAGGAGACTGACTTAGAACTTATTCAAAGATTGCCAAACTGCTGGTCATATGGATTTTAAGCAGAAAGGGGCATGTCCAGAGGGTGGAAAACAGAAGTGACATTAGAAGTGGAACATTAGAGGTGGAACGGCCGTCAATCTTTCATTCCGCTGAGGGTGGAAGAGACAAAGCATTAGAACACAGCACCAACCCTTGGTTCAGCAGGTAACTACCATCAGCAGAGCCATTAAGCTGTTTCCCAAGCATACACGAGTGACAGTAGGCTGTAAATTGTATGTGCTTCAAGCAATTCAGTAGTTCAAATTCTAATACTTGAAGTATTCAGTGGAGTGTAATGAACACCAGAGGTATTAGAGTAACTGTACATGACTACCCCAGAACATTAAAAAAATTTGAATGACCACAAAAAATGGAAATGGTCCAAAATGAAACAAATTCATTACACTATTCCATTTTTTTTTTTTTTTTTGCATTTACAGCGGTGAAGCAAGTTGCTAAGGTTCACACCATACCACTGAGACAGAGACTGCACTAGTAGTCATGTACTTTTACATCCAAAGCCTTAGCTACTAATCTATGCTTCCTGGTACCCCATTATGTGCTGTGGGGCTTTAGCCCTACTTTAATTTCAGGGTTTACACACGCTGGCAATTGCGCTTGGGCACGGTACGGGACAAATGTGCCTAGTGTGAAAACACCCTTAAATGTAGGAATTAAATGTAGGAATAGATTGCCTCATTTTTCCCTCTGGCAAAGAAGTACAGTAAACAGCTTCAACAAATTTTATTAGCATTAAAACCTTTCACTGCATTTTCAGTTTCAGGCAAAAATGAAAAAAATTCTTATAACAAAACAGTCTTTGACCTGTTTAATCCGACTTAGGGTCAAAGGAGAAACTGTAGCCTACCATGGCAGAAATGGCACATGGCTGGAACCAACTTTTGATTCAAGTCCCTTGCAGAACACATTGATGCGCACTCTGACACTCATTCATACCCAGCCAATGTAAAGACACCAATTAATCTAACACCCATATTTTTGGGATGGTGTAGAGAAAAACCTACACAAACAAGAAGAGAGCATACAAACTACACACAGCCAGGGCCAAGGGTGAGATTCAAATTCAGGACTCTGCAGTTGTGAGGTAGCAGTGGTAACTCCAGCTTTATTGGTCAACATTTCTCTAATTTGAAGGATTCAAAAATTTTGAAATTGCAGAATGAACCAAATAGGATTAGCAAAACTTTAAACATGCAGATAATACAGTATATAACACAATGGAAGCAAGCAGAGTGCATAGGCATACTGTAGTTCTGACAGTTAATACAATTATCACAGAGATATAAATAAATGATTTTTTAAAATAAACAACAAAAATATTGTTTACAGATTAGCTTGAGCTTCAGGATTTGCTGGCAGCGTTTCTGTAATTCCTCTTTTGAGACAAAAGAAGAAAACTGAATATTCCTGTTACATCTTCTAATGCCACACAGCAATCATGTACTTCTTCAGGCTAAACACCGCTGCTAGAGCAGCACTAAGCAGAACTGCAATATCAGAGTGTATCAGGTGTGCCTCTGAGTCTTTTCTGCTTGTAGGTTAATAAAATGTGATAGTTTCTAATGATTAACATTTTTTACTACCATGATATATCACTTATTTTAAATTAAGACATAAAATATTAATAAAGTCAAAGTACAGTTGCATTTCTGTTTTTCTATAGAATGGAAGTAAATATTTGCTATTTTTAATTTCTTTGGTGATGCTTATTATGTGTATTCTATTTCTACTTCATTCTACTTTTTAATATACAGTAAACTTTATAAGGCAAAGAATATAGTTGTTATAACTTTAATTAAAGGGGAGACAATGGAAATTGTAGAGCACTACAAATATCAAGGGACAATCATTGATAACAGGCTAAAATTTGATCTTAACATAGAACACAAATTTGTAAGAAGGGGCAGACATGGCTTTTCTTCCTTAAGAAATTCAATAGTTTTAAAGTGGACAAAAACATAATGGTATTGCTAAAAAACTAGGAGCTGTATTACAAACAGGTTTGAAAGAAGGCCAAGTCAATGCTGACAGACAGTAGCCACCCTCTTTTCTCCAAGTTTCAGCTGTTGCCATCAAGTTACAGATTTAGATTTCTGAAGGTAGAAAGCAACAGATTTAAGAACTGCTTTATTCATATAGCTATAGGCATTTTGCATTCTTAAATGCAAAATTTTGGATTAATTTTGAATTTGGATTTTGTGTAATATTCATCTTTGTGTTAATCTTGTGCATGTGTACTTATGATAGCACTAGTCTTCCGTTGTTGGGTTTTGGCTTATTTCCTTGTATCTTTGTAACAGTGTTTTATGTTTTTCTACTTTCCTGCTACAAACAAATTTCTCTGTGGGATAATAATGTCTACTTACCCTAACTTAACCTATATATTTACCTCATATCTAGCTATACTGTCGTGTTCACAAAGGCAGAAATATAGCGCCTTGCTGTTCATAAAATGCTTTACCATTTGTACTTGAAATCCTCAGGGATTCAGTCATGAAGAGGAAATGCAGGTCAACTCCAAATTATTATTTTTTTTTAATAAAATGAATGAATGAATGATACATAGCAGTTTTGAATTTCAGACAAATGTAGTACATTTTAAACCATAAATGCTGATTATTATGATAGACTGCAAAGTCATTCTAATTTGGCTAAATTGGCTGAATCACTGTACCATTATTTTCTTGTGCCTTTTATTAATGAAATAGTATTCTTCAGTCTTCTTTAAAATAGCATATTTTTAAATCTTTGTAGTGTTTAGTATCAACATTAGCATACCTTTATAATGTCTCACTGTAACTGTGACTGCTCTTTTTAGCTTTAGCCAAGGCAGAAATTTTCTTTTGTATTTTTAAAAAGATAGATAGATAGATAGATAGATAGATAGATAGATAATGTTATTCATTCCCAGAGGTCAATTTGGCATTATAAAGAAAGCTCAATCAATAAACAAATATTACATTATAACAAACAACCACCGCTTTCTCAAATACACTTCAGAATGACTAAAAGGATAGAAAACTAAAATGAAAGAGAACAGAGAAGAGAATAAAGAGCAATCACAGTCACAGTGAGGCATTATAAAAGTGTTGTAGTTTTGTAGCAATTCTGGTGTGTATTTGAGGAGGTGTAATTGTTGTTTGTTATATAATTTGTTGGTTTATTGATTGAGCTTCTGCGAAAAGCTAACTTTCTTTTTTAGGATGAATAAAATTCTGTCCATCTACATACTGTATATTCTCTAGTTCACTAGGGACATGATAACAAGATAACTTCAATATCAACAATACTAAGGGAAACAAATTATTAAGTGCTTTATTTAAAAATATAATAAAATGCCTCTTCTAGAACTTAATTTTTAAAGTACAAAAAATTTACACATTACTGTAATGCCTCAATCTACACTGAGAACATTTAACTGCATTGTGTCATTCTTAATTAAACATTTTCATACACTGACATTTACAGTACATTAATGTCAAACAAAATCACCTCACATATTCCCATAGGAGTTTTGCATTCATTGTGTTAATAGATTCCTGGCAATTCTAAGTAGGCTTTCTTTATACCTTAGCCTACCTTTTTTAATTACTAGGCATTGTCAGATACGCTTTATGTATATGGGCCCAAGGTTTTTTATTTGGCAGCACAATCTATGCTTCATGGGACTTGACAGCATTTGGATGACGGTTTAATTCTGGGATTGGCTATATTCAATATTTAGATTGCATTTTCACCCCAAATTGTGTGTTTTTCTTTTTTTCTCCCACATTCTAAAAACATGCTGTTAGGTTGACTGATAATTAAAATTGCCCTCATGTGAAGTAATGGTTGATCTGTGTTAGCTGATAATTACACCAGAGCTATTTTAATTAACAGTTGCTGTCTTATTGTGCGTGATTGCGATCTGTCCCATTCATGCTCAAGCTGTAGGTTTTTTTTTTATATAGGGTCTCATTTAAGTACATTTAATCAAAGAAGTTTGCCTTTAATCGAATCAGATTTTGAACTGAATTCATGGGTGTGTAACGTTATTCAAAGACAACTAATAAATCAAGTCTCACTTGATAATCCGTATTCTTCCTCTGTTATTTGACTAATCCTTTCAGTTAGACTACAAATAGTGCTTAGGGTTACATTTATCAATGTTTATGTTTTCCTTCCAGGAAGTCATTTATAATCCTTCTTGACTTAAACACTGCTTAAGACTAATTAATTAGTGCCAGTTCAAGGTTCTGTTGATATATATACATATTTATTAAAACAGCAGGAGTCAAATTGATGGTTATTGCCCTTTTTCAAGGAAAATTATTTTACTTGGTTAGCATTCTGTTAATTCATTTTTAACATATTCCAAAATTAATTTCAATACCTAGTCCACTATTAGGGTCCGTGTACTTTTTGGTATTTGAAGTTACATTTTAGAAGCAAAAACGAAAATGAAACGAATTTTCAGATTTTGATTTTTGATCAAAGAATAAAATGAGGAAAACTAAGGTATTTTTTAATTGTACGGTAACAAATAGCACTCATAAATTTAAATTTACACATATTTTTCTGGATTTATTTGTGATTCAAATAATGAAAGTGTAATTGCTCAAAAACAACAAAACAGACGCATTTTTGTTGTCTGAATCTGGAGGTACTTCTTCTTCTGCGCGATTTTTGAGGACACGTGCGAACAATCCTCCTACAACACATTGACCGACGGCCTTAAAGTTACACTGTATGGCATCAGCAGAGGATGAACCATTACATTGTTTTTCAGAACAGTAAAAGAGTGACACTCCAGGACGAGGGCATGCAGAAAAACTGAGTCGCATCTTTCAGGTAAAAATACAAGCTTTGCAAACTTTGCTTCATTGATGTAGCAGTTCTTTTATGAACGTTATTGTTGTTACTTAAAGCTAACATTTGGTGATTTCATTTACTAACAATATAGTATATGGCAGTTTTTATAGTGCTAGCATTTTGAATGTATGTAAATGTGTGAATGGTTGCTCATTGACAAGTGTAACACATGTTAAGAAAACTTTCTGTAAATCACGTTGCTCTCCTAACGTGTTACACTTGTGCGCATTGTTAATATTCGAAACGTTTACTAGTAGCCAGTAAACATCAATGAGCAACCATTCAAAATGCTAGCACTATAAAAATTGCCAGACTTACAGTGTTAGTAAATGAAATCACCAAATGTTAGCTGTAAGTAACAATAATACCGTTCATAAAAGAACTGCTACATCAATGAAGCAAAGTTTGCAAAGCTTGTATTTTTGTAGTTCGCAATATTTCTTGACCACTGTGTATATGCCCAAGAAGAAGTCAACTTAAGGAAATTTATCAATATGAAGTTTGCAAGGCCTTCCAATATCTGTATTGCGTTTCCTTCCACATCCCCAAAGCCACCTGTGTTTGTTTAACTGTCAATTTTTGGGTGCAGATTTGTGTATAGTTGATTTTCAGCTTTCACCTCAGGCCAACTGAATAGGTTCCTGTTACCCAGCATTAGAAGAAGATGTTTTGAGAATAAAGTTTTATGTTATAACACAAATGACTTTAAAAATGACAGGCATGCTATTCATACTCAAGTTTATAATAATTAGACATTACACACACTTTAAAAACCTGTTCAGATTGTTAAAGCTGATAATTAAAAATATATATTAACTGGACTAATACAGACACTGATGTGGAAATGTTTGAAAGAGCGTATTTACAGGTATATCACTACAGCTATTCTTTTTTTTCCACAATTACATGCCCAATAACACATTTTTTAACATTAGCAGCATGATATCTGATATATGAAATTAAGACAAATGATAAATCATGTACGAGAAAAAACATAACTTGTAGTCATTAACAAATCAAGTTAATAGATGGCAAAGTCAACAAAATGCTACCTACCTGACCATTCTAGATTGTGGATTCAAAGCATTATGACTTTACAAATAATGTTACACAATCAAAAATGTTAATTTTCCATTTTTCTCACTTTTTATTTTGCCCTGGAGTATCTGTGAGATACAGTTATCGATATATTTATTACCAGAGATTGCAGTATCTCTGTGAACATTAATGACTTAATTCATGTAGGTCTAGTGTTAAAAATGTCATTGAACATTTTTGGGAACATTTGCATAAGGCAAAGAAAATAAAATGGGTGCAGAAACAGTCTGAATCAGAGATCTAAGCAGTACAATATCGAATATAGTTTAGGAGCTGTAAAGTAAATCAACAAATCATGGGTCAAATGACATCTTTCTGAAAGCCCTGTTAAAATGTGCCATTTATATTTTATTTAAAAACCTGACTTCACATGGAACAATATTTTGAAACAATGTAATTTTTAAATTTGTGTCCTTTTTTAGTTGCATTTAGAATTACCAGTGTGAACAATGTGTCTGCTTTTTCCTTGAGAAGTCACCAGACATAGTTTAATTATATGTTAATATTTTATTGTGATCTTAAACAGTGCCTGTGTTAGGTGCATTAAACACTTGCAGAATTCTTAAAAAAAGAAACACACAGTTTCACAGTATGTGACACAGTATATATTGAACAAAAATCAGATTAGTAGTGTTGTTTGAAGAATTATCTGCAGTACTAAATCAACCAAGGAAAGGTACACTTGTTGATTTTTGTCTGGAAATGTTTCAGTGTCACCCAGGAGCGATTATCTGTCTGTAATATGTACAAGAGTCAATAGTCTCATTATTGACCACAGGTACTTGTTCAGTTGGTGGTTATTGTCTGTTTACTAAACCACTTACATTCTAAAACATGCCCTGTACATTGTGATACAATGGAAATAAATTAGTGTTATTGTATAAGACATTGATGTGCAATGTATGAAAATAATAACATTTAATGCAAAAAAAATGAAGTTTACCATACACTGACCACTACTTTAAAGATCTCATAATGCATTAAAGGACAGAAAATAGAGACAGAAGTATACATCAGGGCAGTTTTGCTGCCAAATGACTTGTTGCTTTAATCAGTTCTACTTGCAGCATTTAACTGAAAGAGATAATGATTTAAGGGAACACAATAAGGTATATTCTATTTTTTTCCCATTAAAGTAAGTGAGGATGTGTACAGAGTGCAGATTGCATTGACCATATCCAGGATTAGTGAGTTCCTTGCACCCAACAATACTGTTGGAATGGGCACCAAATGTCTTTGGATTATGAAGGAATACAGGGTGGGCAGGATATGAAGGACTAGAGAACATCTTAATGACTGTATATTTCATTTTTCAAATGGTGATTGAATTTTAGGTTAGGTTTTACCTAGTGATTTTAGAATCAATCCATATACCATCTCCAAATGCTCCCAAGTCCTTGGCAGAGGCTTCTTCATACCAACCTGTAAAGGAGAACCCCAAAACATTTTCATTAACAGATTTGCAAAAAAATGGTCCTTACAAACTGTGTAACTCTGTCAGTAAGAAGTGCCTAAGCTGAGTATTCCTTGACCATAACAGATGTGTTGACCTCCTGCGTTAAGCTGCAAATGGTGGTGTTCAGCAATATGAAATTATTCACTACCTCTACAACCTTTACATACAGGATTCTAGATGTAATTCATTTGCGCTTTATAGTTTTGATTTTCATTTTAAACACTATATGGGGTTAGCATTAAGTGGAAAATATCTGAAAGGCATATAAAGGCACTGAGGGAATTATAGAATGGAAACAGTAAATAAACACCAAATGTGATGTGTTTTGTTTTAAAATTTAATTGAGAAATAACATGACACACATGACCTTGATAAAAGTGTTATAAGTCTTTCAGATAAAATCTACAAAGGTTTATAAGTGCAGTTATTTTTATTTTTATTTTTTTTTTACTTTTTTCAAAATTTTGTTTAATTAACCATATTCAAGGTAAAGTAACAAAGTGCAAATAATTAACTGCAGAGAACATACTCCTTTTCCAGTAAAAGTCCCTTTGTTACTGATTGTGGAAAAATATTGATAGAAATAGCACTGATGTCAAAGAAAATACAATTTAATTTAATTAGTGTTTACCTGTACAAACAGAACAATAAAATTCATACTGCACTGTATTCAAGGAAGATAAATCTACTTTATAAATACATTAATCTCTATATATTTAAAATCCAACAAGTGTCTGTCTGTTTGTCTGCTTTTCACGAGAGAACTACTTAGCTGATTTAGATCAGGTTTTTTTTCTATAATTTGCTTTATCATTCCGGTTGATTTTGCAACTTCTCTCATTGTGCTATGTATCATAGTTCACTTCCGGTACTGATTTATTTGCGCAAATCTGAGAGACACACAGCAGGCCAATTTTGCTTCCTTCTCACTCACATGCCAGTCTTGGGGCGTTCCTCATCTCCACTTAACTAGCAAACAAGAGAACTTCTTGCTCAAACATTCCAGTTGATTTTGCGACTTCTTTCATCACACTACAAATTATAGTTCGCTTGCAGGAGCGATGTATTTGCGCTAATCCGAGACAGAAGCTGCGGGCTGAGGGGAGGGGGAAGCATGACATCAGAAGTGGGGAGCCGGGTAGGGCCCTCCTCACTGTCCTGTTTCACTACTATGCAGGCGGAGCCACAGAGGACGGCTAGTTTCGCATATGAAACAGTTAACTTATAATAAGCACGTATAGTTGCCTTATAATAGTAATGATGCTCAATATTTCTTACAGGTTCTTTTAAATTTCCTTTAAAAATATATTGAATTTTAATAATATGCGACAATTTAGAGAAAAGCACAATTTTGGGGAAGTCCATATGGAATAATATGTGGTAAAGTAACATAGCAACTTGGCACTGTTGTTTTAAAATCTCCAAGGACCAAATATGAAATCAAGGCCAGCTCACTATATGGAGCTTTCCCCCTTCTGCTAACCTGTGGATTGTTGGGTATTCTTCCAAACATCCCCGTATTAGATTGATCTCAAACACATGCATATTGGGACACTTAGTAACTTTAAACTGATCTTATGTGAGTAGGCCTTGTGATGAACTACCATCCTATCCAGCGATGGTTCCTTTTGCCCGATGCTGTTGGGAGACCTGGATTGGAAAAAGCAAATTAAAAAAAGTCTGAACTTGTGTAAGTCGCCCTGATTCATGGTATTCATAAGAAATGTAATCAATTACTTCACAAAGAAAAATAATTGTGTCAAATATTCAGAATATTAAAAATGTATTCTACAATTTAAATGTGTAAAGTTTACATAGTCTCAATTATAAAAGGAAAAAAACAAAAATATCATATTCATAATCACTGATCTTGACTGACCATTGACTATTGTCTAAACCAATACTCTACATGCTTATGTTTGAAATTGATCTTTTTGAGAGTTTGCAGTTATAGGGCAAAGACCACTGATAAAGAATCAAATATCAAAAAAAAAAAAAACAAAAATGGTCATATTCATGATCAGCAACCTCAAAACAACCCCCCATATGCCTAAATTACTGATCCCCATTTTTTCTAAGTTTTGTAAAATGTTTTGTGAACCTCTAAGGAACTTAAAGTTCTTCTGATTATTTTTGCTGAAGACACTTGTTGGCTTACTCTTTACCATAAGGGGTGTACTTTTCTGCACAAAATATGGCCTACAAATGGCCTATAAATGAAGGCTTTTCAGGTCTAAAGGGCCAAAAACAGAGCAGAAGCCCAAAAAGCACAATATCTTGCGTAACTAAACATCAAGACAAGCCAAACAATATATCATATGTGGGGTTTTTCTCCCACCGGTGAGTCCAGGATCTACCAGATCAAAAAAAAAGAAACTGAGGTAATTTCAAAGCAAACATAAAATTCATAGATTAATGTTAAAGTTTAATGTGGTAAGCAAACTATACTATACTTTATACAGTTAAAATAGCAGAATTTGGATGTATGTTGATTTCTAAGAGCTTTTCATTTGTTTATTGTACACTTGATGTACTTTTTTATTTGCACTGTTATTTCTTATTTGTACAGAATGACATGTTTCTTCTGTTTTTTTAAGGTGTTCCAAGGAAACTTTGACAATGATACTCACAGAAAGAATGTCATAGAGCCTCCCATTCATGCTCGGTTTGTGAGGATTCTCCCTTGGTCATGGTATGGTCGCATAACTTTGAGGGCTGAGCTTCTTGGATGCACAGAAGAGGAATGAATGGATTGGACAGCCTGAGAAACAAATCCCTAGAAAGCAAATCATTCAAATAGTTCCATAAAAACTGTGCAAAATCTGTAAAACAAACAATCACAATCCTGATGGGTTTCTCATGAACAAGTGATCATTTGTGGTAGGCATTGATCTCTCTCCAGTTTGTACAATATTATAAGCCTGCCCACTTCCGATGTCTTATTTACTTTGAACAATTATACTTCTGTTCTTTTATACTGTTCAAATTTATTTTACCTTTATTGAAAGGGAATAAATCACATTGTAGTTAAATAATGTTGCAAAAGCTGTAATGTCACTTTTCATAATTTGAATTGTCCACATAAATTAACGTGGGAGCCTTGATACCTTCTGGTCTTTAGGGTATTTTTTTTTTTTTTTTGGGAATATTTCTGAATAGACCAAGAAAGTAACACAGGCATTATCTGCACTTACTATGAAAATGTCACTAATGTTTAATTAACAAACACATAAGCCGAGTTACAGTGTTTCATTACTGTTTTTTTATTTTCTTTCTATTTTACATTTATATTAATATGTACTGACAGTGGCTCCATTTATCCTGAATGTTTTTTCAGAAAAGAAAAATCCAACAATAAAGAGTTAAAAATACTTAGTTACTCTTGGCCCACATTCATTGAATATTCATTAAACAATAGCCATTTTTTCAGTAAAACAAATAAATACATCACAAGGAATGTTATTTCTACAGTATTTACAGACAGATCTGTTTGAAATGAATGGAACTCTAATGAAGAACTCAAAACTGGTATTTTTACAGAGTTCTTTATTTTTTTCAAAAGAAAAAAAAAATCCTTTTGCTGTTATCCAACCATTCAAATTAAAAAAAAAATGCTCACGAGTTCCTAAACAACCCAAATAGAAGTATATCTTGAGGTCAACTGTGCTGTTCCAAAACTTTTTTCTTTTTTCAAAAAATGTGTGACAAGAAGCATGATTGCATGCTGCTGTTCAACTATTGTTGTTGAACAAAGAAATACATTTTCAAGATATAGCAGCACAAAGAAGTTTAACATATATACAAACTCCTTAAATTCTCCTTAAAATGTGACACTGCAGCTTATGTGTATTATATTTAGAACTATAAATGATGGGAGGCAGTGTATGATTTTTTTTTTTTTTTGCAATTTTTATTTATTCTGTGTATTTTTTCTTTCTTTCCGCTTTTTGTTGTCTGTAGAAAAAAAGAGAAGTCTCCTCGTGTCTATCTTTAACAGTCTATGTTAACTTCAGCTTTTAGAGATTTCTTGATAAATTGGTCTACAACTGCTCAGGATAGATGTCAATTATTTGTATTGTATTATTTTCTACCCACAAATTATATATATATGGAGAGAGAGAAGGGGGTCAAGTACTTGATGAATACTTTTTTTTAACCTTTCTTTGCAAATGCAGTGACACTAAAAAAGCTGAAGTGTTAAAGATTATGATTTCTTTTTTGATGAAAGTGAAAAACTGTGTGTTTCTTTTTTAATGATACATTTCTATTGATTGGAGGTTGTAATTACAATATAATGAATATGGCTGACACACTGTATTAATTGTTTCTCCTTTTTATCAAAACTAATGTGCTTTATGGTAGTTATCAAAACCACTGTAAGCCTATAGTATTCAATACTGAAAAGTAAAAGATGCTACAGCAAAGAGCATTACCTTGAAGAACTGATGGCAAGGTATTTTGGTTTTAAAGAAACCGAGGCACACCATGAAGATCAGTAGAAGTGTTGCTGTACTATAGTACCACATAACATATTATATTTAACTGTTTTACTGCATAATAAAGCCACTAGACTGTTACTGTCTCTTGTAACCATGTTAACAGCACTCTAATTATTTTATATATTGCGTGATCTCGGAATGCATTAAAATGACTTGTTCTAAAACAGGAAAAGTCAGTTCTAAATTTATTTCTCAGATTCAGGAGTCCCCAGAGTGGCGAACAGATCACAAGATGGTTTTCATCTCTAATAGTATGTAGAATGGGTAATACTGTACACATCCTTACCATAAGCATTGCTCAACAGTCAACAAATACTGTACTGTACTGAATGCATTAACATCAAAAATCTGTTTTTTAGAGGTATAAACAACAAAATCACTCATGTTAAATTAACGCTTAAAGTTTATATATGAAATTGGTGTTTCTGGTGTATACACTTGAAGTGCTAATTTACCACTTCTGATTTTGTTTTGTTCAAAGAAATGTGAATTACACAATATACAAATGTACTAACACAAACATGCAGAATTGGAAAATAAAATCTTGACTGGTATTTGAAGAATAACTCACGAGTGTCCTCATACAGTATGAATCATGATGTTTATGGAACAATTAGATGTTGGTGTTTCCAATAAAAAACAGCTTTGACAAAAACTTCATCTGTGTCATTTTATTGGTATGAAAATTTGGGATGTACTTAGCACGTGTTTAATATTTATAGAACATGGTTTTTATCCCCATGTAGCAATAAATGTTTTTTGTGTAGTATTGTAATCCTGAGGAGCTACTTTTGAATGGATTTCGAATAACAATGGAATTCAGTGTGTGTTCATTTTTGTTTCATCAGCATGCCCTACTTTATTTCTATTTTTTTGGTAAAATTTTCTTTTCTTTTGGAAGTTACTTAAAAAATGGCACGATTTTCACATGCTGTATATTTTTATTAAGACATTAAGAGCTTCTGACAGCATTTTATAAAAACATTCTCTAATAATTCATTAACAAACATATAATGCATAAAATATTAAGTTATGGATGTAATTTAATTTGTAATTTACAACAACTTTAATTAGTCAATAACTAACATCATTTAATGCCTCTTAACCACTTTGCAGACCTTTTATTAGTTATAGATTTTTTTTAGTACTTAACCTTAAGCTGAAATTACTTGTCCATTGTAAAGGTTTATTAATGAAAGATATTGTAAAGTGTTACAGCTGGTCTTCTTTTATACTTAATGATTTTATCAAACTGTACATCCTCATTAATTACAACTGTAATTACTCTATTTTTTCTGAAGGCATGGAGTGATCTCTATACAACATTAATCAACAAATTTGCACTGGTTTGATATTTATGAGACTGAAGAATAAAGTCAATAAATGGCTAGCTGGTAAGATCATAATAAACTGAAGGCCACACCTCATACCTCAATAATGCTAAAGCCATATTTTAATGACTTATGCTTTGTCCATTACAGAGTTGTGATGAGATAGAACTATTTTTAGAAAAATTGCACAATTTAGGATTTAGTGGCCTGAGTAATCTAACATTCATGTCTTAGGAGGAAAGCAGCATTCTGGGGGAAAAAAACTTGATATGACCAGACAAGATATTGACCGTGGGTACTTGGCCCTGTAAGGCAGCAGCACTAATTTGTGCATCATTGTTCTGCCCAAACTATGTTATGTATAATTTTTAATTATTACATTAATATAGATTCATAGTTGTATATTAATGCAAAAATAATATCTTAACTGAATGTATTCCTCATTATGTTAAAACTTAATTTAACATATCTTCATAGTGTCTTAACTGTGAGACACATCAAATGTGCACTGTTTTTATAGAAATCATGAAATATAACATACAATAAAATAAATTTAAAAAATAAATAAAAATGAACTCTTTTAGTCTGTAATAACACAATTGTGCTGTAAAAAAAATTTAGGGCTCATTTGATACATTATTGCGCAACCCAATACCCCATTGCACTTTATTGCAGACATTTAATCTATTTGTATGAAAACTCAGTAAGTGCAAATTAATGAAAACAGTCCTGAAGTTACAAAGTGCAGCGTAATGTTGAAGGCATTGTGGTGACAGCCTGAAAGCTATTGGTTTAGTTTTGGCATTTGCTGCACTTGTGTATCCAGGTGCAACCATGTTAACATGTCCATGGTCTTATTGCAGAGTAAAAGAATATTAAAGAATTTTAGCTTCGTACTTGCAATAAACACTATAATAGAAGACTGCCTATTGGGTTAATCTACTGATTGCATCACAAGTTACAAAATATATACAATGCCTATAAACTATATAAAAAGTATTCAACCCCTTGGAAATTTTAACATTATTATGCAACTTTAAATAACAGTAGATTTTTTTTTTTTTTTTTTTGCAATGATCAACAGAAAAAGACTGCCCATCATATAATCAATGTCTAACTGAAAACAGATGCAAAATGCTCTAAATTAATTACAAATTTAAAACACAAAGTAATTGATCACATAATTATTCAACCCCTTTAAATTAACATTTAGTAACTGCAACTTTGATGGCAATGGCAGCCTTTGAGTCAGTGTTGACAGCTTTGAATATCTGGACTCTGAAAATTTTTACCCATTCTTCTTTGAAAAACAACTTAAGCTCTGTCAGGTTGCAGGCGGATTGCCAGTAACCAGCCACAGATTCATGGTTAAATTGAGATCTGGGCCCCTTATTTATCAATCATCTCAGAATTACTCCTAAAACTTTCACTAAAAGTCTGACTAGGGTAAGAATTGGTCCCACCTCAGAATAGGACATGGCAAGTAGTTACAAAGCACCCTACACTTTCTCCCAGCAAGGAGCAGGCGGCCATATTTGAGAATGAATAACATCACGATTTTGCGGCACCCCAAGCCATAATGTTTTATAGTTTTCTGATGCTCTGGCTTCACAACAAAGATAATATTGTTATTAGTAATAACAATATTCAGAGTAGTAGAAGGAAAAAAAAACATAAAAAGGTAGGATATTTCACTAAGCTGCATGAAACTGTTGCTACTTGTTTGCAACATAAAGAATGAATACTGTAATTAACACCGAGATGGAAAGACCAAGACACACAAACACTGAATGAGAGCTAAGCTTGAACCCGAGCATGCTTATTTAACAACAATTGACGCACAGCTGAACATTCAGAAGAAATGCCTTCCTGCTGCTGTGTCCATGATAAACACCTTGTAAAGTAACAGTCATGCTGAAACTAGCCATGGTGGCACTGTTTCTGAAATCACGTTTGCTCTACCAATGTTCCCGATTGTCTTCCAGACCCAGGTGCCATTGTTATCTCTGTGATTTCCCCTCTTATCTTCTACAAGGCTATGTTTACCCAATGCTCAGAGAGTTTTGAGGCAAAACAGTGACCAGTATTCATGAATTTCATAAGTTCATAAAGACAAGGAATTTAATAAGTTCTGTCATTTAAAATACTCAATCACTAATTTTTCCTCTATAAATCCATGGAGTGGCTGTTCATACTATACTAATGGGTGAGAAAAGCTGATGTGAGTTTCACTGGTTTTCCATAAGTTTGCATGAAACGTGTGAATGCTTGCAAGATTTTTCAACATACATTCAGCTAGGTCTATAAATTTCTGATTTTCTCTGCAGGCTAAAAATACCAAAAACTCTCAGCAATAGACACAAAGAGAACTTTTAAAAGAAAATAACAGATGAAAAAACAAAGTAAGATATGCCTAAAAGACTAAGTGACAAAAAGATGAAAATGTATAATTTAATATATAGAGGCCTGATAGGTACCGACAGGCCAAGCGGAATGCGGCTTCGGTTGTTGCTGAGGCAAAAACTCGAGCATGGGAGGAGTTTGGAGAGGCCATGGAGAACGACTTTCGGACGGCTTCGAGGAGATTCTGGTCCACCGTCCGGCGTCTCAGGAAGGGGAAGCAGTACAGTGTCAACACCGTATATGGTGGGGATGGTGCGCTGCTGACCTCGACTCGGGACGTTGTGGGTCGGTGGGGGGAGTACTTCGAAGACCTCCTCAATCCCACTAACATGCCTTCCAATGAGGAAGCAGAGCCTGGGGACTCTGAGGTGGGCTCTCCCATCTCTGGGACTGAAGTCACCGAGGTGGTCAAAAAACTCCTTGGTGGCAGGGCCCCGGGGGTGGATGAGATACGCCCGGAGTTCCTTAAGGCTCTGGATGTTGTAGGACTGTCTTGGTTGACACGTCTCTGCAACATCGCATGGCCATCGGGGACAGTGCCTCTGGATTGGCAGACTGGGGTGGTGGTCCCCCTCTTTAAAAAGGGGGACCGGAGGGTGTGTTCCAACTATAGAGGGATCACACTCCTCAGCCTCCCTGGAAAAGTCTATTCGGGGGTTCTGGAGAGGAGGGTCCGTCGGATAGTCGAACCTCGGATTCAGGAGGAACAGTGTGGTTTTCGTCCTGGTCGCGGAACAGTGGACCAGCTCTACACCCTTAGCAGGGTCCTGGAGGGTGCATGGGAGTTTGCCCAACCAGTCTACATGTGCTTTGTGGACTTGGAAAAGGCGTTCGACCGTGTCCCTCGGGGAGTCCTGTGGGGGGTGCTCCGGGAGTATGGGGTACTGGACCCCCTGATAAGAGCTGTTCAGTCCCTGTACAACCGGTGTCAGAGCTTGGTCCGCATTGCCGGCAGTAAGTCGAGCCCGTTTCCAGTGAGAGTTGGACTCCGCCAGGGCTGCCCTTTGTCACCGATTCTGTTCATAACTTTTATGGACAGAATTTCTAG
>JANRMT010062837.1:43530988-43583043 GCA_026402145.1 Polypterus bichir lapradei | reverse complement strand
ATATATATATATTGTGCTACACGACGCTCTTCCTAATTTTAAATGTTTAAACAAGTGTTAACAGTGTTGGCTTGAAATTATCACATCAAAACTGCAACTCAAATCCTACGTATGTCTTATCCACTAATTCTACAAAACTCACTAGAGTAAAGTACTGCTTGATAAAATATGGCAGTCATGTTGATGTGAAACTGTAGGGACATTCTGTCATATTTTACTATTGTTGTAATAAAAGATTATGCTACATTTTCATTTGTATAAAGAGTTACATGCAAGACTTGAGATGAAAACTAATGTGTAACTACACTGTAGCATATACAAATGTAGACTGCAGGTGCATATTGTAAGCAACCATCTTCCATTAGAATACTATTATATTTGAAGTATTCAAATGTTTGGAAGAATTCATTATTAACAACATGATCAATTTCAAAATACAGTATCTAACAGAATATGGCTTTATTTTTTGGATACTAAATTGCTTCTGTTGAGCACACTTTTCTGAAGTTCTGTGACATGTATTCATTTCAGATATGTTAAGAGCAGTAAAAGATGATTGAATAAAAAGAAAGGCTACCGATTACATTAATTATACCACCGTAACTGGCTATATCCATAAATATAACATATCCCATGAGCTTTAGCCTGACACTTGTGATGAGGTAATTGGAGATCCTGCTCAGACTACACACCTTAATGATAATTTTTTGAAACCGTCACAATGTGGCTCTTGGGAGACATCTAGTGCTATGTAGCCACATTAAAAAAGCACTCTTGAAACATTTTTACATCAAAGGACAACTTTTAATGGGCTCAGACAGAATTTCACAAATTTGTGCAGTTTAAATGTAAAATATTGCAATATTTACCAGTTTGAGAAGGATAATAAGTCAAAGAGTAGTAGGTGAGTGACTTCACTTAGCTATTTAATTGTGGGAAGTTGTTAATATTCCTCTGTTTGATAACAGCTTTAATAAATAACTTGTGTTAGTACTAACAAACCTATATTTTTGTGACCAACATTATGAATATTAGGAAGATGGTTCTGTCTAAAGAATTACATTTCTTGATGACTATTTCAAATAAATCAAGGAGACATGGTGTCCAACACTACTGCCTCAGATCTGGAGTTCACATTTAATTGAGTGACCATCTGTGTAAAGTTTACATGATTATTTTCTAAGTACGCTACTTTTCTCTCAAAACCAAAAGACATGTAAGGTAGGTTGATTAGTCACTCTATATTATATTAATGGTAAATGGTTGTATGCATGGATAGTGTCAGTTCTTGCATTGCATCCAATACTGCTGGCTTAAGCCCAGGTCACTAGCAACACAGACGAGGAAAAAGAGAATAGACAATGGATAAATGATTTAAATGCAAATACCTATATAATGTTACCACTTTTTCATCAAAATATATAGGTTGGTGTTAAACCTGATGTTATTTGCACCTGAATGTCCAGATCGACATGGACTGCATCAGATTATGGTCTTTAGTTTTAGGTACAATTGTATTATGCCCATGTAATTTAGACAGGATAATCATATGACAAATGGTTAAATTCCAACGACTTCAAAATTTAAAGGTACACCAGTGACTAACTTACTCTTCATAAAACATTAAAGATTACATGACACCAAAATAAATTGTTGTTAATATTATTGCAGTGTAAACTTGCAAACTCAAACATATATATTTTAAAGTACATTCTATTCAGTAATAATTTAATATAGATAAATTGTTGCAGTGTGTATATAAAGTATCCCTCCAAGTTAATGTAACAGTTAAATAAATATGCCTGTGGTTTTCAAAATAAGACAGAAATGTAATGATAGAGGCTTCATTTACCATTGCTACCTCCCAGTCTCAAAGTCCTGGAGTCAAATTCTGGCCCAAGCACAGACCATGTGGAGTTTGCTTGTTCTCCCCACACCTACAAGCGCTTTCTTCACATACTGTTATTTCCTCATAAAGACACACAGGTTGCAGTCACTTAGCCCTTTTCACAAAATCTGAAGATGTATCCTTTTCTTTGTGTACACCTAAGTCTATAAATATGACACCAGGTCAAGCCACTTGTAGAAGTTCTCAGATGATTCGGAACTTATGTGTACTTATGTGTACTGATAAGGGGGATGAGACAGAGTGTAGGAGTCCGGTTGAGAACTTTTTTGGTGCAAAAAGAATTGTCTGAAACTTAACATCAACATATCAAGGAACTGGCTGTTGACATTCGCTGCAATAAAGAGCCTCTACACCCAGTTACTCTTCATGGAGTGGGATGAACAGTAGAGGTTGTTGACTCTTACAAGGGGGAGTTCACATCAGTGACTAGTCGGACTGGTCTCGTAACACAGAAGAACTGTATAAGATTGGGAAGAGCAGATTCTTTTTTTTTTTTCCTTAGAAGACTACGTTGTTTTAATGTGAGTCCTGACAGCCTTTACATCTACTATAACTCTGTGATGGCCAGTGCAGTTTTCTACGCTGTGGTGTGCTGAACTGGTAACTTCACTTTAAGAGAGGCCCACTGAATTAACAAGCTAACTTAAAGGGCAAGCTCAGTTACAGGGTGCATTCTGGACCCCTGGAGTTAGTAGCAGAGAAAATTAATTATAAAAAAACCCAAAAAATTGAGTGTTATAATGAACAATGCTGCACAACCCTTTTCTGATACACTTATACTGAGGACTTCCAGCCAATAAATTATTTAGAAGTGTGTGAAGAAACTCTACTGGGGCTCCTTTATACCAACAGCAATATGACTAAATAATGCCTCTCTGTGACCGTGCACACCAATTCAGAATTTTTCTTCCTTTACAGTCATTCTGGTGTATTGATTCATTTATATATTGAACTTCTGTAAAAAGCCAAATTTCCACATGGGACAAACAAAGTTCTGTCTGTCGAGAGATAATTCTACTTCCAGTTGACTTGCCAGAAACTGATCATACGTATTCAGTTTCTTTACTTCCACTTCTAATAATTGATTTTTGCAACAAAAAATGTATTGTTAAAAAGCACTAAATAACAAAAGCATTCAAACTGAACAAAGACTGTAAGATATTCATGGAGGATTTCCTTCATAATTATCAAAATAATCATGTTAACTTTATTATGCCAATACAATAACAGTTTCAACTAACCTTTGCCTTTATGTTAAACATTAGCTCTCTCCATTTTGACAGATGTCAGTATATTGTATTGTAATGTAGAAAAAAATAATGTAACAGAGTTGTAATCTTATAAAAAACTATATTTGATCTATGTGTTCTCGGAGACCTTTTATAACTGCATTCAAAGATGTTTTCATATTTATTGTATGTGAGTTCCTGGCATGAAATGCATGGACATGAACAATTTAAATTTATAGTTCATATTGTTAGTCTGAAAAAAATCACATTTCAGTTATGTTAAGCTTTATATACTGACTAGAATCAGGTGCCATTGCATAGTCTTGTTCCATTAAGAAACGATCTGCTCTTGTCTTTCCTATCAGCACGAAGTCTCTGAGACAAGCATTTGCCCTTTCAAATGCTGATTCCCAAGTCAGTACAACACCAAAGCTGTTCCAGTTAAAAAGGCACAGCATTAATCATAATGCAGCATGTAAACTTTATGTACTCATCAGATATAAAGTACTGCCATGGCATATTAAAAAATGTGGTCCTTCATCTTTTATGATTGTTTCGATTAATTTTCTTTACTAAGTCTATTCAGTAGACGAGAGGTTGAAGCTATGGCAAGGATGTTATTGTTAAGAATTTGAACAGAGAAGAACACTACAGAGGCTCTTCTACAATTCGACAATTGTTTAGTATAACCAGGAGAGAGTTTACCTGCTGATGACTCCTCCCGACGTTAAAATTTGTAAAGGGGTAAGTAACTCACTTTACATCCATCCATTATCCAACCTGCTATATCCTAACTACAGGGTCACGGGGGTCTGCTTGAGCCAATCCCAGCCAACACAGGGCACAAGGCAGGAAACAAACCTTGGGCAGGGTGCCAGCCCACTGCAGGTAACTCACTTTACAACAACCTTAAATTCATTAAATTTTTTCTTTCTTCCCTAGCATTTGTTAATTATTTGTTACAATTTTTCATCTTTGCTCCCCCCCCCCATATAAGTTTAAGTAATGGCTCTCTACACTTGTTGCACACATCCTAAGTAATGGTACTGCAATTGTAAGCTTAAACTACTCTTTGCACCCATGGCTAAACATTGTTTAGTTCATTTCCTACTAGCTTTTGCCATCTTCTCATCAGCTTTTCTTACTTTTTGTTTTCTTCTTGCAGTGCTAACTATATTCAGCTGTCTTTGTTGGCCTCATTCTGATTTCACCACTATGGCCTAATTGTCACCAGTATATCCTTCTTTGACCCATCCCTTGCTCTCACTGTTTCCTCTCCATCTACACCTAAATCATCATATTTTCTGATTAGATCATATCAAGAATTATTACAAAGGAAGTACAATTGTGTCACACTGAGTCCGATTATAACTTGATGTTCATTGTCTTTCTTTTGTGCAAACTACTGTTCTCTGATAGATGAACATGTTAGTAATGAGGACTTTGCAGTAGCACTGCTGTCAAAATTTATACAATTATTAAATGATTTTATCGTAAATTGTTTCAACTGAAAGCTTTCTCAAAATCCACAGTTCTATGAGAAGCACCTTATCAAAATCCAGCTTTCCACAAATTCCTCATTATACCTACAGCTTAGCTCTTTATCTCACCAAATTACAGTTTCCCAATGCAATCATATGTCTTTTTCGTCTAACTTTTTTGGTAACATATTGCACATTTTCTTCAATGTGTATATTAAGTCATGCTGTCAATTTTCCTTTCACATAGTTATGCCTATTAAAATATACCAATACTTTTCACAACTTCTCAAAATGTAAGACAGCAATAAAATAATACATTTACTTTTAGTAATAAACAAAGAAAAAATCACACATAAAATGATTGTTAAGGCGGCAAAACACACGCAAGGCTGTATTTGTGATCTTAGTATTCATTTTTGCCAGGTGACTATGTGCTCACTGGAAGCTTTTTAAATTTCCTTGGTCACACTGCATAGCTAAGCAAAAACTTCCCTTCTGTATCTCCTATTAGCTAACTTCAATTGAAAAACAGTGTAATAACACACACCACATTTTTACAAAGGTACATAACTACAGATCTCAAGGTAAAATAATTTTTGACAGTTTCAGCATATCAGCTATGTCCATGTTTTTTGGTTATTGTTTTGACTTCAAGGTTCCAATGCATATATCACAACACCGTAAGGCAACCATCTTATTTAGATCACATACCCCGCTACTCACTGATGAAGCAGAGAAGGAAAAAGATTTAATCACTCAGCAGTATGGAAATATCTAAAAGGTTAAGTGATTGTTCTGTATGCCTAATTAACTGAGGACAACACTATTCAATATTTGCCTTAAAAAATAGGCTAACTCATCATATAGTGATTTTTAAGTAAAATGAGATATCCATTTTTAAGATTGTTTGGGTAAATGGATTGTTAATCTGTAATGTTATCCATTCATCTTTTTAACGCACTTACCCGGAGCAGGGTTGCAGGGAAGCTGGAGCCAATTCCAATAAGTATGCAAGACAGGAATGAGTTGGACAGGGTGATAACACATCGCAGGGTGAACACACACACACACATTAGGGGCTAATTTAGCATTGCCAGTCCACTTAACTTGCATGTCTATGGGCTGTGGGAGGAAACCTGTGTGGGCACGGGGAGACCATGTATGCTCAGCTGTCTGCAATGTTATATAAAGTGTAAATTAAGCCATTAGGGGATTAAAAATTTCACAATTTTATGCATATACTGTAGATTTCAAGCCTAACTCAACCTATACGTATGTATCTTTATTCTGTCCTTATGTTATTGCAAATAAATCCATCCATCCATCCATCCATCCCCTTCCGCTTATCTGAAATCGGGTCGCGGGGGCAGCAGCTTGAGTAGAGATGCCCAGACTTCCCTCTCCCTGGCCACTTCTTCTAGCTCTTCCGGGGGAATCCCGAGGCGTTCCCAGGCCAGCTGGGAGACATAGTCCCTCCAGCGTGTCCTGGGTGTTTCCCGGGGCCTCATCCCGGTTAGACGTGCCCAGAACACCTCACCAGGGAGGCGTCCAGGAGGCATCCTGATCAGATGCCCGAGCCACCTCATCTGACTCCTCTCGATGCGGAGGAGCAGCACCTCTACTCTGAGCCCATCCCGGATAACTGAGCTTCTCACCCTATCTTTAAGGGAAAGCCCAGACACCCTGCGAAGGAAACTCATTTCAGCCGCTTGTATTCGCAATCTCGTTCTTTCGGTCACTATCCATAGCTCATGACCATAGGTGAGGGTAGGAACGTAGATTGGCTGGTAAATTGAGAGCTTTGCCTTACGGCTCAGCTCCTTTTTCACCATGACAGACCCCACACCACTGCAGATGCCGCACCGATCCGCCTGTCGATCTCATGCTCCATTCTTCCCTCACTCGTGAACAAGACCCCGAGATACTTGAACTCCTCCACTTGGGGCAGGATGGATTGTAAATAAATGTATCTTTAAATTAAGCTTTCAGTTGATTAATTTTTTCATAGTATGGAATAAACTTTCTGTGTGTGCAAACAAGTGGGGCTCATGGTAAAAGTTTTTTAAAGAAAATTTATGTAACATACAGTCCTTGCTATTTGGTCTGGAGTCATTATATTACAATTTAAATATGGCATGGAAAAACAGAGCTTTATAAAAATATTACATTTAAGGAATAAATGTAATTAATGTATATTGGCCTAACTAACTGGGACCGCTTGTTTAGAATTTATGCTTTCTAGCACACCTCTCATAATTTGGTATAACACTAATAAATGAAACTTTTGTTGCAAGGTCAAAAATTATGTATATATTTTATATGTATCAGAAGCTGGTTTGAAATATGAGTGATTATTAAATGAATTAATTGTATCGGAACATATGAAGAAATTCAAACAAATATAATATCCAAAAATCCGCTTAATCCACTATAGCAGTGTTTCTCAAGCTATGGATGGTTGCAAGATGTAAAACCAATGTCCTGACTCTCTGTGATCATTGACGATCCCAGGGCATTTTTCAAAAAGAGTAAGGTTTATCCTGATGCCATGGCTAAATTGCCCTTCATGGCCTTGTGAAGTCTTGCTCTTTCATCATCACCCGTCTTTAATTGGCTATCTCTCTCACCCCTTTGCCTACTGGTGCCATAATGGCTGCCACCACATCACTCAGGTGGGTGCTACACATTGGTGGTGGTTCACCTTGGTTTAAAGTGCTTTGAGTAGTGAGAAAAGGGCTATATAAATATTATTATTGTCATCATCATTATCTCTAATTGGGTTGCACTGATTCTAGAATTACAATTGAAGTGAATGAGAAATGGTTGCGAACAGTTTGCAGAAAGCACCGTGATGAGTCTCCAAGGGAGGATCCTCACCTACTTTGGCAAAGTTCACAGGAACGGCTCAATAATTAGCGACAGCATACTGGTGGTTATAGGTCGCGAAAACAAAAAAGTCAAAATTGGGTTGAGGGAAAAAAAGTTTGAGAAACCACTGCACTACAAGGTTGTAGGGAGTGTCGATCCATTACAAATCCCTCTCACACACCCAAATTCACTGTCTCCTGGGATATGAGAGGAGAACCTCTGCAGACAATAGAAGGACATGCAAACTCCACAAAGGCAATAAACTGGTGTGGAATCTGAACACAGGATGCTGGATCCACGAGGCAGCAGTGCTCCAATATGTTGCACAAAATGCAGATGCTAAACATTAAATTGAGCATCATCTGGGTCTTCAGTTATTATTGAACAAGCTAATTCTTTCAGACAAATGTATTTGTTTATTTTGGTTTATTTCACTCTTAATGTACTTTATGTTACCTCCTGGATTATTGGGCAGACATTGTTGTCTAGTGGAAGTCTTTAATGGCTTAAAAAGACCTCCTGGGGACAAACAATATGGAACGTTTTGTGGCAGTAATTTATTCGTACATTTGATTAAAGGACTTCCTGTTTTCAACGATTTTGGTTTGCATTTTGGTTAATATGCACTGTCCCTCACTGAATCCCTAATTTGGCATGTGATTCCTCTGGCACTAAGCTGTAATTCTCTATTTGATATAACATTTGTTTTATTAAAGATTATAAAACCTGCCTTTATACCAGTCCAAAAGAAAACACCAATAATTATGTGGTCATTAGGGGAAAAAGTGTTTCTTTTTTCTGAACTGCCCCTTTTTATTTTCTGCTTCACTCTCTCTTCATGCATTCTCCACATATTTAATTCATCTAATGACAACTCAAATCATTCAGACTGCCTAATTCTGTAGAGATCAGGGTTGATTAATATTTATGGGTGTAAATACTTTTATACTGTCCTTGTCTGCTCATAACAAGAGATCAGAGAAAAGGCTTCTAATTCTTCTTTGCCAAACCCTCCCCAAATCTGTAACAATGTGAACCAGCTCTCATGTCAGTACTGGTAATTAAAATGGGCTGAAATAAATAATGCTCTATTCTTTGTCCCTGTGCTACAGATGTTTAGCTAAATGAAAGCTTTTAGAGCACGCAAATCAAAGAATTAATTGTCCATTAAAAATTAATCAACCATCATGCAATCTTGGCAGAAGAATCTAAAATTAAAGCAGGATTAATGTGTAATTCAAGTATGATCTGGTAGCTCCAATATTATATTGTACTGATAATAAAATCTTGGGCCTTTTGAAAAATAAGCTGAATTAATCACATTGTTTGAAAACTGTTATGGTGTGTTGTTTATATGGAAGTATATTTTAAGAAGAAAAAAAATAGTGTCTTAAAAAATGATTAGCTGTTTATAATCATATATACAGTACATCACATACAACTCCTAGCAGAAATTACATCAAATAAAATAAAAGATTTCCTGTACAACCAACTCACTTTCTTACCCTGCCTGTATTAGTTAAGTAAATGATTTAATACTGTATGTTGCATGAGCTACATACAGTAAGTCTTATTTAAATGATTAGTTTAGTACTTTCCAAGTTTTTTATTAATAATAATGGTATATATTAACTAGGGGGTTCGCCCCATGCTTGCTTCACTCGCCAACCCTCCCTGGCCTGCGCTCTGCGCCAGCCACTTCACATCTCTGCCGCTGCTTGCTGCTGCTGCTGCCGTGCCGCGTCATCTGCATCATCGAACATTTAAAAGCCTGTACAGCAGCTGTCCTTTTGTCTCACTGCCTTGTCTCTACGACATTCTACTTTTTCATCTACTCTTTGTCTTTTATTTCCAGCACTGGGAGTGGTTAAATCTCTTGGCACAAAGTCTCATCTCGTGGGATGTGAGTTCTTGATTTTTTTTTTTAGTTTATAATCACATTAAAGTTAGATAAATTCTGAAAAGAATTACACCAAACATATATACTGTATGTAGATTTTAAAATAAGCCATATTTAAACGGTGACAAAAAAGTGACATAAAAACAATACATAAAATCGCACAAAATCATTGCACTTTTAGGCTTAGGATTTTATATAGAGAGAGTAGATAAATACATCCATTATTCAAAAAAGGGTTTTATAGAGTATCGATCTATATCTTGAGATTACATAAACACTGTGAAAAAAACTTTTTGTGAGATTCAGGCTTTACCTCACTGCTCATCAACCTCCACAGCAACATTTGAGCCCCAGGAGTGAAGTTTCCTTTAGCTTCTCCTTTTCACTTCAAAAACTTCTTTCTTACCACTGTTACAACTGACATTATTGAATGCTGATACACAGATATGAATTTCAGCCTATAGACAACTAGACAATAATAAATAAAAAAACTACATTAACAATCACTCACAGTGTTTCACTATGTGGGTTAAAAATAATTTAAAGGTTTACTTATAATTTTTATGAATCTTAGCCCAGACCTGCCTCATATTTTGTTCTATCAACAAGAAACAGTCAAAGTTACTATTATTTTATTCACTTAAAAAAATTGCCCTCAGTTTTTCTTTTATTACCCCATCCTCGGTATGGTCAATCTGTTTCATCAAAGTTTAGCTTTATCTCACACTCTGCATTTTGTATTTCAGTATTTTTTGTTGTATATCTTCATGACACACCACAGAAATCGCATAATGTCAGGTATTGACTGGCACTGTAAACTTAGTATCAACATGCAGGTGACCTTGACTCTTTCAAAAATCTAACATATTGATAAATATGTAATGTTAATTAATCCGTTCGGTTGATTGTTTGACAGTGCCTCTAGATTGATAACATTCAGTGGTGGTCTCTATCTTTAAGAAAGGTGACTGGAGGGTACGTTTCACCTTATGGGGTTCACTCTATTCAGCCTCCCTGGGAAGGCCTATGGTAGGGTTCTGGAAAGGAGGACTAGGCTGTTGTTGAGCCTCAATTTCAGGGGGAAAAATGTGGATTTTGTCCTAGGCACAAAACACTGGATCAGCTTTTTAACCAAATAAAGATTCTAGAGGGTTCACAGGAATATGACCAACCAGTCTACATGTGTTTTGTGGATTTGGAAAAAGGTATATGACTACATCCCTCAGGGTTTCCTGTTGGGGGTGCTGTGCTAGAATAGAGCTTAAGGTCCAGCTGATGCAGGCTATTCAGTCACTTTACAACAAGAGTAAAAGCTTGATTTGCATTGCCATCAGTAAGTCAAACTCATTTCTGACGGGTGTGAGGCTCCTGCCAGTGGTGTCAGTGTTCACTGATTCTGATTACAAAAAGTAGAAAGTGCCCAGTTCACATTCAGCTGGTTCTCAGCTTGAAAAAGGTGGCATGTCCTCTTTGGCTGGGGATGAGGTGCTGCCTCAAGAGGAAAAGTTTAAGTATCTTGGGATCTAGTTCACACATGATGGAATAAGAGAGAGAGAGATCAACATAGAAGTAAGTTTGACTAACTTCAATTTGAAAAATATAGAACTTAACCTGAAAGGTTATATTTAGTTTGGTAACTACCTTGAAAATGAAAACAGCGTTTTGGATTTGGTGAAAGGAAAATTAGAGAAAAAAAAAAAAAAGAATTAAAAGTTTAGCTTGGCAATGACATTATCAAGATCCCTTTTAACCACCCCCAAATAATAACACTTCCTCTCTGCCACTCAAGTAACTTTAAAGTTTTTTTTAATATATAATATTAATAGTATTGTATAAGATATGGTCAGTAGTGTTGATTTATGAAATTTGCCAAATCTTTATTTTGAAGTGAATATGATACTCGCCACTGACCTTGTACGCCAAATTAGACTAATTTTTTTTTTTCACCAGCCATGTCACTCATGCATACTGTGAGATTGTTTCATTGTCTGTTTCACATTGCAAGCATTTAAAAAAATCTTGCATTATTTTCATTTGAAGGATACACTAGCTGATTATAACGGGAATATTATGAGTACAGCCACCTGATATATAACACTGATCCCTATATGTTGGCTCAGTCTCTCATGCAGCACTATGTGCCAAACACGTCGAAGCAAGCCTTTAAAAAGCACATGAGTCAGAATGAGACCCTGTGAAATAATAACAAAAGAGTTATTCGTATTTACAAGGCATTTCTATCATCTTCCTGATGGAAGAAAAAAGTGAAAAGTATCTACACAGATAGATATTCCAGCTGTACCCACTGCCATTGCCAAACAATGCCATTTCAGTGTATGTCCCTAGACAGACAGACAGACAGACAGACAGATACATTTTTTGTTAGTTTGTGTATATTTCTTGCATCTTGTTTGCAGTTGTCATTCCTTCTGCACCTTTTGTTGTTTGAAGCACAGAGGCACAGTTGTTAGCACTGCTCCCTCATAGCTCAGGTAACAGTTTTAGACATAATATTTGGTCTAGTATAGTTGCAGATGCTCTACTAGCTCTTAAGAACACTTAAAAGACATTTGCACTATTATAATCTACCTAAAACTATTTTAGTTCCTCCATCCCCTTTGACTTCAGTGCATTTTGTGGAGTTCAGTGAAGCTCCCAGACATTTTAATGATTTCCCCAAACTCACAGTGAAGCAAATACTTATTTACTTGTAAGTAATGGTCAGTTGATAATGAAGGAAAGGAAAGCAAACACTGCCGGTAACCTCTGTGAGGTCCACAGTCTTTTATAACAGATAAAGTCACAGTTTGGTTGACCTACCAATATGTGGGTCTTGCTCTTCTAAGCTGTGTATAATGTCATATACATATTCTGCAAGCTAAGAATTTACAAACTTTAGCATGATTAGATAATCTTATGTTGTTTCAATACCTTTTGAATACTAAGGTTCCCAGTCACTGTGATGCCTCTTTCCATGGACAGGGATAGTAGCTTGGCACTGCAGGAGAGGCAGCAAGCCCCATAACAGGTTCTCTTATAAAGGGATTAGTAGCTAAGTGTGGGAAAATATCTAACAAGCATATTTTTAATATGAATAGTCTATTCAGCAGCTGTAATAAGTCTTTGTTGGACAAGAGTAATGAGTCTTCAGCTGAACTTGTCATTATAAAATTAATGAAATCAGCGTTACCAATGTAAGAATGGATTTTACATGGCAGTTAGGATTTCTTATTTGCCAAATTAGATGATATTCAAAACAGTACAAGAGGTTAGTTTCTTTTTCTTTTATTAATCTGAAATAGTATTTAAAATTGGCCTTATTTATTTCAGATGGATATCTGCTTCATCTGGTTCTCAGCTCAGTTTTCACTGGTCCACTGCCTTTTTGGCCAGTGCTAAACACTATGAACTTGCTTCATTACAGGATGTCACAGAAATCATAAAGCAGCCCAGAGCTGAAAGAAATATGAACACACATGGGGAATGATGGAAAGCTCACACAGCTACAAAAACACTTTACAAGAAGCATGGCTTAAGGAAAGAAGAATAGGCCCACAGAGCAAAGCAGAATCCAGGATTTAAAGAGACAAGTTGCAAAGCATGAGTGAAATAATTGTCAGTCTTCATGCCAATCACTGTATACTGAAAAGTATAACTATATAGTCTGTAATTTGACTTTAGATGGCCAAGCAAAATAAGCAAATGCCTGCATAATGTTCTACTTGTCGGAAAGTCTGTAAATCGACCACCACAGAGCCAATAATAATCCATAAGATTCCCGAGAGAATTAGGACAGTTTGTAGTAATTGATTTATATCTGGTACAACACCTTCACATGAACAACTGCAGCAAATATTTTGAACTTATGTGACTTTATACCACCAACAGAAAATAGTTAGAAAAATGCTAACCTGTGGATTAAGAAGTAATAAGTGACCAAATAAAAAACAGAATTTAAATATTACAAATTAAAAACATGAACTTTAATTACCATTATTGAGAACAAGTTGCTTGAAGACATGGTGTCTGAGAAAATTGAGTATGAAAATGAAAAGCATAATGGACGGCATTTCCTCATAACTATCATCTGAAGTCTTTTCTTTTTTCCATTTTCCTGTCAGCTGTGTTATCAGATTCCTAATGAGTTCCTGACTTTATCCAAAACAAATATTCACCACATTCAAAATCGTATTATAATATAAACATTAACTCAATTTAGCTCAACTTTTAAAATAAGCCTTTTAAGATAAACAAATGTTGACATAAACTCTTAGATGGTTATTCTAATATGTTTATCTTGTAATGCTGTCTTAATCTTAATCTTGAACTTTAAGATCTGAAAGTTCTGCAGCTGGACAAAGCAAATATCACATAATTCATCACATAAGGGGTCTTGCTGCATTAGCTTATTTATTAAAAACCACGGTTTTCCCACTAATGAGGTCACCATGTGAAAGACAGGATAATCACATGCTACATATTCTATTATGATAGAAAAATGAGTACAAATACATTGATTTTATGAATGTTTATTATTGTGAGGTGGTGCTCAGCTAACAAGATCTTGCCAAGGTGCAAGAGCACCTTCGGGGTGGTACGAGTGCCACAGGCAGCCTCAAGAAGAGACAGACAGAGAGAGACCCGCACTGACTGTAAGTTTATGCATAAAGTAAGTCAGTTGGGAAGTGGAGCTAAACTTTGCATATGTGTGCGAAATCAAAGAGAGTAAAGGAAGCGCTTTCTGTGGCACAGATGATGGCCAAGCTTCCTGCCAGACATGGGTACAAGCCTGTTAAAGTAGGCCTAGAGGAGAAGCAGATTTTTATTGTATGCAGGTTTTTATTATATGCAGCCATTAACAGCCTGTCTTTTATAAAGCACATTATAAAAGGATATAAAACAATTAAAGAGGCCAATAACGTGTTTAAAGAGTCGTACTGTTTTTAATCATGTATTGTTTTTAATAGTATAGTGAAATAAAATGTACATAGACTAAACGGTTAACAGCTGCTTTATAATGTACACCTAAATACTAATGTGATCCATTTATTAGTATTGGCACTGAAAAATATACCACTTAAGTCCTGTCTCGTGTAAACAAAGTGTAATGTACTCTGATGTCATATTCAGACCAAATGTCAAATTCCCTATAATAGTACATGAAACACAATTTCATTTGTAGGTTCATAAATGTTAAAGAAATGGAGGATAACATTAAAAGTTAAATGCATAAGCTTTTTGCATCATTGCATCTGATACTGGATGAGTAATTAAAAGAGCACTACAGTATATACATATGTTATAAGCTAAATGTGTCCTTACATTTGCATGGTTTTCATTGCTCATTTTAAAAATAGTTTCTTTAATTGCAGCTGTAGTCACTGCAGCATTGTGAGATCAGTATTGACAGCCATTTATTGAAATGGTGGTTAAAAAATTAAATTTGCTTGTAAACCTGTGAACCTAGCCTGAATTATAAAATAATACTGGGCTTTGTTCTTTGTGTGCAGCAGAAGGAGAGCTGATGTGAATTACACCATTGATTGCAATGATTTTCTAGTAGGGTTGACTGGACACATGTCAAAAACATACTTAGCAAGTGCTTAAAGTCTACATCTGCCTCTGTAGATGTAATGGTGCTGAAGGAGAGATATCAAGAAACTCCCACGGAGCAGAATGATGTGCCCAGCAAACGGGGGCTCATATATGAAATGGCTCATTGACATTTACTGCTTTTGGAGAAGTAAGCCATGACATGAAAGACATCAGCCCACCACACAGAGACCAGATATCTTGTATTCAGAGAAACTTTGTAATTGACCTTCTTCTACGACACCAAATAACTTAGGGAAACCCATGCTGCCTGTAAGAAGAGGAGCTGCACACAGTGCATATGTGCAAAATCAAAGACAATAAAGGGAAGAACGGTAAGTGAGCACATTCATTGATAACACTTTAGGTATCCGTTATAAGAAGCCATTAACACCTGCATACTATAAAACATATTATAATACTTTTAATATGACATAAAACATTGAATTATGGCAGTAACCTCTTTCAACAGCCTTACTATTTTTAATGATAATCTATTATAATTAAAAGCATAGTTAATAAAATATTTAAAGACTTTTAATAGCTGTTTTTCAATGGATACCTAAAATGGAGGTTTCAATTGACTTAACAGAGAATGAGGTTTTGGCAGGTTTGATGTTCAAGAAAATAAAATATAAACATGAACAACCGTCAGACTAAATGTGAATAGCAATTTTTTGAAGTGTGACAGTTTTGTACCTTTTTCTTCTCTCCCAGTCAAATCTTTTTTTTTTTTAATAACATCAAATTTGGTATTTCTACTTTAACTAGTGTGTGTTATTTCTATGTATGGAGTGTTGCCACGAGAACCCCTTATGATTACATTATGCATAACAATCAAATGAGATGGAAAGTTAAAACATTACTCCTTCGAACTTCTTTCTGAAATGTACCTTCGGTACCTTCTGAAATGTAGTTGCTGTCAAATTGGTGGGCATGGACTTGCCGCAGTGGGGAGCAACATGAAGGCTGACCATAAACTGCTAGCAAGAAGTAAACCTTGCTGCAGGGCACGAAATGTGGTGGGGTTGAGTTTTTGAGTGTTACTTTATAAGGAAGGTATTACGTTAGACGTGTATTTATTTATTCAATCTGAAGGTAATACTCGGACATCCAATCCTGACTACATCTGACCCTGTGCTATCCTATGTCACACAGCAATGATCTTCTCCTAATAGCATGGACAAGTTTGTGACAGGGCCGTCAACAAAATGCAAAGCAGAAGAAGAACCAAACCCAAATGCCTAAAATGTTACAGGCACAAAAACAAAGACAAGTAAATATGATGAGTCAAAGAGATGAGAGTGCACAAGAGAGAGCACAGTGTGTTGTATGCCTTAAAATATTAGTTGGTGACATTTTGAAGCTGAACAGCTTGAGATACCACCAGGACACTTTCCTCCACAAGCATCAGGACAACCTCTTGATTTCTTCAGGAATGGCAAAACTGTTTTGATCAGCAGAACCTCTTTATTAAAACTGCATCTGTACCTATTAATATTCAACTTGCTTCCTACAAAGGAGCCTACTGAGTTACCCACACTATAGCAGAGGAATTAATCCTTTATGCTGCTATTAATATGGTTTCAACCATGACTGATGAAACAGCCAGCAAACTAAAAGCTATTTTTCCGTCAAACAATACAATCACAAGGTGCACATCTGATATACAATATCTAAGGATATGGAGGAGCAGCTTCTTGACAAAATAAGAGACATATGTTTTGCGCTGCAGATGGAAGAAACAGCTGACAGTAACAAAGTTTATTGATAACATACCACCATATGTTAAATATGTTGATACAGATAATTTAAAGAAGGATCTTGTTTTCTACAAACACATAACATTCAGAGACACTGCAGATGAATTATTCAAAACAGCAGATTGGCTGATCTGAAATGAGAAGCTCGTGTGAGAATCCACACAGACAGGGCTCAGTCAATGGCTGAGAAATGAAGGGGAACTGTAAGTGCTCATCAAGCGTGCTTGTCCCAAAGTGCAATGGACACACTATGTGATACATAGAATGGTACTTGATTTAAACTGTTTAGTACTGATCTGAATGATGTAATGACAGATGTTATTGCTACAGTAAACTTTAGCAATACAAGACCAACCAAAGTTGGATTTATTTATTTTTTTGCACTTTCTGGGATCCAAATATACTGCTATTTTATTTTGCAGTGTGTGCCCATGGCTGTCATATGGTAACGTTATATCCAGGGTATTTGAACTGCAGGATAAGATCAGACTATTCTTGGAGGAAGAAAGAAATAAACTTACAACTTTAATAATGACACTTTCCTCATGAAACTTGCATAACTCAGTGACATCTGTCAAAAACTCGATGAACTAAATCTAAAGTTGCAGGACAGCAGCACACACCTTCCACAGCTTGCAGTTACAGTTACATCTTTCACAAAAATCTAGACATATGGGGGCAATGAGTGAAACATGGAAATGTAGATCTTGAAATCATTTTCTACATCGACAAACTGCATAATGCAATGATTTCATATGCACAAGATCATATCTCAGCACAACAAAATTATTTTCAGAGGTATTTTTCAGCTGAGGATCCTGCAAAATATGACTGGATCAGAGACCCGTTCAGTGTAATACCTCCTAATTTCAGCACTGCAGAAGAGGAACGGTTCATCAATGTGATCTCTGATTCAGCTATGTCACATCCTGCTTGTGTGAGACAGATTTTTATGAGGTTACCTCTGTCAAGACAAATAAAGGTCAAAACTAGACATTGAAAATGAACTAGAGTGGCCATCTCAAGAAAGCAGTCTTGCTTTGAGAGAATCTGCAGCACACAACAGTCTCACCCCAGACAATGAAATATTTGCAAGACTAGAGATTTGGATTTCTTCCAAAAATGTTCATGTTCAGAATTTGATTATTTTCTGCGAGTTTATAAACCTGTAATTTCTACACAGCAAACTAAGATGTTTAGTGTTAATTATTGGTGTTAACTTTAATAAAAAAAACAAAGAAGTAATTCCAATCAAAATGAGAACATTGCTTCAGAAAAGACATGTTCTTTCATACTTTTATTACCATCATTGTGAAAAACACTTGTTAAAAAATGTAAAATATTTAGAATATTCTCATTTGTAACCCAGCCACAGAGGATGCATAAACCAGTGTGTTTCTTTGTGCCGGTCCCAAATCCCGATAAATGAGGAGGGTTAAGTTAGGAGGGCATCCAGTGTAAAATTTTGCCAAATCAATATGCTGATAACAATACAAATTTCCATATCGGATCGGTCGAGGCCCAGGTTAACAATGACCGCCACCAGTACTGTTGTCAACAGGGTGCTAGCGGAAATTGGGCTACTGTTGACCGAAGAAGAGGGGGGAGACGTGTCCGGAGGCAGGAGGAGAGGAGGATGGTAAAGAGAGTGGAACTGAGGATAGGAACTTTGAATGTTGGCAGTATGACTGGTAAGGGGAGAGAGTTAGCCGATATGATGGAGAGAAGGAAGGCTGATATATTGTGCACCCAAGAGACTAAATGGAAGGGGTGTAAGGCCAGGTGGATTGGAGGTAGATTCAAATTGTTCTATCATGGTGTGGATAGAAGGAGAAATGGAGTAGGGGTTATTCTGAAGGAACAGTATGTCAAGAGTGTTTTGGAGGTGAAAAGAGTGTCAGACAGAGTAATGATTATGAAGCTGGAAATTGGAGGTGTGATGATGAATGTTGTTAGTGCATATGCCCTGCAAGTTGGGTGTGCAATGGATGAGAAAGAATAATTTTGGAGTGAGTTGGATGAAGTGATGAACAGTGTACCCAAGGAACAGAAAGTGGTGATTGGAGTGGATTTCGTTGGACATGTTGGTGAAGGGAACAGAGGAGACGAAGAGGTAATGGGTAGGTATGGTGTCAAGGAGAGGAATGAAGAAGGTCAGAGGATAGTGGATTTTGCCAAAAGGATGGACATGGCATTGGTGAATACGTATTTTAAGAAGAGGGAGGAACAAAGTTTGACATACAAGAGTTGAGGAAGATGCACACAGCTAGATTACATCCTATGCAAAAGAGTCAATCTAATGGAGATTGAAGACTGCAAAGTGGTGGCAGAGGAAAGTGTAGTTAAGCAGCATAGGATGGTGGTCTGTAGGATGATGTTGGAGATCAAGAAGAAGAACAGAGTGAGGGCAGAGCCAAGGATCAAATGGTGGAATTTGAAAAAGTAAGACTGCAAGGTTGAGTTTAGGGAGAAGGTGAGAGAGGCACTGGGTGGTAGTGAAGAATTACCAGAGAAGTCTGCTTGGCGTGACATCTGGATAGAGGAAAGTGGAAAAGGAAACCTGGTGGTGGAATGAGGAAGTACAGGAGAGTATACAGAGGAAGAGGATGGCAAAGAAGAAGTGGGATAGTCAGAGAGATGCAGAAAATAGACAAGAGTACAAGGAGATAAGGCACAAGGTGAAGAGAGAAGTGGCGAAGGCTAAAAAAAAGGTGTATGATGAGTTGTATGAGAGGTTGGACACTAAGGAGGGAGAAAAGGACCTGTATCGATTGGCTAGACAGAGGGACCAAGCTGGGAAAGATATGCAGCAGGTTAGGGTAATAAAGAATAAAGATGGAAATGTACTCACAAGCGAGGAGAGTGTGTTGAACAAATGGAAAGAGTACTTTGAGAGGCTGATGAATGAAGAGAACGTGAGAGAGAAGAGGTTGGATGATGTGGAGATAGTGAATCAGGAAGTGCAACAGATTACCAAGGAGGATGTAAGGACAGCAATGAAGAGGATGAAGAATGGAAAAGCCGTTGGTCCAGATGACATACCTGTGGAAACATGGAGGTATTTAGGAGAGATGGCAGTGGAGTTTTTAACCAGACTGTTTAATGGAATCTTGGAAAGTGAGAGGATGACTGAGGAGTGGAGAAGAAGTGTACTGGTGACGATATTTAAGAATAAGGGGGATGTGCAGGACTGTAGTAACTATAGGGGGATAAAATTGATGAGCCACAGCATGAAGTTATGGGAAAGAGTAGTGGAAGCTAGGTTAAGAAGTGAGGTGATGATTAGTGAGCAGGAGTATGGTTTCATGCCAAGAAAGAGCACCATTGATGCAATATTTGCTCTGAGGATGTTGATGGAGAAGTTTAGAGAAGGCCAGAAGGAGTTGCATTGCGTCTTTGTGGACCTGAAGAAAGCATATGACAGGGTGTCTTGAGAGGAGTTGTGGTATTGTATGAGGAAGTCAGGAGTGGCAGAGAAGTATGTAAGAGTTGAACAGGATATGTACGAGGGAAGTGTGACTGTGGCGAGGTCTGCGGTAGGAGTGACGGATGCATTCAAGGTGGAGGTGGGATTACATCAGGGATTGGCTCTGAGCCTTTTCTTATTTGCAATGGTGATGGACAGGTTGACAGACAAGATTAGACAGGAGTCCCCGTGGACTATGATGTTTGTTGATGACATTATGATCTGTAGCGAGAGTAGAGAGCAGGTTGAGGAGACCCTGGAGAGGTGGAGATATGCTCTAGAGAGGAGAGGAATGAAGGTCAGTAGGAACAAGACAGAATACATGTGTGTAAATGAGAGGGAGGTCAGTGGAATGGTGAGCATGCAGGGAGTAGAGTTGGTGAAGGTGGATGAGTTTAAATACTTGGGATGAACAGTACAGAGTAATGGGGATTGTGGAAGAGAGGTGAAAAAGAGAGTGCAGGCAGGGTGGAATGGGTGGAGAAGAGTGTCAGGAGTGATTTGTGTCGGACGGATATCAGCAAGAGTGAGAGGGAAGGTCTACAGGATGGTAGTGAGACCAGCTATGTTATATGGGTTGGAGACGGTGGCACTGACCAGAAAGCAGGAGACAGAGCTGGAGGTAGCAGAGTTAAAGATGCTAAGATATGCATTGGGTGTGACAAGGATAGATGGGATTAGAAATGAGTACATTAGAGGGTTGGCTCAAGTTTGATGGTTGAGAGACAAAGTCAGAGAGGTGAGATTGCTTTGGTTTGGACATGTGCAGAGGAGAGATGCTGTGTATATAGGGAGAAGGACGCTAAGGATAGAGCTGCCAGGGAAGAGAAAAAGAGGAAGGCCTAAGAGAAGGTTTATGGATGTGGTGAGAGAGGACATGCAGGTGATGGGTGTAACAGAACAAGATGCAGAGGACAGAAAGATATGGAAGATGATCCGCTGTGGTGACCCCTAAGGGGAGCAGCCGAAAGAAGAAGAATCTCATTTGTAAAAGGTGGGGCCTGACAGAAAAACATTGGGGAACCACTGCCATTAGTACAAGGCTGTGTAAGGGCTTTCCTGGCAACACAATGCACAGCAAAGGAATCAAGTCAGTCACTAAAGAATATAATCTCTCTTATTCACACTGAGCCCATGTTAGTGTTATAAATCAAACTAAAACAGTTACATCAGCTGTGGAATTAAACTGAACATAACAGAAGCCCAAATAGACATTGGGAAAACAGGAGGACGCCACTCAGAGCATACCCTGGACGAGAAAAGACAAAACACTACTTTATGGTGTGCTGCACTGCCAATAATTGATACAAGATGTTGTGTGAATATTTATGTGAATATTGTGTGAATATGTTATTATGGTATGCAGCAACCTCTAATTTTCTGAATTAGATAATAGTCAGTGGTCAGTTAATGTATGAATGGATTTCTACATTGACCAGCAAAGACCTAAGCCAAATGTTCACTATAAATATTCATGAGTAATAGAGCAGTGTCTAGACTAGAAGGGACTTATTACTGCAATTGCATTAATAACAATAGTTTTGTAATTTAAGAAGCTGGTTTGTAATCCCCAGAAAATTGAAGGCATGGTACAAAGAGTAAAATAATTATAAATATCACCTTATTATCCCTCAGCTCTCCTAAAAGATAACAAATAAAAAAAGATTGCAGGCACCTCCCATATAGAATACTGTAATGGAGAGTACTATCTAGCATATAGGTTGATATTTTTTATTATTAACAATACCTAATAATATCTAATTTAAAAATGTTTAACCAGGCAGGTAAGCTGTTCTTGCTCTGACACATTCACATTTTTACCAGATTACTATCTGAAAACATCAGAACAGAGAAAGCAGGAACTGACTGGCCAGCGCTGGACTGGCGAGATTGAAGGCTTTGTATTGATTTGGTTGTAACTCATTTTAAGAGTGCTTTGTTATAACTCACACCCTCCTGAGTACGCTGCTGCAGCTTTGATACTCTGTGATATCAGAACAGTGGATTTAATAGGATAGGTAAAAAGGGCAGGAAGGATTGCAAGCTTTAGATGCTTGAGCTCCCATTTCCCCTTCGTGGAAAACAGCTTAGGGAATGAGGTAGCTGATATTGAAAGAACAAGCATGAAATGGAAGCTGGTGACAGAGATGAAAGGGCATGTGCAAACCCCCACTAGTCAAAGTGGCGGGTCAATGATGACAAGATCGCGACTTAAATTAAAGGCTAAGAGAGAGGAAAACTGTCTCTTTGTTACTCAATTCATGCAGAAGATCATGCTGACATCTACAGAGGGGTCATGCGTTCTCTCTAGCTTTCCATCCAAGATTCATGTCTGACCACGTTGGACCAGAGACCAATACACATACTAAAACAGACAGCCACCTGGTAGCTAAGCATGCAAGATGAACTGCTTATTAATCAGGTTGTATTATTTTGCCTACATTCTTTTTTACTCTGCTTATGTTTTGGTCACAATAGTAAGTTTCTCATGTCTGTTCTGGTTCTCTATCTAATTGCCTGTGGTTATAGATGTAAAAGAAAGGGATAAGTATTGAACTACAGAAGGCAACAATTCTGATTGTGACCAGGTTGGTAAGAATAAACATACATGGGTTATAGCTGGAATTTTGGGGCATTCTGTTGTAGGTGTGCATATTAAAGAGTCTTAAAGGGAAAACTGGAACATCCTAGAACCCTATGTGACACAACAAATACATACAACACACTTCTTTGGTTTACTAGAAAACAAACCTGCAATCCTAATAACATTTGTTTTTTGCAATGGTGGACATCAGAAGCAAGCAGATATGACACTTGGATGATAGTTCTATTTGGTAATTCTGAAGTCAGTCTAACACACTTGTATGCAGCTATCCCTGAATTTAAGGCTATGACAATCCAAGGACCAACATTTTAGCCACAGTCAACATAAACAATGAGGAACAGAATATGACTCTACATGGAAGAAATCTAAAAAGATGGTGTGCAGATGACTTGAATTAGGCTTTGCACAACTCTTGAATCTACCCACAGTGACCTACCATCTCCTCACTACTAATTCTTATACCCTTCCTCAACCTAAAATAATCGATAGCTCAACATATGCCACAGACCTCCTGCTTCAAACAGATGTCCTCATGTAAACTATACACTGCATACAGTGAATTCAGAAAATATTCAGACCACTTGTTCGGCACGCTTTTAGATTTTATTTTTTGCCCATCAATCTACACTCAATAACCTATAGTGACAAAGTGAAAACATTAGATATAATGGTTAGTAATGAAAGGCATGAACATTAGTGGGCCCATCCCCTATGCAGTCCTATCTGGAGCAGAAAACAAATTCATTTCTGAAAATTGCAGGAAACTGAGTGACCCAATATAATGAGAGCTTGCTGCACTAGTATAGGAAAGCAGGAAACAGCACCTAGGGTTTCAGAATGATAATGTTCCTGTCCCTTCAACACAGAATACACCTCTCAAAAAGTGTAATAATCAGCCACAGACAAAATCTTTTCATATTATTGACTACAGGGGTACATCTAACATGTACAAAGTCAATTTGTGCAGGGTTTAACAGACACAAGGTGCAGACAGCACATACAAACTATATATATATTAAGTGAACAATGCCAAAAAACAAAAGTTAAACTTGCAAATGAAGGAATGCAAAATTTTTCCAAAAAATGAATAGGAACAAATAGGTTGCAGTTATTCAACAAAATATTCAGCATCCAGGCACCATTGCAGAAAGGCATTAGCTTTACTGCTGCTGTTAGAGTTATGGAGAGAGTATCAAGCAAAGACTTTGTGTGTTGGGCAGATGAGGAACAGTTAAAAACTGGTGTCTGCTGCTTTCTTTGTTGCTGTTGTCATTTCCTCTTGTGCTATGCTGTTAAAGGTGTACAGGAGAAAAAAAAACTTAAACTTAATCTCTCTGAACCTTAAAATTTAATAATGAGAAGATGAGGCTGCATACAGGCAAGGAAAAATTTCAAAGACATTTAAATTAAACTATGCCTGTGCTTTGTGAGTCCATATTTTTCAAGTGATTCTTTCAAGACCTGTCCTATTGATCAGAAATCCTTAGACACTGAGAAATTGTGATGGAACACTTATATCTCCAAGAAGTGGCCCCTAGCTTAGTCAAATTCAAAGCAGATTTAATCAGGAAGTTTACACTTCTCCAGAATTCAATACATGAAGTCCCAGTATGAGCTGTCATTGTGAACTGCAGAGCACCAGTAGCTCTTCTGTTAGTTTAATGTGAGTTCTCCATTCTAAACAAGAAATACCTGTTTTTTTTCATTTAGGCAGCAAGTTCTGAGAACTTATTAAGCTGATTTGATATTAACTGAGCAGTCAGTTTGAAGTGATGTGACAAAACACAAGCTTTAAGCAGCCATTAATTAGATCTATAGTTTGTTGGCTATTAATTTTAACTAGTATTTTAAAAAACCATAAAGGTTATTATTTAAAAAAACAACATGACTTAATGTGTAACTGCATTATTATTAAAACATTTTTTTTTATTTTGTACACTGAAGTCTGAAAAACTGGGTTTGTGTTATTTCCTTGAAACAATATTAGCGAACATACATTTTATGTTGAAAATATGGTTTTGTGTTGGGTTAGCTTTAATGTGAAGCTTCTGTGAGATTTCCTCAATACATGGTGTCATTATAGTTTATTCAGTAAGAATAATTGGCTTAGCATCCTGATATGTATTGTGTGCCCTGTGATGGATTAGCCTGCTGACAAAGATATGCAGCAGTCAGTTTTTTATACTCTGTTAAGGAAATAAGCTTTAGCTCTTTGATTCTCTGAATCCGAGGAACTTTGCTGTAAAGAAAGATAAGTTAATTAAAACTGCTAGTAAAGCCATTTTTAGGTTACATTTGTAATATTCTAGGAAATGCTTTCTGAGAGAACAGCTCCGGAGGTTCTTATGGTTTTTAGATTGCATGTTTATTACATCAATCACAATGTTGCAGACTGAACATGTGATTGGGAGCACTTCAGAACGCATTCAGAACCATGAATACGATTCTGCCGTTTTACCGATCCACGCATTTGATTCCAGGAGACAAAAAGCACTGTTCAATTTGCATAAGTTGTGCAATTCAATTTGCATAAGTTGTGCAAACCAACTGTATTTCAGCTTCCTGATGCAACACTGCTCAGAGTCAGAAAATGGCTACAAGGAGTAAATAGAGTTTTGACGCTTGAGTGTTATGACAATTGACATTTAGTATATGCTAGATCACAGGTCACTAATAGGCGGACCGCGGTCCAGGTCTGGACCCAGACTCTGTTCTGTCCGGACCCAGACATATCATTGAGCTTTATTTAGTTTTGGCCTGAGATTACATTTTTACCGGTGTCTCTTTTCTGACAGTGTTTCTACACCGCTACTCAGTGAAAGGGACATCCTACGTGTCTCTGATTGGCCAGTACTTGTTGCCTTCATGGGTTTGAGTTGATTGGGTTTAAGCATGAAGGCTGATACTGGTCAAAGTGAAGGCAAGAATATCAGCCAATCACAGGCAGAGTATGGCGGGCCTTCACTGAATAGAGAAGCGGAAACCTGCATTCTGAGTGAAAACAGCTGGCACTCTTGTGGCAGTGGCATTGACATAGAGAGAAAAAATATACAGGAGTGAGAAGAGAGAGAAAAGCGACGAAACAGTCAATGTGCCATGGCTTTTGATAAACGGTGGAAGCTTGACACTGTAAACCGGACTTTTAATCCGGAATGGACCAAGGCGTTTATGTTCATACTTCCCGTAGGAAGCTTGGAACCGCCGTGTCTCATCTGCTCTGAGACGGTGGCAGTGGTTAAAAGTAGGAATGTCAAACACCACTATGAAACTAAGCACAAAATTGCATTTGAGAAAAGTTGCCCACTAAATTCGCCAGTTAGACTACAGAAAACATTTGATCTTAAAGCCAAATAACGTTCGGTCAACGAGGATTTTAACACATTCATTTACTGGCCAACAACTCGCTAACGAGTCTTCCCTCAGAGATGCGTGGATTTTGGGACGTCACAAAAAAACATTCAGTGATGACAATCTTCACACATGCATGAGGATGGCACTGCCACCATTCCAGCCCAGATTTAAAATTGTGGCAGAGCAAGTAAGAGCTCATTTCTCTCACTGAACAAGAGAAAGTAGGCAGTGGGATATGAGGAAAAGAAGGAGGAGAATATTTATCTTTTCTTATTTTATTGTATGTAGCCCTCCAGAGTCCAGAGTTGCACTGAAAATAAATATTGTTGAAATGGCATTGAACTTTCTTTTTTGATTTGAGTCATTGACTTCACACAGTGCAGATGTTGATACAATGGCAATGCTACTTCAAAATATATAAAATAATTGTAATGTAAAAATTATAATGTAACTTAAACATGATGATGCTGCGGACCTGTACATGAGGAAATTTTCTCTATCCGGACCTCCTTAAATCATAATTGACTACCCCTGTGCTAGATAGTGCAGCGCCAAATGAAATACCTGCATAAAATCAAATAAAAAGTAAAAGTACGGTAATCTAAAAATTAATAAATGGAGAAGAAAATAAAAGAGGCTGTTAGAAGTGGGGCATGGGAGTAAAAATGGTGAAAAACGGAAGAAGCAGAGAAAGACGCTGGTCAAGGTTATAGCTTCCTTTGCATTTACTCAGTCTGTCCTGTTCATGGTTGCATTGGTAAGACAGATAAAAGAGCAGACTTATATATCCCAAGCAACAGTTTCTAACTCCTCCTGGATAATTCATAGCACTTCCAGGCCAGCTGAAACAGTCAATCAGTCCAGTGTGCCCTGGATTTGCTAAAGGATCCCATTACCCAGTGTTTTTCATGTTACAACTTCATCCCCATGAACAGTGCTGGGGTCTATTAGCAGCAAATGGCCAAACAACCTCTGGCTTCTCTCTACCAAAGGTGCTTGTACTCCAAAGCTTTTCAAGATGAATAGACTCCTGACCTAATGATACCTACATTCTGTTACAACACTTGAGGCCCTGCACTGATGCACTAGTATCATGAACACTTCTCTTCTTCTGATTACTGCTGAACAACAGCATAAAAAATAGAGTAATAAACTTTTCCTCCTCTTATTCTTTAAACCTTTGTTGTTCTCTTAGCTCTAGTTTAACTACAGCTCCTCCTTCATTTTGTTTTGCAAGACAGGCACTCTTTTTCAAGAAAGAATCATTACCTTAGATATGCAGGCATGCATTGTCATCCTGAAAACATCTTCCATGTTGGAAATCAAATGGTGTCAAAAGTATGAAAACACCTGCAAACACCAGAGGTGCAACCCTCAGTCCCTTCAATGTACCAATCAATTTTTAGCTGCACCTTGATATCCTGTCAGATCCCGTGTTTATTACTTTACCAACACTGTTGGTACTGAAGTGTGACAATTGGAAAAATCATCAAGGGGTGCAAGAACACTTTGAGGAATTTCCAAACTCACTAGACTTGCTTTTCTGTTCTTGGACAGTGCCAGAAGCATCTAGTAGGATTAGTTCCACTTCTGCGGCTGAATTCACAGTGGCAAGGCTTTGGAGATGAATAAGATTTAGCTGAACATAACTTAACCTTTTTTGGTTGTTTTGTTAGTATTGTGTGAGATAGATTAGCAGGCTGTATTACTGTTCTCCACTTTTTTTATTACACTATTGTGTTATAATTGAATTAATTTTTTAATCCAGTTGTGACACCAAGAAACTTTCAGAAGAAGTGCTAAGCTACTACTTTTCTAGTACATAATATTTTTAACAAATTTGAATACACATCTTCAATCAGTGACATTACAAGGCTAACAATGTAGTAATCTATTTATTTGGGATGTACAGTAGTTAATACATTACACAATATTTAAGTTTACAAGATCACTACATTCAGACAGTTCTGCAGTGTAGTGCAGTGTAAAAACTACAGTGGCTCCGAAGGGCAAAATGCAAAAACAAACCAAATGCAAAAACAATGAAATTAATTAAAAATTAACTTCAAAAATTAAAATGTTTCCTTGAAAAACTTATACCGTTCCTCAAAAAACTTTTCTTGCCCTAAGATGTTATAACTAAAATGTGCTATCTATCCCTAGAGCGGCAACAAAGAGGAAAAAAATAACAAAATAATTCGGAGCACAAGTGCCCAACACTACTTTCTTACTAACCCCACAAATTTAGAACACACCAACAGATCCTGAGTGATAAATGTAATAAAATTATTATAACAAATAAGTCTGTTTCTTATACAATACCCGCACTGCAGCGCACCCCGTCACACTGTTGGAGCTCAAAACACGACACCCCACTGAAAAACAAATACACAAGAAACAATTACCATAAAGGATTAACTGAATGGAAATTAAATTTCCTTGGATGTCCATCTGTAGAAATCCAGTTTTTTATTTATCTGAATGTTTGATATTTCAGGGTCACGCCAAGCCATACCTCAATACAGTGAAACTTCCTCACAGACATGTCAGGTACTCCTTGTCAGGTAATACCCAAATTCCTAATACCTGTTCAATTTTTGACCTTCTACAATGATGGAGAATGTACAACCCAGCAATGATACAATCCACACATGACAGAGTCCCCACCCCCAAACCCCACTTTAAGTTATAGTAGGGTTTCATGTTGGTCACATGGTACATATGTTTTAATATCACTGTCTGATTGCCATTGAACTCAGTTATTAAAAGGCCCTAACTGTTTAATTACTGTAGCTGGTCCAAACCATTTTGGCGTAACCTTGGATGTAAATGATGCTTTGGAGAGTTACTGTGTCCCCAGTTAAATCCGGTCCCTTCAGAATATTTAACACTCTGTCAAGGGAATATTATATAACTGGGCCTGTTTGGCTTTTGAATCCACTAACCCCTCTCAAACGAGATCCTTTAATTTTTTCAAACTCAAATACTTTGAGATATTGTGGTGAATCAGTAGTTGGAGGAGTGACAAGCAGCTCTAGTGGACCTATTATTTGTCTTCCGAGAGCTAAATGAGTAGGCAACTCACCAGTACTCTCATGCCACGCTGAATGGAGTGTAGCCACTGATCCCAGTCCAGGTGGTGGGTTTCCAGACAAGAAGCTATTATCATCTTCAGGATGCGATTCACTTGCTCGGTGAGGTTGGACTGGGTATGGTATGCCATTGTCTTCTTATGGGTTACTCCCCAGTCATTCATAAAGCCCTTCATTTCCATACTTATATATTTTGGACCCCTGTCCAAAATGATGATCTTCAGGATACCCCAGCGGGAAAACATCTTCTTTCTTAGGGTGGGGAATAGCCATTCAGTTGTTGAGCAAAAGCAAAAAGCCCCACCCATTTAAACAAATCATCCATTACCACCGCCAGGACAGCCTTTTTGTTCTTGCTTGATGGCAATGGTCCCATTATGTAGATTTCCCACATCTCCCCTGGTTTGGTGACGAATGTTGACTACAAATATCTGGTTGGTAAACCAGGTTTATCTTTGTACAGTTGGCAGGTGGTACAGGATCTCACATGTTTCTACGTGTTCTTCCTCAATGATGGTCTGATGAGTCTTCAACCTGCTCACGTGGCCACCAAAATGGCTGTCATGAAAATAAGATAGGTACCCTGAAAGTAACACCTCAGAAGTAACTAGCTGGGATTACTCACCCCCGAGTTTAGATGGCACACAGCAAAATAATATTCCTTAGAGATCCTGATAATGAATATGACCCTTTCATTAACCTGAGTTTTCCTATACCTCCCGACAAACCAGACAGTTAGACTGAGATTAAGCATTGTCGGATAGGTCAAGAGGCAGGTCACAACCTTAAATCGATAGTGTTATAGATGATATTTCCAGTAGTTCCGGAACCTGGGAAAGCACATCTGGAAACACATTGCCACAACCGTTTCAGTAAAAGAAATTAAAGGTGAACTGCCGGTGACGAAGTACCCACCTGGTAAGTCATGAGGACATATTTGGGCAATTAAATGCTCAAGCCAGAGCACAGTGGTCTGGTAGACACCTTGACACCTCAAACAGTGTTCCCTTCAGGTAGTGTCACCATTTTTCCACTGCCCACACAACCACCAAACACTCCTCAGATGTTGAATAGTTGAGCTCAGGATGCCAGAGAGACCTTGAAGCATAGGCAATGACATGCTCTTCTCTATTACTGATCTGGGTTAAGATGGCCCTAAGACCCACATTACTACCGTCAATCTGGACTTGGAAGGTGAGCAGTGGATTAGGATGTGCCAAAACCAGTATTACCAAAATATATCGTCATGAGGTTCCCTTCCTCAGCTGGCGCTGTAAAGGTTCAGCAGCGTCAGCCAGTCTTGGAATGAACTTGTGGAACCAACATACCAATCTTAAAAAATGCTATAAGGATTTCACATTAGAAGGTGGTTGGTAGTCCACAAGGGCAATGATCTTTTCATGTTCCACTCCAATTCCTTTTGCTGACACTACATGTATGAGGAAGGTAAGCTGTGGCTGTCTGAGGTGACATAGCCTCAGCACAGCTAAGCCTGTTGTAGGCAAAGAAAGATCTCATTAAGGTCCCGGAGGTTCTTGCGATGGGGAGAAGACAATGATATCATCTATATAGACAAAGTAGTTCTTCCTAATCAACTCCCTCAGCACTTGGTCCATCTGGCATTGAAAAGATGCCTCCATGTTCTTTATGCAGAAGAGTATTACTAAGAGTTGGAACAAGCCATTGGGAGTGATAACTACATTCTTTGCCATACCGTCTTTTCCCATACAAACCTGACAATAGCCAGTTTGTAAATCCAGGGTGCTGAAAACCAATGCTCCTCGTAAGGACTCTAAAATGTCATGCACCAGCGGCACAGGATAGGCATCACTGGCGGTTTTGACATTCAGTCCACTGTATTCCACACAAAAGCAAAGGCAAACTGTATCAGTACTTTGCCACTATCCCCATATGCTTGCCCATCTGCCATCTCTCTTAAGCAACTCACCAGTCATTTTTATTTTTTCCCCACAAGCTGCGATTAATTAAGGTAAACGTGCTCCCGATGTCAATAACAGCATGTCCACTGATGTCCCACACACTTACTGGTGCAATTAATAAGGGCAATTGTGTGTGTAACATGGTGAGTTCAGTCCCAGCTGTCTGGTCCTTGTATCTCTGAGGTTTGACCCTAGGTGCTTCACTGCCAGAGGCCCAAAAGGGTTGCCCTTTTTTACTCCTCATAGCAGCCCAGTCCTTCTCTATTAAGGACCTGATCTTTACTAGTGATTGTACTGAACGCCCTGTGCTCTCAAGTGCAACTGTAAGGCACGAGTTACATACCGCAAAAATGCATCTAACAATATGCTCTTCTAATATATTCAGGTTCCACTTTAAACAGAGTGCATGGTATTCGTAAACAAAGTCTCTGATCAGTTGCAAGGGACCTTGGTGAGCAGCCAGTAATTGTTCTTCAACTTCATTCAGTCTGGTAGTCAGCCAGTAGAAACACATCCAGGAAAGCCGTATAGAAGGAGGTCCAGTGTTTAATATTAACTTGCTCCACCTGCCACCAGTAGCAGGCAGGTCCCTGAAGAGATACGTCCAAGAAGCTCAAAATCTTGGCTAATGTTAATGGGTGTAGTTCTAGGAACACATCTGCCTGCTCAATAAACTGAAGAACCTCCGCAAATTTACAGGAGGCTTCCAGTTTTGGAAAGTCCAGCTGTACGGCAGTCGCAGGAGTTGAGGTGAAGGATGGTCGAGCTTCAAATAATGACATCACTTGGTGCGGTGTTTGAAAGTATGCAGCAATACTTCTCATTGCATTCTGTATAACCTCTTCACACTGTTGATCTTGTCTCTGCAAAGTCTACCAACTTCTGTTCCGGACTTTTCAAACAATCCTGCACTCAGCTTAGGTACTTTGGTTACTGCCACATCCACGTATCCATGTAGAGCTTCTTCCCGTGCTACCATACCCTCTTCCATTTCTGCTAACCGGATTTGAAGCTCCTTCAGCTGAAACTGCACATCTGTCCATGGAAACTTGTACACACAGACTTGTCAGGTCCACACTTTACTTGAAGCAGTAAAATGATCTTTAGGGTTGATTTGCCATCCATGAATGAACATGGGTGCACTTGACTCCTCCTGAAGGGATTGTAGTTTTCTCTGCAATTTTGCCATCATCCTCTAGCACTGTTCCTCAACATTTTTCTCTCCTCCTTTTCTGCCACTGTACCTTCACCCATTTTGGATGGTGAGCCCATCCCGTTAGATTTTATGGGCCCTCTGAGCCAAGTGCTCCTTGTCAGTTAATGCCCAAATTCCTAATACTTGTTCAGTTTTTGACCTTCTGCAATGATGGAGAATGTACAACTCAGCAATGACACCGCCAACACATCACAATTGATACAAACTGAGCACCAAGTTTAACATCTTCACAAACTTTTAAAAAAAGAATGCAAAAGTTGAACTAAATAACTAAGGTTTACTCCCTGTTGTGTCTGGCTTTTTCTTACTTTTTGTGATATCTTTTTTAAAACATATTTTCTTATGAGTGTGATAATATACATTCATTTTTTCTTTTTATTTGGTTGTGGGTCCCATTTGGTGGGTGAAGTGTGCAAACACATGGCGGATGTAGTAGTTGGATTGGGTCTCCTAGGAGGTCAGAGATTGAAGTGTCATTTCTCATCCATTAACTGAAACAGGGAAGCCCTGCTGTTCGTTTTATGATTCTTACTGTTTTGTTACAATTATGTCTTCTTGTAACAAACGTTCTCATTCTCTAAAAGCAGACCATGTTTTGTTCATAGTGTGGCAGTCAGTTGGGCATAGGCGCAGTGCTACCTTTTTATTCCACCTGTGGGCAATCACATGCATTTCTACCATCAAGTGACTAATTGTCCATAGTGCTGCAAGGACCACCAACAGGTAATATATCCCTTTCATTTGACTGTGTTTTCTATGACCCTGTAATTAATATGGCATGAGCATATAAAATATGGTAAGTGACAAATTGACACATAATCCATAAATGTAATGCATTTTTATTTTAGTCAGGGCAAATGAACACACAATTTTTGTCACTGATTGGATTACGCACTACTTCTAAGCAGGACACAAATATGAGATTATGAATTTTTTGAGAATTTATCATAGAATATCAATGTGTTAAAGAAACCTGAAAATGCAGCTGAAAGAATTTGTACTATCAAAACTAAGGAATTACTCCAATATAAGCCAAGTGCACTTAGCCATGGACATTAAGATACTGTACAAGGGCAGGGTCAGCTTCTTGGATATAGAATGAAGCGTTACTGCAGAAATATAAACTCCGCGTGAGGCAATGTGATGTCATGAATTTGTTATCTGAATTGAATCTGTCTGCAGCTTCAGCTAGGAGGACAAGGAGATTTGTCTGAAGCGTTTACAACTCGCTGGGTCCAAACTGTGTTTGGCATGTAGATTGATAGGATAAATTAAAGCCTTATGGCAGAGGTAAGTGGGTCCATCAATGGCTTTTTAACAAAGATTTTATGGCTTACATGCAAACCAACAAATAACCCAGCAGTAATTGCAACAAATTATGTGCTTTGTGTTTCAAAATTTGGGATTGTACCTATAAGACTGAGGAAAGATTGTGGAATCGAAAATACCTTGATGGCAGCAATGCAGTGCACATTTCGCTCTCAAGGAAACAACCACTTTGCTGGGGCATCTAGCCATACTTCTGGAACTTTTGTGATGAATCAAAGAATAGAATCCTCGAAGGCACATTTCAGAAATTAACAGTAAGAATATTTGTGTACATGTTTTTGCTATAGTAAGTCCAATCATAACCATTTATACAATGCAATTTAAAAAAAAAATATCCAAAGCTATATTTAGTAATATTCATTTTCATTTAATTCAGTTCACAGTTCTGGATAGAAATACAGAGAGATACAATTTTAAAATCATTATGATTCATTTTAAGAATGTCCTCTATTTTAGACGATGCAGTCTAAAGACTTTTGAATGTATTAGCAAACATCATATATATCTTTGTTTTTTTTTTTTGGTTTTTTTTATTATTTGTCTAGATTAAAATCAAGAAATATTGGATATGTTGTTTCAGAAGATACACTTCATCAACTGGCAACACAATGGAAGGAAATTTGTGATTGTGGAGGTGAAACCATACAGGTACATTTAGCTTTCATACGGCAACAGTACAATTTCCAAAATCCACTCACATTGAAATTTGCTTTAGAAATATTTGTGAGATGAAAATAAATCTGAATATCTGAATCTTTGCACTACATAATTATTAAATAGATTATTTTTTTCTTGTGTTTGTCGCCACATTAACAGTAGAATTACCAGAGCCAACGAAAAAAACTCATAAATCCGGCCTACCTTAAATCCCTTTGCACCTGTCCGTCAGCATCTTTTATCTTCTAAATGTGGCGATAAGCCCAAGCAGCCTGCTATAACATCATGGACCATAAGTTGCATACTAATTCAGCATGAGCAAGAACACTTAATAAAACTGAATAAAAAAAATTTAAAGTGAAGCAGGCAGATTCACCAGCATTTGTGTGTCAGCTTTTATCCCTCCAAATCAGAGAATTTGCAGTTCCATTGTCTCAAAACACTACTCACATCTACAGTTATTCCCAGTTTCAGATAAAAAGTAACTGCGTCAGATCTGGGGTGGGGGGTGGGTGTTGTATTGTGATTGTGACTGAGAGAGTAAAAGTGAAAAAAGATGGCAAATTTTAAAAGTGCTATAAATTTACACCGGCTGTTACAGACACAAATCCAATGTATGTTTTTATTGTATAATATTAACAATAAGAGTAGCTCGCTACTCAAAACCGTAAATTTGTGGGGGAGATGTTTTCAAACTCATGACCTCTGGATTATAAATTGGCAGATCTAACCGCTGCACCACGGAAGCTGTCGTATTGTACTTGCACCTTTCATGAAAGTGTTTATTTGGTGCTGCCACCGCCATGCTTCACTGTGGGGACTGTATTGGACAAGTGATGAGCAGTGCCTGGTTGTCTCCACACATACCGCTTAGAATTAAGGCCAAAAAGTTCTATCTTGGTCTCATCAGACGAGATGGTGAGAAATAAGATTCTCTGGTCTGATCATGCTGTGGGGGTGTTTTTCAGCTGCAGGGACAGGACGACTGGTTGCAATCGAGGGAAAGATGAATGTGGCCAAGTACAGGGATATCCTGGACAAAAACCTTCTCCAGAGTGCTAAGGACCTCGGACTGAGCCGAAGGTTTACCTTCCAACAAGACAATGACCCTAAGCACACAGCTAAAATAACGAAGGAGTGGCTTCACAACAACTCTGTGACTGTTCTTGAATGGCCCAGCCAGAGCCCTGACTTAAACCCAATTGAGCATCTCTGGAGAGACCTAAAAATGGCTGTCCACCAACGTTTACCATCAAACCTGACAGAACTGGAGAGGATCTGCAAGGAGGAATGGCAGAGGATCCCCAAATCCAGGTGTGAAAAACTTGTTGAATCTTTCCCAAGAAGACTCATGGCTGTATTAGCTCAAAAGGGTGCTTCTACTAAATACTGAGCAAAGGGTCTGAATACTAAGGACCATGTAATATTTCAGTTTTTCTTTTTTAATAAATCTGCAACAATTTCAAAAATTCTTTTTTTTGTCTGTCAATATGGGGTGCTGTGTGTACATTAATGAGGAAAAAAATTAATTTAAATGATTTTAGCAAATGGCTGCAATATAACAAAGAGTGAAAAATTGAAGGGGGTCTGAATACTTTCCGTACCCACTGTATGTTTACACTTATCAGGCTGCACACATGTACGGACTCCCTGGGGGGACATGGTGTATTTTTTTCTTTTGGGAATTGATTTGGTGGACGCAACTTACCATCTTCATGCTCACCACTTAGTATCTCATGCGCATCTCTTATATAGCTCATGCCCACCATTTACTAACTTGTGTGCACCACTTAGCAAAGCCTGCGCACCAAGTATTTTAAGGTCACACCGGCTAATCTTGCATGAGCATCACATGCATTAAGTTCAGCATAAACTATCATTTTCAGAAAAACAGGGCATATTGCTAAACAGTTTGATAGTTTACTCACACAGTTACATTCCACAGAAATGAATACTGGCAAGTTTATAAAAGCAGGCTATACATTCAAGCCCAAATCATTAGATCCATGAAGCAGCAGCACTAACACCTGCACTAATGTGTGTAGTAAAAGGAAATTACATTAGTTAGCCAACTACTTGCATCTACTTTCTAGCTCACAGTCAGCTTCTTATCTGCATAAATTACAAAAGGAATTCATGTTTCACATATTGATTGTATGCAAAGTTTTCCCAGTCCAATGCGGGTACAATAATTTAATTCTCTGGTAAACTTGGCATGCTATCTACACCACTGGAGTGTGGTCTTTAACATGTATCCAAATTGGTAAATTCAAATATTGCCACTTTTATTCTCACTGTTTTCTGACAAGAGATATGCCCTTGTTAAAAAGCTAAACTTGAATATCTTAGTCAAATCCACTGCCAAACCTGGCACACTGGGCCATCCATTGCATTGTGCTAAACAAACTGCGATATTTAAAGGGCAAAGCAGAGAGTTCAATCGTGTTGTGGCCATTTTTATTTTCATGTTTTGACAAGATGGATCAAGTTAAATTGTAGGTGGTATATTAATCAGCTAACTTATGATGTTATTGTGTTTATAATGCTGCTGAGATGGAGAAATGTCATTCTATCTCCAATATCTTCTGTCAAGTCATTCTGGGGAATTCGGAGATGCTTCTATGTGGTCAAGAGGCATAATCCCTCTAGTGTGCCATTTGTTCTTTCCTAGTTTAATGTAAATGCTATTTCCTCATCTTGGTAAATTTCAGTATTTATAAATATCTATAAAGAATTTACTACAAACATACATTTGGATACAAGAAGCATTTCTGGTGAAAAAAATAACACCAGATAATGTTCTACAATTTTATCTTTATCAGAAAGTTCACTGATAACATGGCAAAGAAATCCCGCTATCATAAGCATTGTAGCATGCACTTCCACTATACGCCATGTAAGACATTCCACTGAGGATGGTAACTTAATCTAATTTATTTCAAAATGATATTAAAATGTAACATTAGTAGCAATCAGTCACAAACAAAAGAATGCATTATTAAAATATTAAAACAATATTGATTCAAAAGTTTAAGAATATATAGCATTTGCTCGAAAAGGAACCCAAGAGGTGTAAAAGCAATCTTTTAATTTAACACTCAAATTTATAGAAGCAAATTTTGTTGGTTTAGTTTTTTTTGTTTTAACACATATTATGTATGGTTATTTATATAAATAAAGTGTTTTTATCCATCTAAATACTGTGTAGAAAATAGAGTCATTATAAAATTAATTTAGTAATAGCCACTTCCAAAGTATAAACATTTGATATGCCCAGGGTTCCAAAACATTTAAAACAGAATGATACAATATCTACCTTCAATTAGACTTTTGACAACAGGGATGCAAAGAAGATCCTATTCATTTCCTGGATCACCCCACAGAACTGACTACCATGCTATCTAAGAGACACACATCTAAGTAATGTAGCCTAACAGAACTTATCAGTCACATATACCCAGAGGATTTCAAACTAAAACTGGTTTCAGATATTAAATAACATTTTAAATTTATTGTATTTAAATTAAAAATATATTGCAAATAATATGTAGTTATATATTTACATGAAATATGCATAGTCAGTGACAAAACAAATCAATTTTAGTAGAATGAAATAAGTGTTTAGTTTTCTCAGAAGCAATCCTAATTAATGGAGCATACAATTTTCAAAAAACACTGACATATTCTGTGGAAAAAGCATTACTGTGTAATATCTGATAAACTAGTAATTAATTTAAAGCTTTAAAAGTTAAATGCATATGAAAGTAAATCATTAGTTACTTAAATTATGCAATGTCATGTCATACCTTTTGTAGCATCATCTGTATCTCCGGATCACAAACATGTTTTGTACCAGGGGAAAGTTACCTAAACAAAATATAGTTGGACAAGTTTTTTGAAATGAACTGTGGCCCAGGACCACCATGAACCACAGAAGCAACAACCATCCTTTCAAACAATGGCTAAAACAAAAACAATGTGTCAAACCAATCACCATATCCATCCAACTACCCATTGCTTAAACTCGCTTATGTCAGCAATAGTTAATTTTATAAGCCACATTATAAAATGGCTACTCTGGGCAAAAGACGAGAAATCATACCTTAAAAAACAAATTGAGCTCCATTCCAAATATCAGCTCTGTTTATAATGAACTGTGGGACTTTTTCAGACTTAATCTGAGTGGCTAAATTTTCCAGGATGTCTTCCACACTGTCATTAAAACTGTATGCAGAAATTACCAGTATGGAGTAAGTCAACGGCAAAGGAATGGTATCAAAAAAGAAACAGTCACAATATCTGTAGGGTGCATAACAAGATTTTACTCATTGCTGGCTAACTATAAAATAAACATCTTAATTCAAAAGATAAGCCTGAGTTGTTTTAAATAACATAATATAAATGAAACAGATGTGGAATCATTGATTAAATGTATTCAGATTGGAAAAGAAAGTGTTATCACAAAACTTACTAATCAACATTGTGAGGAAATTCATCCTCTGATGAGCTACTAATACCACTTTCAGCTAGATTTGCTGCATAAACTTGCTGCATGACTTGCTGTGTATGTCAGTGGTTCTCAACCTGTGAGGCGGGCCCGCCTAGGGGGGTGCGAAGTAACAAAAAACAGGGCACAAAGATGTGAAAAAAAGAAAACAAGAATCAAAAATATAAAAAAAAATCTGTTGAAACCAAAACAAATTAACTTAAACTACAGTACATTCTGATACTAGAACAATAAATACAGAGTTAGATAAATGTCGATAAAAGTTAAGTAGGTATAATAAAATATGCATCTACATTTCAAAAAAATGTTGGGGGGGGGGAGCGATTAAAACTGTTATGAAAACTCGGGTCGCAAATACTTAAAGGTTGAGAAACGCTAGTGTATGTTCTTGTAAAAAATAAGAAAGCAATCACATATTGAGCTAGAAGGATCAATAGTAAAAGTGATCAGTTCCAAAAGTTTGCCTAAAGCCAAGCTGAACCCTCCCCAATGAAATCTGTTTACTATGTTTTTCTTCTTGTCTTATTGTTTTTTATATTGTAAGACACTTTAAATAAATTACATTTATTACTACTTTGGCCATAAGCAGCAATCTGGCTAATGTACAACACTACTACATAATACTATTAAAATTTAAAAAAAGAACATGGCAGCACTAGAAAAAGTCAAAAGAAGAGCAACTAGGCTGATTCCAGGCCTGTTGGAGATGAATTATTAAGAAAGATGAAAAGAGCTTAGCCTTTTCAGTTAACACAAAATGATATTAAGAGGAGATATGTTTGAAGTGCTGAAAATTATGAAGGAAATTAGTCTAGTGGGCTGTGACTGTTATTTTAAAATGAGGTCAACAAGAGAAAGGAGACATACAGTAGCTAGAAACATGTTAACACTAGAATTACCAGAGCCAACGGAAAAACTCATAGATCTGGCCCACCTAAAATCCAAAAATTGCACCTCTCCGTCAGCATCTTTTGTCATGTAAATGTGTCGACAAGCCCAAGCAGCAAGCAGCTTGCTTTACCATCCCTCCCACCACCTCAGAACGGGCAAGAAGTTCTCCCAGTTCCAGCCTTGATTGATTATCTCGGAGTGAGCTACCCAAAACTGTAAGGGGAAATAATTTGATGTGTGTTTTGTGTCTACAACAATCTATGTAAACACATTGTTAAAACAGAAATGTTTTTCATGTTTTAGTAATAAATGACAAAATGTAGACATGAACTGTCTGCACACGTTGCTGTATGGTGGTGCTTCTTTAGTACTCCAGGACATACAGAGGAAAAAATAGTACAGAGAGGTCAGTTCCGTGCTATATGCAATCATCAGATTCAAATGTTAAAAGTTTCCACACACCCAAGGACCATCCTTCTTATATTTACGACATGTGTATTTGTTGCAATGTACACACTTCTCTCTGTGCTGTGTTACTATTACACTGAAGGGGCTGAGAAAGTGGCAGTCTTGGAACAGAAGCTTGTTGATGTGGCATCCTCTTTTGCTTTTCCATTGCCTTTTCTTGTAAGAAGCGACCATGAAGCTCCTCTGCAAGATGAGCCATGAACACTCTTCTTTTCTCAGTGGCCCCCGTGCATGCCTTGCACAGTACATGTGCGATGATCGCTGCCAAGTCAAGCGTGTTATAACACACAGCAACCGGCCTCCGGCGTGCTCCTTCTTGTACTGAATAACCTCACACCTTCTAGTGCACGATGTCAACGCAGCACCAGGCAAAAAAGAAAGAGACAAATATATGTGACATTTTGAAGAAATCATTTTATGATCTAAATAGTACCAATCAGGAAAACATTGTCACACTAATGCAATATTACAGGGTGCAGCAGAAATAGCCCCCACATTTAGAAAAATCACTGTGGGGTCCCCAAAGCAGGTAGAGGGGTGCGGTCCATTCCGTTAGGTACGGTACATAATAAAGTTTTCAGTCGTCACCATGCTGTGGTCGGGTGAGCATCGAGGCTTTGTTTTGGAGGCTTTTTTCAAAAATGGAGAATCTGTAGCTGCGACGCAGAGGGTGTTTCATTAGCACGTAAACCAAACCGCATGCGAAAGTGTTCCAGACCAGAAAACGATTTTGCTGTGGGTTCAAAGAGTAAGGGCAACAGGAGGTTTTCAAGGCCACCATTTGGATGATATAATTTTTAAAACTTAAAGTAAAAACTTTTTTATACCTACATTTGGAAAATAAAAAGTTTTTGGTGATACCTCGTAGCATTTTTTTTCAATCCCCCTTTGAAATGTGGGAGTTATTTCTGCCGCACCCTGTATTTGAAAACAAACAGCATTAGATCGGGTGTGAATTTATACTGGCGTTGTTAGAGTCAGATCAGAAAGGGGTTAGAGTGTGAACGTGAGTGAAAGAATAAAACTGAAAAGAAAACTTGCTAACTTTGACAAGTACTATAAATTTACAGACGCAAATCAAATATATGTTTTTATTGTATGATATTAACAATAAGAGCAGCTCACTACTCCAAATGGTAAATGATATCGAAACCGCAACCGCTTGATTGGAAGGCAGCAGTTCTTAGCATTGCACCACGCAAGCTGTCCTATCAACCGCCTACCGTAACCCGTTTTCTTTTTTCTTCGGTGAAATTCTTGAATAAAACTGCACTTGTTTTGTTATACTTGTACCTTTTGTGAAAGTGTTTATTTCATATTTGTATTTCTGGCTTCACACATTATACATCTCATGTCTACATTTTGTCAATTATTACTAAAACATGAAAAATATTTCTGTGTTAACAACGTTTTAACATAGATTGTTGTTGACACGGAACACACATGAAATGCATGTATTTCAAATGACGATGCACTTTTTTACCCAATAAAGCTCCAGCACTTCACTTGAAGATAAACACTGAGCACTGAGAAACTTCTTTGCGAATTGAACTGTGGCGGTGGGCGGGGGGTGGGATACCAGGCTGCTTGCTGCTTATCGACACATTTACAGGACAAAAGCCGCAGACGGAGAGGTGAGAAAGGATTTAAGGTGGGCCAGATTTACAAATTTTCTATAAGGCTCTGGTAATTCTAGTGTTAAGGGGAAACTTCACACAAACATTAGGAATTTTTTTCTTCACACAGAGAACCACAGACACAAGGAATAAGTGACCAAGTACTGTGGTAGAAAGTAGGACATTACAATTGTTTAAAACTCAACTTTGGAAGAATTAAGTGGACAGGACTGATGAGCTTTGTTGTGCTGAATGGCCTGTTATCATCTAAAATTATCTATGGTTCTAATACAAAAAGATACTGAAAAAACATGTGAAATGGAGACAACCACATACTTTTAAAAATAGTATGAATATGAGATTATTTTCATATATATTATATTTGTAAGAGTATCTTCTTATTTGAACCTTACATTTGAAGATAAATTGTTTAATGTGTCCTAAGGCATGCAATTAAACACTTTACTAATTTTAAATTTCTTGGATGAAAAGAAAAAAAGAAACTATTAATCTGTGTCTATTAATACATGTAACATCAAGAACAATTGACATACTATAAAATACTTGGTTCACCAGCATTTTCAACATAAATTACGCGTATACACATAGCATTGTAGATAACACCTGTAATAATGTATACCTGTACTCACACTGTGTAGCTAGTGAGAACTTCTTTTGGTGATGTGCTTGCCATATTTTACTTTTCATTTGATAAAGGATTAACCAAAGACATCTATTAAAACAGAAATTAATAATCAAACAATTTAAAGTAACAAACACAACAGGCATAGACTTATAATGATAATAATACTGTATTTAACTGAATTCAATTCTCTTAATTTTTGTACAGCACTTTTAACTAAATGTAGACACTGAGCTCTGTGGGAAGATTTCAGATAAAATGCAATTACAACTTAACTAATTATATAATGAGTACATAAAGACACCAATATGGTTTGAAACATGTTAACATAAACAGAGCCAGCACTATCTGTTCATTGATTAATTGTTGAACTATGGCCAGTTAACAACTGAGGAGATGAAAACATTTTGGTCAGTGAGAATATTTAGCAAACAGCATTTTAAACCGCATACATGGTTGTAAACTACTGTTACAGTATATTTTTTGTTTTAATTGAAATTATTGCTAATGTTACTAGTTACTCTTAGTAGAGAATCTCATTTTAAGTCTAATTATGCTCTTTATACTCTGAGCATTCATTCATTTAGAATTTGCTAATGTAGAAAATTTATAACAAGTCCTGTAGCTGCGTTTCCTCCAAAATTACTAAAGCTATAGCATAAAAATGGGATTCAACAAAAGCCTGATGCTCTAAAATGATTTCACAGACAAAATATCTTTGTTTTTAAAAGTTTTAGTTAAAATTCAAGTAAAACAGTTCACACAAAAAAGGGAAAATTGAAATAGCAAAAAAAAGGAAAAGTTCTTGTTAAGAAAAGCTCTGCTCAAAGCTTAAATCTTGTTACATTTCAAATCATTACAAATCACTTCAAAACATTTCTGAACCATTTCTAAATGTTTCTGAACCAGAACACTGTATGCATATCCCATTTCTAAGCTGAAAATGCGTCTTTTAAGTCCCTGATTACTGGGGTCTGTTCTAAACAACTGATTCATTTAACACTCTGTATCTTAGTTAAAGCAAGAAAGTTCTATCTCGTACTAACTTATAGGGGGAAAAGACTATACCATTGTCTATGACTATGAAAGAAATTTATATTCTGTTCAAATTAAGCAAATTCTAATATGGGTTTAGCTCAAAGTTTTAACTTTCTAAGATTGGCTCTTACATGCTCCATATCAGGAATTTTGGGTAATGGCTACAGAATAGTTACAGGTCAGATAAACAACTGCCTGTGATTTATTATAACAAGGTTGTGGCCTGGGTTATGCTCTGATCAGTTAGCCAGGTAGTTTTCTGACATATTTTTGGCTAAATTCATAAATTTTCTCTAGTCAGGATAAAAACCATCTCTCTTGAAAAATCCAGGTGTTTCCTAAAAATTGTTCCAATTAATCACAAAGGCTCTGCTTTTATTTCCACACCAGATCTCCAAACAGCAGTGAAGGGAATGCAATCTGCTATCACTACATCCCCTTTGTGTAATCCTGGTGGTGACTGACACAATGAAATTCCATCATTTTTTTAATTTTTAGTGCAACAGATTATTAAATTCCTCTTTAATACCATATATTGCTGCAAAATTACATTGTTAGTGCCATCATGTACCAGTAAGGTAGATAAAATTTGTATTAGTAAAGTATATCAGAATATTAGCATAAAGTATTCAAAGATAAGAAAAATATATTAAACTGTATACACTAGATATGCCTGAATAAACATATTTCAGATTTACCACATTTTAATTCCTTGCAGTTAGATTATCAGTTTTTCCCTGGGGGAGCTGTGGACAAAAGCTGGATGATAAGTGAATGCCAAGAAAACAATATGATTACAAAAAACTGCAACTGCGTTTTCTACATAATGCATTTGCCAGTGAGCTGGTTCTACAGAACATTAGGGTGAAACAATATGCCAATTGTTTTACTTTCAGCACTATTGACTATTTAAATACTATTTACACTACATTTCACTATGAAAAGTTCACCTGTAGTGATTACAAATAAACCTATACATTAATTGTGCACTACAATATCATTGAAGGAGACCTCCTCTATTTTATGTTTTGGATGAATAATCACTTCTTCAGAATCACTATTGTCATTTTCTGCAAAAATATCAGTTAAAAGATAACCACCAAATAAAATACAGAATTGTATGCTAAACAGTACAGTATATATATTCATAGCTAGAAATCCACAAACTGAGAAAATGAGTCATATATCTTAAAATAGTTTTTTATTCCTAAGCTTTCAACAACTTACCAGGTGTCATCTTCAGAGGAAAATGATTAGACATATAGGAATCAAAGGCAATATATAGCATATGCTAGGTTCAAGTCCAAGCGTCTATTAATGGCATTTTCATTAGACAGTCACTATTCAGCCAGCTCTCTGGCACTCTTGGTATTGGCCAGAATTTTACTTTCACAGTGTCCCAGTTAAATGTGTGTCAAATGGAACTTGTATGTGTGTAAATCAGAGACCGTGGGTCCTTCCTTCTGACAGCATTACGATGTTCCTGTATACGTATTGCAAGGGTTTTAAATGTTTGTCACACATATCACTGGCCATGTATTGCATGAAATGCTGCAAACTGGGTTTCTTGTCTCTGTGGTTGATTTTTTTCTTTAGACATTAAAAAAATTACAGTCCGTAACGTGTTTGCTGGTTTGTGCTCTATCTTGATCCCAGATCTGGTCAGGATGTGTGCTGAACTTTCTGACACACTACAATGATAAGTGAGGGTGTGGTAAGTGCAGTGATGGGCCAAGTTAGAGCTGAAGGTTTACTAAGATCTGGGGCGTCTTCTATATAGGCACTGTTTAATAAATGTTTTGGGATAGCCATATGATGTGAACAGACAAAAAAGATAATATCTTTCATTCTTTTTTGTGTCCATTGTGTTACAATGGATGTTAATCCTTTTCAACAAAGTCCTAACACAACTACATTTATGCAATGAAGCGAGGTTGCTCTCTCTATATATGTTCTTAATGTACCAATTCATAACGCATATATACTGAAATAAATCACTGAAAACCACAACATTTATTTTTCTTTTTGATAGTCTTTTAAGTAATACACATACTTAGGTGTATCCTTCAAAAATGTATGAAAAATGCAATATTTTTTACATTTTTAAATATCTTGTCACAAGTTGTGCATAACTAGAAACTAATCGACTCATCAAATTGTACAATTTATTTTTTCTACTATTTGTAGAACAATTAACTTTTAAAAATTATCCCTTTATTACTGTGCTTTGTAATTAAATGTACACAAATACTAGTTACACATTTATTCTGGATCTACCCTAATTTATTGTATTCAGCCTCTGAGCAGATGAAAATGTAATTCTATTAAATTGTTTGCCAACTTCATTTTTGTAATTTTGCAAATATTAAATTATTTGCAGATCATGGTATTTTATTGACAAGACTCCCATCAGCATACAAAGAATATATGGGCCTGGTGGTAAATCATTATTGAATGTGCAAAGTTTTGTCTCAGCAGCATGCAAAAGTTCATATTTAGAACTTCTAGAAGAAATTCAAAGTGGCAATGTCCTGCCTCTTTCTTTCTTAAACATTCCTGCACACTCCCACATAATTCCTACATTAATCTACATGCAGAAAAAAGTAAAGAACAAGAAACAAATAATGAAACTACATGATGAAATGTGAAAAAATAAATTGATTGTGCATAAACTGGATTAGCAATGTCATATTACGATCAGAATAACAAAAAAATAAAAATAAAAGAGCAAAATGCATTTAAATAATGACGCCTTTCATAAGTATCAACAGATGTATAAAAAAATTACATATTTCACACGTGTAATATTTAAAAATGTTCAGACATACCTGTACACAATTTACAGCCTCCTTCTGTGACTTCCTTTTTCTGGTAAAACTAACTGTGTCTTTGTTTGTTTTTTATTTCTTTGAAACGAAGAAATGGTGTCAGTGTTTGGTAGTTTTCAGGATTCTGATGTCCTAAACATTTTTAAAGTGTTACTTGCTTTAGCACGCACAAAGTATTGTAGCAAAAAAGTTACGTATACTTAAATGAAAGAGATATATTTCCTGTTGGTGGTGCTCCCAGTACCGTGGACAAATGGTCACCTGACAAATGATCTCCTAGAGGTGGAACAAAAAGGTGGCACCACATCTGTGCCCAGTTGACTGCCACAATACGAACAAAACATGGTCTACCTTTAGAGAATGAGAATGTTTGTTACAAGAAGAAGCAATTGTAAGAAAACAGTAATAAATCGTAAAATGAATAGCAGGACTTGAAGTACACACTTCCCTGTTTCAGTTAATGGATAAGAGCAGACACATTGTGCTCTGACCTTCTAAGGTACCCAAACCCAACTATTACATCCTTCATGCATCACACTTGAGACTTTATGATAAGAAAAATATGTTGATAAAAACACATCTCGAGGAGTAAGAACAAGCAAAAACAACAAGGAGTAGCCACAGTTATTTAGTTCAAGTTTTACATTCTTATTTTAAAAGTCCGTGCAAATGTTAATCTTTTTTCTCAGTTTTCCAATGAAAAATTTGTCTTTTAAATTACTATGAAGTCATGAAAACTGTATTTCTGAAGGGATTATATTTAATAACAACACATATGTAAGTCGATGTGAACAAAACCTGTGCAGTTACTACAACCAACTATCAGGATCCTTCGCTAAAGCAGACTTTCCCATACTTAACACGCTGAATGCTCTGAAGGAGATAAAAAGTTTGCAAACAGACCCTTGCAATCTCCACACTGGAAGTGTGCAGTATATTATATACGGTATAAAATATAGAGCATATTCTGCATTTCAACCTTAAATGTGATCAGTCGAAGATCAGGCAGTTACACAGATTTCCCCTCCCAGTGCTCGTTTTCAAAAATCGCATTTCTGGTATGGCAATTTCCATTTTCACAATACTATTTCCTTTGTGAAGTTAATTTCCATTTTCACTTTTTGTTGCTTTCATGCTGTGTCTGCTTAATGTTGACTTTATGCTTTTGTTTTATAACGATTTCATGCTTTAGCTTTTTATTGTTACTTTCATACTCATTTTATTTAATGCTATCAGTTTTTAATTTCACTCTCTCACATATATCATTTTATTGCAGTCTACTGTATATGTCACTATCCCTCCCTGTAGCACTTCTGAAGACAAAATGGCACTACATTACACCACATAATCAACTTTCACCTGGTTTTATTAATTAATAAACACCAAAAAGCAAGTTACACTATTAAAAAAAAAATCCTCATCCCAATAAAGAATTAAGTAACTGATTACAATAGAATTTAAGAGCTCACTCAACATTACACTGACAAAACTTACCAAATACAGCATTTTTACTTCAGAGCATACAAGCTTCACTTTGCCAAACTAAAAACTTTTAACTCGCTCAATTAAAAATAATTAACATTTAGAACAGCATTAAGCCTGTGCAACATAAACTTGAAAGCTGTGTCAATGTCATCTCTAACTGGCATAACTAAAACAATAAACTTAAGTAAATTTAGACAAACTTTATGGTGATGATTCAAGAAATGAATATATTTATTTTTTGCAAACTCAAAAATTACATTTTAATCAGTTACTTAAGAATTTTTAATATATTGAGCAAAAAAAAAAATCAGCTTTTTTTGAAAACAATGCTGCTTTATTTTCTTTGATTTACCATTACGTTATATTGTATTAAAATATAACTGTATAATATGAAAGTCAATTATATAAATGTGTTTATATTCAGAAAGTTAAAATTTTGTCTTCTTACAGTACATATTTGTCATTTAGTACCAATAGAAATAACCACAAACCATGCCATCTCTGATGTTGAAGAATCTTAAATTGAAAAGTGTGTGAAACACAGCCCGGAAATAGACAGGCAGACATCTTTTAAACACCACAACATGTTTATTTACAACACTAATATTTACAAGGTGAAGCACACAACCCCAAAACTCCCCCAAAGTCCAGGCCTCACAATGCCTCTCTTTTCTTCAGGCCCGCCTCCACTCCTCCAAGACTTCGTCTGCTCTGCTCCCGACTCCAGCCCTCGAATGGAGGGAGGCGGCCACTTTTATCCTCACCCAGACGAGCTCCAGGTGCCTCCCGATAACCTTCCACTGGCCCTCCCAGGTGTGGCGTAAGTGCCGACTGTACCCGGAAGCACTCCGAGTGTCCCAGGTCTTCTTTCCCCCCAGCACTTCCGGGTGTGGCGGAAGTACTGAGGGCCAGGGATCCTCAGGCATCCGGGCGCCCCCTGGCGGTGACCACAGGCCCCTATAGGGTTGAGCTTCTAAGCTCTGTTCCCGTGGTCCCCAAAGCCACCAGGGTGGTCGCCCCCTCATGGTGTAGAGGAGTCGTAAGCCCTCCTCCGGTCCTTGTGGGCATCCCGGCTGCGTACCACCCCCAGCCACTCGCCACAAGTGTTATATCAGTAATTCCAAACTGCTGTCTTTTTGAAGAGAGACTGCACAGGGTAAAAGGATTCTGTCATAATATTAAAACTAACGTGCAACTGATGTAGCAAAGTTGAGTTAAAATTAAAAGAAAAAATATATACCTCTTCTACAGAATGAGACACATCAGCTTTTAACATTAATGCAGGATATTTTTGAGCAACAACACACTGTGAGAGTCTCAAATATTCCAAAACACCTTGTGCACAGTTTCAAAAATGAATTTCAATTTTTTGGGTACTGAATGTTTAGAGCATAGAGAAGACCAATAAGTATGGCAAATGCAGTTGTGAAGTCGGCAAGCTCTTCAGTCACTACTTGACCTTCTATCATCATGGCCACGTTCAGGGGCACAGCTCCAGGATGGGTCTAATGATGCCTCACAAACTCAAATATTCCTATCTTCATTTCTTTTGTATACATTTCAAGGGAGCCTGTATCCTAAAAATATAAAACAATGTTATAGTTAAGGTATGATCATATAAACTACTTTCTAGTTTGTTAATCATTTAGTTTTACATTTCCAACAGAACTCACATGACATGTTGTTGATAGTTTCTTGTACTCTCTTAAATACAGAGGTAGATCTTGTAGAATCATTCCCCTCTTGTGTGTAGTAACATCATGTAGTTTGACAAGTTAACAAGAATGATAGTCAGGTAGACTATACAAAGAAACAATGTTGGAACAAAATGACAATTTAAGAAAACTTTAAACAAAACAATTACGTATATTTGACTTTTTTTTTTCTTCCACATTAGTGTACATATGCAAATATTCACCTTTGTTAAATTCAGATAGTGAAAGGATGTTGCACATCTGCAGCTTTTTCAAAAATGTACGCAAACATCCAAACACAAAATATATGTTTTTAACCTGCATAATTTTAATTGTCAATTTAAAATAAATACAATAGCTCGTGAATTTTGTTGATTGCACCACCAAGTTGCTGGTTACAACTTAGGTTTAAAAAGGAATTGTACTTATAGTTCTGGTAAAATATTGTGTATATCTCACCATTAAAGAGGGACTGTAAATTATTAAATTGTGAATTTGTAGTAAATGTCATTGGAGTAAAAATGTGTAGTGCCAATGACTCAAACAAACATGCACAGATTAATTTAGTTTGTTCGCTAAATTAATTTTTAGTTCCTGTTTTAATGTTAGGAATAATGAGATGTAGAATGTACTATTAAGATATCTGATCAATTCAGTTTAGTTTTCATTTTTTTATGTCCATATGTTCAGATTGGGAAAAAATAATTTTCTGATGAGAAAATTCTTTAAGAATTAGTTCTTTGTGTAACAATTTGTTGTCTACAATTTTAAAAAACTAAAAATAATATTAAAAAGTACAAAATAGGTGCCTGCCGCAAGCATTTGGTAGCAATATATGGGTTTGCCTAATCTGCATTTATAAACAAATAGTTTAAGTACAAGACAAGTGGACCCAATGTGCTACCAATATTTCGGATAACAGTGGGTTGACCAAACAGAATGACTTCAGTTTTTGACTCATTTACCTGTAAGAAGTTAAGTACCACTCAGTGTTTTATCTTGTGTAAGCAGTTAAACAGCTTTGTTACCAACTCCACTTCAGTCGGTTGTAATGGAAAGTAAATTTGGGTATCATAAGCATAACAATGATATGGAATGTTGTACTTTTTTAATATAGAGCAGAACAGTAACATATATAAAGAGAAGAGAACTGAACCTAAGACAGAACCCCAAAGTTGAAGGAAGCATTAGGAGACATTGAGCTACTAACATCTACAGAAAATGTTCTGCTTTCGACGTAATCTGTGAACCACTTAAGGGCAGTACCCCAAATGCCAACCCAACACTCAAGCCTGTTAATTAGAATGTCATAATCAACAGTGTCAAACACGGTGCTCAAGTCCCATAAAAATAGCACTGCGCATCTCCCTGAGCAGATCATCACTCTTAGCAGCCCAGATTTTGAGATGTGAAATATGCTGAATCCCAACTGAAATTTATCATGAATATTGTTATACTCAAAAAAGCCTGTAGCTGTGTACGCTGACCTTTCTCCAAAATTTTACCATTTCTCTCCAATTTGGAAATGGGACGAAAGCTACAAGGAAGCAAGGGATTAAGGTTTGCTTTTTTGAAATGAGGTTGAATCACTGCATGTTTAAAGCACGTAGGAACTGTCCCTGTCTGCCAGGAGCTGTTAATAATTGACAGCACATTAGGCCCAATTACATCAAACAATGTTTAAAAGAACCAAGCAAGCAAAAAGTCAAGAGGACAAAGAAACAGCTTCATGCAATTCACAATTTTCGACAAGTCTGAAAGAGAAACTGGCTGAAACTAATGAAGGACAGCAGAGTGTATGACACCCACTGTTGGCTCCTGATTAATGGGTACAATGTTAGCTCTAATATCAGTAATTTTACTGATAAATCATTGCAAAAAGTCATCACAACAGAGAGAAGATCAAACACAGCATAAATAACACTGCATAATACTCTAGGACTGTTAGAGTTGCTCACAATAACATTTTATAAAAAAGCAGCCTTATACACACACACACATATATATATATATATATATATTGTGGAAGTTGACCCGGGCACAGACAGGCAGACATGTTGTTTGAACACCACCACACGTTTATTTACAATATTTACAGTAATATATGGGTCACCCAGACCCCAACAATGGTCACACAGACCCCAGTCTATTGGTCACTCAGACCCAGTCACGTGCACAAAATACCCCCAATCAAAAGTCCTGGCCACAATGCCTTTCTTCGGGCCGCCTCCACACTCCTCACAAGCCTCGTCCTTCTTCCACCCGACTCCAGCCCTGAATGAATGGAGACGGCCCCTTTTATAGGGTTCCCGGATGAGCATCAGGTGTTCCCGGCAATCCTCCTCTGGCCACGCCCCAGCGTGGCGGAAGTGCCGGCTGTCCTCCCGGCTGCTCTCCGGGCGCCGTCATAAATCTTCCCCCCAGCACTTCCTGGTGTGGCGGAAGTGCTGGGGTAACAAGTCCCCAAGGCATTGGGGCGCCTCCTGG
>JANRMT010062837.1:43434483-43530588 GCA_026402145.1 Polypterus bichir lapradei | reverse complement strand
TCAGGGATGCCAGGGGCAACGACCCGGCCAGGATGCCGTGAGGGACCGGAAGACGGTCAAAGCCCACCCTGGATCACGTGGGGGCCGCCTTCCTGGTTGCTCTGGGGGCCACGGGTACAGGGCATGGAAGCTCCAACCTGTAGGGGCCCGTGGTCACCGCCAGGAGGCGCCCCAATGCCTTGGGGACCTGTTACCTCAGCACTTCCGCCACACCAGGAAGTGCTGGGGGGAAGATTTAGGATGGCACCCGGAGAGCTGCCGGGAGGACAGCCGGCACTTCCGCCACGCTGCGGCGTGCCCAAGGGAGGAACGCCGGGAACACCTGGGGCTCATCCGGGAACTGGATAAAAGGGGCCGTCTCCCTTCATTTCAGGCTAGAGTCGGGTGGAAGAAGGACAAGGCAAGAAAGGAGAGTGGAGGCGGCCCGAGAAGAAGGCATTTGTGGCCAGGACTGTGATTGTTGGGGTTTGTGCACTTTATTCTGGGTCTGAGTGACCAAATTAATTGTAAATAGTGTATATAATAAACGTGTGGTGGTGAAAAACAATATGTCCGCCTGTCTGTGTCCGGGTATGGCACAATAACAATTGAATACATTTATGGTCACTACAGTATTTGGATTTAATAATCTTCATGTGGGAAAAGGCTGACTCACATAAATAAGTAGAGCCGAATAATGCAGTCAAGGAGCTTTTGAATTCAGCCAAGTGAAAAATGACGGCTGTCCGATTAACTGCGATTTTAGTTCCATCTCCTTTCTCTTTCTTAGACTGCTTTTCAGAAGGAAGTCAGTTTCGTAGTTATTATGAACAGTTCGAAAGTGCCTTTCCACATTTCCTTCTTTGGAATAGCAACGATAGATTGACAGATCAGACAAACGCACTTCAATTGTGATATTGTGAGAAAAAAAATCCTCCTCCAATTTCACATCCAGGCCATACCTTTGCCAAACATTTTTTTTTTTAAATCCCTTCTTTAGTCGATATAAATTGGAAGGCTAATTAGATCACAGCCGAAGTTTTGCAGTAGCTCGCGTGTTTGATCATGCGTGTGGTATGACCAGTGTGTTAGAAGAAAAGAGATCTCAGACTGGCCGCCCTGTATGTCAATCAAGTGGCAAATGCCATAGGGAGGATATATGATAGACTAACATTAAAAGAAAAAAATTTTTTGAACGCAATGCAATCTACCTGCACTACTGTACCTTTGCAATCTACCAGTCGATCGCGATTGACGCATTGGGTACCCCTGAACTAGATACATGTACTTATATGACAGCATGAACTGCTTGTAGATAAGGTTAGTCTTTTATTGGTGTCAACATATTGCAGAAGTTTTATTAAAAATAAATGTCAGTCATTCTAAAACCCTTCACATGTGAGATGCCCATGCACTGTGACATGCGGGATTCCTGAATTCCCGGGAATGGATAAACCCGTCTGGGAATGGATTCCCTAATGCTGAGGTCTAGAGAGGATGTTTTGCCCCAGACAATAAAGAAATATAGTGGTGCCTGCGGCTCATGAACACAATCCTTTCCTGACGTCTGTTCATGAACCAATTTGTTCGTAGTCCAAAGTAATTTTTCCCATAAGAATGTATTGAAATGTAAATAATTGGTTTTCAAGCCCACCTAACCCTATTTTTTTTATTTATTTTTTTTTATAGTATAAAATCTGGAGAAAAGACATTACAGTATAAAAAAAGCCTTAATAATATGAAAATAAAAATAAAGAGAACACTTAGGTCACCTTTGTAAGGGAGAGTGATAGACGAGCATCGGCTTCACTCTGAAGTCCCTGCTCCCCCTCAAAAGGGTGAGCCTGTCTTTCATTGGCTTGTGGCCCAGCAATTCCTTCTCCACCAGCGTGATGTATGTCCTCTTCAGTATCTTCTTCCGAAACAAGCCAGTCTCGTCACAATTAAACACTTGATTTGGAAGATACCGTTCCTCATCCACAAATTTGTCGAACGTTTTCACGAATGTTTCCGCAGCTGCCATGTCTGAACTTGCAGCCTCACAATGCCTTACCACACTGTGAATGCCACTTCTACGTTTGAAATTTTCAAACCACACCCTACTTACTTTCAGCTCTTCAAGTTCAGCACTTGTACTGGGGGTTTTATCCTTCAAATCACTGTGCAATTGTCTTGCTTTCTTGCAGATCATTGCCTCACTAATGCTGTAACCAGTTTTTCATTAATCCACACTAATAATTTTAACTTCCTCTAACAGTTGAGGCCTTTGCTTACTTAAAGCTGTTACCCCTTTTGCCACATCAGCTGCTTTGATTGCCTCTTTATTTTCCTAAATTGTCGAGGTGGTGGAGTTTGTCATCTTGTATTCGGATGCAATATCCGACACGCAAACACCATGTTACTGCTTTTCAATGATTTCTTTCTTCACTTGTACGGTGACTTTCCTAACCACCTTCTCCTTTTCAGCACCACTATCGCTCTTCACTTTCTTAGGGACCATACTGAAATAGTAACAGGAGTTACCATAACAAAGAACACCACACATGTACAGTAAGAACTAATACATACAGTACTGCGCTCACATTTGACCACGACCGAAGACTGGGAGAGAGTGGACAGGATGCTCGGCTAGCGGGACGCTCTTGCATCCCTCGGATCATGTTCTTCTTGGATGTTCGGTTATTCTTGGCTGTTCGGGTACACTGTCACCTCGCTGGGGCAGCCAGGCAGCCATGTGCTGTCCTTTGTTAGTGGAGGTGGCCATTTTGAGAAGCCGGGATTTTGTTCGTCAACCAAAATTTGTTTGTTAACCACGACAATTTTTTACGAAATTTTTGGTTATGAACCGATTTGTTCGTGAACAGGGGTGCTCGTGATCCGCAGGCATGACTGTAGTTTCATAAGAATTACAAAAAACGCTGGTAGACACAGAAATAAAGCTGTGTGACCAATACCTAGGAGGAGCAGTCACTAAAGGCAAATGCTGCAAATTGTCATAAAATAAAGATTTGATCTGAAAGATAGTTATCATCCATTTAAATGTTACCAACAGATAATCCCGATGAAAATACAAGGTCTAACATATGACCATGTTTATGAGTAGGACCTATAATAAACTGAACAAAATCAAAAGACTCCATAAGATGTGAAAAATCCCTGGACAAAGGTTTACAAGGAAAACAAATATGAATATTAAATCTTCAAAACTAAAATGTCAACAATAGAGAATTCTTGGATGAAATTGGGGTCTTTACACCAAGACACAGAGAGCTGGGGCAAATCCACCTTAATCAATTAAACCTCAAAGCTAGAAAAAGAGTTAAAGTGATTCCTCCACCATGGCCTGTAGACCTGAGAGTGCTTAAAAAAAAAAAAAAAAAAAAAAAAAAAAAAACACAAACCGGAGGAGAAGCTTCAAAAAAAAAAATGGGGGGCGCTTAGGTCACTGTCCCTTAATCTCTGTCAGAAATAAGTCCAATTCACAAGAGACAAAAGTATCATTTAAAATAACTTTTTTTTTGCCAATGGAGATCTAACATTGAACAACACCATTTTAACAAAGGAACAATCACTCACTAAAAATAATTGTCAAAGGATATTAGAAATGTTTCTTATATTTGCACCTGAGTATTGCGTTAAAATTCTGCATATACAGTATGTATATGTATGTATACAGTACCTGTCACAAAAATCAGAAATTAACAATGTAACAATGTATTTATTTTCAATATGCTAGTAGCACCACCTGACAATTTATTGTAAGATTAAGTAAAACTCACGTGTTGCTAAATAAAAAGCCTTGGCCATCTCTCTTTGACTACAGAGACCAGTGGTTTATCCTTGACAATAAGGATCATTTTGTTGTCAACAAGGTCCAAGTTCATATTTTTCATCTTCACTTTATCCACAAGCTGCTGTCTTTCTTTTTTGAGATCCTCACATTTTTGAGCAATAGGGTGGTTCGGCAAGAAATTTACCTCAGATTTGAGAGGTTTCTTAAGGCAAAGTCTGGGAGAACCAAATCCCCTTTTTTGAGCATTTACCTGTACTTCTGCAGAGCCAGCATACCGAAGTTTTTGTCAAAGGATATTCATCTTGCATTAAATACTTACTTTCCACCCAAGCCAACCACAGCCTGCAGCCTCGGTTAGACAAGGCAATGAAAGCTGCCGCCACTTTCTCACATTCTGACTCATTTGGGTAGGCTTTGTATGAAAGTATTACCTCTGAAACTTTGTAAAGTATCTCCAATGGAGTCTTATTTTGTTCATATAATTCATTTGCTGTCTGGAGACAAAGTTCAAGCTCCAAAGAAAACTTAGGAACTGGAAACACCTTGGGTCAAGGCTCCACTCTATTAAGTGGTTGACAATGATGAGTTACTTGAAAGACTAGAAGTACTGTATCTGCAGTGAGGAAGAATAGTTCTGATATCTGGACAGGCCTTCCTAAAAACGTTATAAGCTCTGAGATGTTTAAAATCAAAGTGTCTACTCTCTTAATGATGAAGGAGAGCTCACTGCCAACAATAACAAAGTTTAGTATTTGGTTATATTCTGGTAGTCCAAAAGAAAATCCAATAGCAACAATTGTGTTTTTGTGTATGAGGTCCCATACAAATGCATGATAAAGTCTAGAAAAAATTCTGTCTTGCCTACATACTTTTTTTGAACTGGAGCTCTTGTGTATGAGTCGGGGGAGACAATTTTAAGTGCTTACAATTTCTCTGTGTGCACCACTGATTGGGCAATCTAAATGGTATGTAACCATGATTTAATGTTTGGTAGCTAATGTATTTAAAATGTTTTTGAAGTTATGCACCTTCTGCACTATATTTCTGAAAACAAACTGCTCTTAGCTGCAAACCTTATTGTCCCTAAAATCAACAAATGGACCAAACAATGAATTAGGTTGGGGTAGTGGTCAACAAAATTATGTTTTGGTTTTAAATTGACATTGGGAAAGAACTGAAAGTTACAAAATGTTTCAAAGTAGCACAAAGTTTATTCTGACAACTTTGAAGAAACAAAGTTCAACTATGTCTTTTAAAACCATAATGATTTCCCATTTTTTATCCCAGAGGAAACCCACACAGACACGGGGAGAACATGCAAACTACACACAGGGAAGACCCGGGACCCGGGAAGCGAACCCGGGTCTCCTAACAGCGAGGCAGCAGCACCAACGCGCCGCCAATGTTTTAATAATATGATTAAGCCAATCCAGGGTGAAATACTTGTCTGAAATCAATTTCTGAAAACATAATGAAAGCTCAAAAGCCACAATGATCTCAAAAAGGTCATGCATTGTATCAGGTGGAAAGCCAAAAAATGAATGAAAAGACTTCATGTTTTTAGACAAAAAATCTGATTTGACACCACTAACAGATGTAATATGCTTATTTTTAGTAAGGTCTGCAATAAACTTATTGTGCTCTTTAGAAGTCCTTGAAAGTTTAGCTTCTTTGGTCAGAATATCTTGCAGTGAAGCAAGACAAAATCTGCAAAAATTGTCAGCTCTGAAACACTTAAGAAACCCAGCATGACTATAAGCACCAAAGTTATCTGCAGAAACAGCAAAAACAGTTCCTTTTACATGATCAGCCAACTGTCCAACGAATAATCCCTGATGTTCATGTACTATTAAGTCTCTTAGTAGTGGTTCTTAGAAGGTGTCATACTGACACTCATGAACATCATTACTCCTTCCAAGCAGAGTTAATTGAATGGACTGCAATCCAGATCGAAACTGCATTTCCAAATTTAATATTACCCAATAAACTGCAGTTACTTTATGAATTTACCAAGAAGTTACAAGCGGATTATATTTTTCAAAATCATCAATATAGAAACAGGATGCTATTTTAAAGTCTTCTCCCAAAAAATGGATTAGTTTTATAATATTTACCATAAAAAAAAAAGAAGTGTATAATCCTAAAGCGTTGGTGACAGCACTGACAGTTTGTTCTAACACATCAACATGATTTAACAATAACTTAAGAACTTTAAACAGTGGCACATAAACAAATGTTATTTTCTTTCATCTGCTAAAATATATTCTTTAGGTTCTATAACTGGATTTTTTGAAGTAACAATCTCTTTTATATTCAAAAGAAAGTAGTCCATTTGATTTTGCTAGAAAAGGACTGGCCTTATAAATAACATTTATGATATCATTAATAATGGTCTGGATAACCTCACAATTATTTTACTGGAAAACTTGTTAAGTTTCATTTTTAGTATGACTGAGTGACACTGAAGAAATATAATTTAACTCTTCAGTAATCAGTTAGGTAGCACTTTTTTAGCACACAAAGAACAGTTTTTATAAAAAGAAAGAGACGCAAGTTTATGCTCCACTGCAGCTTTTAAATCTTCAGTGCAAGCAATATAGCCACTCTATATTATCATCCTCCCCATCAAATAGATGTCCACTGTTGTCTGCAGCAGAGCTACTATTAGGATTTACCTCTTGGCCTGCATGATCACTGTTTAAAATGGATAGCTTGAAATCATGAAAAGACTGAGTTTTTTGCCTCCTAATTTTATATACATTAAATGTGGCATATACATTGGTCTGAAAGTCAGTTTACAGAAGGACATTTCACATATTCAGTTTTTTAGATGTGATCTTGTATAGCTATTGTGGTAGAAATCAACATCTAAATTAAAGAAAGAAATGTATCCTCTAACAGGACAAATCTGATAAAACCTTTGAGTCAGTAATCAGGTAGGAAAAAAAGCTTGTCCATCTGTATCATTTATTGCACTTGCAGCTCCAAGCCAAGGAGGGAACATTTTTTTCAGCAGTCTGGTAGAGCATGGTCAGAATGATCCCCAAAACAAAGGACAGAGATTCATTTCATAAGCTATTGAATTACAGTGTCAATCAAGGCATACATTTCATACTCTGATTGGTCAAAAGATGAGTTGTTTAAAAGAACATATTCAGCCTAAATAAAAGTCTTCTCCATTATATCCTTGTTCTTCAATATCTCTTAGTTTAGATATTTCCCTTGAAATCTCGGTGTATGTGTCAACTGTTCAGTTTTATTGTTTACATGATATCTAATAATCTATTAATCATACATTTGGTGTATTACCATGAACCTGCTCTTGGTATATTCTTGTCTTTGCTGTTCACTTCACCTTTATCTAGTCTCTTGATATGCCTGAACATGTTTCTGACATTTATAAACCCTTTTATACTTCTAAGACAAATGTTATATTTTAATATGGAAAACATATCAAAACATTTTATCCTAAATAACTATGTGACCTTTAGTCTAATTTTTCTTGCACTTTCCCCACTTTGGATCTTGTAAAAGCCCCACTACAATTCTAAGGTTGATCTGGTGTTCACATTTTAATTCTGTCTGTTTGTAAGGTGTATAAATCATGCGTGTATCAAAGACCAAATATGTCCCCTTCCTTTGAGACTAGAAAGAAGTAAAGAACCCTGGCCAGCTGCATTTGGGGAAAAACAGAAATCAGTGTAAGTCATTAATACCTAAGATAATCACATACATTAATAAAATAAAATAAAATGAATGACATTGAACATGGAAATTCAAAGTCAAACAATAACATGCTGTATATCAAAGTTCTTTTCTTAATCTGAGTATGTTGGCATTACATGCTTTCCTCTATAAATCTGTGTACATTACCTCATAACTTGGAAGTATGATGATAAAACATTGTTAAAAAATTTGATTTCCGTCTTATCCAATAAAGATTAGCTGTGCTAGTTCACAAAAACATACCTAGCTCTGTATTACTATTTATACAACACATAACACACACACACACAAGTAAACTTTCTGGCCTTATCAGCACAGCAATTGCCTGCTGATAACTGCCTTTGTTTTGCAAATGTGTCAATTAGCAGTTCTTAACCTGCATTCACCTATCCCCCATTTAGCCAGTCATTTGCCCCCTCCTGACACTTACACTTTGTTTAGCACCACCAGCTCGGATCCTCTCATTTACAGTTCAAATCTGCATTGAAGATTTTATTTGGCAAAGGCTTGCAATGAGATACAAGTAATGATAGTTGCAACGTTCACAAAACACTTTCACGCATAAATGCATATAATAAAAACATGTATTTGATCTGAGTCTGTAATAGTCTGTGTAAATTAATGATGCTTGTATCAGTCAGCGCTAATGTGTCAATTGGCTGAATGGGGGTGAGCACAGGTTCAGCACTGCTGACACATTTGCAAAACAAAGGGTTATCAGTGGGCAGTTGCTGTGCTCATAAGGACATACAATTTTCCTCATGTGTGTTTGGGGAATGTAGGGTTTTTAGGGAAAAATGAAAATTTTCGCAGGCTTTGGGAATTCCAGTGTTAATAGTATTGGTGGCAAGACAGACTGCACAAGTATTTAGTTCAAAATCTAAAATGTGCTAGGGAAAACGTCTTTTACCTACAGGTGCAAAAACCTGAAAGTTTTGTTAGCCAATATTGCAATACCTCATCTGTAATTTCTGGAAGTTACTTATGGATACCAAAATGTCTCCTGAGGTGTTAGATCTGTTTTGTTATCAACAATAATATTATCAGCAAAACAGATGGTTATTTTATTCAGTCTCTGCTTGTTTCTTGATCATTTTTTAATGTCAAAAATGAATTCTGCAGGTGGTAAAGACAATGCACAAGTTTCCATTCATTGTAACTATTATGTTCAAAAATAGATCCCTCAGCAAAACAAATACTTTTTAGTTGTATCTAGTTTGGCCATTGTGGACTCCATTCAATTAAAAGCATGTTCATCATAACAAGTAAACCAGCACAATATAAAATAAAGTCAATCTTAATATATATACAAAGATAAACGCATTCAATTGTCTCAAAATATTCAAACTATTGGCACCTAACCTTTGCTGTTATGAAAATAACTTGCAAAATAAAACAAATTTTCAACCTTTCCCCTCTTAGAGGGAATGTTGAGTGAGAGGGTATTCAGTGAATGAAAACTCCAAAATCAATCCCATTAATACTACAAGTTCATAAGAGCCAAATGTTATAACTCTCCTACAGAGAACACAAATACATCCAGGAGTAGCAACAAAAACAACATAAAGAGAAGGGGGGTATTTTTCATACGTGGATTACTCGTTTAGCTGGATGTAATCGTTGACGATTTGGCATGATCCTGGATCTGTCGGTTTTTCGAAACTCTTGCAGGATGTATTGTCATAGCAGCACATCCAAATCCTCAAACCTGCTCGGAGCAGGTTTGTTCTATGTAAACAAGGATTAGCTCACACACTTAATCAGTGTCCGTGCATGGAATTCATTCAGTCATGGCTTCACCATTCATGAATGAGCGACTAATTGATATTGGTGCACAAATTATAAGAAGAGAATTTCATATAGAGAGGGTTTTGCGTGATTGGCAAGATCCTGTATTGCTCCCGGTGGAAATTCTTTTCGAAAGATACCGCTTTAGCCGAGGGGCAATATTGTACCTCAAAGATTTATTGGCACCTTATTTTTTAAGTCAAACTAGGCGAAGTCGGTTTCTCACAACCATACAGACAGTATGCATTGCTTTGAGGTTTTTTGCAAGTGGCACTTTTTTTATATACTGTAGGCAATGCGGAAAATCTATCTAAAAGTGCAGTTTGCCAGGCAATTCGTAAAGTCTGTTTGGCTCTGAAATATATTTCCTTCGGGTTTTCATAGTGTTTCCTGGACACCTGCGTGTGCAGACAATAAAAGAGGCATTTCATGCCATTGCAGGTAGGTAATACACAGGCAAAAACACCCACAGTTCCATAAAGAATCTCACAATCAGCCTAACATTCTCATTACCCAGGATTTCCAAATGTGATTGGGGCACTGAATTGTACGCAGATCCGAATAAACGCCCCCATCAGGTCCAAATGAGCCAGAGTACGTAAACAAAAAAGGCTTCCACAGTATTAACATGCAGGTAATGTAACATTTTGTAAGAGTTGAAAATAGCCAATAGGCATGTTGACATACAGCAAAATTGTTTGACCTACATGCTATAAATTTTCAGATGATTTGTGATGCATCCTACCTTGTATCAAATGTGGAGGCTAAATGGCCAGGGTCTTTTCATGACTCAAGAATTTTTAAGGAGTCACACCTGTATCGGACATTTTGTAATAATCTAATTATAAATCATGGTGATGTGTGTATTGTATTCACAATTTTTACATATTCCACAGGTCATCATGATGGAATCCTGCTTGGGGACAGGGGATATTCCTGTAGGCATTTTCTAATGACCACGTTTCCTAACCCCAACCCTGGGCCACAAACTCGATATAATGCAGTTCTGTCTAGGACAAGGGCACGAATTGAAATAACTTCATCATGAAAATGATATCTAGTATACATCTTAGTATTTAAATTGTTCAGAGAGCTGTAATATCATGGATGTAATGTATTCTGTGTCTGTTGGCATAAGAGAAATCCCATTTAAGAAGCACATAGTGATTCAAATACATAGAAGAGCACATAGAATATGAAGGATTTAACGTGCTACTTTAGTTACGATAGGATCTGAGAAACTCTAGTAATAAAGCATTGATTTTAAGATAAAGTTTACGACGTTCTACTTTAATGACAAAATAAACTACGAGATTAAAGTGATATTTCAACCTTTTTTTCATTGTGTCCCTATTTTTTTTCTTTTCTCTGTACCCTAATGACAATGACCTTCCCTATGACAATTGTACAGTGGGCTACAACTTCTTTTTTCATGGCGACTTTGATATCTGACCATCTTTATTTCAGGCACTGTGTGACTTTCTGAACTTGAACTTTCAAGTTTCTCCACCACTCTATATCATTCGATCAACTTCCTTTTGTTGTTTATACAACAAATAGTACATTTTTCCTTGCCTCCACATCGCATTTACTGAAATTCTTTTTTTCATGTGCTTTTGCCATTGTCTTTTAACCTAACGCCGAACGAAAGCTGATATTTATATTGATTTTCATATTGAAATATGCAAGATTATGGGAGGAGTCAGGATGTGATGGCAGGCACGTGCACGAGTGTTATTTTTCACACTGGGTTTTATTGAGCGGAAGAACTTGGAAGTTGGTATACGCCACGGTAGCTCATACCCTGGCGTACGCAAGTTCTGCGCTTGGTTTTGCAGACTGGCGGCACCCAGCGTCAAAACAGTGCTACTGTTCCTGTGTGGTTACCCACTCTTTTTTAGATCTACATTCCTGACGCAGCTTTATAAATACACTGAAATTAACGGCATATTGCTTATTAGTTTAATGCATCTGATTGTAATTAACCTGTAACAATGTAAGGATCCACAGAATGGTCAAACTATTCCAAATGCCATAGCTGCTTTAGCGTTGTTACTCTCACTGCACCTTCTTCTTCTTTCAGCTGCTTCCATTACAGGTTTCCACAGCAGATCATCTTTTTCCATATTACTCTCACTACACAACTCGGAGTATTTATATCACTGTATCTGAGTGGGGAATCACAGCTGTACAGCAGCTGATCAGAAAGAGAATTATCGGTATATAGCATCTAGCACACGCTGCCTCTGCCATGCTGTCTATTGAACTGCTCTCACTTGGCAAACGCTTTAGAGCCTTTCCTGTACTGACCTCGCGGTTCAGAAACGTGCGTCACGCGCTCCTTGTAGAATGCTTTGTACTTATAAGTACAATTACCTCACTGTAAACTTATGATACAATTATAATATTGCAAAACCTGAGCAACGTATTTACATATGATGACAATATCATTTTTAAGATGAAATGCATCAAAATATGTTTATTATATTATACAGATCCAACTTTAACTTCATTTAAATAATCTATATTGTTAATAATTAAACATGTGAGGACACGGTGTCTTAGCACTAGCAAGGAGCTGGCGCTCCATTCATGGATTGTTCCTGCCTAGCGTGTTTTCTTGCTGGGACTGGCATGACACTGGAAGGATAAATGGATAGAATAATTAAACATGAACTACGAAGATATTTCAATGTTCCTTAAAAATTTTGAAGAATCGGCATTCTAAGCTTACAGATGGCTTAACGTCTATTACAGAGCTGATTGTATGGCGATTGGGTATTTTAAGAAAGAAAAGTAAAGACAGGAATTGGGGGTTAGTACATTGGAAAGAGACAGTACTACTGCAATAAAGTATTTCATCAAAGGTTGAGCATGGTACAGCAAGCATCTTGCGTGAGACATGAACAATCACTGCACCACCATGTTCCCATGTTTAATAACATGCTTTAACTCCTATCATCATGAAAATATCACGTATACATCTCAGTATTTTAATTATTCAGAGAGCTGTAATATTACGAAAATAATGGATTCTGTTTCCTGTCGGAGGAAAAGAAAGCCCGGAAGCAGGTAGTGTGATTCACACACATAGAGCACATAGAAGATCAAATACAAAACAAAGCATTTAACGTGCTACTTTAGTTACAATGGGATTTGAGAAACTAGTAAATTAAACGATTTTAAGATGAAGTTTATGATGTTCTACTTTAATGACAAAATAAACTACGTGATTAAAGTGGAAATTTAGAGATTAAAGTTGACATTTTATGCTTTTTTCCCCACTGTGTGCCTTTTTTTTTCTCTGTACCCTAATAAGCTTTCATATGACACTCAGACGGTGGGCTATGGCTTACCTTTTCAAGGAGACTTTAATATGTGACAACTTCTTTTTTATTTTGGGCACAGTGCGACTTTGTGAACTTGAGCTTTCGAGTTTCTCTGACACACTATGTCACTCGATCAACTTCCTTTTGTTGTTTATACCACTGTTTAAACCAATAAATAGTACGTTTTTCCTTACCTCTACTTGGTATTCACTGAAGTTCTTCTATTTTCCCTTGTGCTTTTGCCATTGTCTTTTCACAGAACGCTGAGCTTAAGGGCTATATCCTAACTACAAGGTCATGGGGGTATTTTATATTGATTTGCATATTCAAAGAGGAGTAATTCTGGGAGGAGACGGGTGGGACAGCAGGCGCATGAACATGCGTTACTTTTCACGCTGACCAGGATTTATGGAGCGGAAGAACGTGGAAGTTAGAGTTTACACAGATTTATCCATCTGGATTTTTTTGTGCATAAGCACATTTTCACTTTTGTCCGCACGACATGTTATAGTATGAATTCTATGCACACCGTTATGCATGAGGCCCCTGGTCATCACGCTACAAGGAAGACACAGCAGCATTTAAAGCTGTACAGAGCAGAACCAGGTGCATCTCAGGACTTAAGGACATGTCCAGCTTTGACAGACTGAGAGTTTTCTTTTCTGCACTTAGTAACACTGTCACTGTTAAAAATGTAGCAACACATCTTTTTCATGTTTGCTGATTATGATCCCTAAGCTTATTTTTAAAGAGGCTGGTATTTTTTGGAGCTTCTGAAAATTTTTAATTTGCCTTTGGAGACAAATAAAGCATAATCTAATAACGATAAATAAAAAACAGGACAAAAAATTCATTTCTTGAAGATGCTATTCCAATTCTTTGTTTCCTTCATTTTAAAAAACATTTTAAATTATGCTTCATTTCTTTTCAAAAAACATGAGCTGACTGCACACATGAAGTCCTAATAAATGTTTATAATATTACTTTAAGAAGAGTTATTTAGTGATTACATAACTGAAATATTCAACATTTCTACATTCGTGTCCAATAGATGTTGTATCTTTAGAAATCTAATCAGTAAAGTTATGACTGTATAGCATAAATCTAATCTTTTAAGATAAAGGCTCTAAAAAAATAAAGTTTGTAAATTAAACTTCTAAAAACATGGAACTATGTTTTATCAGAAAACAAAATACCGTATTTTACGCCATTTTATGTTCAAGTTATGATATTCAAACTTTTTGTACACTTCTGTACACACAATATGCCTCACGCTTTATTTCTTATTGTTTAGGATGGATGGACGTCTAACACTGTACAATCGCATTCAGTTATACGTCACTTTAGAAAATGTTAAAGGAACACTGTGAGTCATGGGGGAATCTACTAAAAGCTGCAGGAAATACATTTATTTATGCACATTTTATCTAAGTAAATCAGTGCAAACTGTAAAACTGTTAATAGGGCAACAAGGTTTATGTCTGCATATCAATGCAGGTGAAAGCTGTAATATGAAAATGGATGGACTGCCAACATTCATCATAATGTATAGAGAATTTGAAATAATAAATTAGATGATAAAATTATAAAAGCTTGAAAATAATTCATAATCTAATTAAAATGATTTCCTATTCCAAATTATTTGACAACAGTGCGGGGAAAAAACAACATGATAAGGTTTGACGGTTTCTAGTCCCTTGGAAAAGACTAAGAAAAAGTGGTTGGCCTCTAACTAAACAATCAGCAAATTTAATAAAATTACCTTGTTGATCTACTAAGTGCCTTTCATTTCAGGATGTTTAACTGCACAGCTACTGTACATTAGTGTATGCTTTATTGAGTATATTAGATAAGCAGTCAAGCAGAAGTAGGACTTTAAAAAATAATACAGCACTTAAAAACTTTCATGCATAATTAAAGCATAACAAATTTAATACACTATTTTGCTGAACATATAATCTCAGCATTGTCTTCTAAGGCTAAGTCGTTAAATTTTGATTTTGGGCAATCTGAACCTTTGTTTTTTTAATCAATTTAGAATATTCTAGCACAAATGTCTAAAAAGTATCCTGAGTAGAAAGAAAATGTTCATTGATGACAGCAATATTTTGTGAAGAACTCATGCAGTATCGTAATCAGAAATTAGCAGTAAATTGCACATATCTGCTAAATGTTGAAACATAAGGGCTATTAAGACTATTCTGAAACTAAATAAATTTTAATCTTTGTATGTTATAAGATGGACTTGTATGTGTTGGATTTAAATAAAGTAAAATGATATTGTTGGTTGCTGTTCTCTGAAATTTTAGAAATGAAAACAGATGAAGAAACTAAATATCCACAGTTACAATAGACTGGGAACTAAATAGAAGTAAATAAGGTTTTGAAAAATTTTACAACTAAAATATTAAACAATTTTCCATTTGAATGAATCTTTTGGTAAATAATTTTATGATTGTGAGCATGAGTAGGTGGCAAATGTTGGAAAGCAGAAAATACACTCAAGCGGCTTTCCCCTCTGAGGCAGCAGTCTTTGACCCCAAGCCAGTCTGGTGACATATACTTAAAAGTGATAGTTGGAGCGTACAGATCTTTTGTTCTGCAGGAAAAGTTTTATGTGAGGAGGGCAACAGATGGAACAATCAGGATATGTGGACATATCCACCTCATTAATTTTTGTATCAGCCTTGCATTTTTTCTCCAAGTGTGGCTTCTTAGCAAATATTGCTAATAAGAAGAAAGCAAATTGATTCATAGTTAAATTTGTGTTTTACTGTCTTCCGCAGTTTACATTTACTACTCATAACTAATTTTCAAAACTAGTACACTAACCCTGTACCTTAAGTAATCTCTGGGAGATGACCTCACATATCACACTGTAACAAATCAAAAGAGTCTGCCTCTTTTTCTACTTCTGTAACACTGTCTTATCAGTGAGATATTGCAGTTTAAAGAGTCAGAAAGGGTTCAACAGAAATGGTCAAGGATAGGGAGGGGTGGAACATACCTGTGAAACAGTCTTGTAAAAGAAAGAGAAAAAAAGGGCAAAGGGTAAGTCAAAGAAAGAAGAGTGGGAGAAGTAGAATTTAGCCTTGACAACCTCCTTGTGATTCATGACATCCTAAGATGTGAGGTATGTGTTAGGAAGCAGTGTAGGGAGTGGAATTGGACAAAGCCTGAAGACATCAACAGGTAGGCCATTCAGCAGAGTTTAACCATTTGGAGAGTGTGCTGCCTCCCATTTTATCATACATTTTTCATAAACTGGACTGGTTTTCTGCACTATTTTCTATACATACAATATCAGTTTAAAAAAGTTTGTTGACATCTATACTTCCAGTGATTTGCTATTGTTATCTTTTTTATTTGTTTGTATTATACGTCAGAAGTAATATTCATAGATTTATTTAGGAGGCTGGTGGGTATTCGGATTTGAATTGTTTCATATTGTTTTCTAATATACTGTATATTCATTTTTCATTTATCGTCATTTGTGGGTTTTTTTTCTGTTTTCTGGTGTGAGATCAGCAGGGAATTAGTGTTGGTCACCTGTTTTTCCATTTTTGGTTGCTGCTGCTCTAGGGCTGGTGGTGTTGGATTGTGGCACTTGTGGTTTAGCTATTTGAATGAAGTGTTAAAACATGATGTAAATTAAGTGAAAGCAATCTATGTAGAAACAGTAAACAGGATGACCATGACCATGATGAATAATATATAAAATAGTGGCATCGAAGATAAGCTCAAAACTCCCAAAATGGTGGTGCAGTGATGTTAAAAAGACTTAGTTGAAATTAAATAAAATAAGAAAAAATAAATAACAGATATGGCAAAAATCAGTTCTAAGCAGCAAAAAACTGATTCATGACAAATATACCGTACACTTCTGAAAGCTTAGGGTCAGCTGAGAGAAGCAAACCTTTGTAGCTACTATTTTAGGCTTGTATTTTTCCCTTTTCCTCAGGTTAGAATGAGGACTAAGAATTTTAACAGCATGTGATATTTTTCTTTATTTCACCCTATGAGTGTATTATAAAAGTATTGGGCCTTCATGACTTTTTTCCAATTCTGCCACCTGAATAATGAGTAAAAAAATAGTTATTCTACGGGAAACTTACATCTACCTCATAAAAAGCTGGAGCCCATCATGCTAAATACTGGGTTCAAGACAAGAACAGGAAAGCAAAACATTTGTCTTGTTTTTGGAAATTAATGTGTTATTTTTTCACATATTTTGTCAGAACCTGATCGTTTATTTTGTTTTCAGTTTTGAAGTTATTCTGCGTTACCATACATTTTTCACATCAGTATTGTTTGTATTGTAGGCCTTTCTATCTTGCTTTTTTCATGTATTTATTAATTACATACTGTATTTATTGTTATTATTTTAATTGTTTAATTTGCCAACTTTTAAGCTACAGTTATCAACCCAACAATGGAATAAGGATGCAGATCTCATAATCTGGCTCCAATTTATTTTTAATATCTAAAGATGACTTTTACTGTAAATCATGAATTGATTAGAAATTACTGTAATGTTTGCGTTGGCCCTGACTTACTATTACATGCAAACCTTTAGGTTATATGCCCTTAGAAAGAAATATGATTATGGTTAATAGTCACCCTTTATATGCAACCTCAGAGGTTAAGCACTGTTTGACTTACATGTGGTTTATATTTAAAGTTCAGATGCTAAGTAATTACTAGCATAATGTTATTAACAATAATAGTTCAAAGCAACATCAGAGGATAAGCGCTATTCTTTAACATTTGTTTCATAAAACCTCAGAGGCTAGGCAACCTAACTTAACATGTTTTATATTTAAATCAAAGCCTAAATATAAGTAGGATACTCAGCAATTATGAATATTCAGACTGTAAACTTCAGAGGCTGTATTTCCAGTGTGCCCACAGAAAAAAAAGGGCTATAGCTTTAAAGCATTAATACTGTTGATAGCAGAATCAAAGATCAAACTTAATTTACAGTAATTGTTTATTAACTAGCAAACCCAAAATTGTACTGTATACAGTAACAAATAATATAATCATAAAAATATGTTATATGGTGAATTAATGTTTAAGAACAAAGTCATGCATTCCAGGGGAGTGCCCTAGAATCTTCCAAACTACCTTTGGGTTCCAGCCTTCTTATATTCTCCTGTGCAGCCTGAAGAAAAATACTGGACCAGTTTTGGAGCCCCCAACTGAAAACAAAAATTGTGATACAATTTCATAAACCTATGCAGACCAATAATTATTAGATAGAATGAGGAATGAGTCTGATTCCTGTAAATGTGCAGCAGATATAACATGCTTCACTTTGATGTTGGATAACATTAACACAGGTGTGATTTGTAATCAAACCGTTATTTGTTACCAAGAAAGTGCCAAAGTATAAATAGAACTTTAGCTTATCTTCCAAGAAAGAATTGGCTTTCTTAGGAGATTTTCAGGGGATGATTACTTAATTGTCCAGTCTCTGTTGTGGTTTATCTGAAGCAGGCAACAGCTGTTTCAGATTGAAACCAGTTCTCTCAGTCGTTGATGCATAGACACGATTACTTCTGATGTAATGCCTAGAACAGGCATGTGTCCTCAGGTCATTTATGATTGGTCAATTAATAAAATATTCCCCTGTCCACACTCACTCCAGTACCCTACAGTATATTGTTGCCTGCGTGATTACCGTGATGAGGATATCCAGAAAATGTGACACATCATGTCACTGCTACAACACTATAACAGTCAGCATCACTCATTTCCAGCTTGTCCTATTTATTGGGTTCAAAACAAAAAATAGCTTTGGTTTAATTGTATTAGAGTTTAGGAATTAGATACTATGGCATGCTTCCTTTTATCTCAAGCTAATCTTTACATATTTGGCTATGTGTGTTTTGACTTTCTTTAAACAGCTTCCTCAGATTTTTTTTATTTTGATTTTTGGAACATTCATATAACCTTTATCCTATTCAGTAATAAAGACGTAAACTCTCTTTTTTCAGAATGTAATCTTGTTACCTATTCCTGTAAAAATTCAAATGTCTGTGATGCCATGTTTAATAAAACTATTGAGAAAATAAAAATGCAATAATTTACATATTATTGCTTATTCAGTATGAAACTAATATTGAGTAACTGAAATTATGCGTACTTAATGTAAAATGTTGCTGCAGATTTTATAATAAATATGATTGGCAGAATGGTAAAATAAGAACAATTAGACAAGGTAAAGTTATCAAAGGAAAGAAGAACTGTCAGGGAGCAAAAGGTGAGCATCATAGGAAAGATTGAAAAAGAAAGGTCGATACATATAGAAACAGACATGAATGTCAAGTGAGCAGTATATAATAGATGGGGATGCGGCTGCTCTATGGATTTCCATTGACAATAAGGAACAAACGAAACATATTTCTTGGATTGCTTAAAGAGAGATGTAGCTCTCAGGATAGCCCGTAAAGATTAAGAGTGCAGCCCACAGAACATTCATAGAATTACTTTAAAAAGTTGAAAAGTATAAATGAAATGATACAATCAAATGCTTCAGAGTTCTGTTTAGTTGAATGCTAATTTACTTCCACAGTACATCATATACAATGCTACTAGCAATTGTCTAAATCTTGAGAAAATTGTTTTCAGGTTTACATTTAATAACGTGTATGGTAAAGCTCATTGAAAATAAAGTAAGATGCAGTTTTAGGTACTTTAGGTAGTTTCTTCTTTGAATGCATTGTCTTGGTATGATTGCTACTTTAATGAGGTACTAATATAAACCAATTATTTTAGAGATTCACTGAAATAGTACTTCCAATTAGTTTTTTAGAACAGAATCTGTTAACTGCTGCATACAGTCATGAACATCACTGTAGAGCTGCATGTTGTATGTGTGAAAATGAAAAGCTATCATTAAGTCAGTCATTGGCCAAATAATCTCTGCCACAACCACCTTTGTTAGTATTTAACAATCTATCCCTACGATAAAAAATACCATTACAAGGTAATTCAATATAAAGAAATACATTAGGAAGAGCTTACAGAAGTCCTGGCAATGAGTATGTCTGTAAAAAATGTACTCAATGCACATAATACCAGAGGTTAGTAGACCAGATCTGTTTGTAAACTGCAAGACTAAACAATTTAAATTTTTGATTTGGCCAATGACAGTGTGGCTTTAGGTTAATTATTGTTTTTGTGCATACTACCAGTAGTGACCATACCTCAAAAGTAAACTAGTCATGAAGTGTGAAACTACATCACGGGGTTGTTCAACTGATGGTGATGGTGGAAAGGATTGTTAGATATTAGAAAAATGAAGGGAAGAGATTAGCCTTTCACATTAATAAATGATGCCAATTTAATCTAAACAAAGAGGAAATAGAAGACAATCTACAGAGATGATGTTATCGAAAGTGTCTATGAACTTACAGGAGAAAGTATTTGTAAATATTATTCCTCGAGAGATGAGCAGAATCATTGAGTATTAAGCTGTTTCAGTAGGAGACAGAAAGAACTGGATAATATTAAATGAGCTATGAATATTTAGCGAAAGAAACAGAATAACCATTATGCAGTCTATAAAATGTTATGCTAAATCATTACACAAGTCAGAATAGCTTTGGGGGATGTCATCCATGATTTTCTTTCCTGAAGCAAATAAACACTTGACTAAAGAGACTGTTGAGATGGTGGAAACAGTATTTTGTGATACTTGTCAGTCCAATCACTAAGTCCTTCAATCCGTACTCAAATTTCATCTTCCGTGATCCAGATAGGTTAAAAAAAGAAAGAAAGGAAGATCCTGTTATTTCTGCAGGATTTTTCATATTATGTTTGAGTGACAAGAGTACCTAAGGTCTAGAAAGAACAGTCAGAAAATAAAGCAATACATCACAAACGTAAATTAATATTTTCACGGAAAGCAAGATTTGGTCAGGGAAAATATAGATGTGTTCAAAAGTTTAGGGAATCTTTGAGATCAAGAGAAAACAGAATGTGAACCTGATAAAGGAGGGTGAAAGTCAGATATTCATGACTGTTCTTTTGCAGTAGATTGTCAGAGCTATTGGTCATAGAGAAGAATAGGCTATGCTAGCCATTATTTAGTAAGACCCAACTAGATAGATATTTTATTAATCCCCAGGGGGAAATTCACATACTCCAGTAGCAGCATACTGATAAAAACAATATTAATTAAAGAGCAATAAAAGTGCAGTGCAAGTTAAAAAATGCATGGTGGAGTGTGTGAGGCAGGTATAACAGTCTATAATCTTGTGTAGTGTTAATGTTTACCCCCCCCGGGTGGAACTGAAAAATCGCATAGTGTGGGGGAGGAACGATCTCCTCAGTCTGTCAGTGGAGCAGGACAGTGACAGCAACCTGTTTCTGAAGCTGCTCCTCTGTCTGGTGATGATACTGTTCAGTGGATGCATTGGATTCTTCATGATTGACAGGTGCCTGCTCAGTGCCCGTTGCTCTGCCACAGATGTCAACCTGTCCAGCTCCGTGCCTACAATAGAGCCTGCCTTCCTCACCAGTTTGTCCAGGCGTGAGGTGTCCCTCTTCTTTATGCTGCCTCCCCAGCACACCACCGCGTAGAAGAGAGCGCTCACTACAACCGGCTGATAGAACATCTGCAGCATCTTATTGCAGATGTTGAAGGAAACCAGCCTTCTAAGGAAGTTTAGTCGGCGCGGTCCTCTCTAGCACAGAGCATAAGTATTGGCAGTCCAGTCCAATTTATCATGCAGCTGCACCCTCTGCACACAGTCACCTCCGATGATCACGGGGTCTATGTGGGGCCTGGGCCTCCTAAAATCCGCCACCAACTCCTTGGCTTTGCTGGTGTTCAGGTGTAGGTGGTTTGAGTCGCACCATTTAACAAAGTCCTTGATTAGGTTCCTATACTCCTTCTCCTGCCCACTCTTGATGCAGCCCATGATAGCAGTGTTGTCAGCAAACTTTTGCACGTGGCAGGACTCCGAGTTGTATTGGAAGTTCGATGTATATAGGCTGAACATGACCGGAAAAAGCATAGTCCCCTGCGGTGCTCCTGTGCTGCTGACCACAATGTCAGACCTGCAGTTCCCGAGATGCACATACTGAGGTCTGTCTGTAAGATATTCCACGATCCATGCCAGCAGGTATGAATCTACTCCAATCTCTGTCAGCTTGTCCCTAAGGAGCAGAGGTTGGATGGTATTGAAGGCGCTAGAGAAGTCTAGAAACATAATTCTTACAGCACCACTGCCACTGTCCAAGTGGGAGAGGGATTGGTGTAGCATATAGATGATGGCATCCTTTGCTCCCACCTTCTCCTGGTATGCAAACTTCAGAGGGTTGAGGGTGCAGCGGACCTGTAGCTTCAGGTGGTGAAGTAGCTGGTGCTCCATGGTCTTCATAACATGTGACGTCAGAGCAACAGGCTGGAAGTCATTCAGCTCACCAGGACATGATACCTTTGGGAATGGGGTGATACAAGATGTTTTCCAAAGCCTCAGGACTCTCCCCTGTTCTCGGCTGAGGTTGAAGATGCGCTGTAGAGGACTCCTCCAGCTTCAACGCACAGGCCTTCAGTAGTCGTAGTGATACTCCATCTGGACCCACTGCTTTGCTGGCAAGAAGTCTCCTATGAAGGACTATGAACGACTAGATGGCTATCATTCATTTAGAAACAATCTAAGCCACAAACTTAGTTGTAAAATACAAAACAAATCTTCTTTCCTTCTTCTTTCACTTTTAAATAGTTTTTTCCTTTGCCTTTTTTGAAAGAGACCCCTTTCTTAAATAAACAAGCACCAACACTACTGTCCCTGATAGACAGACTTATAAAGTAATGCTCACAATGTCAAAACTACAGCAAAGATACCTGCACTATACAGACACAAATAAAAGTAACAGAAAGAAACAAAACAAGGAAACAGCAGCAAAACAGGTCCACAGACTTGAAGTATACAAACAGTGTATGTTTTTCTTTGCCTGATGCTATAGTCAGTCAGGTTTGGTGGGGTGTTGTGGTGGTGAAAAGCTGTAGAAACATTTTTAGCTGCATCACATCGTGTTGATTTGTTGTACCATCTATGGGGGTATTGGAGTAATGCACATAGCTAGGACTTGTTTAAGAAAATAAATTACTTCTATAGTCCCATTGAAGCCATAGTGATAATACTGACACTATTTGTAGAAGTTCCAATATAGAAGATTATGTCTATTTTTAGATTAATTTAGATACTCACGTACTCATATGGAAGTGCTTGATATACACTAAAATGTACAGTTTACAAGCATTTTCATATGAATATCAAATACTCCACTAACTCTATTAACTAGGAGCACTATAAGCTTGATTTATGGCAAATTATGAATTCATCACATGCACAAACAGATGTAATTAAAGAGAAAGCAAACTGGCACACACTGTGAGAAATGGGCTTCTTTCTTTCAGCCATATAAAGAGGATTGTAAAAAATATATAGAGAAGAAACCTTGATTGAAAATGTAACCAGGTTACAAAGCTGCATAAGCAAAAGAAGAATGAACTGAAGTTGTTAAAAAAAAAAGTAAAAGAATGCAAAAGTTTTAGCAGAACCCGAAAATCGAACAGCAAACAACACATAGTACTAGTATGTTAAAGTTTAATAATTTATTATGAAAATAGCATGGTGATGTTGTAGTGACTTAGCTATGGTATATACAGTATGTAAGTAATTCATTTAATCTCAGTTATTGGCTGGTAGCCCTGCAAACATACTGTAAAGGCTCATTTCACAGAAAATCATGCACGGCTAAAAACAGCTCATGGCCCAAAGTGGCTTCTTTGTACCAACTGTATACTCTCAATTCTGCTTTGGAGAATGGGATAAATTGGCTTAAGTGTTTTTATTATTAGATATAATAGATTATAACATTTTTGCCTGTAGGGATATAATTTAATTTTTAATTTCAGAAAATTAAAAGGGTGAACACTAAATTGCAACATACTGCACAACATAATTGTTATTTTCCAAATATTTTTAAAATCAGAATATTATGTTACTGTCGCTAACTAGTGTGATAATATCACACTTTCAGGACCTCTGGATTGGTAGATGTATTGTCAAAAAGGAAAACTGGAGTGTTTGTTCCAACATTGTGCCCATCAGCCTTCCCAGGAAAGCACAAAAAGGGACTGAATAGGGCACTATCTAATTAATGAGTTTTAGACCTAGGAAGAACATTGGAGTGCTTATTATGACCTGAACAGGGAGTAATACTCTTTTTTGTCCTTACATAGATAATAAGTGAAGAATATCCGATGTATGTTTGTTTGTATGTAAGTATGTTTGTTTTATGATTTTATAAAAGTGTTAAGTCTGAGTATACCAATACTGCATAGGGGAAGCAGTGTAAGAGGAAGGGATAGCACAGGTGAGATTTGAAACTTGTATGGTCTAAGAGAGCCCTTCATAAAGTTTGTTCAAAATTCAAAAGTTTATCTTGTTTGGAAGACGTGTGTTGCATGTACAATTTATTTTGAAAATTTTACGGACAGAACATAACAATCCATCTACATTCTGAGAGTTTCATGAAGCATTTTTTTATTGAATTTATTTAAAGCATGTACAGTAATATTCCATACAATCACGTCAAACTTAACAAAACTAAATTCAATTCAAACCCCACCCATTAGAAAGAAAGAAAGCCCAACAGCCAGAGTAAAAATTTAGAAAGTAGTATAGAGGTAAAGCAGTCTTTCTCCCCAATACAAGTGCTTATTCTAAAATATTAGTGATTAGATCATGCCAGGTTTTTAAAAAGTTTGGAACAGATCCTCTAAGAGACAATTAGATTTTTCCCAATTTCAAATAATATATAACATCAGTTTCCCACTGACTTAACTGACTTACAATTGAGCAAGATAGGTCTACGTGCTAATAGTGAAGTAAAGGAAATTACGATTTGTTTGTCCTTGTCCACTTTAAGCCCATCTGGGAGTCCACCAAATACAGCTATTAATGAATTAAGAGTGATTGTGACACCAAGGCTGTCTGATAGGCATTTAAAAAGTTTCGTCAAAAATGATGTTAATTTGGAACACACCCAAAACATGTAGAGTACTGAAGCAGGAGCTTGATTGCAACGTTCGCAGGTTGGATTTTGCCCTGGAAACATTTTGGACAATTTTAAATGAGATAGATGTGCATGATAAAAAAAAAATAAGTTGAATAATTGAATGCTTTGCACATACAGAACTAGAGTGAAGGCATGGCTGCCTTCCACTTCTTTTCTGAAATGTTGAGTAATGAATCCTTTTCCCACTGTACTTTAGGATCTTTAAAATAAAAGGAGTTTAAAATGGTTTTATTATAGTACTAGCGACTGGGAGCCCGATTGAATCGGGCTACAAATTCTACGTTTGTGAAATCCATACTTTCTCTGTCATTTGAAATGATTTTGTTATCATGGCACTGATTTGTGCTTAAAATAGACCTTTTCGGCCGATGTAATGAAGAGCTTCCTGTTTAAACAGGGCTGCGAGACGTGAACTCAGCTCTTCAGCACATCTCATTAGATTATTTCCAGCAAACAAATTTTCAAAACAAACCGTATTTTACGACTGTAATCAGAATCGGAGTAATAATTATGTTTGCGTGGTCATTTTAGATCTGAGATTGGCTAAAATTTAAACAATGACCGTTGTTAATACCCAGCCGTCATTACTCAGTGTGCCAATAGATGTCAGAAGGACGGATGCTAAAACGGAACTGCCCAAAGATAGATTTCGACGTACCAAGCAAATGGCGACACGTTCCAAATTACTTACGGTTCCGGAGTTGTCAAAGGGTTTAAGTCAGTCGACAATGTTAGTCCTGGAAAGTATGCCCCACCATACCAATGTTCCAAAAACCAACCAAACTTACTGTTATCTGCTCAAACCAACACCGACTTACTATACTCGGCCATCTAGCAGCGTCACTGAAGCATTCGAACATTCTTAACCAATCATGCAATACTGCGTCCGCGTTTGCCACGTTATGTTCTAACTACAGAGGCAGAGTCCCATTGCATGGTTCTAACTTGTATTGAGTCAAGGTATTGACGCGGACACCATACATACAGGGTATTGACGCGAACACCATACATACAGATAGTATTAAATTATATATAAGAATTATAAAAGTGCTGGCTGAGTCTTCAAGACTGATCAGTAGCTCTTCTGGAATAAAAATAGGTGAGAGTTGAGGAAAATTGGGCAGATTTTGTTTAGCAAAGTTTCTAATTTGGAGGTAGTACAAAAATTGTGTTGATGGGAAATTAAATTTAGAGTGTAATTTGTTCATAGAATGCAAAGACATTATTTACTGTATATACAAATCTCTAATTGATTTAATGCCATACGTTTTCCAAACATTAAAAACTGTGAAAGTTTGAAAAGGTGGAAAAAGGTGGTTATCATGCAGAGGTGCCATATTCTGAATGAATGAAGGACAATTGGGTTGTTAGTATATTGAAGATAATTTGTATTTACTAGTGTACAAAGCAAAGAATATAAAGAAGTGCTGCAGGATTTCATTTCTATTGCGGACCAAGCCTGTGTATATTTACCTATTTGTATCAGCATCCTAATTTTAATAGCTTGTATGTTTGCCACCCAGTAATAAAACTGAAAATTAGGTGGAGCCATGCCACCTTCTGATTTAGGTCATTGTAGGTTTGCCCTTTGGATGTGTGGATATTTTGAGTTCCAAATAAAAGAAGGTTATGATTGAGTTTAATTTCTTAAATAAAATTATTTGTTAATGTATATGGGGATGTTTTGAAATAGAAACAGAAGCTTAGGGAGGATATTCATCTTGATAGTGTTAACTCTCTCTGCTAAAGTATGATGGAGGGTAGATCATCTATGCACGTGTTGTTTAATTCTGTCCATGCAAACAGCAAACTTTTGTTGAAAAAGAGATTAGTATTTACTTGTGATATTTTCCCCTAGATATTTAAAGTGATCTGAAATGATAAAAGGGAAGATGTCCAATACAATTGCTAGAGAATTCACTGGAGAAAGTACACTTTTGTTCAAATTAATTTTGAGTCCAGATATCTTTTGAAATTTTGTTAGTGCTGTTAGGACTGCAGGCACTGAATTTTGTGGGCCTGATATACATAGTAACATATCATCTGCATATAGTGTTATTTTCTATTCATGTCCTTTTCTGAAAATCCCATTTATCTCTGATGCATTTCCTAAGTGGATGGCTCAATGGCAATTGCAAATAGTAGTGGTGACAAGGGGCATTCTTGTCTAGTACAGCATTCTAATTTGAAGTAGTCTGAGATAGTGTTGTTAATAAAACCTAAATCTTCAGGACAGGTATAGAGTAGTTTGATCCACGTACATATGTTTGGGCCAAACCCAAATTTATGGAATGTGGTGAATAGGTAATCCCATTCAACCATATCAAATGCTTTTTCTGCATCCAAAGATAAAATAAGATGTCTGGAGTGATGGACTTTATGGGTGAATATATTACATTAAATAGGCGTTATGAAGCATTTATTATACAAACACTATAATACAGCATACATTTTCTCAGCCAAGCTCTGTTGGTGGTCAAGCATGTTTTATGTTCTACAATAACTTTGTAAAAGTCATAAAGTACACTGTATACTGTAGTAGATCAATTAAAATGTTACATCTTAATATTGTGGAAAATTGCATTTAATTTTCTTTTTTTAATTTTGCACAAATAAACATACAATGGTAACTAACTTAAAGTTTTCTTTTTGACCTTGTATATTACTCAACAGTAGATTTTAATTGTCTTTCAGTATTTACTGAAAGTCCAAACTGTAAGTATAAGACAAATTTGAAATCTTTAAAAGTGAAATCTTTATTAACTAAAAGAAAAAATTAAGGACATACAGTATACTAAGGAATGCTGCCTTTAAGCATGTTGCATTAATATAGTTCTGTATATAAGACATGTTTGTTAGGCTGTTTTAAATGTTTCTGCCACCTACTCATTCTTGGGAAACAAGTAAGCAACATAGCCCACTTTCAATGTTAATATTTGCAGATATAATAAGATCAATTATGTTTTATAGACTTATGTTTCCTTTGGCCTTGAATTGGAAGAAGTAGATTAAAAAGTGGTGGAATAAATGAATATTATACATATATTCCTATTTTTTAATCTGTATAATCTGCAGAGTAAAACTTAATATTGTACTTTTTATATTGATGTGTTTTCAGTTCTAAGCTGCCTCTTATGTACTGCTGACCAACATTCATCTATTTTATAATGGTGAACATTTATAATCAAAACACTTCTTCAGTCTGTGTTGTTCAAAACAGCCTTAGATTGTACAGCCTACAAAATTTACAATATTACAAAATCTCACCAAATATTCACTTATTAAAATAAAATTAACAGATCACATATGGGAAGCATCATTTTTTTTTAAACAGAAGGCTGCTTTTAATATTTCAGATAGTGTGTTGACTCTTTTAAAGATATACAGTGCCAACATTAATTTGATTGTATTAGAGAAATAGTAGGTCAAATAAAAAACTGGGTTCTTATCAAAACAACTGCATGCCCAAACTTTCCCATACCGAATTACGAATTAACTGAATGGTGGTAGTACATTTTAACTTTATTATATTATCTGTACTCTAAGTTGATAAGTTAGGTACGGTCTCTAAAAATGCATTGTCTGAATTTTTCAAGCAATTAATATATATGGTGTACAGTATAAGTAAGTAAAATAATAAAAGTAATGTATGTGTAATTATTCAAACCATAATTTTAAGACACGTAAATCTGCATACTGTATAGCCGACTGACTGGAGTAAACTCAATTTAATTTTTCTTCTCCAATACACTAGTTCATTTTCCTGCATCAGCCTTGTTAAAAACATCCTGAGATTAACCTTTATTCTGTGGTGCTTAGCTTGCTTTCAAATTTCTCAGACAGCAGCTATTCAGGTAGCAGGCTGTACAGTTTATGCCACAAGTAGCAGTAGCAGGAAACAAACCCCGGGCAGGGCACATACACACACACCTACACACCAGGGACAATTTAGGATCGCCAATGCACCTAACCTGCATGTCTTTGGAATGTGGGAGGTAACTGGAGGAAACCCACACAGACACGGGGAGAACATGTAGGGAGGACCCAGGAAATGAACCCAGGTCTCCTAATTGTGAGGCAGCAGCGCTACCATTGTGCCACTGTGCTGCCCCTACTGATTATATGCCTTTTTGAAACTGTCACAACATATACTTTTTAGGAAAATATTTTGAAGTGAGGAATTATGACAAAAATGCAGCACCCAAGGACCACAGAATCAATTATAGTAAAATATTTAGCAATATCAAAACTACAATTAGCAATTATTCTTATAAAAGTGGCATGCAGATCAGCACCAAGCATGATGATTTAATAGAAGTCTTCCATGAAAGGAATGTGCAATTAAATACTTATAACTCTTTATGTATTTTTTTTTAATAAAGATACAATAGCAACATGTCCATTAACAGATACAGTATTTGATTACTAATTTAAAATCCCTTGGGTTCTGCCATCTCAGTCCAGGAACAGCACATTGTACTCACTAATCAAAAATCAAAACTGTGTTTACTTTGAAAGGCAAAAGACTTCAGCGTACATTTAAGAATTTTGTTTTGTTTCTTCAATTGTGCTCTCTGGCCTCTTATTTTAACTTTGTTAACTTGATTCTGTGTTACTCTTTTGGTATTTAGGCCTACATCAGGTTACATACATACACTCTTAAGAAAATCTTTATCTCCCTGAAAATAATTTTCATTGAAGCCTTTGTCACTTGCCAATTCTAAAAGGCGTAACTAAATATTTTTTTAAAATATCTATATACAGTATGCATTTCTTATATATCTTTTATTTTCTTATATAATACGCTACTGTGACTGTCCATTTGTCTGTCCAGGATTTTAAATCACCTGTAGCTCGCAAACTGTTTGAACTATTGACCTGAGATTTGGTAGACATATACTATGTGATGTCTACTATTTGCTTTTGGGGTGACAATTTACCTCCAAGGTTATTCCTCTTTTTATTTTAATTTTATTTTATTGTAGAATGAACTTTTGGCAGCAGTCAGCTGGGTGGCCGTGTGCCGTATACGTACGGGTGCCGTTCTGATCCCTACCACCTTCCTGTGGTATAGCGGGTCCACAGCCCTCTCAGCAAGGGCCAGCAGTTTTAAATTGAATAAATAATCACCACGCTCACAGCTTAGTGAGGGGGCGTAGTGGCCGTAGCAAGCCACGGGGCGATCTGCAGTGTGGGCGTTTCTCACCTAGTGCACAGGTGAGGGACTGCCCACATCCGTGATTGTTCCTGTGGCTAATGTGCTGCAGCTGCTATGGTCCCCTCTCAATATAAAAGAAGCACGAGTCGGTTAGGGAGGAGATCGAAAAAAGAACAAAATAGAAAGAAAGAAGTAAACGGAGGGTGCAGCAGGAAGCAGTGAGGAGAGAGCGAGCAAGTCAGTGCAGCAGGAAGCAAGCGAGGGCAAGCTCGAGGCAGCTGAGTAGACGGCCAGGGTGTTTGGCCAACACCTGGGAGAAGAAGTGGTTGTAGTCGCTTCCGCAGAGTTTGCTTCGGAAGGCGGGAGTGACCGGAAGGCGCAGGACTCTCCGTGGAAGGTAGCGGGAGTCGGAACTTGGGACGTGGTGTTCCCTGCGTGAGAGCCTTGGTCGCAGAGGAATTCCCAAGTCACTGTCAGGGGGAGCCGACCGGAGCCAAGGATCGGTAAGGCGACTGGCAGTAGCAGTAGAAGCAGATATTGTGAAGGTCAGCTGCAGAGAGAGCGTCTCACTTGTTGCGAGGCTCAGATGGGTGAAGCAGGAGAGACGCTGGAGTGAAAGACAGTGGGCTTGTTATTGATTTTAAAGACTGTTTCCTGTTGAACGTTTTAACCTCGTTGTTTTAAGAAGATTTTCTATCTATTGATTTTTAACCTCCACGTTTTTCTTTTATTGGATTATTTATTGATTGAACAGTTTTGAAAGCACTGCACTGATTTTTGAACACTTTTTGTGGACTATTTTAATAAAAGCACTTTGTACTTTTTACATCATCCCCTTGCTATGTTGTTGCCTCCACTGTCTAGCTCATCTAGGTGACATTATCGACAGTGTTGGGTTCAAGGGCACCCGAACAGCGAATGGGAGCATGGAGCAGAACCCGCATCGTCACACTTCCCCATCACTTCCCCTACCTCTTCATATCTTAAATCATTTGTGAGGCAAATTAAAGACTTAAGTGCCAGCTTAGGTGAAAAATTAAGGAAAACGTATTAAGTAATTGCAACACAAACACTGACTTAATCAGTTTTAACGCAAAAAGATGCAGATGAAAGTAGAGAAGAAGCGAAAAGAAGAGCTGCTCAGTAAGCAGCAAGAACATCAACCTCTGAGCAAACGAATGCTAAACGTACAGAGAAAGAGTATGAAAACAATGAATGCTTAAGTCAAGTGTATTCACTGCACGTTATCATGCAGTGAGCCATTACTGGTATTTATATAAATTAACATAATGTGACAATCACTACAACTGATTAATTTTTGTACATTCTAAATCATCCTATAACAGACAGGAAAAAAAACAGAAATGAGGATAAAATGGATAATTCAATGGAAAGAAAGACCTGCACAGCATCATTTAGTGATGTGAATGAAATAACGCATTGCTAGCCAATGGCTTAAGCACTCTGGTACAAATCAGAGCAATGTGTTTATTTTTTTAGTTTTCAAGATGATACCTTCTATATGATTGAGATGAAAAATGAGTAGAATAAAATCACATAAAAGAATTAGATGTTGTTTGATATATTTGAGGAGACTAAATAGATTAACAGAATAATATGATTTAGACATGTTCACTCTACTGTTATGACCAGAAATAGCTTTATTGCCAGGAAAAAACTATAGACATTGATGTTGAAGTCACACATTTATGGTCTTTAAAAGCCATAAAAACTAGACTAGATCCACCTCATGGATCCAGTGTCTTGTGGTCAAATCTCAGGGCCATTCATTGTTTATACACAATTTTCATATTCTCTTGGTGTCTGTTTTCTTCTTGATACTCTGGTTTTCCTTCCACATACCCGTCAAACACATGACTCTTACATTAAATTGTGATCCTGTATTGGTTTTCCCCATATAAGTGAAGGTTGTGTGTATTGGTGGGCGTGTCCTGTGACAGACTGGCACCTTGTCCAGGATTGTTTCCTGCTTTGTGCCAAGCACTGCTGTAATGGGTACTGTCCCCTTGACCCTGTAATGGATTAGGACATTTACATAATTTTATATTATGTGTGTTATTTGCCCTAGGGGGAATAAACCTGTAATATACAAAAATCAACATCACCAACCTTATTTCCACAGACAGGTTTTGAATGATATCAAAGGATATATTGTCGACATCAAGGGATAGTCACACTGTGATATGAAACTAGCCAAAATATCCAATTGAAAGTCATGAGTTTCCAGAGCTTACTGAGGTAAAGAATAAACACTGGTTGTACATAATTAATTCTGTTCTTTATGAAAAAGCTTGATACAGTCTTTTAAAATACAGGAAACAGAAATATAAATGTGTAAATAGAAAAAAAATCATTTACCAAAAATAATTTAGTTAATGTAAGCTGTTATAACATGTAATACTTACAATATAGCTATGGTTTTCTATCAAACGGATGCTCTCTTTAAGCACCATTCATTCCGTACTAAATGGTATGTGGCTGTAATTTTTACCTTCCGATTAAGTTTATGAATTACTAGCTGAAATACCTAGTGTTGACTGGGTATGTCAGTAAAATGGATTCAGAAAAGAAAGTAAAGGTTTGTGTGTGTTGTTTTGTTTTTTGTTTTGTTTTTTTAAATGGTGACCATGTTGTTATTGCTACCTGTTGAATCCATCATCCACAGTGCCTCTCTATCAACATCTCTGCTCTTGTGAGTTGAGAATTTATTATTTTTGGGTCCGATTGGATTCCAGAATTGTGGTAACTCCTTGCTGGGTTGTAACTATGAACATTGTCATATCTGAATCATCCTTTTAGTTCAAAGTGGACAGCTTGGAGGGTTTCAATTATGAAGAAAAGCAGACTAAACAGGAGTTAACAATCCTTTGATTCGACTTTGTGTTGCACTGTTCTTCCAATCAATCCTCACCCAAAACCCCCTGCAAAAACACACAGTAGTCCTTTTTATATTACAGTACATAGAAACAGCATGTGGCTTTGCCCGGTTAAATAATATTAAGCTCTGGTCATTTTGCCTGTTTGTCTGGCTTCAGTCTTTATGGATTTTTCACTTGCTCCGACCCAGCAGGTGACACTGGTGAGTGAACTGTAGCATAAAGTAAAAAGAAAACAACCCACTCGGATGGCCAAGGTGAAAATTTTGGGTTCCAAAATAGACTATCTTGTCCATATGATCCTAGAGAACAACTATGCAAAATTTGGTCCACATTGGTCAAAGGGGGTAGTATTGCATAGGGAACATACAGTGTGACATACAGGCATTCTGTTTTATATAAATAAGATAATATTCCTGACAACAGGATTTCTGTCCAGAATTGGTTGTGTAACCCTGTGATTGATTTATAGTTCAAATGAGATACCAAACATAGTGTTCTGATAGTTTTTACTGAATAATATTATATTTTAATATACTGGTATTTATTTTCTTATTATATTTTAATGTCTTTATTTTGAACCTTTTAACACTAGAATTCCTGAAGCCTACAAAAAAACTTGTAATCCCAGCCCACCTTAAATTCCTTCACATCTCTCTGTCAGCATCTTTGTAAATGTGTTGATCAACGCAAGCAGCCTGCTATCCCATCTCCCCACCTATTACCGCAGCTCAATTCACAAAGAAGGTTCTCAGTGCTCAGTGTTTATCTTGGAGTAAAGTTCCTGGAGTTGTAGAAAGTAAATAATATATTGTCATTTGGAATACATATATTTCATGTGTGTTCAGTGTCAACAACAATCTATGTAAAGACATTGTTAAAACAGAAATGTTTTTCATGTTTTAGTAATAATTGACAAAATGTACACATGAAGTGTATAATGTGTGAAACCTGAAGTCCAAATATGAAATAAACACTTTCACAAATGGTACAAGTATAACAAAACAAGTATGCTTTTATTCAAGAATATAACCAAAGAAAAAGAAAACAGGTTAGAATAGGCTATTGATGGTGCAGCAGTAAGAACTGCTGACTCCTAATTAAGAGATCGCCGGTTCAATCCTGGCTGCTGCCCAAATTTACTGTTTGAGTAGTGAGCTGCTGTTATTGTTAATATTATGCGATAAAAACATAAATTTGATTTGCGTCTGTAAAAGCCAGTGTAAATTTATAGTACTTGTAAGGTTAGCGATTTTTTTTTCAGTTTTATTCTCTCAGTCACATTCATGCTCCTACAACCCCCCAACCCCAACCCCAAACCCCTGACATGGTATAATAATTTTTTATTTGAAAACAGTGTCAGATCTTGTGCGTGAAGGAGACTGGGACTGGGAAAACTGTGGAAGTGGGTGTGACTGGTGTGCATGACTGAGAATGATTGTGGGTGTGAACTTTTTTTTATTCAGCTTTATTCTTGAATGTTCCTGCTCACGCTGAATTAGTATGCACCTTCTGGTCCATGATGTCAAAGCTGCACTGACAAAAATAAGAGACATAGGAATATATGACATTTTGAACAATTCATTTTATGATCTGTATAATACATTTCGGAAAACTTTGTTGCACTAATGCAACATTATATTCATTCACATACCTTCATGCGGTTGTAGTCAGTGTAGTCAGTGACCGCGTTTGTTTTTTTTTTTCGCAATCTTGCCCAGACTCCACATATTGGTGCATGGTGGTGTTTCTTTTGTACTTCAGGAGATGCAGAGGACAGAATAGTACACACACCCAAGGACCGTCCTTCCTACATTTACTACATGTGTGCCTGTTGCAATCTACACACCTCTCTATGCAGTGGTTACTATTACACTGAAGGAGCACCTGACACTGAACTTTCTTTCCTGGGGGAAGTGGAGGTCTTGTAACAGAAGCTTGTCGATATTGCATCCTCTTTTCTTTTTCCATTGCCTTTTCTTATAAGAAGCGACGACGAAGTTCTTCTGTAAGGTGAGCCATGAACACTCTTCTTTTCTCAGTGGATCCCGTACATGCCTTGTACAGCACATGTTTGTGTGTCAGCTTTTATCCCGCCACATCAGAGAATTCCCTGTAATTTCCAGCTGAGAATAGAAGAGTACTGGGCCGAGCAAAAATTCAAAAATATTTTACAAATCTTTCACCACATCATACAGGTGAACAACGCCACACACCAACACAAACAGTATCTTGTTTGCAAGCAATGGGAGTCAACTTCACACTCCTAGTAATCACATTGTTACGGTATTTACAGTTGACATTTAATATGTTATGAAATCATATGTGGGGTGTTTCATAAATCGTCACAAAAAAAATTGAAAAATATCGTAGTAATTCTTATCTATAAGGAATACCCAAGTGTAATATCTCAATCAAAAGGTCTCGGTCAGTAGATTTCAACCAGTGCAATGAACACCCCCATGACTGAGCAAACACGAGCTATTGGCTGAAAACTGGAAAGACCATCACAGCGCTCACCTGAATTTTCATGTACTCACACATATTACTTCGCAAAACAACAGCAAATATATGCAAGTGACATATTAGGATTTACAGCAGATTCTGTGATCAAAACAAGCCCAAGTGTATTTTTGTACAATTTATCAATCATGAGATACGTATCTTCCAAAGAACAGGAGATATGTCACCATGTCTGTTAGATACTACCTCACGTTTCAGGTGGGGGTAGCTCTGTCTCAGTTGGTCATACTATTGCAAGATTCATAACATTGTATAGCTGTAACAGAGGCATTTCTAATGATAGTTAACTTGCCCACATTTGAAAGAAAGGAGAGAGCCAAAGGCATGCATAATAATCTAAAATGTGTGTGTGTGTGTTAATATACAATAAAAATATATGTGTGTGAGAAACTAATTATCCAACCTGCTATATCCTAACTACAGGGTCACGGGGTTGGCTGGAGCCAATCCCAGCCAACACAGGGCGCAAGGCAGGAAACAAACCCCGGGGAGGGCACCAGCCCACCGCAGGAAAATAATCATATTTTATATACATATTTTAGATTATTTTATATATTATTTATATTTAGGGCTTCCTTGGAAAGGTTTTGGATGGACAACAGGGCCCATGGTGGCAAATGTTGTAACTGTTTATTTCTCTGTGATACAAACATGAAACTTTATACAGGTACAGTTGACATGTCTGGGAACACCTTGGAGGTGAGAAAACTGACCTGGCATTACTTGTACATGATACACTGTATCAGAAAACAAAATTTTGAAGTTTAGTAGCAATTCCTAAGTATGTTCCTAAGAATGTTTAGATTTGACACAAACAAATTCTATTACATTTGAAAAGTGAAAAAATGACTGTCCTTCCTTTATTTTTGGAATAATAAGGGTTTATTTTGGGGTCCCTTTCCTCAGAAAGAGATTGCTGAAAAATGCTCTCAGGGTGTAAAAGGTACTGCATGAATTCCACCCACTAACTTTATGCACCATGCGTGTCTTTCTCTCTTTTCAGTCTCTGTCCTCACTCCTCTGTCTGCTGCCTGTAGAATTCTACACAATAACACTTTTAATGTGCTATTTCTAAATGTCAAAATGAATCAATGAACATATAAACAACACAAATCTAGTTAAATATACATTACCCTGGAAGAACATCAAGAATGCATGCATTTACTTAATAATCAAGTGAAAGCATAAAAGTCTGATGGATAATAGCAAACCTGTACCACAAAAGGATGTGGTATAAATTTTTAACCAGGCATTTTAGTAGATGTTCACAAGAGAGGTCACTGATAGATTGCTGTAAAAATTAAATAATGTCACACTCGGTGAAGAATGATATTATAAAAAACCAAGAGTCACCTAGAATTAATAAAATGTCAGGACCTACAGGGATTACACAAAGGGTCCTTGAAGCAAAGAATGCCATAAAAAAGTCACCCTTTTTAAATAAATCAGGATAGACAAGTTCTATCAGACTGTTACTAAGTTGCTATAATAAATTAAATAAATAATAATAAAAAAGCAACACTATAAAATATTTCCATGAGCATGTCTATGATATGGATCATTGGCTTCAATTGCCAGAGCGTTATGCAAAAATGCAGCAGTACTTTACAAGAGTTACCACCTCCTTCTTGAGATATGAATGTTTGTTGGCACTATATTGTGATAGATTAGAGTTTCTGCTCTGTGAGTATAAGTGAGAGCAATGAACTGGGGTGTGGTGATGCTATCCAATACTTGTATATAATATTTTCAATTTACTGTATTAACAAGCTTTTTTAAAACATTTTAATGTTGGTAAAAGAACCAATTTCTTTCTGTTGCTTAGTTTAGATTAGTTATTTGCACAAGATGACTGCTCTTTATGTCGGCACAAAATAACTAGGAGTCTGAAGGAAGGGGCTTACTTTTTTCATGGACAAGCAGCCCAAAATGTAACTGAACAGAAGAAAAATGTGAATTAATAAAAATAGAAATTAGTATATTATATACAAACATGTTACAGGCAATACAAATATCTCACCTCAGCAAACCTCACAAATGAGCAACAAACGAACTCCAAAACAAAAAAGTAATGCAAACAAAGATAAAATGTCCTAATATTTAAACAGTCATTGGACATGAATGAAACCTTTTTCCTTAATTAACAGAAGAATAGTAAAGTGAATACGAAGTGAAGTGGATTTGGAGCCATCACTTTAAAATATGGAAGTAAATTCTGACTCCTTAATGACTTTTTGAATAAAAAATAACCTTTAAAGCACTGAGTCCTCTTCAACGGCCTTTCATGGCTGCATAAATTTCTTGTGGTTCCAAACATCTTCTCAGAACTTCCTGGCAAGTTATTTTTAATGAATTGTCTAGAATATAAGACTTTTATAAAGGTTTTTACAGTATTGCAATGGGCTAGAAATTAGAGTTTTAAAGAACAGGACATTTATATATGATGTTTTTAGGAAAAACACATGTAAATAATAAAGTAAAATCCAATAAATAAAAGGACAATAGACACCCTTTGTGGAGACTGGGATGATAAGCGAAAAGGAAAATATCTTGAATAATTCTATTACAGGTATTGGTGATAGCTGTTTACAGGACACAGATATATTCCTGACTCGCAAAAGAGTCACCTGCGTTGAAGATCAAACTACTTTGATTGGTATCTGTTCAACATAAAGTATTGTGATAACAGAACTGCCTGCTTCCTTAAAAATGTCTATATTTACTTGTACTTCAAGATAATTGGCAACAATACTATTGTTTAACCATTGAAAATTTGTTTACACTGTTGTTAAGCAAAGGAAATTGGTATGTACCATTGTTTCACCGATCGTCATGCTGATCTAGGCAGAGATTGAAGCAGTTATATACCTCTGGTCAAATCAGAATGTGAAATGAAGTATGGTCAGAGATGCCTAACTGTTGACTGCTTCTTTAACTCTTTCAGGGCAGATGTCGAAATTCATGGGTAGAGATCGGTAATTAACCATAAAACTTGCTGTTATGTTTTAGTTCAACTCTCTTTGCTAGAAGAAAAGTGAGCTTCGTTGATTTGAACTCGATTGCACATGCATGAGTAGCAAAGAGCAAACAACCTCTAAAATGGCATCGACATCTGGTGAGAGACCAAAGCGAATGCACAAAGCAAAATACTCCGTGGATGACATTTTGCATATTATTGTCAAACTGGACTCTGACTTGTTGGACTCCGATTTTGATGAAAGTGATCTGTAGGTGGAGATTGAAAATGAAAGTGAGGTACCAGCTTCAGCTGATTTGTCCCCAGCTGATTGTGGTGCTGAACATGCTTGTGTAGCTGATGCACCTATGGCAATGTTTGCCTGGGAGGACTGCCACTTACAATGGCAAGAGATACAAGCCAATTACGTTACACTGCCATACAAAGACAGCCAGGTAGCCAGCCTGCCACGCATTCCTAACGGCCATCGTGCTGCCCCTACACAGCCACCAGAGACCCCGAACAGGCGCCAACAACAGCCACAGCAACAGATGTTTTACGTTAATTTACATGTGAAATCTTTGCTTTGTGTGCTTTTCAGAAAAGTGATTTGCCTGCAAAACATATTCAGCCATCAAAGAATTAATGCTTTTGCCAACATACTGCTGTGACTACCCTCTGCAGCAGCAGTGGCTTATACCCTGCCCGAGTTCCCCTAGGTTTGAGGCCAGTAACAGTGATCAAACTGTACTGCAAGGCTTCCTTGTCTCAAATTTCATAACATTACAAACACAAAATATATGAAAATGAAAATAAAACCATAGAAATTAAACAAACTATTATGAAGCATTGCTACATAACAGTAAATTAAAATAATTCAAATACTTGCCCAGGCTATTGCTGAAGTATATATGAAATGTACATTTATTAGATATTACTGGTGCATATAGCGGATACTGCAACCAGGAACAGCCTGGCATTGTAAAATATAGACACTATCAAATACTTGTACTTTATTCTTACTATTAGTTCCAGAGCGCAACAATGGAATGTCAAGATACAGTATATGACTATTCCTTACTTCCCACCTAGAATAATTGATACATGTAAAGTCTTTGAATTAAAATTGAGCAGTTTTTACTTTTAAAAATCTGTAAAAGCACCCTAAATTCCATCTTTTCAGGATGAAACTATGTGACTTTTCCTACATTTTCTAAAATGTATAAATAATTTTAAAAAAAAGGATAAACATCCCATAATTTGTACAGCTTCTAAAACCTTTTTACCTTGGCATGACTTTTGGGTGAGTTTCGACCAACTATTGACTTTATTTTCCACTGCTTTTTGGGTAGTTTGTTCACAACCCATAAGAACATTTCTAATGTTATCTGTTCAGCTCAGAATAGTAAAGGCATCTACTAAAGTGCCCTGACTTTAGAAAAAGGAAAACATTTTTGAGATATCACGTTTTTATGCAACTTCTACACATTTTGAACACATCTACTGTATGTCCTTTAAGTCATTTTTGACTCTAATTAATTTTCCTTAACATTTAGCGTAGTTTCTTCACAACCCATAAAACAACACCTAAATACCATCTTTTCAAGTGAGAGATGTTAAGATTTTAAAGTGCTCTAATGTAACAAAAAGCAAAGAAGTTTCCAATTTTGACCCACCATATACTGTATTTTGTGAAGTTTCTGTTAAGACATTTTCTTTTGGAACAAAGATGACCCACTTAAAGGTTTTGTTTCTTTACTATTGTTTCTGTATTACAACTTACCTGAAGAAGGGTAAGCTTACATATTATCATCTTTTCAGTTAGCCAATAAAAGGTGTTACTTTGCCTGACTTCTTGCACCCTTACAACAAATAAAGTAGTAACTATCTACAGTACTTTATTGGATTTTACTTATTGTTAAATTTAGTGGATTTTACGAACCATTTAGTGTAACAGAATCTGTTATAAAACTCTGGATCATCACTATTCCTTTTAAGATGGTCAATCAATATAAAATAGGTTCAGAGTTAAAAAAAAAAAAAAATCAGTGCATTAAAAAGGGGTGTCAGAATTGCATAAAAAGATATGTTGTGCATATTGACGAGAGGACGGGTCACTTTTAGTCCATCAAGGAATGTTCTGTAATATTGGGGTGAGTTTTTGAAATTTTTAGACATTGATTTGATGATTTGTCCAATGACAGGAAATTGACAAAGTCTATTTTTCTAGTAAACTAGAAATAATGAGGTGGGAGTTAGTGTAACATCAGTCTTTTTGCCACAGAAAGGGTTATACTGAATGGTCAGCACATAGTTAGGACCTTCCAAAACACATTAACAGCCTGGTGACAATTGGAAAATAAGTTTCAGAACTATTTAAGAAGACAAACCAGCAGACATTATATGCAGCTGATTTTTTTTGCTTCTGTATATAAACTTTAGACTGAACAACATTTTGTCATGATTTATGGTTTTCACCCTCAGGGATTTAATTTTGTATATTATGTATATGTTATTTTTTGCTCTTGTTTTTGTTTATTATTATGATGGTAATATTATCGTAGCAACATTTTGGAAAGGATTTACATTGTGAGCGCTGCCATTTTGCACTCATTTTTCATGGTTGTGAACATTTTGTTTATGGCAACAGTAACCACTGCCATTATGATCCATAACATCACTACACATTACATTTTTTAAATCAATAAAATAGTAATTGAAGAGGACAATGTCGGTCTGTGGGTAGGACTGAAGTTGCCTCTGTCTGTTTAATGTATGAGTGCTGAAGTGGAATGGGGATTGGGATTTTTGTCTTATAGTTCACTACTTGTTGAATTGATTGGGTTACACCTTAGTGGATTAAGCAGTGGTGTCAGTGCATACACAGTTATGCTGGGGAGTTGAAATTCTAAACAATGCGTTGTGTTTTAGAAAAGCATGCTTCGGCAGGTTTTTCTGTTTTACTGTTGCCTTTTCCAACAGTGACTGCTTTATACTGTAGTACCACATACTGTAGTAGAATCTAATTATGGAGGATTTATATATGCTCTACACTCACCTAAAGGATTATTAGGAACAACATACTAATACGGTGTTTGACCCCCTTTCGCCTTCAGAACTGCCTTAATTCTAAGTGGCATTGATTCAACAAGGTGCTGAAAGCATTCTTTAGAAATGTTGGCCCATATTGATAGGATAGCATCTTGCAGTTGATGGAGATTTGTGGGATGCACATCCAGGGCACGAAGCTCCCGTTCCACCACATCCCAAAGATGCTCTATTAGGTTGAGATCTGGTGACTGTGGGGGCCATTTTAGTACAGTGAACTCATTGTCATGTTCAAGAAACCAATTTGAAATGATTCGAGCTTTGTGACATGGTACATTATCCTGCTGGAAGTAGCCATCAGAGGATGGATACATGGTGGTCATGAAGGAATGGACATGGTCAGAAACAATGCTCAGGTAGCCCGTGGCATTTAAACAATGCCCAATTGGCCCTAAGGGGCCTAAAGTGTGCCAAAAAACATCCCCCACACCATTACACCACCACCACCAGCCTGCACAGTGGTAACAAGGCATGATGGATCCATGTTCTCATTCTGTTTACGCCAAATTCTGACTCTACCATTTGAATTTCTCAACAGAAATCGAGATTCATCAGACCAGGCAACATTTTTCCAGTCTTCAACTGTCCAATTTTGGTGAGCTCGTGCAAATTGTAGCCTCTTTTTCCTATTTGTAGTGGAGTGAGTGGTACCCGGTGGGGTCTTCTGCTGATGTAGCCCATCCGCCTCAAGGTTGTGCGTTTTGTGGCTTCACAAATGCTTTGCTGCATACCTCGGTTGTAACGAGTGGTTATTTCAGTCAAAGTTGCTCTTCTATCAGCTTGAATCAGTCGGCCCATTCTCCTCTGACCTCTAGCATTAACAAGGCATTTTCGCCCACAGGACTGCCGCATACTGGATGTTTTTCCCTTTTCACACCATTCTTTGTAAACCCTAGAAATGGTTGTGCATGAAAATCCCAGTAACTGAGCAGATTGTGAAATACTCAGACCGGCCCGTCTGGCACCAACAACCATGCCACGCTCAAAATTGCTTAAATCACCTTTCTTTCCCATTCTGACATTCAGTTTGGAGGTCAGGAGATTGTCTTGACCAGGACCACACCCCTAAATGCATTGAAGCAACTGCCATGTGATTGGTTGATTAGATAATTGCATTAATGAGAAATTGAACAGGTGTTCCTAATAATCCTTTAGGTGAGTGTATATTATAGTAGATTCCAATGTTTTTCAGTAATTTGAATTTACCATAACCTGCCTGGGACCGTATGGAATTTTGTGGACTCTTTTACAATTGACAGACAGTACTCAAGGCACGTGTAACACTTTCCAACCATGTACTTAGTTTGACTGCATAATCCAATCCAAAACATAACATTACAATATTATGTGCAGCAAAAACTTTGCCCAGGGCAAGATGAAAGTAATGATTTTCTATCCTTTGAAGATGATATTCAAGTGAGACAGCTTGTCTTTCTGAATCTACAATTCTTGTTTTATCTAAGGGTGCTTTCTTCTTTTTCAGTTCATCCTTCTTATATGCTGAATGGTTATGTTTATTTTAGTTTTTCCTCACTTACTGGCAGACTGCTGTACTTTTTAAAATGTGTTAATGACTGGGATACAGCACTTCTGAGGATGACATATCTTCCCTTTCAGTTTACCTGGTGCTTATAAAAGTGGGATGTTGTCAAGAAAAGGATTTTTGGTTTCCTTTTTGCATTCTTGCTTGTAAGCGTTTAGTGCTTTTCTTAATTTTATTATAGAGTATTTAACTGTTTCTGAGGCATTTAAGCAAATAAGTGGTAAGATTACCCTCCAGCAGTAAAGTGTCAGTTAACTCAATTTCCACTTGGAAATATGGTAAACTGTTGAAATCAAAAAAGGCTAGCACTGTTCTTATTTCTGTTATAATGAAGTGTTTAATCTCATTCCATGCTGTATCATGCTCAGCAGTATCAATTGACCTCATATGAGTCTTTTTGCACAGGGAACCAGTATTCTCATAGAAGCTACGTGCAAACTTTAAGAAATGATTTACCAGGTCTAGCACTATTTCAAGTTTGTTTTTTCCACATAAAAATAACCAATTCAGGCAATATGTCCAATATAGAGCAGCCTCCTTCTTTTTCATATTATGAAGCTTGAAGAAGCTTAAAATGTGCACACCTGACTTTTCTAGATATTCAAATAAGATTGTGCCAATTTATAATGTGATGCATTGCACTGCATCTGACCTCTCAAAGTATTCAAAATGAATCCTTGATTGTGCTATAGTGCTTTCAAAATAGTTAACAGTAAAGTATCATTGTAATGTGAGACCCAAGAGAGTAATCACAGCCTATGTGATTTCCTTTTGAGGAAATTATAATATAGCATTACAAATGTGTGTAGCTCTGTACCACTGAACTGCAGTATTGCCTGCTCATGATCTTAGTAATATTAACATAACATTTAGTGTAATATAAACTGAACATGAGAATTTAAAACAAGGGTGTGTCTGTTTGCATATGCAGAAACAAGAAAATAGGTATTTCCATAAAAAAACACATTCTTTTAGTAGTTAAGTCCTTATCAGTTAAGTATTTCAAATGAAAAATACACACTGATTTATCTTGGTGTCAATTCTATTGCCCACAGTTGCCAAAAATTCTGGTTGTGCCATTGTTCTTCCGCTAATAAAGAGAAGGGCTGCTACTTCCCGAATATGGAAACATCTAATGATCCAGAAGAAAATTTTTGATTTGACGGATTGAGATGAAAACAATGAAAGATAACTAGTAAAATATTAGTTCAAAGCAAACCTAGTAAATGAAGCAGATCTATACACTAAGGTTCAGAGACTGATTAGGAATGCCAATAATTGAATTATACAGTATATGTCAGCTTCAACACCCAGCAGAAACTAATGAAAATGCTCCATTAAAGAGGAATTCAAATTTAAAAAGCTGAAAGTTTTGCTCTTCCTTGAGTTACATTTTCCCCTCCAAGCCAGCATGATAATACTATATACTATACTCTACCAGTCCCCAAAGCAGCATCAAATAGAAAAAACAAAACAAATTATCCAGAACCATGACTGACCAACTCTACTTTCCAACTTGCTACAGTTGAAAACGTACTGCACACCAATAGAAGTAAATGAAATAATGGTGTAAGAGCCAACCATAGAAAGTAATGTTTAATCTTCAATTCATATAAGTATTTGCTTAATTTCAGTAATAAAATATTAATTTCTTATAGCTACCCAGAATATGGTATAGTCCTTTAACCCCTGTAAATTAACAAGAAATAGAACTTTCTTTGCTTTATCTGTCTTAATTCTAGCATGGACTGTTAGTTACGTTTGGAAATAGGAGATGACATACAGTTTTCTGACCATGCTTAACATGCCTAAAGTTTGACTGTATGAAAAAGTAAAACAAGAAAAATAAGCCTTAAACAGATCCTTCTTCAAACTAGAACTATTTTGTGTGAACTGTTTTGCTTTGAAATTCTACTAAAACTTTCAAAAACAAAGATATTTATTCTGTGGAATTATTTTGAACACACTTCACAGTATTGCTTGAATCATCCTATGAATAAAACAAAAAGCTGCAGAACTTTGGTAATTTAGGACAAACACAGCTACAAATTTCATCAGAAAACTACCATTTGAGCTGCCTTTGAACTGGAAACTACCATATGAGGACTCGTCAATGAAAGAAAAAGAACCTAGCTACCATAAAGTACTGCACTCTTCTCTTCTATTTATGCATGATTGGAACTGTGCGCAAAGTCACTGCTCTTGAATCTAAGAGAATTTAAGAGACTGCAATAACATATAAAGGCATTATGGATGATTGCTTATGTGGTTGCTTAAGATAAGGAAGCTTGACTCATTTGTGCTGGTGGAATATCTCAATCATGACACAGCTGCTGCTAAGGGGCTGTTTGCCTGGAAATGTGCTGTCAGCCTTTTGTGCAGTTATAAAGATGTCCCAACGGAACTCAAGTGACGTTACATGGAGTGATCCGAGTACACACTCAAAGCCAGAGAACGTGCTTAAGGATCTTGAAGATCATAAAGAAAAGACAAAATCCACTTTTTGATCTTATGACTGAAAACAAAAGCCTTAAAAACAATCCTGCAAATTTTATCAAAATAGTACATCTGTTTGAAAACTTTTAAAATACACATACTAAGGTTGAAGATTTGAATGGAAGGATATTAGCCTTGCTAACTAAAGATGATGCAATTAAAAAACAGAAACAAACGTTCACAGCCAACTCCAAGACTTGAAACAAATTTGGTCTTGCTACAATGACATGGCTTACTGATATGAATAGGTTATTAATAAACTGACCTAATAAACAGCTTGCTAAACAACTCAGTGAGTTACAACTGCAAGATCGAGATCGCACAGAATCCTGAGTCCCACAAGCCTCTCCATTGAAGTACAGTATTGACAATAAATACATCCCAGTTAATAACTGAGGCACAAATATTTGCATCTGCAGTCTTACTTGAACAGTCGGAACTCAATAGAATTCTACAAAGGCTTCAAGAGCTTGAGTTTAAAGTAGAAAGGCAGGAGCAACCTACAACTAACGCAGGGGCCGACACTCTGAGTTTCAGACATGATCTGTTGGATATGTGTCAGCTCATACAGCAGCAAACCGAAAGTCAGAAGGCCATCGCTAAAGGTCAGAAGGCAATCACTGAAGTTGCTAGAATGTTAGCCCAGCAAAGCGATAAGCAAAATAAATCTCCTGCACCACGTAATGAAGTACCACACACACAGGTCTCTTTATTTTCAAGTGACCCATTGGTTTACTCAGAATTCATCAGGGCTTTTGATCACACTGAGGCAATGTGTTAGAGAACCCTCAAAATAAACTAGATGATTTAATCCAGTATACCAGAGGCCCTCCTCAAGACATGGTTAAAGGATGCACCCAAACACCACCAATGCTAGGCTACACAGTAGCCAGCAAGCTACTTGACATTTATTATGGCGATCAGATATACATAGCCAACGCATATCTAGACATAGAATTGAAATGGCCTCAAATAAACCAGAATGATGGTGCAGATCTGAGAGACTATACAGCCTTTCTTACTAGTTGTATGAATGCCATGTCTAATGTAGAGAATGGTGAAGAATTCAACAGTAATTCAAATATTAGAACTGTACTATCAAAGCTCCCTTTTCTTTTACAAAATGAATGGGGAAGGACTGCCGATGAACTTCAAGAAAGAGAAGACAGAGGGGCAGGCATAGCCAATCTAATTACCATTTTACTTCGGCAGGCTAAAATATTGCTGCATCATGTGCATGGAAGTATATCTGAAGCCCATGTATACATGGAGAAAAAAGAAAAGGCAGACAAGGGAAGTTTCACCTGAAGAGTGGGCAGAGAGTAGGAAGTACCTTCGCTATGGGTATCACAGATGCTGCTGAAAAGGAGGTTCAAGACACCTTGGTCAAAAAGACAGCAACAGCTTCCTGCGCATTTAAAAACCTTGTATATTTTTCAGTGGCAAACATGTTCTCATGGAACGTAGTAAAATCAAGCAATTGCCTCACAAAGACAAAATTGACTTTTTAAAATCTAAAGGTTTATGTTTTTGTTGTCTCAAACAGGAGGATGGAGCTACATCCAATGAGTCAACACCCACATATCTTGAGGTGTATGTCTACCACTTATAGATTCTGAAGCTCCCTCCCAACTTCACTAGCAACAGAAAAGGAATCTACAAGGGTTCACCTGAAGGTATCCAGTGGGTGGTGTAGTTTTTCCAGAACACAAGTGGCTTCAAACAGCCTTCTCGATGACACTTATCACCTTTTCTCCTTTAACATTATTTGCTACTGCACTTTAACACATGCAATTCCTGTACAGCTGCTCACACTTTTAGTTTTCATTGGCCTCAGAGAGGTGCTTCTTTCATTGCAGTCCAAAAGCTTATTTTACCTAAATGGACTCTTTATTATTACCAGAGCATGATTACCAAAGGTACAGGCACTGATCACACAATACACATGACAACTGTAACATAGTACGGTGGAAAAAGAAATTGCTAGGCAAAAAAAGGCATGAAAATTCACTGAAGATGTAGAGATGGAAGTGTGAGAAGAGGGAAGGTGGAATGGCACAGGAAAGAAAATGAGCAAAAAAAAAAAAAAAGTGCCACACTCTTAAAAGATAAATCATCCTTTTGGAAAATGCAATGTCAGGCTGTAAATCATCAAGAAGTCCAGGATATACTACACATTCTGCCACTGTCTGAATTATTTTGAATGATTTAATCATGTAAATATCGAGTTGGTTACCAGCTAAATATAAATAGAATATTACATAAACTTGTTCATTGTTTACCTCTTTACTTTGTTTGATTTGCAATGCATGCAATAGCCAGGCACAGATGTTATTAATTTCCTAGGACAATAATAAATATGTTAGGGTATATGAATTTAAATACAGGGCTACTTTTAGACAAATATGTGGACTAAGAAGGTACTTTGCTGGTTAGTTTCAACATTTAGATACCAAAGATCTCTTACTCAGTTCTGGCCTAATGTAGTTATCATAAAAACTGTTTTTTAAATTACAATGTCATTCTCTTCACAGTCTTCAGTACCAGATTGTAGTGCTGACTAAGACTGGTCATATTGCAAGGCCCTGTTTTACCAGTTCTTAGATAGATAGATAAACTTAAACGAATGTCAAAATGGCATAGTGCACTTAAGTGTAATCTTGTACGTGCTGAAATTTGGAGCCTTGCATACTCACAGCATATTTTTGCCCATCTTTGTATTTGTCCCCAAAGGGAAATTTAAATTTTACAGAAATAATAAATATATGTATTATAATAAAAACAAACAACAACAACACACACCCCCAACACAACTAAGAACTTCCAGCTTTGATTATAGAAAAAACTACTGTCAATAAAAGGATTGTAAGTAGCAGTAAAATGGTCAAAAATGCTCATATTGTACCAGAGGTTTATATTTAAAGTCATTAACTTTGGAATAGAGCAGGTCCAGCCTGTGATGTCCATGAATGAAACATGCTGATAGATGTTTGTTTCCATGTTTGAAGTCACCAGACTTAAGAATGATCCATCATTAAGATATTAGTAATAGGGTGACTCATTACTGTTGTTGAGCTAGGCAGTATGATGTAACTTCTCTCTCTGGGCAATAAAATGGACAAATTCAGTCCACGTTTCAATGTCTGGATTACAAATGTAAGTATTATTTTGCAATTTCACAATCTGCACAACACTCCAAGGCAAAATATTTTGAGGAAAGCTCTGCAAATCAAGATCTTATCTCATTCTCAGTCTCCTTAATCCAATTCAGAATATCAGTGAGGCAGAGCTTTATGGGTGCAAGGCAGGAAACAGCACTCTGCAGGGCACCAGTCTATCACAAGTCCCTCTCAGACACATACACCCCCAAATACGGGCCAATTTGGAATCACCAGTGAAACAACCGTGGTCATCTTTGGTAATAAAGGAAGAAAATTTTTGCAAGCATCACACAGACAACATTCAGCCATGAGATTTGTGAAACAGTAGTAGTACCCACTGTGCCAAACAGCAAAACTGGCAATTTTAAATAAACATTTATAAAAAAATGTAAATGCAAATTGAACATTAACATTGAAAATGTGTAAGTAAAAACAATGATTGCATATGTACACTCCTCAGAATTAATTTAATATTAGAAGAGATCACTTATCACCAGAAATTTTGTTGTGCATTAAAAAAAAAAACCTGAAGCATCTAAATTGAAAATGGTGTTAATATGATGTGGTGATATTTTGTCCTATGCTATAATACTTGTATGATGTAGTATACTGCTGTTATAATAAGTTTGTTATAATATTAAGAATTGTGTCACTGTATCTGTTTAAGATCTCTTTAAATGTATTTTTCATTCTTTTTCTGTGTAACATGCCATGAAGAGCTGAGCCAGCTTTAGCACAGAGTGTCAGCTTTCAGAATTGCTGGGCCAAGCAAAGCATAAAGACAGACAAGGACAGCTGTTATCAGCCTAAAAGGACTAAATGTTATTTGACCTGCCTGGGTGATGCTCAGCACGAGTTTGTCTGCCTTGTTTGGTAATTGTACTGGGGATTTGGTCGTGTGGACACAATATAAAAGAAGCTGGAACCTTGCCAAGCTTTGAAGACCTGAGGGAGTGGAAGCAATAGACTCCAAAGCCACCTCCGTTGTGACAGAAAAAAGCAATTTCTACACGACCGAATCCCCAAGGTTTACAGATGAAATTTCGCTGGTCTTCCCTGTCTTTTTATAGCAACGTAAGCCGCATTAAACAAGCTAAGTATATTCTGTCTTTTCTGTGACTTTGTCGCCGCCTATCGCCGAAAAGAGGGATATCGCCGTTATAATTTATAATTATTTAAATAAAGGTTTATTAAAACGCCGCAATATAAAAGAACATATTTCCACGGAGCTAACACTCCCATCGGAAACAACTGCATATGCTGAAACTGTCATTTTGACTAGTCTCTGGTTTGAATAGTTTCTCAGTATAGTTTGGCTAGTATAACATTCTTGACTGCATACCAAGTGTTTATATTGAAAATTAGAATTTCCAGTTATTTCAGATTTCCATATTTCTCTTTGATCTTATAAATATCTCCTAATTTCATGAACTTGAGGTGTCTGAAGACATATGACAAGGCAACAACTTTTACTGATTTCAAAGAAAATGAAGTAAAAGTGAAGGATGATAATGTTGGTTGAGTAAGAATTTGGCAACTTGTATATATGTTTTCAATTTTTAACAGCCACTGGTTTATATTTTTTCATTTCTCCTTCCTACAGGGATTAACTGACTCAGTCTATTGAATAATATGAATTTCACATTTGACTATTAGATAACTGTCATTAAAGGAAATTAGCATAAAGGTAAGTTTTAAACTTTCTTTTCATATACTATGCAGTTTATGAAATTGGTTAAAAATACCATTAAAAATTTAACCAAGAATGAAATACTCATTGATCATCATTTTACTTTTATGTCATACATCTCAAGAAGTAGCGCATTGCTGTTTGGTCAGTTTTTTCTCTGAAAACATTTTGCCAGCTAAAACATTTTAACAGCTAACATGCACCATAAATTTTGAATGTAATTTCCTGTGTAATCAATAAAAGTTTACGTGTTCGAGTACAACCTACTTGGGTTTTAATGATTGATTGATAATAACACTAGAATTAATTTAATGTAACATACTGTATGCCTGATGGTTTCTCATCTTATGTAGATAAACATTTGTCAGGTTTAAACTGTGTGTAATTTGAATAAGTGTACAGGAGTGAATGTGGGTGTAACGACCACCTCAAAGTACCTTGGCTGGCTACTAAATTCCCAGGCCTAAGGCCTAGAAAAAGCTCAGACTAGGCCAAGTCAAACACATACTCTACTCACAACGGTACCCTGCTTTCATATCCCTCAGTCAACAATGCAACAATAGTAAATTACAAAATATGAAAGTGAAGGGTGACTATATTGCAAAGTAAGATGAAATATGTATAAATATAGATAACAGAATGTGTCCCAAAATATTCTAGGAATTAATAAATAAGAAAAACAACAAAATACTGTATTCTCATCCACAAAAAAATGCCCTACCTTCTTTCCTCAGCAAATAAACACTACATTCATTTTATACAAAAAATAATCCCCCAAATAACCATTACTCACAATACATACAAAAACACCACAAACCCAACAATCTCAAAGTATGGATTGAAACAGTGACTAAAGAGATGTTGGAAACATAATGAAACAGACTGAATAGAATGATAGCGATACCCAGAAGTAAATAGAGCAGAAAAAAGTAAAACAATACAGTCTCACCAATCTGATTCGCAGCAGATGTGAATTGTTTTCCAGGTAGAAACCAGGGAAAATTACTTCATGTCTTAACTGTGGCAATGTGGATTCTAAATGGCCCTCTGCTGTGGTAATTGTGTTCGCAAATGTGGTCAAGATGGCTGAATTTGTAGAGTGAAATCAAGATGGTGATCTAAATGATGTCTAAAGCCCTCTGTTTATAAAAGTAACCTGGAAATCTGTTTACCAGAAACAGGAAGTCCCACCTTAAATGCTCAGCAGTTGTCAATCATGTGTCTGCCCCATTCTATTTCAATGGTTGGCTGCTTCTACACGAAGAGCAATTTGCAGTTTTGCAATAGGGACAACAAAATGGCAAAAACAATTGAACAGACCAAAAATCATGTAGCCCTGCTACAAGGTAGTGAGTCGGTTAAACTGTGTGAGTGGTAGAGGGGAGGGCATTTACGAGCTATTTGATGACGCTTGCTCTACAAGTTAGCATGCACATTACCATTTCATCATCCAATTCCGGTCACTTTTTGCTGAATACCGCTCTGGTTGTTGGTCCATTTATTGGTTTGTTTGGCATCCACTGCCATGTTGCATGCGTTCAAAGCCATGAATATCAATCTTTAGGCGTATCCATTGTTACTCTGAATTCTGCATACATGATCTATTGGAGCCTGTCTAATTGCTGTAAAAAGAACTGTATGCTTATGTATCATCACTTTCTGAGCAGCTACATGTGAAAATCAGCTGTACATAATACATTTTGTAAAAGTGTGAATTACTCAAATATTTAAATGTAACATGACAAAATACATGTTAAATACATTTAAACACATACATGTAACTGATTAATCTTTACTTTTCATGTGGCACTTTTTTGTTCATTGCGGACACCAACAATAAAATTTCAGTGTGTCACAACACAATAGTCTTCCTACGTTTTTGATGATCTAAATTAAATTAATGACTGATATCTGTTTTTCATATGGAGTCACTCAGATGTACTGTAGTGTGTTTATTTACACTCATTTTTGCAAAAGGCAACTTGCGGTCTTTGTGAAAAATAAGTACATACAGGACTTTTCCCATAGCGCTTTATTCCATCTTCTGGAAGCAAAAGATATTGCAATACAAACAGAAACAAAATGGCTATAACAGGGATTTGCCTGTTAAGTTTTCTCAAGGGACAGTAGTGTACATTTAATTGTAAAGCTTTTTCTTTGTAAATGTTAATAAATTATGAAGAGGAGATGCTGAACTCACCCCTAGAAGACGGGGTCACTCTCCCGAAACCCCCTCTTAAACGGTGATACAATGGGAACAAATACGTTTTTTTTTTTTTACTTCCTCTTTGCTCCATTAGGTGCTGGCTTGCTGTTGCTGCCATGTCACGTGATCTGCACACAGCGCTTCGAACATTTAAAAACCTGTCCTTTTGTCTTTTTGCCTTGTCTTTCTTCTTCCTCAGTCATCCTCTGCTTTATTATGCTGTATATGAATAAAGTTTATGTTTCTTGAAAACCCTGAATGGATCTGTGCAACTGTGTGACTCAAGCCTGAAAAAATATTACTCTCTAATACCATAGTTGAACTGTTAAACCTAAGTTGCCCAAAGATAACTTTTCTTTCCCATACATAGATTCAGCAGTCCTCATGTGTATATGCCTTGTCTATACATCAGGTTGCCTCCTCCACCCAGTTCAAATACAACCCTTACTACTGGTATGGGTTTTTTATGTTTGAAAAGGCATCCAGCTACCCAATTCACCTGTGCCCCGTTATCCTACACTAAGACATGGGATATGCATTAAAGTCTATAATCATGTCAGTCTTTCCTGGACTAACACATGAGACCAGATAGAAATTTGAAAAAAATCACAATTCCACGTTAATCTTTTCTATTCAATCTTTAGGCGTATTTGAAGCATAGCTTCATTTAACACTAGAATTACCACAGCCTATGAAAAAACTCATAGATCCGTCTCACGATCCTATCCTACCCTACCCTACCCTTTATAAATAAAAGTGCACTTGTTCTGTTATATTTGTACCTTTTGTGAACGTGTTTCTTTGATATTTGAACTTCAGGCTTCACACATTATAAACTTTATGTCTACATTTTGTCAATTATTACTAAAACATAAAAAACGTTTCTTTTTTAATGGTGTGTTTACATGGATTGTTGTAGACACGGAACACACATGAAATGCATGTGTTCCAAATAACGATATAGTATTTATAAAAGGTGATTTTGCTTGACTTCTCACTCTATACAACTCAAAGCAACTGACACGTAGGTAAACAGACTTGAGCTGAGAAAACTGTGTGCCGGTGGGGGATGTTATAGCATACTGCTTGCTGTTTGCTGCTTATCAACACATTTAAAGGACAACAGATGCTGACGGAGAGGTGAGAAGCGATTTAAGGTGGGATGGATCTACGAGTTTTTTCGTAGGCTCTGGCAATTCTAGTCTTAAGCCATCTGTTCCACTGTGAACCTCAAAAACTGGACCCAGTCTAGCACTTGCTATTAAGCTATGAACACAGAGAGGAAGGTCTCCAATCAGTTTTGGACCAAAATACATTCCTGTTTTCTTGATGATTATGTGTCTACTTTTACGAGTCTTCATTTGTAACTCATAACACTAATGTCTTATCATTGATAAGAACAGCAATGGTTTGATGATTAAGAACCCCCCCCCCCAATTTTTAGGACTGCGTCTTTGTAATTTTACGTCAGGGTTGGGGGAAGTGCCTAAAACCAGTTTGGCAAGTGATTCTCTGTAGAACTCTCTCAATTAGCCCCCACAGGAAAGCCAATCTACTGAGCTGGCAAGCATCAGCTGAACAAATGGTTTTGGAGGCAGGTGTGAAAAGTATTGTGTGCCCCATTAGTCTGATGTATGGCTGTTTGGGATTGGCTTGAATCAGAAGCCATTCTGGAGCACCCTATTAGTGTAAGGGTTTGGACAAAGAACACATAAATTCAGTTGCTTTACCCCTCCCTAGTTCTCTCTTTTACAAACATCACCATGAAGAATAATTTTTCTGCCAAGACAAAACACTCAGTAATTACTGTGAAATTCCCAATTGGTCAGCAAGTTCACATTAAAAAGCTCCAGTGGGTAAAAAACGGAGGGGGGACAGAATTTGCAAAGGAGCAGGTTAAGCATAATTCCTCAAAGTTTGCCTTTGTAAAGCCAGCTCCAGTTCAGCACACAGCTGCAAGAGGACAGCTATTGGAAATCAAAATCGACTTAGAAGCCAGTCATCATCATCTATAAATACACGCTCTCTTCTAATTCTTTCATTTGCAATGTCTTCTGAAAATGCTAAAGCAGCCATGGTAGTTGGAATAGTCTGGCCATTCTGTGCACCATTATATGGTTATAGAATAAATACAATTAAGTGAATTAAATTTGTAAATGATATGCAATTAATTTCGGTATATTTGATAAATCCTGCATCATGAATGCAAATCTAAAAAAGAAAGGGTCACCACACAGAAAAAGCAGTACTGCTTTGATGCTGGGTGCCTCCTGTTTGCAAAACAGAGCAGAAACATGCTTACACATGATGTGAAGCTGCCGTAAATGTGCATGGCTTTACACAAAGTTTAGTTTTTATATATCTTGAAGTGAATGTGGAAACAGGTGTACGCAACATTTTTGGGCATATGCACCATTTATACATAAGGCCCCAGGTTTGTGCAGGGATCAGGAGGTGAGTCAGTTTTAAGTATGTAACTACAATGGCATAGCATCTAGTCCTGGGTTATTTTTTGCCATGCATCCAAACACCCTATGACTCTGCAGTGAAATGAAAGGTTTCAGAAAAAGTATATATTAATAAGCATGAATAATTATTCCTTACATAACCTATATTAAAAATCATCAGGAATGAACATGATGTAAAATTTACATATTTTTTGTATTGATTCTAAATAAGTCACTATAGAAGGAAATCTTCATGATCTTTAAAATGAAATATGGCATCTATGAATTTCATTACAAAATTATGGGATAATGAATTGCAAAAATGCTGTCATGCTTAAACATGCAGCTGAATATGAAACATATAAGCAGTACTGAAATTATAATATATCTAGAATATGCTTGTCAACTACAGATGTGCTGCTTAGTTTTTTTTAATATTTTCATCATGCAAAGGAATACAGTAATCCCTCGCTATATCGCGCTTCGACTTTCGCGGCTTCACTCTATCGCGGATTTTAAATGTAAGCATATCTAAATATATATCACGGATTTTTCGCTGGTTCGCGGATTTCTGCGGACAATGGGTCTTTTAATTTATGGTACATGCTTCCTCAGTTTGTTTGCCCAGTTGATTTCATACAAGGGACGCTATTGGCAGATGGCTTAGAAGTTACCCAATCAAAGCATGTATTACATATTAACTAAAACTCCTCAATGCTATAAGATATGCATCCCGCGCGGTGTTTGTTTGCTTGTCTCTGCCTCCATCTCACCCTCTCTGACATTCTCTGCGCCTGACAGAGGGAGTGTGAGCAGAGGTGCTGTTTGCACAGAAGCTGTTTGCTTAAAAGATACTGACGCTCCTCTAAAAAATGCCGCTTTACTTAAAAGCACACGTATTCATTTTTTGATTGTTTGCTTTTCTTTGCCAGCGCGCGCTCTCTCTCTTAAATTCTCTGCTCCTGATGCAGACTCATTTGAAGAAAAGATATATTTGCATTCTTTTAATTGTGAGAAAGAACTGTCATCTCTGTCTTGTCATGGAGCACAGTTTAAACTTTTGACTAAAGGGTGTTATTTCATGTCTAGAGGGCTCTAATAATGTTAACAGTGTGGGAGAGTTTATAAGAGCTTAAAATATATAAAAATAACCATACAAACATATGGTTTCTACTTCGCGGATTTTCACCTATCGCGGGGGGGTCTGGAACGCAACCCCCGCGATGGAGGAGGGATTACTGTACAGTAATATGGAACAGCATTTGTTTATATAACACATTTGCTTTACAAAATTTTAAAGTTAGATTGGAATTACAGAGATAAAAGAAAACTAAATCGTTAAACAGATTAAAATGGAAGCTTCTCTAACCAAAATAAGCATAAATTTAATTACTTTGGACTACAGGCAGTACCAAAAAATTATAATGACAAACGTCAGCGTCAGATTAGATAACATGCTGTGGTCAGATAGCCAAAAACAAAACTGAAACTCCAATGGGCAGAGGAGGGAGGAGGTTAGGAGCACCTGCTGATACAGTGCATTGCCGCACCCACCATACAACAAATCAACTCAGGATCCAGATTAGGACCAGAGTTTAGTCATGCAACGGGTAACACCTCAGCACCACACTAGTTCAGATGGAATGGAACAATGTGAGGTTTTTTATGGTGGCTGGAGTGCCAATTTTGCCACCCACCCCCAGGTTTTTTCCCTGCAGGTTGGAGTGCTTGAGAAAATAAACCTGTAGAAGTCCCAGAGGTAAATTACTGTCCAGCTCCATATGAACATTCTATGGTACTTAATGTGATATAATTATTCAAGATTTTTTATGATACATCATCCTAGAGAATTTGAGGTAGTGTGTCTCATGAATAGTTATAGTATCCATATTTCTCCCAACAATAAAGGTGGCAGCAGTGTGCTTTGGCCAGGTGGCAATGGCAAAGAGTGTCAACAGGATAACAGAAAGGAAACAAAGACTGAAGTGGTGATTAGTAAATAGAAAAGCTAAAGTCAATAATTCTGATCATTCTAATAGCTATATTCTTTAGAGACAGCAATGCCCACCACTTCAAAAAAGTAGAAAGGTAATATATGTAATCAGACAATGTTAAGTTTAGGCTTTTTACAATAGAAGAGCTATAAATAAATTATGGAATGGTCTAATTAAAAATGTGTTTTTAGCAGATCTTTTATGACAATTATTAAATATTCACATACTCACCTTTTAGGAACTTCAGGTGAGACAGGTGCTCAAGACAGTGAATCCGGGGAAGTCTGCTGGACCAGACTGTATACTTGGCATGGTACTTAAAGCTTCTGGCAACCAATTGGCAGGAGTCATTACTAAGTTATTTAATTTGTCACTGACGCAGGCCAACATTCCCCCCTGTTTTAAGTTGGCTACTATCATCCCTGTCCTTAAAAAGTCAGTCATCAATAACCTTAATGTCTACAGACCAATTGCATTAACGTCAACAGTCATGAAATGTTTTGAAAGTCTTATATCTCAGCACATTAAAGCCAGCCTCCCTCCCATCTTCGACCATCACATTTGCTTATAGATCAAATAGATGCATGGAAGACCCCATCAGTACAGCCCTCCATACAGTGATGAGTCATCTGGAAAACTCAGAGACCTATATAAGGATGCTAGTTGTTGATTATAGATCAGTGTTTAATACAATCATTCCTAGCATACTAATCGATAAGCTGTGTATAACCTGAACTTTTCCCCCTCCTTCTGCACTTGGATAAAGGATTTCCTCACTGGCCACACACAAACTGTTAGAATTGGCCCCAATGGCTCCTGAACCCACTTCTCTATGCCCTGTAACCTTATCGCTGTATATCTAATTACTCCAGTAACACTATCATCAACTTTGCTAAAGACTCCATTTTGGTAGGTCTCATAACCATTGACGATGAGTCAGCATACACGGATGAGGTGCAGAAGCTCTCAGTGTGGTGCTCCAGGAACAATCTCTCACTCAACACCAGCTAAACTAAAATAGTTTGTCATTGACTTCAGGAAGCACAGAACACAGCCAGCCCCTCTATATATTAAGAGAGACCTGGTGGAGACAGTCACCTCCTTTAAGTTCCTAGGAACTTACATTTTAAGCTGTTGTTGACCTTCTACCGCTCAGCCATTGAGCGTGTTCTAGCATACTGCAGTACATCATGGTATGTTGGCTATGCAACAACCGATAGGAAAGCTCTGCAGAGGGTAATATCCATGGCAGAGGACATCATTGGCTGCTCTCTGCCCTGCCTGGAAGACATCTCCAGTGCAAAATGCCTCTACAGAGCCTGAAAAATCATCAAAGACACTTCCAATCATGGCCATGCACTGTTCACACTACTGCCCTCCTGCAGGCAGTATAAAATCATTAAGATTTCAAATCATAAAGATTTGCAGATAGTTTTTATCCTTGGACCATCAGAATTTTAAATATTAAGAATTCAAAAAACCTTTTTTTTAACTCCAGTACATATGATGATTACTTTAGTGAATCATAATTTCCTGTCCCTTATTTATTTATGTATTGTATTTATTTGTCATAGGAGATGTGCTTTTTATATTATTTGTTTGTCGTTGTTTGATGTACTTGCACCGTTTACAATTGAAGCTTTTACAATTTCAATTTACTGTAAAATGACAAAAAAAAAGACTTCCTTCCTATCACCGCTTATATCCTAAAATCTCTTTAGCCACTGAACCCTACTGCCATTTCATCTCCCTTGAGAGTTGGTGTTTTATTAATATAGTTTTATAACATTTTAGATTTATGGCAAGGTATTTAAATGCAGAAAAATCTCCATAAGATATATGGTTGAAAGAGAAATAGATAGGTGTTGCCACTGCCCTTTCATAAAAGCATTACAGATACTGCATATTGTACCACTATTGCTATCATAGTGTGTTTCAAATAAAGTTTAAAAACTAAAAAGTTTGCTTGTTTGAACTAGTAAGGTAACCATGAAAGACTTATTTACTACTTATTTAACATTTAACACTGCAGATTTAGGAGTTAAAGAAAATGTCATACAGTTCTCCCTTATTACATTTCTTTTAGAAGGGGCAATGGTGGATATCTAGTATTGCCTATAACTATAAGAATACTGAATAACCAAAAATTCAACCTCAACATAGACAGTAATAAAGTAATTTACATATGTAATAGAAATATAGTTAGGAGTCTACATGACATACACAAAATTATATGATTTAAAGTACACTCTTGTTTGGATGTAGACCATCTATATAGTAAAACGTCAGTCTTTCCCAGAATAGCTTGTAATTACTTGATAAAGCGTAGGCTGAAGATTAGAATCATTTACTAAAACATGCAAAACAACCAATGCTCCCGCAGAGCTGAGCGCATGAGGAAAGTCGCTCACAGATTTTACATGGTTGCACACAAAAAAACTTTCAAACAAATTTAAACCATCAACAATTAAATAAAAATTAATTAAACCAAATCAATTACTGTTTTAGGTATGTGTTCAACATTTCTTGCCTTGCATTTCCTGTCATCATATTTTTACATAGAACGTTGTAGAAACGGAACACAAATGAAATGCATGTATTCCAAATAATAATATATTATTTACCCTATACAACTCCAGGCACATCACACCCAGATAAACAGACTTGAGTTGAGAGAACTTTTTGCCCGAGTTGAGTTGCCGCGGTGGGGGGGATGGGATAGCAGGCTGCTTGGTGCTTGTGCTGATCGACATATTTGCAAAACAAAACACACTAATGGAGAGGTGCGAAGGAATTCTAGTGTTAAGAGGAAGACTTTCATTCATTGTTACTTCCTTCATAGGAACGGAGAACAGTTGCATTAATACTACCCTATTCTACTTTTGCATAAAGGTATGATTAGTTACGATTTTCCTTTGGGTTTTTTTTAAGATTGTTGTGAGGGATGTCACATGATGACCAGCGTCTCACCCAGACTTAACTTGGAGACTTTACCTGGCAGGGATGCTAATATTACGGATGGACAAGAAAAGGCAGTGCATTCAGCTTATTGTCTTCCCCTATACACTAGGTGGCAGCATCCATTGGCTGCAGTTACCATTCAGACTGCTGCAGGGAATGCGGGGAACTGTAGTCTGGGGACACAGTCCTGGTGGGCTTTGTGGGTGCCGCTAGGGGGTGCTGCATGGAGTTACAGTCCCTATTCTTGGGGACTTCCATATGGCCCAGAAGTGCTTCCAACGAGTGAAGTGAGACAGCCAACACTTGTCTTGGAAGAGTAGCAATGCAGAGAGAGAGAAAAAGAGGAAGAGACAACGTGTGTTTTTGTTATACAAGGCATTTTGAAATAAAAACCCCTTTATTTGAACCTGGGACTGTATTTATGCATTTGTGTTTGAGGTTTGGAGCTCAGTGGTGCCTTCTAGCCTTCACATTGTTTTAACAGATATTAGTGTTTTCGAAGGTTTTGTTATTCTTGGGAAGCTCTACAATTCTATACAGAATTTAAATGCAGCACTTGTTGAAATTTTATGTTTCAAAGAATGTATTTATTTTGTATAAACCTTATTTATAGTATATCTTGTATATTATGTTGTATTTTATGGATGAAAATACAATATTTCCTTTTTTTATTCATTTTCTTAAGACTCATATTTTGCTTTTTTGTTCTGTTTTTAATGTTTGGTTCCACTATGCTCTTGTTATATACGTAAAACAGAAGTGACAGAAACTAATGGAAAGAGGGAGTCAAAATAAAAAATAAGTACTGAATAATAAGCTGATTTATTGTGTAATAATGTAATAACAAATGATATAAATGTGTAATGGTTTACTAAATAATATAATTATTGTAAAAATATGTATAGTATGGAAAAAAGCACAGTGGATGCTCGAGATGGAATGGAGAGCAGTTTCTGCATGTATTGTGCATTAATACTGCCACTTTTTAATTTTGGATAAAGGAATAAACAGGTTACTGTTCACGATCCTCGATGTCTATGGCTCTTCATTCCATTGGATTTCTATCACTGCTAAATGAAGTTGGCTACACTGTCTGTGAGAACAAATTCTTCTATTTTGGTGATCACAGATTTTCATGATAATGTTGCAAAATATGTGAAAAGAGCAAGAGGATAGCAAGAAGTAAGAATTATGTCTTTGAGATTTTCAGTGCTTAAATTCAACAATAAAAACCATTGTGTTACATGAAATCAAAACATCAGCCTACTACACTTAGACTGTAAGTGAATTAACTGATTTAGCAGTTTAAAAAAATGTTAATAATATTAACAGCCTGTGGCAGTTTAGTCGAATGAACAACATAAAAACATCATTTAGATGCCAAGTTTTTGGAAAACTTGATGAGAATTAAACTTTTTAAATTCTGAGACTGTTAATGTTTATACTGTATACAACTTACGCAATATAGAAAAGGTCAGAAGAGAAACATTTTAAATATTCAGTGAAATTTTGAGTAGAAATATGCATTTTTAAAACTTTGTTTTAATTTATTTAATTTTTCAATATTTAGCATTAAATATGCAGTACATTAAATAATCATATGTGTTAGGGTTTTTGTGCTATATACAGAAACACAGCACTAATACTCAAAAAAATGTTGGTTTTTAGAACTTGTTGCTCACATGAAAATATAGGGTGGTCCAGATCTAATTATGCAATTTTCATTATGCTATAACTTATTAAGTTTATTACATAGAAAATCACCTGAAAAATCCCGGACCATCGAGAAGTGTGCAAACTGATGACATGAAGAATTGTCTTCACGCCGAACTGGAATTGTCCCTGCATAAATCAAAGCCATCCAGATGATCTGGATCAGCATAATTAGATCTGGACCACCCTGTAATTTTCCAGTCCTTAGAGTGAACATTAAAGACAACTGCTCCAATACTCATATTCCAATTTAAGATAGCAAGGTTTTCAGCAGCAATATTTGAAACTAGAGCATGGCGGTACATACTGAGTGAACTGTGAGTGAACTTCACAGTGATCTTTACAGTATTGACAGAATAAATAATAAAAACTATATTCAAGCCACGTCTGATGGAAGGAGAGGGAGATGAAAAAAATGAGGAACTGAGCAGGTCTGAGTAATTATTGTAGGTAAAACTGAAAACTGTTGATGTAGGAGGCAAGGATCTAGTTGCCTTAAGCCTTAGCTATGATTTACAATGCTGAGACATCTAAAGGTTGTGGTTAGAATTAACCTGCATGAAGGAGACCTGATGCAACCTTTTCTAAGTTGCAGATAACACATGAGAAAAGATTCTTGGAGTAGACATACAAGGAACTCTGCAGCTGTATCTTTTGCTATCTTTAACAGGGCAGAGCAAAGCCTAATTTTTCAACAGATTATATTTTTTGTTTTGCCCCGATTGCCAGCTTCCTGTGAACTGAATGCAGCTTGCATATATTGTCACTAGTCTTGACAATAAAAATCTAGATCAATCAGTCTACTATGAATAAGGCCATCAGCTAGCATAGGCTTGTTAATTTGCCAGTTCCATTTTTTGCTATTTTCAGGTAATAATAAAAACATCCAAATGACTGGCAGTCTTCAAACTGTAATACAGCAGAGTTTTTATCAATGCCATACTAGTTTGTATAATTTAGGATGGATGTACAGTATCTACTTACTGTATGTACAATGAAGTCTTAAACATAAAGCCAAAAGTCATTTGGTTAATCGTTTTGATCTCCCATTTCTGAATCAATATCTTTCAGAAGTTATTTTTGTATGAAATAATATTTTTCTAGGTGAAAACCATAAATTGCCAGATCTTAAATGACACTTTTTTTGACTCTTTGAAAGGAAATGTTCACTTTGTTCTATTGCAGATTTACTGTATCTTAACACACACAGAAATAATGAGGCCCAAATGATGCTATCGTCTAAAGTAAATAATATAATTATTATATGACTCAGGCGCCGCCACAAATGGCAGCCTTTCCAGCAGCTCCGTGTACGACTTTATCTTTCTACCTTTTTCTCTATTTCACTGATCACTCCTACCACTTTCTTTTATGTGGACTTGTTCCCTGGACACTTTGTAGTACTTTTTTACTACTTGGACATGGATTTTTACAGACAGAGACTCATCTATTCAGGTAGTCAACTTCAAGCGCTGAGAACAAAGGCCTGCGCCAGTGTGGTTCCCTATTTACCTGACGAGGTAAGAAGGTGGCATTGTGGCAGCAGAGCCGGTGCTAAGCTAAAGGCTAAACGGCTAGCAAGAAAGTGGCGATATAAGCCTTCGGTGCCTTCTGTGATCCTGGGAAATGTAAACTCACTACCAAATGAGATCAACGAACTGGCTGCACTGGTGAAAAATGTCAGGACCTACAGAGAATGAAGTTTGTTGTGTTTTTGTGAAATGTGGCTAAAAACTAACATCCCAGATACTAACATGGAGCTACCCGGGTTTAGCACAGTTAGAGCGGACAGAGACGCAAATACCTTCGGGGAAGTGGAAAGGAGGAGGACTCGCTCTCTATGTGAATACAAGGTGGTGCAACCCTGGACATGTAAATGTCAAAATCTCCACTTGCTGCAGGGACATCAAACTGTTGGGCGTAAGTCTGCGTCCCTATTACTTGCTCAAAGAGTTTGGACACGTCATTGTTGTTATTGTTTACATCCCCCCTCGGGCGGACTTGGAGATAGCAGGTGACATCATCCATTCCGCTGTTGCTAAACTACAAACACAGCACCCCGAGGCGCTTGTGCTAATTGCTGGAGATTTTAACCATGTGACGCTGGACAAAACATTACCTGCCTTCTCCCAGTATGTGGATTGTAACACCCAGGGAAATAGGACTATTGATCTACTCTATGCAAACGTTAAAGACGCACACAGCACCACCCCACTGCCTACGCTTGGGAAAGCAGAAAATAACCTGGTCCTGCTTCAGCCTCATTACAAACCAAGAGTGAGGGAGCTACCTACAACCACACGCGTATTCAGGAAGTGGTCCCCTGAGGCAGAGCAAGCTCTGAGAGACTGCTTTGGAACTACGGACTGGGATATCCTGCAGGAGTCACATAGTGAGAACATTGAGTTGTTGACTGCACTACTGACTACATCAACTTCTGTATGGGCATTGTATCTCCAGTAAGAACCGTACCCTGCTATGCTAACAACAAGCCATAGATTACATGTGACATCAAGGGCCTTTTGAACCTGAAGAAAAGAGCTTTTAAAGGCGGTGATTAGCATGAGCTCAAGTGCATGCAGAAGGAACTCTGAGTCCAGCTCAGGGCGGCGAAGGAGCAGTACAGAAGAAAGCTGGAGCAGAAGTTGCAGAATAACAGCATGAAGGAAGTGTGGGATGGGATGAAGATCATCACAGGCTGCAGCTCGAACTGGGGTGCCACCATCGAGAGAGACGTGGAGAGAGTAAACCAGATGAACAGCTTCTTTGACAGGTTTGACCACCCTAACCCACTCTCACCTCGGAGTACTGCACCCTCCACCCATCCTTCTGCTGATACCAGCATAGGAGAGAGTTGCGCCCCCCCCCCCCCCACAGCCGCCCCGGTAGGAGCGGAGCGGGGGGGGCGTCGGGCCAGCAAAGCAGTGGGTCTAGATGGAGTATCACCACGATGCTGAAGGCCTGTGCGTTGGAGCTGGGGAGTCCTCTACAGTTCCGAGGCTTTTGAAAACATCTTGCATCACTCCAGTCCCAGAGGTATCATGTCCTAGTGATCTGAATGACTTCCGGCCTGTCGTTCTGACGTTACATGTGATGAAGACCATGGAGCAGCTGCTGCTTCACCACCCGAGGCCACAGGTCCGCCACGCCCTCGACCCTCTGCAGTTCACATACCAGGAGAAGGTGGGAGCGGAGAATGCCATCATCTATATGCTACACCGATCCCTCTCCCATTTGGACAGAGGCAGTGGTGCTGTAAGAATTATTTTTCTGGACTTCTCTAGTGCCTTCAACACCATCCGACCTCTGCTACTTAGGGAGAAGCTGAGAGAGACGGGAGTAGATTCATACCTGGTGACATGGATCGTGGACTATCTTAAAGACAGACCTCAGTATGTGCGTCTCGGGAACTGCAGGTCTGACATTGTGGTCAGCAACATAGGAGCGCCACCGGGGACTGTACTTTCTCCGGTCATGTTCAGCCTATATACATCTGACTTCCAATACAACATTTCCAGTCCTGCCACGTGCAAAAGTTCACTGACGACACTGCTATCGTGTGCTGCATCAGGAGTGGGTAGGAAAAGGAGTATAGCAACCTAATCAAGGACATTGTTAAATGGTGTAACTCAAACCATCTACAACTGAACACGAGCAAAACCAAGGAGCTGGTGGTGGATTTTTGGAGGCCCTAGCCCTTCACAGACCCCGTGACTGTGAGGTGACTGTGTGCAGAGGGTGCAGACCTATAAATACTTGGGAGTGCAGCTGCATGATAAATTGGACTCGACTGCCAGTACTGAAGCTCTGTGCAAGAGAGGACAGAGCCGCCTATACTTCCTTAGAAGGCTGGCTTCCTTTAACATCTGCAATAAGATGCTGCAGATGTTCTATCAGACGGTTGTGGCGAGCGCTCTCTTCTATGCGGTGGTCTGCTGGGGAGGCAGCATAAAGAAGAGGGACGCCTCACGCCTGGACAAACTGTTGAGGAAAACAGGCTCTGTTGTAGGCATGGACCTGGACAGTTTGACATTCGTGGCAGAGCGATGGGCGCTCCACTGACAGACTGAGGAGATCACCCCCCCCCCATACTATGCAATTCTTCAGTTCCACCCAGGGGGTGTGATATAAACACAGACCAGACATCATAAAAAGGTTTGGGGCAGCCACCCGTATAATATCCCTACCTGCAAAAGGTTTTGTTGAATTGAACAGAGATGTTCACAACACTGAGTCCAAAACAAAACTGATTCCATGGTGGTAAAATGATGGCTTTAAAGATCCATACAGAAGTGACGTCATCAAAGGGGCATGCCCCAGAAGTGACGTCAGCGAAGGGCCGGGACCGGAAGTGACGTCATTGAGGAGGCGGGACCCGGAAGTGAAGTCTTCTAAGGTACTGGAACCTGGTAGGATTTCTCAGGAAAGGTCTGCAGGGAATGATGTCTGGTCTGTGTTTATATCACAGTGGCGTATCCGGCATGATGTCATCCCAGAAGAAACCGGGACAGGACCTAAACTTCAGCCAGGTAGGAAAGTATCGGGACCGAGTTTCTGGGTGGGGAGAGCGTCGGGTGGTCAGGAAAGACTCAGTGCAGGCTCCGCCACTTAAATGCAACCCCGGGCTAGTATCTTACCAGAAGGAGAGTGTAAGGGAGACATACAGACGTGGACTGGTTTCTGGGGATGAAACAAAAAGGGCTTATTATGTTCTCTCGGACGAGAGAGCTGAGCTGCCCATTTGGGCCAAGGACCCAGCTAAAAATGGGTAAACTCCAGACCAGCAGGCAAGGAGAATAAAAATGTGGAAATTCGATCCTAAGGGATCAGTTCAGGGGCAAGCTATGGCCCTCTGGGAAGAGGTGTCATTTTGGCTAAGGCCATTTGATTTAACCCCATTCCAAATAGTACAGCAAATAGCCTGCTTTATATTTTTACAAGGACTTCCCCAGACTTTGCCCAGCCAGTCTGGGGAGAATTCCATTCCATGGAGGAGCTGATACAGCTCATAAAAAAACATAATCCAGTCTCAAAATCTGGGAGAGCAGAATGGTCCTCTAGTGGATTCCCTAGAGCTTACTTCCTACACCATAGGTCTCTTCCACATACACCGGAGCCTGTTCTGAAGTCCCCGGATAACTTGGTGGACAACCTATCCAGGATCAAGGCGGAATGTAGGAGAAGGGTGGAGGACGGTTTGTGTGCCCTTGCTAATCCCCTGATGGTTTCACATACAGACAAGAAGTCGTAAATGGTTACAAACTCAATGTATTGTTTGACTCCGATAACAACATATGTCTTACCACGACAATGGATGAAAGTAAAGACCAGTATTAAATGTATTCACAGAGAAGTCCGTACCTATAAATCCGCCCTAGTTTTTATTTTTCAAGGAGGATCAATGAAAAAATTCCCTGTAGTGGTCCTCCCCGATCCCAGTAATTCTAGGGCGGGACTGGTCTAATAATAAATGCGGAGAGGTACAGACTACTCCCAATCCACACTTGGGCCAATTATAGATGAGTATGATTCATCTGAAGCTGTCTCCACACTGTGTATTTAACCGGCCAAGAGAGGTACGAAAGCCTGTGAGGAGGACGGAGAGACTCCGGGACCGTCGCAGGTGGAAACATCATCCACAGGCGCCTCGATGGTTCGGGACGAATCTCCACCCCTTGAGGTCAACCCAGATCCTCTATCCCAAATTCATTTTCAATTTAGAGAAACACCGGCTTCTTTTAAAAGGGAGCAATGCAATGATGACTCCCTTAAATTTGCAAAAAATACAGTTGTTCTCGTTAATGGCCAACGTACGCATCAGTCCGTGCCACAAGGACCTCACTTCGTAATAGAGAATGACTTATTATATCGGGTCGCCGAGCATGAGGGGGAGGTCCGGAAGTTGTTGTTAATCCCACGAACCTTCCAGCGGCAGGTTTGTGAGTTGGCACATTCTCACCTCCTTGGAGGCCATTTAGGCACCGAAAGACAGTCAGTGCACCTCATCCTCCCCTGGTTGGATGTGGTATTGACATTACATAAGCCCTTCAGCTGTCTCCTACTCGCACGTGAGTGCCGGGGGTAAATGTTAACATTATACAAAGTTATTGTCTGTTATACCTGCATTTTCATCACTCATTAATTAATTTTTTTTTTTTGTAATCAGTATGCTGTTGCTGGAGTATGTGAATTTCCCCTTGGGATTAATAAAATATCAATCTATCTATCTATCTATCTTATACTAATAAAAGGCAAAGCCCTCACTGACTGACTGACTGACTGACTCACTCACTCACTCACTCACTCACTCACTCACTCATCACTAATTCTCCAATTTCCCGTGTAGGTGGAAGGCTTAAATTTGGCAGGCTCATTCCTTACAGCTTACTTACAAAAGTTAAGCAGGTTTCATTTCAAAATTCTATGCGTAACGGTCATAACTGGAACCTACTTTCATCCATATACTGTATACGGCCATAGCCTGCAGGTCAGTCGCCGTGTAAGGCGGAGTTGCGTCCCGCGTCATCACACCTCCCATGTAATTGAGTCCCTCCCCATATAAGGTAAATATTTGCAGGTGTAGGACTGTGCTTAGCATATTTATAAGTGCAGCTACTGCGGAAATCAGCATGCCTGCCCATATACACGCAGCCACTAAATATTCGTGACCACACACTCGGTATACGAACAAGCCAGTTTCCCTTTCGGTTTGTACATGTTCAGTCTCTCCCTGTGCATTTCCTGTGAGAGAGAGAGCGAGAGAGCGCGACACACACACACAGGCAATGCGAGAGAGAGAGGCAGACACACACACACAGTCAGCGCGAGCACACACACACAGGCAGCGCGAGAGAGAGAGCACGACACACACACACAGGCAGCGCGAGAGAGATAGTGCAACACACACACAGAGGCAGCACGAGAGATGGACGCAGACACACAGGCAGCGCGAGAGAGAGCTGGATGCATTAAGGTAGGAAGGCAGTTAATGCACTGGTCTTGATTTTGTTTTCACTTCTGTTTCCAGCCATCTGTTCGTAGAGTGCATTGTTGCAATGTTATTTTTCTTGGTGGTTTATTAAATTACGGATTTTTTCAAATGTTCATTTTTTTCCCTGTGCTTAAAACTCATTAAAAAAAGTGCTTTTAGCCAGCGGTTGGTAGCGCTATAGCGCGAACTATTGCAGTGTTAGTTTTCTCTGTTGTTCAAGGTTTTCTCAGTATTATTCAATGTTTTTACATTTAGTTTACTATTTTGCTGTGCATTCTATGGTATAATTATATTTGTGAAATATGTGAAAACAAGACAATGTGTCAGAATAGAGGACAGTCATCGATTTTGTTGGAGTTCCCTCGCCACAAATTGTCTGGGATTCTCTTAACCTGCCGGGAGAATGGAAAAAGTTCCGACAGCACATGGAGCTGATGTTTTCTGGCCCACTAAAAGGCAAAGATGAGAGCGAGAAATGCAGCTACCTGCTCCTGTGGATTGGGGAAAAAGGAAAAGACATTTTTAACACATTGACTTTCACCCAGGAGGAAGCCAAGGTACTGAAAACTTATTATGACCGCTTTGAGGCATTTGTCATGACTAAGACGAATATGATATTCGTGAGATACAAGTTTAATGAGAAGATGCAGGGTATAAATGAAACTTTTGATCACTTTGTAACGGAGTTAAAATTGCTGGTGAAGAACTGTGCTTATGCAAACGAAGATGAGATGGTCAGGGATAGAATAGTGTTTGGCAGAAACTCAGCGAAAGTGCGAGAGAAACTTTTAAGTGCCAGGTTTGAGCTAACATTAAATAAAGCCGTGGACATCGCAAGATCGCAGGAGATAGCACAAGCACAGCTGAGAACCTTCGATGCATGTACTCCGAGCGGCTCACGTGAACTGACTGTGAACGCAGTACGCAGACAACAAGCAAAAGCTCCAAAGAGCGCTGAACGAAAAACGCATTACACAATTGAGAAGGCAGCAAAAGAATATGAAGCGAGTGACGCATACAAGCATATTCATAAGTGCAGCTACTGCAGAAACAAACCACACGGTGGAAAAAGTCAATGTCCAGCTAAAGGAAGACAGTGTAAAAAATGTGGTAAACCACTTCACTAAAGTTTGCAGGACTGGGAAAGGTAAACCCGTGCATGCAGTGGGTGATGTCTCAGATAAAGAGGAAGACGAGCTGTTTATTGATGCAGTAAGAAAGGAACAACCCTCTGAAGCTGAACAAGCCTTTGTAGACATATCAATAGGAAAGCAAGGTGTAAATCTTAAGTTTAAATTAAGTTCATAGACATGCTGCTGCTAAATATTCACAGGCAAATCCACAACTTAATACCGGGAATGCCTGTTAAACATCTTAGATTCACGAGTACCGATTTGGGTAGTGAATACTTCGATGAATGAAACTTGTTATCTTTACAACGGTTGACAAACACGGAATATAACTTGAACACAACACATCCTCCAAATACGAACCTGATTGAAAGAAATAATGATAATCAAATCCTTGATGACAGCAACACTCATAACAGTCACAAAACAATTACATTGACAATCATGTTACGTTATTTTTAAAATGTTTCCTTTTCTTTTTCATAACTTCTTTAACACACTACTTCTCCGCTGCGAAGCGTGGGTATTTTGCTAGTCTATCTATAAAGCAAACTTGCATCTTAATATACAGTGGAACCTCAGTTTACGAGTAACTTGGTTTACGAGTGTTTTGCAAGACGAGCAAAAATTTTTAATAAATTTTGACTTGATAAACGAGCGATGTCTTGCAATACGAGTAGTATGGATACACTTTGTCTGCTGAGCGTCATGTGATCACAACTGAGCTGATGGTGGTTCTCTCTCTCTCCTTATCTCACTCGCTCGCCCAGCGTGTCTCTCTCTCTCTCTCTCTCTCCTTATTTCGCTCGCTCGCTTGCCCAGCGCGTCTCTCTCTCTCTCCTTATCTCGCTCGCCCAGCGCGTCTCTCTCTCTCCTTATCTCGCTCACTCGCTCGCCCAGCGCATCTCTATCTCTCTCTCTCTGGCAATCGTCTCCTATTCTCCGTCTGAGTCTGTGTGCTTCACTCATATAGTCCACATCCGTACGAGCGTATACTGTTTACTACAGCATTGTGACTGTGTGTGTGTGCGCTGTAAAGTGCGAGTCCCCATCTTGCTCCCCAAAACACGAAGCTGAGTCTCAGTACTTTAACACCAGCTTTATTCAGCTTGAAACAGCAACAGCGCTGTTATTTATTGTAGCGGGATCTTTATAATGTTCCTTGTATGACCCATTGACGACAGGCGCTTATAGCATGTCTGCGATCTTTTTGGATGCGCTTATACGGCAAACTGCTACAGCGCTGGGAGACTGCGATTGCTTTGGGACGCTCTTCCGCGTGTCGTCCCGTTGGGTGTAATCCCATATGAGTTTAGAAACTCACACCAGCCATGATTCGTTTTAAAGGTAAAGTGCAGGTTAATTTGTATTATGTATTTTACTTTATATTTTGTATTAATCATTTTTATATGAATAGTTTTGGGTTGTGGAACTAATCATATGAGTTTCCATTATTTCTTATGGGGAAATTGGCTTTGATATACGAGTGCTTTGGATTGCGAGCACGTTTCCGGAACGAATTATGCTCGCAAACCGAGGTTCCACTGTATAAGAAATGGAGAGAATTAGGTTGAATGATTTGATTATGCTGCAGTGGGCTGGCGCCCTGCCTGTGGTTTGTTTCCTGCCTTGCACCCTGTGTTGGCTGGGATTGGCTCCAGCAGACCCCCGTGACCCTGTAGTTAGGATATAGCGGTTTGGTTAACGGATGGATGTGATTATGTAAAACATTTGAGAGCTATGATATGAGATACTTATATAGTAATTAAAAGTTTTCTCGTTGATATCACTTACACAGTGCTGATAATTATTTAACTGCCTAGATAAAACACAAATATGATCAAAAAAATAAATATACAGGTGGAACCAGGTTGCCATTGACTTGCAGTCTGAGGTGTTCAGGATATACTGTAGAATGACACTGTTTGTCTATTCAAATAATTAAATGCAAAACATCATTACAGTTTTTTCTATTTTTGTTTTTATTAAATTATTTTTTCAGTTAAGTGGGATTCTTTTCTGAGCCTCAGGGTGATGAGATTGATCCATTAGTTAGGTTGTCAATAAGTCATTGAGTCAATCAGGTACATGCATATGAATAGAGAAGCACAAATCAAAAAAAGACAAATATTAACCAGACTAAACAAAGTTTTAAAGAAACATTCCAGAAACATCTGTCTGGTGGTGATCACTGACCGAGAATAAAAGTGATTAAAGTGCAACGTCAAACTTTGCTCTTTAAAAGAAACAGAATTTAGACTTAGTTACATGGAAGAAGCTGCATGCAAACTGTAATTATTTTTTTAATTGAATTTATCAAAAAGTCAAGCTTAAAAAACTAAATTCAGTTCAACCCCTAACCAAGAGAAAGAGTAGAAAAGAAGAAGGAGAATCCTTTCCCCAAATATAAAAGCTTATTCTAAAATGTTATTCATTAGATCCTGCCAGGTTTTTAAAAAAGATTTGCACTGATCCACTTGTTGAGAATCTGATTTTTTTTTCCAGTTTCAAATAGTATATAACATCAGTTACCCACTGACTTAAAGTTGCTAGACTGGGATTCTTCTAGTTGAGAAAGATGTCTACATGCTAGTTGAGAAGTAAAGGCAATCACAGTTTGTTTGTCCTTCTCCACTTCAAGCCTATCTGCGAGAACAGCAAAGACAGCTGTTAATGGATTAGGAGGGATTGTAACACCAAGGCTGTCTGATAGGCATTTAGAAATTTTGGAGCAAACTGTAATTAACAACACTTCACTATAGTGCTGTCACATGCTATTGCTTTCATGTTTAAACTACTGCAAACAATCACTAGGGACCAGTTAAATCATAAGAATCAAGATTTACAGTACATTCTATTAGCATATTTTCAGATGAATGCACATGATTCAAATAAGATGTGAAAGCTTTGATGCAGTCTACTATTGTGCTGAAGATGATTCAAAGTATGTCATTTTGCTAGTTAGAAAATATTAATGAGGTTCAGCGATTATAAATAGAACTAATATTGTCCTTTGCAATATATTATTCTTACAGAGGAATTACAAAAATGATTCAGAAATGTCAAGTGGTGGCTCCATGATATTTCACTAATACATAATAAATTGCAGGACAAATTGAGCAGAACTTTTTTGAATTAGTGAAGGTCTGCAAACACCAAGATACATTTTTTTCTCCTCAAGCTCCTCAAGTGACATGACATTTAAACTTGGATTTGCTAACAATTTCTCTTCAAGAAATATGAAAGAAAACATACAGTATCTTTAAAAACTATATGTTAAAACCTTAAATTGCCTTGTAATTCATAATATAAAAACATGGAAATCCTGGATGTTCACAATAGCAGTGTCCAGTAAGACAACATCTTGCATTCTGAGATAAAGGTATTACTTTTAAAACATCTGGTATTCTTTTGTCACTTAAAACATTGGCCAAATTATTAGACAATTAAGGCAAAAAGGGTGGAGGATAATAGATTATCATTTATGGTATTAAACAATTAGTTCCTCGGTATTTATTCCAGTAAGATATTTTCATGAATATCAGCCAGGTGTATTATCACATGTACCAAAAAATTCAAATACAATTAAGTGAGTTCTAATTCACTAGGTGCACCATTGCATAAAATATAATCCCATCTGATGACAAAAATTCCACAGAGAAAAGGTCAAAAGAATATCATAATCTTGCACAGTTATTAAAAATCAACTAACATTATAACATTTTTATTTATATTACTTCTTCACTAAAATAACTGGAAAATTACAAGAAATAAAATGTTAAATTAGAGTTACAGTAGTGGATGGAAAAACCTATGAAATGAAAAAAGAACAGTTGTTCATTACTGAAGTTACAAAATAACAAAATTTGAAGCACATTATAAGACTTACTTTTTATTGCTTCAGACCTTTGCATTTATACGGTGATCTTTTTTTTAAATGTGTCTTTTAATTATAACTTATCATACAATAAAGCTAAGCATAAGTATTCAGAATGAAACCATAAGATCAAAAGTCCATTGATGGCTCACCAGAGGCCTCATGCATAACGCCGTGCGTAGAATTCGCACTATAACATGACGTAAGCACAAAAGCCGAAATGTGCTTACGCACAGAAAAATCTAGATGCAGGAATCTGTGCGTACTCCAACTTCCATGTTCTTCCGCTCCATAAATCCTGGTCAGCGTGAAAAGTGACGCTCGTGCACGCACATGCTGTCCCGCCCCAATTCCTCCCAGAATTACACCTCTGTGAATATGCAAATCAATATAAATCGCCCTTAAGCTCAGCCTTCTGTGGAAAGACAATGGGAAAAGCATGGGGAAAATATAAGAATTTCAGCGAATACCAAGTGGAGGCAAAGGAAAAGCATACTATTTGTTGATGTAAACAGTGGTATAATGAACAAAAGGAAATTGATTGAGTGAAATAGCATGTCGGAGAAACTCGAAAGCTCAAGTTCACGAAGTTGCACAGTGCCAAAAAAAAAGAAGTCACATATCAAAGTCGCTGTGAAAAGGCGAGTTGCAGCCCACCGTCTGAGCTCATTAGGGTACAGATAAAAAATTTAAAAAAAATAGGCACACAGTGGGAAAAAAGCACAAAATGTCAACTTTAATCTCGAAATTTCCATTTTAATCATGTAGTTTATTTTGTCATTAAAGTAGAACATCATAAACTTCATCTTAAAATCATTCAATTTACTAGTTTCTCAAATCCCGTCATAACTAAAGTAACATGTTAAATGCTTTGTTTTGTATTTGATCTTTTATGTGCTGTATGTGTGTGAATCACTACGTGCTTTCGTTCTTTATCTTTCTCTGACAGGACACAGAATCCATTACATTCATTATATTACAGCTCTCTGAATAATTAAAATACTGAGATGTATACGTGGTATCATTTTCATGGTGAAAGGAATGAAAGCATGTTATTAAGAACACGATGGCGCGGTGATTGTTAATGTCTCACACAAGATGCTGTTGCACCATGTGCGGCCTTCGATGAAATAATTTATTGTAGCAGTACTGTCTCTTTCAAACTCATACTAACCTCCAATTCCTGTCCTTACTTTTCTTTCCCCAAATACCCAATCTCCACACAATCAGCTCTGTAATAGACGTTAAGCCATCTGTAAGCTTACAACGACGATTCTTCAAAACTTTTAAGGAACATTGAAATATCTTCATAGTACGTGTTTAATTATTCTATCCATCTATCCTTCCAGTGTGGCTCCAGCACCAGCAAGTATACAGCGCGAGGCAGGAACAATACGTGAACTTGCTAGCGCTGCAGCACCGTGTCCTCACATGTTTAATTATTAACAATACACATTATTTAAATGAAGTTAAAGTTTTATCTGTATAATATAATCAACATATTTTGCTGCATTTCATCTTACAAATGATACCGTCATCATATGTAAATACGCTTTATAAAGTGGAGCAGGTTGTGCAATATTATAACTGTAGTGCAAGTTTACAGTGGGATAATTGTACTTAGAAATACAAACAGTTCTACAAGGAGCAATTGATTGAGTGCATTTATAGTTCTTGGGATGAAACTGTTTCTGAACCGCGAGGTCCGTACAGGAAAGGCTTTGAAACGCTTTGCCGTGGCTGAGGCAGTGTGGGCTTGATGCTGTATACCGATAATTCTCTTTCCAATCAGCTGCTGCTGTGATTCCCCACTCAGATACAGTCATATAAATACTCCGAGTGGTGCAGTGAGAGTAATATGGAAAAAGATGATCCACTGTGGCAACCCTTAAAGGGAGCAGCTGAAAGAAGAAAAAGAATAAGGTGGTACAGTGAGAGTAACAACGCTAAAGCAGTTATGGTATTTGGAATACTATGGCTATTCCCTGGACCAATATATTTTTTAAATTAATTACAATCAGATGCATTACACTAATCAACAATATGCGGGTAGTTTCAGTGTATTTATAAAGCCGTGTCAGGAAAATAAAGAGTAACCACACGGGAACAGTAGCACTGCTTTGACGCTGGGTGGCGCCAGTCTACAAAACCGAGCGGAGAACTTGTGTACGACAGGGTATGAGGTACCGTGGAAAAGTGCGTGGCTTTACGCCAAGTGTAGGTTTTATACATCGCGATTTAAATGTGGAAATGTTCTTGTGCAACATTTCTGTGCGTATGCACCGTTTATGCATGAGGCCCTGGTGATCACTTCGATGCAGCTTTTAACTGTTTTTTTGTTCACTTGTGAATAAGTGTGCATGTGCGAGTGTGCCCTGTGATGGGTTGATAGGCTATCCACAGTTGGCTGCACTTTGCCACAATAATACCTCGTAGCCTGCAGCCTTCTGTCACAAAATCGAGACATAGACAGATAAAGGTTTGGGGCAGTCACCCATGTAATATGGTATCCTGGCTGCAAAAGTCGTTTTTATCAAAATAACCAGCACTGAAGTGCATACAACGGAGTCCAAAACGAGACTGAGGGAAAAGGGGCAGGTTTTTAAAGGGGAAGACAGGAAGTGAGGTCATAAGGATCGAGCACATGGTCTTCAACCATTGGATCACAGCCAGACGTGACATCAGAGGGTCTGGAGGTGGTGTGGTCAACCTCCATTGGCTCGGTCCCGGAAGTGACGTCAGGAGAGCCAGGTGGAATCCCCCGGGAATGGTCTACAGGCAAGGGAGAAAAAGAGTCAGTGTACTCTGCCACATCCCGGCATGCCTCCGAACTGCCTTCACTCAAGCCCTTTAGCTGCCCCCCATGCGCACGTATAAACACTTCACACAACCATAAAATTGGGCTGTACTAATTCAGAAGATAGATGTATGGATGGATGTATGTACAGTAGCTAGTGATGTTACCTAATGGCCCCTTTTGCTTGGTTCAGATATAGATCTTGGCACTGTCTGGGTGATCTGCATACATACTCCTTATGTTGGCATGACTTTTCCCCAAGTACTCAGTTTTATTTCCACATTTCAAAGATTTATATGAGTAGTTATGTATGAGTTAATACATTATATTGTATGTATGCAAGCGTGTCCTTTGATGGTAATTTGTCCCATTCAGTTTTGGTGCCTGTCTTGTATTCAGTGCAGGCAAGTTACTCTCTGGAACTGTCAATCCATATTAATAGGGTCAAAAGTTTAATAAATGCAAACCTAATCCTTTCGACCCTGACATCCCATTACTAGTACATAAATATGCAGCCATATTTGTAAAGCACAGGTATGATTGCACAGACTGGAGAGACTGGCATATAGTCAGCGAAACACGGAAGTGAAAATGGATGCTTCCGGACTGTGCGCACCACATAGTAAGTAGCTCCACTTTCAATTTTATTTCTGCAAGAAGATTGAAGTATTTGGCAGCTATTGTATAATAATAGTGATTTTTTTTTTTTTTGTTGTTATTTTCATTTTTGAGCTTTCTAGATACCCGAAAGGTAGAATATCTCACAAAATAATTTTTCCCATAAAATCAGAAAATCCAGGGCCAAAACGATTAACTGACTTAAATAATGCCAAACTAACAGTTAGGAACAGTTAGATCTCTCAAGTTAATTCTGCCTAGAAAGCCATGACAATAAGTATCTATCTTTTATTTGTTCCTTGGGTGTCCAAGCTGAGCTTTTTTGTTCCTTTGTGCTAGGTGAGTGCCACCAAATAAAGTATACTGTAGCATTATTGTTGCTTTTCAAGATAAAATCCTATTATTAGGTCACTAGTTTTATTTTACTTAGTATCTCTAAAAGGGGGTGGCACAGTGGTAGCGCTGCTGCCTTGCAGTTAGGTGGCCCGGGTTTGCTTCCCGGCTCCTCCCTGCGTAGAGTTTGCATGTTCTCCCTGTGTCTGCGTGGGTTTCCTCTGGGCGCTCCAGTTTCCTCCCACAGTCCAAAGACATGCAGGTTAGGTGGATTGGCGATTCTAAATTGGCCTGGGGGTGTTTGTGTGTGTCCTGCGGTGGGTTGGCACCTTGCCCGGGATTGGTTCATGCCTTGTGCCCTGTGTTGGCTGGGATTGGCTCCAGCAGCCCCCGTGACCCTGTGTTTGGATTCAGCAGGTTGGAAAATGGATGGATAGTATCTCTAAAAGGAGTAGTTTTTAAAATATAACAACATTGTAATGAGTATGCTTCGGTCTACAAACACAAATACCTCATAGTGTAGCACTACAGTAAAATGTGAGCCATTTGTTGAAAGGCATTTACTTTCCTCTTGCTAAAGTGGCAGTGTTAAGCATGCCAATAAAATGTCTCACAAAATATTGTTATTCTAAACACGAGAATGTTTTTACTCACCCTTTGAACTGTGATTTTTTTTTCTAACTAAAGTATTCCAACTCAATTTGCCTCTTGATAGACATAGCTGCTGTAGGGGGACATCTTTTTGTCATGTTGACCGAAGTGCCTGAATCCATGATTTATTAGAACAAGTGCCAACATCACTCAGTGAAACATCTGCTGGTGCTCAGATAAACCTGAATGTTTCTGGAAATGGGCAACTGCTCCACCAAAAGAAACACATGCACACATGGCACCAGAGATATTGTATTATATTTGTTTATTTGGTCATTTTGTCCAATTTCATATTGCAGGGATCAAACACAGTCAGTCTGGAATCACAGAGACTTCTCATTTTCAATATGTGTATTCATTTATATTAAAAATATTCAATGTGTTTTGAAAGTATGTATAAAAAAAGATCAATTGCTCTCTAAATACATTTTTCTGTTCCATGTACTCTTCTTTCCGATCCATACATTTCATCAATGTTATGCTTTTGAATTGATTTTTGAAAATGTAGGTGGAAAACAAAATTACCAGCTCCTTTTTTATCAGTGTTTTTCAGTCCATTCTGTCAAAGTGGGTCTCACAAGAGACATGTAAACCAAAATGCAAATACAGTGAGGTTTTTTCTTTTCAAAGAGTTCTTAACAATGTCTAATGTGATGTAAATATTAAGTTCACTCAAAATATACATACATTATACTGAACTATCATGCAATGCTAAGCTTGACCAAATCATTTCCTAACAGAAATTCATGACATTCTTGACAGGTCATTACAATGTGCCTGGTGTCAGCGCATGTCAACACCCATTAAAAATTGGTTCCAATTTGTATTTGTTTAAATTCTGTGTGAATTAAAAAACTAAATTCTGTCTAAATAACTATAATTCCAGAGTCAAGGATAACAGCCAAATGAGAGTTTACGTAAGTCCTTGATCTTGTAGCAATCAGGTGACCTGGGGATGCTCTTTAATTGAGCTTTCTGTGCCTCAGACACTCCCACATTTATTAGCAGCAAATTAGTATTGTTTTAGTTTTCTTTTTAATCTATTGTGAATGGACAATCATCAACATCCTATGTCATGTTGATGTTAATTGTTCCTCTCTTTAATTTTACGTAACTACAGATGAGCGAGCGTGACTTTGATAGCAACTTCAAGGGGATCTTCAGAAATTTAGTAATTTCTTTAACAAAACACCCCTGAATAGATCATTCACATGAAGAAAAAAGAAAGGAGCTTTTACCCGGACTTTTTCAAGCTCTTGTTATGACAAATGGAGTAGACTAACAGGGAGTGGTGTAAGTAATGCCTTTTGTTTTGCTTTCCCTGTTTGCTTTTTCAAAATGCTGGTACTGAAGCATTGTGTATAATAACAGGGGTACAAGATCTAAAACATCTTTCTGAAATATGCAAGCGGCATGAAAGTAGCCACAATCATCTAGACAATCAAATGAGGCTAAATGTTTTTGGCAGGCTTAGTATTACAGAACAGCTAAATGAAGACTACATTAGAAAGCACAACGAGAGATATATATGCGTTTGTGGTTAGTAGAACAGTGGAGTGCCTTGGGATGATTCTGGTTACAAAAAGTGTGCCACTACAGAAAAAAATCGTTGGGAAACACTGCTCTAGACAATAACATAATTTTTTTTTGGTAGGCTTATTGAGATTACTCAGTTTAATTATAAAGTAACTGAGAAATTTTTACGTTTGAAGGAAAGGAGGGCAAAATTTATGTTCAAGAATATATAAGTATCCTGATTGTAAAGGCAGAATAAGACTTAAGGTTGGAGTTCTCCTGTGGGTGTAGTACAAGATAGGTTGGGTGCGAATTATATGTTAAGATGGGGTCTGTGGATCTTACAATATGAATTTGTGCCCTGGTGAGGTAAGCCTGGCAAACTTGCATAGGACTGGGCAGACTGACAGCAAATGTAGAATAGAATTAGGATGATAATTACTCTGTGGGTAAGGTAAATGATAAACTGGGATGCAAGACTTGAGGTAAATCAGGCGATTGTATGATGTGGATATATGGAATACAGTGGAAATAGCCAAGGACTGGGCACTCTATTAGCAGAGGCAGAATAAGATTTTGATTGGACTTACGCTATGAATGTGTTATAGGACAGACAGAAGTCCATGTCATTGGAAGATTACGGCATTGGGGGTGCGGGCATTATGGTGTGGATGTTTGGCAGAATTGGGAATTAGGCAAATTTGCAGAGGGAGGATTTGGCAATTTAGAGATAAATGTACAATAAAATTTGGGTGGTAGGTGCACTTTCCACATATATATAGGGCAGGTTAAGGGAAGAATAAGGGGATTGTGGATATCATGGACATACGTTATGGAGAGCATTAGAAATGGGAAAGCTGGATGATTTGTGCATGGTGGAAAGGGTTTAATACATTTCAGCCTGAATCTGGCCTATGGGTCTGATACTAGACAGACCAAGATGTGCATTGACACTATAATGAGGACTATGAGTGCATGTGGAATGACCAGATATATAAATAGATAGTGAAAGGCACCATATAATAAAAAGATGTGAAAGGCACTATAAAATAGATAGATTTTCTTTCCTTCTTTCTTTTTTTATCTGTCTATATAGCCCAGTCAACAATCACAACAACATTTATTTCTATAGCACGTTTTCATACAAAGGATGTAGCTCAAAGTGCTTTACAGGATGAAAAAAGCAAAAAGAAAAAATATAAAAATAAAATTAGGCAATACTAATTTACAAAGAAAAAATTAAGGCTTGATGGACAGGAAGGACAGAAAAAAAAAAAACTCCAGAGGGCTGGAGAAAAAACAAAAACAAAATCTGTATGCGTTCTACTTAACATAAATATCAGAGTTACACTAAAATGAAGCTATGAGAAAGCCATGTTAAAATTATGAATTTTTTGCAGTTTTTTAAAATGCTCCACCGTATTACCCTGGCAAATGTCTGGCGGTAAACTATTCCAGATTTTAGGTGCATAACAGCAGAAGGCTGCCTCATCACTTCTTAAAAGTTTAGCTGTTGTAAATATAAGCAGAAACTCATTTGAAAATCATAGGTTAAGATTTGGATTGTAAGGTGAAAGGCATTCCGAAATATAGGATGGAGCGAGATTATTTAAGGCTTTGTAAACCATAAGCAGTATTTTAAAGTCAATTCTAAATAGCACAGGTAACCAATGTAGTGACATCAAAACTGGCGAGATGTGCTGAGATTTTCTTTTCCTAGTTAAGATTCTAGCAGCTGCATTCTGTGTTGGTTGCAATCGATTGATGTCTTTTTTTGGTAGTCCTGAGAGGAATGCATTACAGTAATCTAGCTGACTGAAAACAAAAGTGTGAACCAATTTTTCAGCATCTTGAAAAGTTATAAGGAATCTAACTTTGGCTATATTTCTTAAGTGAAAAAATGCTGTCCTGGCAATCTGATTAATATGTGATTTAAAATTTAGGCCAGCGTCAATAATTATCCCTAAATTCTTACCTCTGTCTTGACTTTTAAGCCTAATGGATCAAGTTTATTTCTAATTCCCTCATTATATCCATTTTTGCCAATCACTAAGATTTTAGTTTTCTCCTTATTTAGTTTGAGAAAAATTACTACTCATCCATTCAGAAACACAAGTAAGATATTGTGTCAGTGAAAAAAGAGAGTCGGGATCATCAGGCGCTATTGATAAATACAGCAGTGTGTCCTCGGCATAGCTGTGGTAGCTCACGTTATGCATTGAGATAATCTGACTTAATTGAAGAATGTAGATCAAAAACAGCAGTGAACCCAGGATAGATCCTTGTGGAACACCATATAGAATATCATGTGTCTATGAAGTATAATTAACACAACTAACAAAGAATTTTCTACCTGTTAAGTAAGACTCAAACTAATTTAAGACATTGCCAGAGAGGCCCACCTACTGACTAAGGTGATTTATAAGAATATTGTGATCAATTGTGATTCAATTTTGCCTTTCAGAAATCAGTTGATTTGATTTGATGTTATACAGTGAAATCACTTCATATGTTATGCATAATATTACAATGCAGTACAAATTATACAGTCAATGATGGGAAAGGAGCTTAGTCGATTTTATTTTTTTCCTCCTTAGCTGTTTATTAACTTCCTGTCTGTTTTTACCCTCTTTTATTGTAACCCTGCATATGCAGAAAATGACAAAAGAGATTACTTCAACATAAACAAAGTATGTATTCTACAAAATATACCATACTGCTACAAACATTCTCATGCGCAAGTATGTGATGTAAGTACATACACAAGCGTTAACTATGTCTCATATCTCTCTACTCCATCCTGTGGATGGAAATGTAATTGCAATGCAGGCAAAGAAAAGAGATGTTGCTCTCACAGCACACTTCAGGACATGACCTTGTTCCACTAGCTTTTATGTAACTGGCACAATACATAGCACAAAAGATCCACCTTGGTGTCATTACAGCAAGATGGGGTGCTGGCTGTTGCTACAGCTTAAATTTAATAGTAAAATGCAGGCCAAAATGTAAAGCAGATGCAAATTGTCAAAAATTTGTGAAATCAATTCATGTCAGTTCATTGTAGGTGGACTGAGTGACGTTACACTGTAAAACATTTTCTGCCAACTTTGTCCAATTTTGGCCCTATGCAGCATCTACTGAAAGGCAGAAGCCAACCCTGGATGGAATGCAGACCCACACTAAGCCAATTTAAATCTGTTAATCAGCCTAACTTGTCTTTATCTTTGGAATACAATAGGAAAACTGAACTAGCCATGATGGAGAGAGATAGAGAGAGAGAGAGAGAGAGGCCTATTCATTTGTACAGCAACTAAAATAGCAGTGCATCTGAGCTAAACTCTTTACAAACGTGTCAGAAAGGCAACTGAAAGCTTCACTTCTGCAACAAAGGTGGCAAGTGAACAAAACTACCCGAGAGACTCCTGTTAAAAAGTCAAGTAAAAGGTACCCACACTCTCCCCTTTCCTTTTTCACCCAAAGTAAACACCTGGCTTTCTTTCTGCTAGCAGAGCAGGCATTTCCTCAAAACACTGACAATGGTATTAATTCATTATCACCAACTCAAGGTCAATTTCCATGGGAATCAAAAGTTAATCCAAGCTGCAAACAGACTGGCTATAAAATAAAACATTCAATTGTTCCCCTTCAGTTCCTAACTATGTAAAATACTTTGAATGTTGCTTTGCCTTAAAGCTTTCCCAGAATAAACTATACTTCTGTTCAGCTTGACAAGACTTTCAGGCCTCTTACCTGGAATATGACAGAAGAAAAGGTTCTTCTGTATCTCCCATATAAGACAGAACATTTAAAAAACGCACAAACAGTGACTGTTAAGAACTGGGACACTTAGTTACAAATTTTTTTCTGTCCATCTGTTATGGATATTTTGAATTTTCAGACCTCTAAGTATATAACAATATATCTGTTTAATATATTTTATTTAAGAAAAACATATTATTGTTGACTAATTTTAAATAAATCACATAATTATTTTGTACCTGCAGCATTTGTTAGTAAGTTGCTAGGATGTGCTGAACTATTGCTAAAGGCTGCTTCCCAAGAGGCACTACACGCCATGTCATAAACTATAAAACCAAGTGCAATGCTCAAACTGGTCTGAGATTATATACTGAAACCTTGATCAACCTTAGTCTTATTAGGTTAGTGTTTGGTTTTCCAGGTAATGATAGATGACTGGGTAATACATAGCATTCCACTTCTCAACTTAGTTCACAACTTCAGTGATTTGGCTCTGGTGATAATCTCTTTTGTTAACGACTTCTGGGAATTCTTGTTTAGACTTTGTTTATGGTTTAGCCCTTTGTTTTTTGAAAACGGGGTTTCTGAACTTTTAGATATCAAATTTCCTTGCAGCACATTTTTGGTCTGTTTTAACACACTTGTACAATTGCTCACAATCTACACTGCAAACAGGTAATTCAGAGAGGTTGACAGTAACCAAATAATAAAGTGGACCTATTCGATAAAGCTGGGCTGCTTTAGATAATTGCAACTGGTGTAACATTGACGAAGTCAGGATTCAATCTCAGTCTCATGAACTGTGAGGCAGTACTGTGTCACCATACAGCCTCATACTTAGTACCAGCTTTATTAAATTCTTTTTAGACTATTGAGATACTGCTGTTTTATCTATAAATTAGGCTGAGTATATACAATTGATTTTTTAATTGCATGAGAATACTGTGTCTAATTAATCATTGCTAAGTAAATTACAAAGAAGCAAAAAATTCCACTTTCAAGATATTAGTCATTTAAACTAGAGGTGGTGGATGAGAAACGTGAAACTTAACGATCTTTAGTTTTCATATGTACATAGATGCTAGATGCATTGCATATGGTGAAACACAAGTAGAACAGAAGTAAAGAAAGCTATTCAATTAATTGTGGATTACTTAAATATGTTAAAATGAATTGGCACACTGAACAGGGTTGGTTCTAACCTTGCACTGAATAATGAAGTGGTGAATTATGTCTTCCTCTATCCCTAATTAGAATTAAGGAGGCCCATGATATATCTCAGCTCCTTATTATGATCTTTTTAGTTTAGATATCAAGACCTTTGCAATGATCTGATTACTGCTTGTGCCTGATGCAGTTTGGGGAGGCTCCCGTCCCTGCAAAGACCCTAGGGATCTTATGATTAGCAATGGAATAGTACAGTGGCAGCAGTCCTATAAGCTTTGTACCCCATGTTGGTAGTGTAGTTGAACTATGACCTTAGACAAATTTCTTAAAATAATGGCCAATGTATCTCCCCTTTCTAACATTGTGTGATGAACCTTGAGTATTGACTGAAAGAACCGAGATTGATCATAGAACTGGTGAAACAAGGCTGAGGCCTAGAGGTTTATGTGATAAGGTGAGAGCTCATCAGTTAGTAAGGACCTCAGAGTTGGGCATCTGCGACTTTGGATAAAGAGAAAGCAGTTGTGGTGGTTTGGAAAACTAGTGAGAATACCTTTGAGTGCCTCCTACATGACCTAGTAGGTGATAACTTAGAAGAATACTCTGCCTGTTACTATTTTAGGCAATGAAATAATGTCAGCATTGAGTTATATGACATAAAATATAAAGTTAAAAGTACAGTATTTCCAAAAAAAAATCGAAATTTGAGCCGTGAATATACTAGGGGGCAGCAAAAATAATTTATACTGATATTGACAGTTTTGACAACTGGTCCAAGACTTGAAAATGGAACTTTAATTCAGGAGAAACACTACATAGAGGAATATTAACTACAAGATTAACTACAAGTGTAAGATGGTAGACATTGATCAACAAGAATTAGAGGTTTGTGTTGGCTAAATGCAAAAGCAATGAAAAAGCAAATAAAACGTTTGGTAATATCAATATGCCATTAAGAAGAATGAAATCAAATATACTGATACATAAAACAACATTAGACGCTGTATAGAAGAGATCAACATGTTGCATTCCTGGACTACCGCAATTGCCCTTCTTTGACAGACTCGATTTCTAAAAGGGGGAAAGATGCATCATGAAGAAATCATCACAACTCTATATGAAACTGAAAATATTAATCAGTTAGTGATGGTAGAGCTAAACTATAAAAAACCAAACTGCAGGACATCAGTGGAAATGGTGACATACACTCAAGATGGACATCAGAGGGTACTTCTTCACACAATGAATTGTGGTTATCAGGAATAAGTTAACTATCTGAGTACCGTAACATATAACATATTGATTGTGCTTGTTCTATGTTTATGAGTGTTGCGTTTATATGACCTTTTTCTCATATATATGGATTAAAAACAACCTTTAGAAGAGTTTACCTCTGCAAACTGCAAGGATGTTACCAATTACAACACTTGTCCTTTTTGGAGGTGGAGGGTTTCCTGTTGTTAGGTTCCGGGTTGCATACGTTATTTGAAAGAACTGCACATTTCAAGAAAGAGGAAGTAAAGGAAACATCAGAAAAGGCTCATATCTATCATAGTAAACAATGCTATCGTATCACCAAAAGGAACAAAAGAGTTACACAAAACAATAAGATAATTTGGAGTTTTCATTGTCCACTACCCACAGCTGCAATCTGTTATCTGGTGTCACCGGTAAAATTTTTTTGGTTCGCTTTTCTGAATAGCCTTATGAGATCTGTTTTTCTGCTGTCATTTCATCATTTGGGACTTTGCATACTTCCATCCATTTCTCAATCTTTGTGTTTATATGGATGTTTGTTCTTCATTTTGTAATTATTTATGTTTCATGGTTAAGAGAAGGGAGGTTACGGCGCGTTTCATGTTTTTCTTTTCTATCAGTGTAAATATTTGCATCTATAAGGGAATCAGTAATTTCTGGCTGTGTGTGTAATATTTAATATTAAATATATTAGTTTCAAATTTACTTAACCTTTATCATTGACTCATGTATCTCTTTTTGTCTGTTGATTGGGTACCTTGATTTTGTTGATTGGATGGGTAAGAAATGAAAGAGTAAGTATGGTTTGGCATAGTCGAGTCTCGACTTTGCTCCAGCACGGCTGTAGTGTGTAACATGTTTCCATCATAGCATGAGTGTGGTTGTTACAAATGTATACAAATTGAGCTTTTTGGCTTTTAACAAGATATGTACTATTGTTGTATTATGACCTGTACAATACTAAATCCTTGCTTGCAAATGTTGGTAGAACTTAGGTATTAGCTAAATAAATAAACTTTGCTTTACTAATCTCTCAGTATGATGCAGTTACCTAAATTGTTTTTTGAAACTCTACATATGGTGCAGTATTTTAGTTATTATATACCATCGCCATGAGTTTGAGCAACATACTGCATTATGTTGTAGCAATTGTTAAAGCTTAATGATAATATAAAGTCATAAAATTTTAGAGGTCTGTTTAACTCTTGGTTTAATAAATTTTTATTGAATGACATCCAATTACTATAACTTTAAATATTTTATCAGTATTACCAACAATATATTTAATGCTGAATTGTATTAGTCTGTGTAACACAACTGCAATGCAATCGACTTCATGAACTTTAAAACGTTAACATTAAAATATAACATTTATATATTATTTGTATATAAATACATATGTATCAATATCTTATTAATTATTGGTACATTTTGTGAAATCTCATTTTTCATTACAGCACTGAAGGGGCCCCAAGACTGTGGTTACAACAGTAGTTGCAATGAAAGAAACTCTGGATGAGAAAACAGACTGACACTGGGCACACTTGCTGAAACACCAAGCTAATTTAAAGTCTTTCACATGCTTGAATGTAGAACCTAAAGAAAAGTGACATTAACACAGGTAAAATATACAAAACCCTCACAGACAGAAAGTTAAATAGCAATTGAACTTGTAAGTCTGCAACTGAAAGTCAAAGTGGTGGGCTTTATAAGCCATTATTTATACAGTTTTCCTACCCACTTAAACCAAACATATGAACATTTTAAAATCAATGAAATACTGCTTGTGTTATTTTGACTGACTTTTTACATATGGTCGATTCATAAAGTATTCGGACCCCTTCACTTTATGCAGTCATTTTATTGTGTTGTAGATTTAAATGTATACATTTGCCATTTTGCCCCTCAAACTAGACTGAATAACTCATAATGACAAAGTGAAAACATGTTTTCAGAAAGGTTAGCAAAATTATTAAAATGTAAAAACTAAAATTTATCATTTCTTCAACCATTTAGACCCTTTGCTGTGCCCTCCAAATTGTGGTCAGATACATCCTGTTTGCTTTAATTAACCTTGAAATATGTCTAGAACTTTATTGGAGTCCATCTGTGGTAAGATGATATGATAGGACATAGTTTAGAGAGACGCACCTGTCTATTTATTGTCCAACAATTCACATTTCATGTCAGGACAAAACTTAAGCCATGAAGTCCAAGGAACTCTGTAGACATCACTGATCAAACTGTCGTGAGGCAAAGATTAGGACAAGAGTATAAACCATTTTTAAAGCTTTTAGTGTTCTCAGAAGCACAGTAACCTCTACAACTGTGAAACGGAAGAAGTTTAGAACCACCAGTACAGCCAAACAGAGTGTCAGGATAAGTAGGGCTCTGATCAGGGTGGTGACCAAGAAACACATGGTCAATCTAAAAGAGCTCCAGAAGTACTCTACTGAAATGGGAAAACCTGTCAGAAGAACGACCCACTCAGAAGCCCTCCATCAATCAGGCATTTACGGTAGAGTGACTAGATGGAAGCAACTCTTGAGTAAAAGGCATCTGATTGCATTTGGATTGCATATCGGAGCATGAGGAAAAGATTTTCTGGTGTGATGAGACACAAATTGAACTGTTTGGACAGAAATCATCACCTGCCTAATACCATACCAACAGTGAAGCATGGTAGTGGCAGCATCGTACAATGAGGGTGCTTCTCAGTGGCAGGCTCAGGCTTGAGCAGGATAATTGAGTGAAGGATGAATGCAGCCAAAAACAGAGAGGTCCTTCAAGAAAACCTGTTTCAGTGTACACAAATCTCAGACTGGGGCAATAGTTCGCCTTTCAGAACAACAATGTCCCAAGCATATAGACAAGGCAAAACTGGATTGACTTCAGGACACATCTCTGACTGTCCTTGAGTGGTCCAGCCAAAGTCAAGACTTAAACTCCATAAAATATCCGTGGTGAGACCTGCCAATCTAACAAAGCTCGAGAGGATCTGCTAGGAAAAATGGGATACATTACTCAAATCCCGGAGTGCAAAGTTTGTAGAGACTTTCCCATGAAGCTTCAAAGCTGTAATTGCTGTAAAGAGCCTTCTACAAACAGGTGAATGAAGGGTCTGAATATTTATATAAATGAGAGATTTTAGTTTTTGATTTTTAGTACATTTTCAAATCTTTCTGAAAACATTTTTTAGCATTGTTATCATGGGTTTTTGAGTTTAGATTGATCAGCAAAAATAGCATGTTTATGCTATTAAAATTAAATCTATAACACAATGAAATATGCAGAAAGTGAAGAGATGTGAATACTTTCTGAATCATCACATGAACTAAGAAATAGAGTATTTCCACCTCATACAATATTTTTTCTTGTTATATTTTTATTGGAGCTCTATTGAATTTCTTCACAGAGAAGTAAGAAAAGTCCCTAAATCTAACCTTCCAAATTCCCCTTGCTTCTGTCAAGGATAAGCTACTCAGTAATTTTGCTTTTCAACAAAAGCTTTTCATTTTATTTCTCTTGGCAGTTAAATGTATTTAGCAAAATTATGCTTTAAGAGTCACATGTTTTTTGAATGACAATACTAATTGCCCTATTGAATTAGACTGAAATGATTTCACAAAAAGTGAAACAATTAAAATACCATTTTGTGACAATTCCTATAGGCGGCCTTCAGTCAATCTAATCTGATGTTGATATTGATTAAAATAATTAGGCAAATGTGAAAAATAGAAATGATGTTAAATGCACCTAAACATTTATGTTAATAAAATATATCATTATTCATATACAATCAATTGATTTATTAATGACACTAGCTATGCATAAATATTTGCATGCTGAGCACATTTTCTTTTTGATAAGAAAGTGTATTAGTGGAGAATTATATGAAACAGTAACATTACATATTTTCTGTTTGTGTGATGTTCATAGACATTGTAAGCTTCTATTACACTTATTTACTGTGCATTTAATCACTTAACACTATTGCAACATTTGACAACAAAAACAAACCTTTTCATTTTAAGAAATTATGTAGTATATAATTTAATACATATATGTTTAAATTCCTTTCATTCACTTACCAAATGTCTTCATCAAGATTAGTCATTAACTTCTTTTTTATCTTCACATTTTCAAGTAATTACTCTATGAGAAATTTCTGTATGGAACACCTCCTCTACTAATATCAAAGAACTACTTGAAATTAAAAATATTTTAGATTTGGTAACTTTGGTAATATGAAAGGTTCACTTTCACATTTTTCCATTTCAGAAGTTTCCAGCTAATATACATTGTACATGAAATGTACTTACTCTATGCATCTAATTCCAGCTAGGTGTGCTACCCATCTAAGACAGGTAGAAATCTAAGCAGTCAAAGTATGCTTCAGTGCAAACTTTTGCAGTACACCATCTTTTGGACTGTTTTTTGCAATGCATGTTGTAATAAAATACATTGCATTTGTCATTCCAAAAGTTCATACATTACAAATATTTGTGGTAATAAAATGCATTATTACAAATGTTTCTAATGCACCATTTGTTAGAATGACAAATGAAGTACATACAGTATGTCTCTCGTATATGCTGTTTTGTTATGGATTTCTAAATTTTGAAACCTACTGATTGTAACACTTTACTACATGCTTCTAGTTTTCACCTGTGATCCTTTATCAATAATTTACCCATATCTTTGTTTTTTCATTTTCGTCGTATTTGCTCAGAACAGGATAATTTTACTTATCACGCTAGGGATATGAAAGCTTCAGTTTTACACAGAGGATACTCTAAAACCTGTGTCAAAAGGGCATTCAAATGTGCCTTTCACACTCACATCAGAGGAGAAATCTTTGGCTACTAATAAAATAGTGTGTAATCTTACATATTCTCACTATGCTAATCAGATAAATGTATCACTTTAAAACATTGGCACATTTTAAGATTACACCCTAGTTTGTCTGATCCACCTTTCTTTGCCTTCTCTATTGGTCATAATCTTCGTAATTATCTTGTGAATTATTTGTGTGTGGCGATCACTAGTTCTTCTACTACAACTTCCAAGCATATTACTCTGGGACATTATCCTTGTTTAAATCGCAGGTGTTGCGCAAATGTTTTAAAAGTTACTCTAATTACTACCCCACAGGGTGACATCAATCTTACACATAGCTCTAACTGTAGTTCCAAAAGTGTCATTTATCTTTTGTTGTTTTATCTTTCAGCTACTTATGAGCCCCTCAGTTGAGTTTCCTCTATATTTACTTGTTTATATATTGGTGAGGTGAGCTTCGCTTTTTATTTAGTTTTTTCTAAAAAATCCATCCATCCATTTTCCAATCCGCTGAATCCAAACACAGGGTCACGGGGGTCTGCTGGAGCCAATCCCAGCCAACACAAGGCAGGAACCAATCCCGGGCAGAGTGCCAACCCACCACAGGACGCACACAAATACACCAAGCACCAATTTAGAATCGCCAATCCACCTAACCTGCATGTCTCTGGACTGTGGGAGGAAGCCGGATCACCTGGAGGAAACCCACACAGACACGGGGAGAACATACAAACTCCATGCAGGGAGGACTCGGGAAGCGAACCCGGGTCTCCTAACTGCGAGGCAGCAGCGCTACCACTGCGCCACCCTTTTCTAAAAAAGGTTTTCTACAATTTTTTCTGTAGTGTTTATATGTTTACTTATTATTTACTTATTCAGTGTTTCATTATATATATTTTTAATTTTTTAAGTTCATTATTGGTGTGCCCTGATGAAGATGTTTTTCATTGAAATGTGTTGGCCAGATCTACACCTTGCATCATTGAATATGTTCTGAATCCTGTGACACTTCTTATGTTATGCCTATTTAAGCTTCATGATATTGTTTCTAATAATTATTGTAAATAACTTGGGCTGTTAGATCTTTTTCTAGTTGGCTCAAACTATTTATTATTTTTTCTATTACTGTTTCTATTGTTTGCAATATATTTATACTATTTTTATATATACATTTCTATTGTATAGTTTTTTGGTTGTTTTTGTACAGTATTTGCAATATATGTACTGTACTTCATAGTTTTTTCTGTTGTCCATTGGCATGTATAGAGCATTTATTTTTGAGTTTTGTTTTGCTATTTCTACATATTTTATTGTATTACATGTGGGATATTAAATTTGGGTCTATTCTGTTTTTGGGGGGAACATTCTAATGTGGGTGGCATGGTGGAGCAGTGGTAGCGCTGCTGATTCGCAGTAAGGAGACCTGGGTTCACTTCCTGGGTCCTCCCTGTGTGGAGTTTACATGTTCTCCCTGTGTCTGCGTGGGTTTCCTCCCACAGTCCAAAGACATGCAGGTTAGGTGCATTGGCGATTTGAAATTGTCCCTGGTGTGTGTGGGCTGGCGCCCTGCCTAGGGTTTGCTTCCTGCCTTGTGCCCTGTGTTGTCTGGGATTGGCTCCAGCAGACCCCCATGACCTTGTAGTTGGGAATAAAGCAGGTTGGATAATGGATGGATGGACATTCTAATGTTGATTGTATTGTGTTTACTTCTTGAAATAGTTTTTGTTTATTGTGCATTACTCCATTCTATAATAGCTGCTTTTATTTTATTTAAAATGTATAGAGTAGAATTATATACATGACAAAGTGTTTTCTTTTATACATTTAAAATATATATATATATATATATATATATTGTCACGCTTGGGTCACAGATTTGCACAGAAACACAGGAGGTAGTAGAGACAGGAACTTTATTCAAACACTGCAAACAAACATATGCCTCTTTTTTTTCAAAGATTTAAACGGACTCCATGACAAGACGGAGATGACAGTTCCGTCTCACAATTTAAAAGAATGTAAACATATCTTCCTTTTCAAAGGAGTTCACGTCAGGAGCAGGGAGGGTCTGAGAGAGGGAGAGAGAAAAGCAAACAAACAATCAAAAACTGACAGGTGCTGCTCAGACTTTTAAGTCTGCGAAGTACCGCGCGGATCGTGCGATAGATCAGCCGTAAGTAAGCCCAGCAAGCAAGGGAGCAATGTGAAGGTAGTCTTTCAGTGTCTTTTTTAACCTGTAGGGGTGCAAACAGCCCCCCACCTCATACCCCCTCCCTCAGCTTTATTCATGTTTTCGTGAATCAAGCAAAATTCCAAACCAGGCTCAAACAAGCATGATAGGACAACAGCATTAATATGTTCAGAGCCGGGTTGATGCCTCACTGTAAAACTGCAAGTTTGCAAACCCAAAAACCATCTCATGAGACAAGAGTTCATTTCCTTCTGACGTTAAAACCACAGAAGTGGAGCGTGATCTGTCACTAATGTGAAATTTCGACCCCATAAATAATAACGAAGCTCTTCCACAGCCCATTTTATTGCCAAGCATTCTTTTTCAATGGTCGAATAATTGCGCTCCATAGAAAGCAATTTCCTACTCAAAAATGTGATAGGGTGCTCTTCCCCATCAAAAACCTGAGACAGGATGGTGCCTACCCCAAATGCACTTACGTCTGTCTGTAGAACAAAATCCTTGGAGAAGTCGGGATTCCGCAGAACTGGATAAGAAAACAAAGCAGTTTTCATATCACAAAAGGCACATTCACAAATGTCTGTCCATACAACAGGGCTGTTTTTCCTGCCTCTAGTAAGATCTGAAAGAGGAGCAGCTCTGTTTGCAAAATCAGGGATGAATCTTCTGTAATAACCTGCAAGCCCCAGAAAGGCACTTACTTGTTTCTACGTTTCTGGACATGGATAAGCAATCATCTCTTCCACTTTTCTAAATTGAGGTCGGAGTAAACCCCTGCCCATGGGGTAGCCCAGATAATGAGTCTCAGACATACCCAATTTACACTTCTTGGGGTTAGCTGTCAAACCAGCCTGTCTTAAGCTTTTAGGACAGCCTGGAGATGTTCTAAATGTGTTTGCCAATCATTACTGAAAATCACGACATCATTGAGATACGCCCTGGAATACTCGGAATGAGGATACAAGATCTGGTCCATCATACACTGGAAAGTTAGAGGCGCGCCTTGAAGACCAAATGGGAGTCTAGTAAATTTATAAAGTTCGTCAGGAGTCGCAAATGCTGTTTTTTCGAAACTGTCAGCCTCAAGAGGCACCTGCCAGTAACCTTTGGTGAGATCCAGTGTGGAGATATAGGATACCTGATCCAGTTTTTCCAACTGTTCGTCAACACGGGGCATTGGATAAGCATCAAATTTTGAGACTTTATTAAAGCACCTGAAATCGATACAGAAGCGAACTAAGCCGTCTTGCTTTGGGACTAATACGACCAGACTGCACCAGTCACTTTTACTTTTGCATATTACACCCAATGCCAGCATCTTTTTGACTTCCTTGCGAAAAATATTCCAACTTGCTTCCGGAATCTGATACAGGCGCATCTGCACCCTAACACCGGGTTCAGTAGTGATTTTATATTCTGCAAGATTAGTCACGCCTGGCAAGTCTGAAAAAACATCAGTGTTCCATTCAATCAAAGATTACAACTCTGTCTTTTGTGAGTTAGCCAAATCGTCACCATTGGCTACATCGGTCTGAAAAACAGCAGCCAAAGAAGTGTACCCCCCCTGCGGGTCATGCCATTCCTTCAAGAGATTAACATGTAAAATCTGAATGGTTTGTGCCGGCCCAATATTCTAACCTTGTAATTTACCGGCCCCATACATTCCTCAATAATGGCAGGGCCCTACCATTTCGCTAGGAATTTGTGTGGATCCGTTGGAATCAGTACCAGAACACGATCACCAGGTTTAAATTCAAGGAGCTTACAGTGTCTATCATAAAGATGTTTCTGACTTTCCTGCTCACGTCGCTGATGCTCCACAGCAATGGAAGAAAGTTTAGAAATTCTTTCTTGCAACGAAATTACCCGATCTGCAAAGCTGATGAGCCGTGAGCTGTTTTCCCGAATCCTGTCCATTCCTCTCGTCCAACATCCAAGACGCCTTGCATACGCCTGCCAAACAATAACTCGAATGGACTCAAGTCAGTGGACGCAATTATTTCATCACGCGAGAAGTAAAAGGAGTGTGTTCTGATCAGTTAAAATTTCTCTAGGGATGCCAATACGAGTGAAAATCTAACACAAAGCTTTGGCTACAGTGGAGAAATTGGCTTTTTTCAAAGCAAACACTTCCGGATATTGCATTGGATAGTCAACCAATACAAGCATATATTGATACCCATTTTTAATCTTAGGTAGAGGGCCTACTATATCTAATCCCACCCGTTGGAAAGGGAATTCCAAAATAGGCATAGGAGAAAGAGGAACCCTAGGGGGTTTATAAGAAGAGACGATTTGACAGTCAGGACAAGAAGTACAGAATCGCTCCACATCTTTCCTCATATTCAGCCAATAAAATCATTTTGATAAACGTTCTCTAGTCTTATGAGTCCCCAGGTGCCCATCCAAGATGTGAGAGTGAGCTAATTGCAAAAGAATGTCCCTATGTACTTCAGGAACAACTAACTGTTCAATAAATTCCCCGACTAAATGATCTGATATCACTTTAAAAAGGCAGTTGTCTTTCTCAAGAAAGTGCGGGTTTTTATGCCCCCGGATGCACGCTCTTGGTTATAAGGGTCACTAGCGGAGCGAGCCTGTTTAAATGCATATTCTAATGAGCTATCGGCATGCTGCAAGCGCACAAAATCCATCTGCTTGCTAGTGCTCGGTTCTTGTTCGGAGGCATTTGCAAGTTGAGAAGTTGTAGATGGGTCAGCCAGCCGCTCTGGGAAATTGGGGGGGCTGTCACCCTCGGTCTCGCTGGAGAGATCAGGTTCAATATCTGGTCTGGGCTCGAGAGCTTCCCCAACAGCCACTTTGGGTTCAATATTTAATCGGGGCTTGAGATCTTCCCCAACAGCCAGTTCATCCTCTCCCCCCCCTGCTAAGCTTGACACAGGGCTCACTGACTGGCGTCCGACATTCAGTCATGAGTCTAGAAAAAAGGGCATTCCTCCTACCGATCAGTAAAGGCCAGGGGCAGGAGTACGAAACGGTAGACCGAACTTTAAAATGTCGACCCTTATATGTTAAAGGAAGAAGCAATGTCTGATAGTCTTTAACATCTCCATGTACACAATGTATGCTTACAGTTTCAGTGTTACACAGATACCTGTAGTCAAGACAGTCCTGTCAAACAATACAAAGGTCACTTCTTGAGTCCAAATAATGCCGAGATCTCATGGACCCCCAACTTCACCAAGACCATTAAGCCATCCTTTTTATCTGTAGAATAAGGAACACGGGAGCAACAAACCTCGGCGAGACCAATTTCCATCGATTGAGCAGGGGATAGGCGACATTCCCTCACCAAGTGGCCAGGTTGATCACACCAGAAGCATCTTCGTTCAACTCCACTGACGAAATACCCACAGCGACGTCCACGGCCTCCTGCTTCTCCAGGTATG